>CM033440.1:38602500-39202500 GCA_019425775.1 Rafetus swinhoei
TCCCAATATACTAGACTGCTCTGATTATAACTTTACTGTTGTCAAAGAATATGAATGAATTGCTCTTGTATCATAGGTGTTATGACATGACACTCATTAATGTAATGCAGTATTATTTCTCAAGAGAAAGATAACAATTGGCAGTGGATCCAGAGTCTGGCTTTGATTTTTAGACCACAGATGGGGATTTGGGAAGGAGAGGGACATAAGGATCTTTACTGCTCTTCCTTCATTATTGTGTTACTTTTGTATGCTGGTTACTAATGTTGGATTATGACAAGTAGCATATTCTTTGGCTTCCATTTCTGTAGAAGTTTCTACTTGTTTGTAGCATGCACCTGCATTAGCTTACCCATTACTTAGTTCTCAAGAGCACGTTTCCAGGAAGCCAGTGCTGAAGTGAGCTGGAAGTGTAAATTCTTAAATGCATAGATGAGCCTCTACAGGAGTGGTTTTAAATAGTCTAGATATTTATCTGCTTTTGAAATGTTTGCCTTAATAAGCTGAATTTCGAAGAGGAATATGAATGCATGAATCAAACTGAAGTATTCAGATGTATTTTTTTTTTTGCAGAATTTAACAGCTGCAAGGACTTGCATAAGAAAAGGAGAAGAATTCATCAAAAACTGAATACCATATACCTTCATTTATAAGCCAGTCTTGATTAGTAATCATTTCTGTTTATTAGCCACAACTTTACTACAAAAACTACTGGAGCAAATAATTAATTATAATAGAAGCTGTGGCTTCTACATGTGGATATATGGTATCTGCTGTCAAGACCAATAACAAGAATGGTTAAAAGAAATATTATCTCATTAGGGAACTCTGGGACAATTGTATAATTGGGACAAATACTACATTTTGGAGATGACTGTACCATATAAGATAGTGACTGGTATGGGAGTGCATCTGCACAGTTGATGAGAAATACTCAAATTGACAGGCATCTGCTCCTGAACAGTTTAGGGAAATAGAATTCAGAGTGTTCATAGTCCTTCATTATTTGTAGTTTATTATTTGTAGTTTTGTCTGAATATATGTTTTTTGAATAGCAAATTTGGGAACTATAGATGAGATTCACTTTATCAAAAAATGAGGTTTAGTTTGCGGCAAAACAGTTTATAACGGTTAGATCATCCAATTGGGGGACACAAACAATCCCATGTGACTTAGCTAACCAGTCACAAGCCTTGAGTAGTGAATTCAGAATAGCAATTAATTAACTGAATGCTCAAAATGTATTCATACAAAACAATTGAGTAGAATTGCATAATAAACATGTTCAGAAACATTCAAATCCTTTTGTAGATTTGTAAACAGGAGAAAAAGATCTACATCTACCAAATAAATTGTTGACACCAAATATTTAACTTGTTTTAATTTGTAGATTGAAGTCCCCGATAGGCAACTGAGACTTTCCATTGAGTTTCTATGAAAATAAAGCTTTATTTTCACAATATATTTGTACATTTAAAATTAATATTTTAATTTACTACAATACTGAAAATTGTGTGTTCCCTCCACAGACCAGCAGTACTCCTGGTCACCTTCTCAGCACTTCAATGAAGAAAGATTCTCGCCTGCTCCGAGGAACATGAAAGGATTATCTGGTAGTCGCAACCAACCACAATTATGTTCTGCTCATACTTGTGGCTTAGCATCCCCTGAAGATTGTGAACACACCCACGATCATATCCACCATGGGCAGGAGCCAAGGCAATCATATCTTCTCAGCCCTACAGAGAGCTGCCCGCTGGACCATCATCGCTGCTCGCCACGAAGCTCTATCCATTCAGAATGCATGATGATGCCCATGGTTATGGGCGATCACATGTCAAGTAGCACTTTCCCCAGAATGCACTACAGCTCACATTACGAAACTAGGGACGATTGCGCCATGTCTCACGCTAATCCTAAAATTAACCGAATTCCTGCCAATCTCTTGGATCAATTTGAGAAACAACTTCCTCTCCACAGGGATGGGTTTCATACTTTACAATATCAGAGGACCTCAACAGCTGCAGAACAACGCAGTGAAAGCCCAGGAAGAATACGCCATCTTGTTCATTCAGTCCAGAAACTTTTCACTAAGTCTCATTCTTTGGAAGGATCATCCAAGGGTAACGTCAATGGGACAAAGGGAGACAGCCGAGGGGACGACCATCATCATGGGCATCATTCCAAACATAGCAAAAGGAGTAAAAGTAAGGAGCGAAAACCAGAGAGCAAGCATAAATCTGGAATGAGTAGCTGGTGGAGCTCTGATGATAATTTGGACAGCGATAGCACTTATCGCACACCTAGTGTGGTAAATAGACATCATGTTGATCATATCTCCCACTGCTACCCTGAAGCGCTCCAGGGGCACTTTGGGGATCTCTCGCTGAAGACTTCCAAAAGTAACAATGATGTGAAATGCTCTGCTTGTGAAGGGCTAGCAATGACCCCTGATGGTAAATACATGAAAAGGAGTTCTTGGTCCACACTTACAGTAAGCCAGGCTAAAGAAGCTTATCGCAAGTCATCACTTAACTTAGATAAGCCTCTGGTTCATCAGGAAATCAAACCTTCTTTGAGGCCGTGCCATTACCTTCAGGTGAGAGCCAGATTTGGTTAATATTCGCAATAGAACAGCAATGAGTTATTATTCATGTCAGAAAGTCAGTATAAAAATATATGGGTGCCCTGTAAATCTATCTTACAGGTTATGGTATTCGCTTTCTGCAGATATCTTGGAGATGGGAAAACTGCAGTATTTATTCTTCAGTAATATGATTCAGATTGAATTGTGACTAAAATGTATGCAGTGTTAAGTAGTTTAATTTGAAGTAATTCATTTTCAGTATCTAAGTTTGTCCCGTAGCTAAATCTGGATGATCTCTATGATTCAGATTACAGAAAGGGGCACTTTTCCCATTATTTTGTGTCTAGGATACATTTATGGAAGACAATTAGGGTATGTCTACACTACAGAGTTTTGTCAGAAAAATGGCCATTTTTCCGACAAAACCTGAGTTACGTCCACATTGCAATAGCGTTCTTCCGAAAGTAAATCGAAAGAACAGAGGGGTTTTTCTGGTGTTGGTAATCCTCTTTCTAGGAGGAAGAAGCCTTTCTGTGAAAGAGATGTTTTGGAAAAAGGCATGTGTGGACTGGGAAGAGGGAATTCTTTTGAAAGAAGAGGAAAGAGGAAAAAGCACAGGTGCTCTGGTGGCCACTCTGTCCATAGTAATCACAGCTTAAATGCAAGATAGCGTCCATTCAGTGGAAGATCTCTTCCGAATAAAAGGTTCTTCCGAAAGAAGCCTGCCATCCAGACACAGCCTCATAAAGTAAAGGTACTAAGCTAATCTGGGTGAGATCTTGAGAGAGCTTTCCTTCTGTTACTCTCAATCTCCTCCCAAACCTTCTTAACAACGGGGCTAGATATACTGGTACACTTTGTTGCTTTTGCTTCTCTGATGATGCAAAGCAGTTTAACTGGGTGGAAATACAGGCTTTATGATTACATGCCTCACTGACATGGAGCAAAGCAGCTGAACTGATCTGGTTCTGTGTCTTTAAGACTTGGTCTGAACAATTCTTAACATTATGTCTACACTACAAGGTTTTTGCACACAAACCGACGGAGCGTACACACCCCAAGCGCACACACAAAAATACAGTAAATCGACAGGACAGAAGGCTTTTGCTGGTAGAGTTATTCCTCTCCCCATGAGGAATAACTGCTTTTTGCACTACAGTTCTTGCACAAAAAGGCATGTGTGGATGCTTCTCAGGGGTTTCATGCGCAAAAAGAGCCTATAGGAAGAAGCACAGGTGCTCTGATGGTCATTCTGTTAATGACAATCAGAGCTTTCTTGTGCAAGAGCAGCCATGTGGTGTGAACACTCTCTTGCGCAAAAGCATATCGCTTTTGCAATGTGCTTTTGAGGTGTGGACGTGCTTTTGCACAAGAAGTTTTTGTGGAAGATCTATTCCGCAAAAAGCTTCTTGTGCAAAAACCCTGCAGGTTAGACAAAGCCATAGTGGTTCTACAGTGAGAATGAAGGTGTGAGCTATTCCTGTTGAATGTGAAAGGATGGCCTCAGGGAGAGTAAATATTTCAATGCTGATGTTTAGATGACTGAACTAGCCTGTAAAATTGGAGAGTATTTGCCTATTTTATATGGGAGTACCTCGCTAAATGATGAGAATTACTAAATCTAGTCAATCAGAAAAGTAGGTCAGCTCTCAGGATCCCATGGTAACAGCAAGGCATTGTAAGGACCCTCTTTCACAGACATATTAGGAAATGGATCCTAGCTAGTTCAGAGAAATTCAAAGGATTAGGATGTTGATTATGCAGCTAAATCAGCACTTCATAGGCATGTATGTATTTATCCTCCCAATACCCCTATGAGGAAGCAAAATGCTACTACCCCCATTGCAAGTGATTATCTGAACTACAGAGAGACCAATGACTTGTCCGAGGTCACTAAGGGCTTATCTAGACTATGCGGAACATTCGAAAGAGGATATGCAAATTCCTCAGGAGCTTTCAAAAGTGAAAGTAGTTTAGATGTGGCTTTTTCAGTGAAACCCTCCCCCCCCCTTGTCAAAAGGCCATGTAAACCTCATTTTTTGAGGAAGAGTGGCTTTTTGACAAAGGGGGGGTCGCCGAAAAAGCTGCGTCTAAACTACTTTCACTTCCGCGAAAGCGGAACTTTCAAAAGTGCTATCGGAAGAAGATATGCAAATTCCCACGGAATTTGCATAGCCTCTTTCCACTGTTCCACATAGTGTAGATAAGCTCTAAGGTCTACATGGCAACACTATTTCAAAATAACTAGTGCTATTCCCAAATAACTTTTAGTTCATGTCTACACAGCAGGCAGTTATTTCAAAATAGTGTCAAAATACTGTCAAGCTGGAGGACTTCTTACTCCGACTCCTGTAAACCTCACTGTAGGAGGAATAAGGGAATTCGGAGGAAGAGTGCTCTATTTCGAAATAAGTGCTGTGTAGATGTTCCCTATTTTGAAATAAGCTTTTTTTAAATAAGATACGCAATTGATGTAGCTCAGTTTGAGGCTAATGGCAATTGGGATAAATTACAACATGGTTTTACAAAAGGTAGATCGTGCCAAACCAACCTGATCTCCTTTTTTGAGAAGGTAACAGATTTTTTAGATAAAGGAAATGCAGTCGATTTAATCTACCTCGACTTTAGTAAGGCATTTGATACAGTACCACATGGGGAATTATTGGTTAAATTGGAAAAAATAGGGATTAATATGAAAGTTGAGAGGTGGATAAGCAACTGGTTAAAGGAGACTACAGCGGGTCATATTGAAAGGTGAACTGTCAGGTTGGAGGAAGGTTACTAGCGGAGTTCCTCAGGGATCAGTTTTGGGGCCAATTTTATTTAATCTTTTTGTTGCTGACCTTGGCACCAAAAGTGGAAGTGTCCTGATAAAATTTGGATGACACAAAGTTGGGAGGTATTGCCAATTCAGAAAAGGATCGGGATATTATACAGGAAGATCTGGATGACCTTGTAAATTGGAGTGATAGCAATAGGATGAAATTTAATAAAAAGAAGTGTAAGGTTATGCATTTAGGGATTAATAACAAGAATTTTAGTTATAAGCTGGGGACACATCAGTTGGAAGTAACGGAGGAGGAGAAGGACCTCGGAGTCCTGGTTGATTATAGGATGACTATGAGCCGCCATTGTGACATGGCTGTGAAAAAGGCTAATACGGTCTTGGGATGTATTAGGCGAGGTATTTCCAGTAGGGATAAGGAGGTGTTAGTGCCGTTATACAAGGCATTGGTGAGACCCCATTTGGAATACTGTGTGCAGTTCTGGTCTCCCATGTTTAAGAAGGATGAATTCAAACTAGAACAGGTACAAAGAAGGGCCACTAGGATGATCCGAGGAATGGAAAACCTGTCTTATGAAAGGAGACTCAAGGAGCTTGGCTTGTTTACCTTAACCAAAAGAAGGCTGAGGGGGACATGATTGCACTCTTTAAATATATTAGAGGGATAAATACCAGGAGGGAGAGGAATTATTTAAGCTTAATACCAATGTGGACACAAGAACAAATGGATATAAGCTGGCTAGTAGGAAGTTTAGACTTGAGATTAGACGGTTTCTAACCATTAGAGGAGTGAGGTTCTGGAACGGCCTTCCAAGGGAAGTAGTGGGGCAAAAGATCTATCTGGCTTCAAGATTAAACTAGATGGGTTTATGAAGAGGATGGTTTGATGAGATAACATGATCTTGGTAACTAATTGACCATTCATTATCAGTGGTAAATAGGTCAATGGAGGGATGATAGGAGTTACTATAGAGAACTTTCTGGGTGTCTGGCTGGTGAGTCTTGCCCACATGCTCAGGGTTTAGCTGATCGCCATATTTGGGGTCGGGAAGGAATTTTCCTCCAGGGTAGATTGGCAGAGGCCCTGGAGGTTTTTTCGCCTTCCTCTGTAGCATGGAGTACAGATCACAGCTGGAGGATTCTCTGTATCTTGGGGTCTTCGAACTATCTGAAGGCTTCAATATCTGAGATATAGGTGGGAGAATTATTCTAGGAGAGGGTGGGTGAGATTCTGTGGCCTGCATTGTGCAGGGGGTCAGACTAGATGATCATAATGGTCCCTTCTGACCTTAAAGTCTATGAGTCTATGAGTTTGCATAGCTGATTTCAAGGTAAGCCCTTCAGTGTAGATGCACCCTTAGGAACTCTGTGGCAGATCTTGAAGTCTGGTGCTTGAACCTAGGTGCCTCAAGTCCCTGCCTACCCACTAATCACTGCATCATCCTTCCTTTCCTCTTGATGAGAAACAGCTGAACGATGTCTCCTCAAACTTTCATCTTTGGGGGGGTAGCCAAGCCAGGACAACTTCAAGAAATATGACTAACTGAAAACAAGGGGTTAGAATAGAAATTCTTGTGCAGCTTAACTATAGTGGTTGCTACTGCTCCCCAAATCACTTTTCCCTTTATTTAGAAAGATGTTGGGAGCAAGCCATATCTTTAATAATCAGTTATAAGATTCTTTGGCTAATTAGGTACAACACATTTGAAACCGAAGGCTATTATCTGATTTACTCTACTGTTTGGCATGAATCCTTAGGTGTGAAATGGATTTTCAGGAAGAAAGCTGGAAGTCAACTAAGTGTCAATAGTAAAATTATAAACTTAAAAGTTGGATTTTACCATTTCCATTATTCAAATATCTGTGAGCACTGCTGGAAAAGAAAAGAAAACTACTTCAGGCAGAAATGTACAACTAACAACCACTACAGTTTGGGAGCGTAATGTTATGTGCCATTGATTGATATTCCTTCCTCAGTCATTCAACAGTATTGGAAGCAGCAGCATGAAATCAAGGTAAACACATCAGTGGTACAGCGAATGAGTCAGCACTTAAAAAAGAAAATAACATGTTGTGCTAAAAATGGCCACAGCCCCCTTCTGCCTTCCTGATGCATTAAAGAGTTAGCGTCATCCATTACAGCACTGACATTACTAGTGTGCAGGTGGTAATAGCAGCAGTGGATTCTGTAGTATGAAAGAAAAACACTCTCTGTACTTCTATGCAATTTAGTCTTAAAAAAATAAACCCAGTGTCAGTTCAGCTGCACTCTGCATTCAGGTATGCTGAAGTGGAGAAGAACACTAAGTACAGGCCTGCAGAAGGGTCCCCTTAATAGTCGCTTGCATGGCTCCTAGTCCTGAAACCCTACTGAGGCCACTGTTGCTTCAATAAGGTAACATTATAGCCTTAGAACATCTGTACTACAACTCTCCATTCTGTTCCTTTGTTGGGAGGACAGAACTCATCCTAACCAAATTCTATATGCATTACAATGTCATGGAGGCAGATTACAAGCTCCAGATTTTGTCATGTGAATCCCTATATTGCAACTATGTAAAATTATTTCCAGTGCTGCATAATTGCTGAGTAGAAATTATTCCTAATGTGCATCTCAATGAACTACAGCAGAATCTCAAAGCTATGCACACCAAATGTATGAACTGACCTATCAACCACACACCTGATTTGGAATCAGAAGTACGCAATCATGCAGCAGCAGAGACCAAAATTTTAAAAAAAAACTAACAGGACAGTATTGTATTAAACACACTACTAAAATAAAGGAGAAAGCACCATTTTTCTTCTTCATAGTTAAGATTCAAAGCTGTATCGAGTCTATGGTCAGTTGTAAATTTTTGAAAGAACAAACATAATGCTTTGTTCGGAGTTACAGACATTTCAAAGTTATGAACAACCTCCATTTCTAAGATGTTTGTCACTCTGAGGTCCCACTGCACTCATGCATGTATTTCATAATGTTCTCAGTGCCCATTATATCTTTGTACAATTCTGTACTTACTTCCTGAATGGCTTTAAACAACTAAATTGACACTCCTCTTTCCCAGTTCCTAGGGATGCAGAGGCTACATGGCCAAGACTAAAGTGCTGTTCTTTGAAAGAGAAAAGTGAAATAATTATATAGACTGAACCATGTGGGGCAAAGTTTTAACTAAAACCACTGAGTGTCTACGATTATTACCATGAATAATGGCGTGATAGTGTGCTGCCTCCAAGTGCTAAAAATCCATTTACAATTTTTGATTAAAATACTGCTACAGATATGCTGTGGCTGGTTTTCCAAATAAAATAACAGAAATATTTATATTTTCATATCTCTGTAACACCTAGTGCATGTTAACATTATATCATAAGTGCTGTTGTCAGGCTGGGAATGGTGAGGGTGTGTTCCTACCAGGAACTATCAGGAATGATTCGCCTTTATATTTCTAGCACTTCTTTGTTGTCAAAATAATGTTCATCATTAAAAAGAGCACAACGAGTGGTCCTGTGGCACCTTAGAGACTAATAGTAATATATAGAATCATGAGCTTTAGTGGGTAAACCCAATTCATCAGATGAATCAGTGGGTTTTACCCATGAACGTTCAAGATTCCATATATTTTTATTAGTCTCTAAGGGTACATCTAGACTACAGGCTTTTGTTGACAGAGGCTTTGTCGACAGATACTGTCGACAAAGCTTCTGTCAACAAAGAGCATCAAGACTACAGCCAGTTCTGTCAACAAAGCAAGCCGCTTTGTTGACAGAGAGTCTAGACGCTCTCTTTTGAAAAAGCACAGTGTGGATGCAATAGCGCCTTTTGTTGACAGAACTCTGTTGACAAAAGGCGTTATTCCTCGTAGAATGAGGTTTGCCACCGTTGACAAAACTGCTGCGTTCTGTCGACTCACCGCTGCATTCTGTCGACTTACCTGTGTAGACGCAGGCATAGTTTTGTCGACAAAAGTCCACTTTTGTCGACAAAACCCTGTAGTCTAGAATCTAGACACACCCTTAGGTGCCACAGGACAACTCATTGTTCTAGAGACTAACATGGCTCCCTCTCTGAGACATTAAAAAGAGAGGTAGGTTGAAAGTTGTTTTTTGCCAAACTTGCCCAGAGCAACCCTCAGCACCCCAAGAAGCCATCAGCCACAAGTAAGCTGTTATTTTAGAACTCTGAACCAATTCTCACCTGTAATGGGGTGCTGCTTTACTACTGCCACTGATGCTAAATAACCACACACTCCCTTTGGCTGCCTAGGACTGAGCTGATCAGCTAGTGCAGTTTTGGGCCATGGGGGGCATTGTACAACCCTCATTTTAAAAACATTTTTAAAAGATGGAACTTTGACCCCCAAATGCTCGCAGTTTCGCCACCCTTTCTGGGTCATCTTTTAGTCCCATCTTTAAAGGATGATTTTGAAGTGTAGTTGTTCATGTGCTTAAATATCTTAGTGGCAATGTATTCATGGCCCCTATTACTTGAAGTAAAGGAATAAATATACCTTCCTTTAGAACTGTACAGATTGTAAATGTGTCCTAATAAATGGAAAGTAACAAAAAACACCGATTTTCCTCAAGCTGCTAAATAATTGCCCATGGAGTTTTAAGTTTGCTGATCAAAACCATCAAACTCATTTGTTAGCATGAGAAGAGTGAATGAGATAGAAAATATATATGAATTTCTATATAGGTCTTTTACAGTTAGGTTTTTCTAAAGACGTCTGTGCTATCAAATCAGTAATGCCTACATAATAATGGGAGGGGGGAAAGCCCATGGAGGAAAACTGTGTCTTGTTTGGATTTAATAGGTGGTCTGAAACAGCCATAAGTCAGTGTGCTATCTGGAATGTCTAGTGCACAGCAGCAGGGTTCACACCAACGGTCAGTGCACAGCATGCTACGCACTGTAGATTTACACCCCCGCTCGTGGTACAGTAAGTGATGGTACATGCATGCCCTGAGATGGAGTCAGAGGACTTTTCTTATTGTACAAAGTCACAAAATAGGTTTTCTGTTACAATTCCTACAATCACCAAACACCTGCATGTACCTCAGTGATTATAAATTGATGCACTCTAGATTTTTGGGAGTTTTTAATGCATATATTTTAAAAGCAGCTCTACTTTTTGATTATGTGGCAAGTGTATGTTAGAATCATAGAATCATAGAATACTAGGACTGGAAGGGGCCTCGAGAGGTCATCGAGTTCAGTCTCCTGCCCTCATGGCAGGACCCAGTACTGTCTAGACCATCCCTGATAGACATTTATCTAACCTACTCTTAAATATCTCCAGAGAATGAGATTCCACAACCTCCCTGGGCAATTTATTCCAGTGTTTGACTACCTTGACAGTTAGGAACTTTTTCCTAATGTCCAACCTAGTTAGGCTAACTAGATTAGCTAGAAATAATGCCCTGCATGGAAATTTGTAATTTGCTCCTTATGGGCCAAATTCTTTTTGCCTTCTGTCAAGTCTGAAGAGGAAAAGTTGGTGTGCAGATTTCCAGGGTGGCAGGAGATAAAGGCTTTGCTTGGGAGCCTAGGGAGAAGAGCTGCTCCATGACTACTACTGTAGGTTGTGCTGTGCTCTCATATTTGAAATAATGGTCAATGATTCATCTTTTAACTCACCCTCATCCTGAACCAAACCAATCTGTGAAAGATGCAGAGGAAACCCTATTGTCTTGGCTCTATCATCTGTGGAGGGCTTGAATACAGCATGTGGGTTTTCTTTCCTGCACACATCAGAACTACACCAGTTATATTTCAGGTAGGGCCTTTGTGGCCACACAGAGGGAAGAAGCATGATTAGAGGCAGAGTAACTGGACAAATGCAAAGGTAGAATGATGTAGCTCCTTAGAAGAGTAAATCCAAAAGAGCCAGTTTTATTCAGCCTTCCTTGCCTGAGAAGACTTGTGGTGGGGGGGAAAAAGACACACCCTTTACTTTCAAATATCCATGCCCAGAACTCCATCTATTCTGTGGCACAACGAAAACAAATCACACAACTGCCACCCTTAAATTCTACACAATGCAATTTTGTCTGTCACCATGAAATACCCTTTATTCCCACTTCCTCAGTGAACCATGGCAATATTATGGTTCCTGGTTTAAAATACTAATGGATGTAAAATTCATCAGAGTATTTTTACAGTGATTCTTCTAGGCTACGTCTACATTGCGCTTTCTTGCGCAAGAACATATGCAAATGAGGTGCGGCAATTAATATCGCCGTGCCTCATTTGCATACTTAATGAGCCACCATTTTGCGCAAGGGGCTTTTGCGCAAGAGCTGTTCTGCCTGAAAATAAGCAGCAATGTAGACGTTGCCTTAGTGAAAGGATGAGGATTTTTTCCCATTATATCTTGTAGATATCCTGGCTCCACATTCCAGGATAAGGTTCCTACATCATTCAAAGCCTTTTCCTCCTTCATGTGCCAGGGAAACTTATTGTCAGGTTCGTTTGGTCATTTTTCTAGTCCTCTTGGCCTAGTCTGCTGCCCCACCATCCAGGCAGGCCAGCTGACTAGCCTATGTTACCTATGTTTCCAGTTCCCCTTAGAGAGCAAGATATACTGTTTGGGGCAGGCGGGGGGGGTTTCCCTAGTATTTGCACCATAATTTAGTTAACTCAGCTTGTGTGGAAAGCTGGAAAATGAAGTGCTACATCAACAGGCAGATCCCGGTAAGGCTAGGGGGAGACAGAAACTTTTTCTTCAAGGCTCTCTGAAGGGTAACACAGGTAACATTTAATATATTTACACTAGAGTCATGTCTTTCAGTTTATGTTGAGATTCTGGAGCACAGTTCTGTTCTGGATAAAGTAATCCCTGAATACATGGGGCCCATGTTGTCTTCACCTCAAATTTCATTTACTGTATTTGGGCTCTGCTTGGGGCTACTCTTGCCTGGGCGGGGGAGAGTTTGGTAATATCAGCTAATAGAGAATGCAGCTGCTGACTTGCTTCATGGCATAACTCACACACAGCATATTATGATTGTGCTTTGTGATCTACATTGGCTTCCAGGTCATTTCCAGGTGCAACTGAAGGTGTGATTTTGACCTATAAAAGCCCTAAATTGTTTAGGATCAATCAGACCACCTCCTTCTGAATGTGATACTATGACAGATGATAACAGATGAGGTTCGTAAGATGACATCCTTCTGGTTTAAGTGGGAGAGTCGTTGGCAGGACACTGCCAGCAAGGAGTCCTCAGCTCTGAAATTAACTCCCCACTTGTTTGAGGGAGACAGTTGACCTTGAGGGCATGCTGTAAGATCTCACTGTTCTCTTACATGTCAGGGTCGGGGGCGGCTTATGAAATTTGAAGGGAATTGAGGGGGTGGCTTTCATTAATATCGAGTAGGAATTCTTAGCATCTTTAATAGAGCTTTTTCATTTTTTTTATTATATAATCCATGTACGTAGAGCAATGAATCAGCACATTTAAAAAAGTCAGAATAACTAAATAAAATACGGGCATTGAGAATTGTACGTGCACTGAGAAGGGTGTTAAGGAGATAAAAAGTTACGTATTAAGGAAACAAGGCTTTATTTATACGTATAGCTTCATTCTGTAACTTCTCCCTTCTTCCAGAACATCAAGAGTCATAGTCAAAAATTTGTTTGTTAGAGACCTCCAATTCTAAAATTTGTGACAATACAGTCATTTGCATTTTTTATGTTTATCGTAAATTACATATATATTTTTTCATAGAATTTCTATTTTTGTTGTTGTTTGTTTTTGGCCCAGTAATTGGCTCAAAAAAACAGTTTGCTCATGAGGATTGGTGTTTTCTCAGGAAAAAAAGTTTTCCTTCAAAAATGGGTCCATAAAACTGGAACTAACTTGTCAAATCCACAATCTAAGGTGAAAAGACTTGCAATTTTAGCATTTCAAGTCACTCTAAGGACAGTCACTCTAAGGACAGGGCAAATCAAGGAAAACAGTCAGTACCTAATGAGTCTCTTGGTTTTTATCTTCTATAAAAAGTACAGCAATAGAATGTTGCCTTTTAGATGCTTATGAGGAGAATGCCCCAAAAGCATAGCCTTCTACATTCAGAGAAAAGTCACAAAGTAATAAGCAAGGAGAATCTTCAGGCAAAAAGCAGCCAGCATTGAAAGAAGCTGTTAGGAATCCGAGTCTCAGTGTAATTATTAATCAGGTTCCCAATATTCATCTTGTCCTTTCACATATAATTCCAGGAATAGTCTACTCAGTTCCCCTCAGTTTGGGTTTATAAAGCCACCACCACCCTAGGAAGAAACCATTTAGATCAGGGTAGTGTTTTTGTCCTTTTTTGTTTTTCTGAACAGCAATTCCTGTGTCACTAAAAATCTCCAGCCTCACATAAAGCTCATGACTGAGCTTCCTCTTCTTGTTCCAGAATTTCTCTAGTTTAGTTTCTTCTGCTTGAACAGGCCACCAAAGTGAGTTCTCTGAGAAAACAAACTGGAAAAGTCCAAGAGAAAATCAATGGCAAGAAAGTCCAAGAGAAAATCGATGGCAAATAGGTTCTAGACTAGTCCTGGCAGTTTTCCCATGAGAAACTGCTGGCTCTATGCAAACCTCTAAGGGTATGTCCACACTGTAGGCTAAAGTCAAATTAAGATACGCAACTTCAGCTACGTTAATTGCGTAGCTGAAGTCGAAGTACCTTAACTCGACTTTTAGCGCTGACTACACTGCAGGAAGTCATAAGTAGAACATTCTTCTTTCGACTTCCCTTATTCCTCATGAAATGAAGGTTACAGCAGTCGGAGTAAGAAGCCTGTAATTTTGAAATTATTTTGAAATAACGGGCTTGCTGTGTAGACGCGCACTCTGTTATTTTGAAATAATGTGAGTTATTTCAAAATAACGCTGCTGGGTAGACATGCCCTCTGGTTCTCCTAACCCTTCTTTATAGGAAATCTGGGTGCTTTCTACTAACTCTTAAGAGAATAAGCTCAATAAAGTTCCTGCTTCCTACACAGCAAATCAAAAAATAGTAAACATTTAGAGAGGCATCAATGTCTACCTTAATTTATGCACTATTCCTCCAAATTATACATGTTATGTGCATGACAAAATCAGAGTGTAGGCATTAGCTTTAATTTAGATTCTGGAATGGATGCTTCTAGGAACAGTTGCTGATCCTTTGGGTACTTTATAAGTACCCTCTGAACAGGCATGTGGGTCTTTCAAAAACACTAGTGTGCCTGTTGAATGGGTCCTCAACCCTCTTGTGAAGTTTTCTTCATGGCTCAAAGGACATTCTCCACCCCTCTAGAAATAGTTTCTAGTTCATCCATTTATCTGCCCGATCTATGGCTATATGAAGTGCCACGCTGTGTTCTCTTGAAGAAATCCTTGCTAAAGGGGAAATCTGTCATCTAAAATTTTAGTCCTTGCTCTCTCCTTTTTGTTGTGGCGTCTTCTTGATCAAACTTAGAAAGCTTTATATGAGAGCAATAATTACATGTGTAGCCTTATCTATAGTAACAGGTTACTTTAACCTATCATCTAACTAAAAGTGAGGATTTACATCTGCTATAATCCTAGAGCCTTTTACCCCCAAAACTGACTGCAGTAGAGAGCTTATCAATAGAAGGGGATCCCATGGTGCACAGAAGAGACTACATAGTGCTCTTTCTATGATTATATGTGTTAGCCATCAAAACAATGCATACTGCAATGACCAGTGGTCATCATCCTAGAGTCTCATACCTCAAAGGACACAGAGTGTAATACAGGGTTTATAATATTGTATGCTGACAGTGGGGTTCCTACATATTTATGAAGGTTTTAACTGCCTTTCTATATTTGAACGTCCATGCCCCACTAATTTTGGCATGTCCAATTTGTCATAGGCTAACTTATTAGTACCCTTTATACTCATTAATATTTGTCATGTTATCACCATAAGTACAGGCAATTACCTTAAGGAAGTCTCCAGTGTTTCACTCTGCATATCAGTGATCAACTTGTCATCTTGTGGTGTCTACTGCAGTCTTATAGACACTGGTATCTGAATACCACAGATATTTTCAAAATACTAGCCTATCCCAAACATAGACACAATTTATTTACTTACTTACGGTAATTTATCCTAAATTCTAATTTGGCTAAACTAAATATTTTACAGGCCTGGGACCTGTAAGATTGTGTTATAACATGAATTTCATGTCTATATTCTAAATAGGCCAGATACCTTTTGTCCTTATGCTATACATATCTGCCATATTCTAGCCTAATTGCAAGCACAGATTGTTGATAAGATTTTAGATTTGTCTTAATAAAGTAAGAGTTTGATGATAATTATGAATTCTATAGCATTATTTATCTGAAAATTTCAAAGCATTTTATATTTACATGATATTTAAATATCATAGTGTTTCTGTGAGACAGATAATACCCATTTTAACCTTGAGGCATTAAAGGTTACAGTCAGATTTCCAAAAGTGCTCTGTACCCATAACTGAGACCAGATTTTCAAAAAGCCATCAGAGCCCATTTTAAACCCAAAATAAGCAGCCTGATTTTTATGAGTCCAGCCCTGTGGGTGTGGAACACATTTGAAACTCTGGAAGTTAGCTATGCACATAAATGGAAGCTGATCCTGATGTCAAAATTTGATCTAAATTGCTGGGGTTGCACTCCTTCGGAAATCTGACCCTACGGCTACGTCTACACTGCGGAGCTATTTCAGGGTGCCAGAAGTATCACGAAATAGCTATTCCATATCTTTTCAGCAAACTTATTATTTCAAAATATAATGGCCTTGCTATTCCAATTTCCCTGTAAACCTCGTTTCACGAGGAGCAAGGGACATTTCAGAATATGGCTCTATTTAAAAATTTGGCACTGTGTAGACAGTGCCAAGTTTCGAAATAAGCTATTTCGAAATTAACTTGAAATAGGTTACACAATTTCCATAGCTCAAATTGCGTAGCTTATTTCGAGCTCTGGGTGCAGTGTAAACACACCCGAGGCTAATAACCTGAGGTCCCACAGTAGAACAGTGATATAAGAATGAAGAGAACTCCTAATTCGTGCACTCTCTTCTTGTCCTTATACCACTAGAGCACAGAATTTGTTAAAGAAAACTCATCATTGTCCATTAGTTGTTATAACCAAATCAGCAGCAAAGGACAAATTAAATGAAAAGATTTGGATCTTGTCAGTTTATTGTTCTTTTGAAGGAAAACTCATGATAATATGCACTCCTATTGCCTTGGGGATGAAAACCCGCATATACGGGAATTTATATGAACATCTAGAACAGGAAGAAGGCTTTTTACAAAGTATAAATATCAGCACTCATCACTATATGCAAGTAGGTAATTAGGATAATTATTCCCAATTAGCAGCTGCAAACCCTGCAGATGGGATTTTCAGAGACTGATAACTATTGTAAAAGACATTTTTGCAAGCTATAAAACCACTTTCACAATTTGGAATGCATACACTGAATACCCTCTACATTATCTGTAGCAGATCTTTGTTAGCTTTTCAAAATGATAAAAAAGAGAAATACGTTCATGCATTAGTGTAGCTCTGTGGGCTGCGGTTCAGAACAGGTTGGCATCTGAGATGAGCTGAACTTTAAAAAAAATTCAATTGTTTAACCTATGACACTTGCACAAAGAGCAGAAGTGAATTTTGAACCTGTGCACACTAAACCTGAGCATGAGTATTGCCACGTTATTCAAATTTTGTAGGAGGTTCACAGATAGCTGATGCAATGTCTTTTGAAGTCAATGGAAAGACTCCAATTAACTTCTCTGGTTTTGGATCATACCCCATGTGAGGAAATTTGTCTCCATTAAAACATGTTTCCTTCAAACTACTAGGCAACATCCTTCCTTCTACCCAGGATCCAGAAACTTCTACTCACAGCTGCCATTTCCAGTGGGCTTGGTTGCCTCTTCTCTCTCCTGGATCTTCCAATAAGTTTCCTCCTTTTTTGAGGACTGGATTTCCTGACACCTTCTTTCAATCACAAGGCTCTTTTGGTAGCCAGTAAGTGGCTCTTAATGTTAAAGGGGCAGAGTGGCTTTGGGTATACATATATGCTCTCTCTAATATAGTAAAGTCAAGGATAATTTGATGGAGTCCTTTCCATGATTCCAATATTGTTGTGAACTTAACAGGAAAACCAACTTTACCTGTAACAGGTCTGGTAGCCATACAAATCTAATCAACCCAAACAGGATGAAATATTATTATGTGTCAATGGTGGAAAACCTGTCCTGGGAAAGTTGTTTACCACTGTAAAAAGCGTAGCTTTTTAGCTAGAACTGCCCTTAGGATAAAATTGCAAGCTTTAAACAGTCATAACTTTACAAGCTAGGCTTGAGTTAAACGTTGAGCTGTAAGTAAGAATCTCAAAATATAAACTTGTAAGGTGTTTTGCTTTCAGCCATTTTTGAGTTATTGAATTACAGAATTTCACATTGGAGCATATGGGGAAAGTAGGCTTTTATACCTGAATAGCTCAAGAACAGCCGACCTAATTTTGCTCACTCTTTTTATAAATCATCTTAAAGTTGAAACATAGCATTTAAAGCTTAGACCAAAATTAAGTTGTTACACTAAGTTATCAATGCTTGGAAAAGTATGTTTAAATCAGAGGCTGAAATTCATCCTTAATATAGGCACATAGGGACTCACTTGTATGCCAGTAACCAAAATGCTTTCCTGTTACTTGATCCTTGTTTGTACCCATGCCAACATCTGAACACTGGAAACAAAATAAAAGGTATAAGTAAGTTTGTTTAATATCAAGTACTTCATTATAATGAATTTACTGGTCTATTTCTTTAGCAGTATAGCATTCAGTCTATGGCAGTCACGAGAATACCTGTTGTGTTGTAATACAGTTTCAATAAAAAGTATTTATTTTTTTAAATGTTGGGGATGTCCATCTGTTACGCTAACATTGCAAGTATCAGAGGGGTAGCCATGTTAGTCTGAATCTGCAAAAGTGGTCTTTGCCCACTTAAGCTTATGCTCCTATAAATCTGTTAGTCTACAAGGTGCCACAGGACTAACATTGCAGATATTCTTGAGTTCTCAGCAAACCTTGGATATCCTTCCACACAGAGAACTTCCATATATGTTTGATTTTAAAAGGAAAATTAGGGTGATTTGTTGTATCTAGAGAGCTCAGGTCTCGGGATAAATGTTCAACTCATTCTCTTGGCTTTCCCAGTTCCACCTTCCAAAATCCAGAGCTGCCTAACTTTAAGATTTGTTCCTGTGCTGCATATAGGAACTTTTTGTTTTATTTGTTATTCTTCCTTCTTGCTGCATCTTTTCTTTCCTCTATTTTAGTGCCTGTGTTTTCCCTCATGTTCATTTTTTTCATGTTTTTTTCTTCTTCTAAAATGCTTCGGAGTATATTTTTCTCTAAAATAATTTGTCTTTTCAAGATGTTTTTTTTCTTTTCTGATTTGTCCTTGCTGTACACTAGGAAATAATTTCAAAATAAGTAAAATCAAAATAATAACTCCTGAAATAACAAAGTCGAAATAGCACATCCACACTACAAGAGAGCATCGAAATAGCTCAGAATTATTTCAAAATAGTGCGTCCGCTCCAATTGGACCCTGCCTCAGCCTTAGAGCCCCCGGAAGCACTCTGTGGAGCGCACCAGGAGAGCAGACACTTCCTGTGGCTGCTTGATCAGGCAAGCTGAGACGTGCTTTCAGGGGCTCCTCTCTATGGCTGCGTCTCATATGCCGCTCCTACACTGCCTCCCCCCCACTCTGACACAGTGTGCTCTGGTTGCCCTTTGGACACCATAGCACTCACATCATGGAGCCGGAGCTGCTGCAAAGCAGTGCCATGCTCATGGGCCTTAGGCTGCCCTCCGTTCTCCCCTCCCGCTCTCCCCTGCAGAGTAAATAAAAACACCTTTTTTAGGTTAACAAACAACTGTCTTTATTTGAGGGATATAAAACAGGGAAGGAACTGGGAAAAGAACCTAGAATGGGAAAGGGGGGCTCAAGGATGGGGCTAGGAGTGGCGCCTGCCCCATTCAGTTCTAGAGGCCTTGGCTGCCCTGGAGGTCCCACCATCTCGTGTTCAGCGGCCCCCGGAGAGCTAGGAGGAGAAGCTAGGGGGTGGGAGTGGGGGTGGAGGGTGGGGAAATTGCTGGTGGCCCGCTCTATGCACAAGGCTATGCTCTCTATCACCGAGGTAAGGGAGAAGCAGGTGGCCTGGTGCTGACTCGACAGCTGGTCCCAGGTGGCCTTCTGCTGCTCCCTGTCAGCCAGAGGCAACCGAGGGTGCTGTGGGAGTGCT
This sequence comes from Rafetus swinhoei, assembly GCA_019425775.1. Lineage (NCBI taxonomy): Eukaryota > Metazoa > Chordata > Testudines > Trionychidae > Rafetus > Rafetus swinhoei. Next base: position 38,622,180 of record CM033440.1, read on the forward strand.
GGCAGCTGGGGGCGGAGGGTGCTCACTCTATTTCAAAATAACAATTTCAAAATAAGCATTATTCCTCATGCAGAGCAGGAGTTATTATTTTTAAATAACCAGCCCGTTATTTTGAAATAAGGGGTTTGGTAGTGTGGACGTTCTGCTTCTTATTTCAAAATAACCCCTGAGTGTAGACCAGGGCTCAGTCAGGCGTTATCATTAGTGTTTACAGAGCTTGTGTGGCTGTCTCTCTCTTTAGCTCAGCATCTCCATCTCTCACTCTCTCATTTCTATCTCACTGTATTCCTCATCCATTTCTCTCTTCACCTTCTTTGAAAGGGGCCACAGCATAAGCCCTGCTCACCCTAAATGTGGATTATGAGTGCATTTGGGAGGGTGAAGAGCTGTTAGTGTCACAATCCATGGATCTGATGCAAGGTCTGTCAATGGGAGTCTTTCCATTGAGCTGAATGGCCTTTGGATCAGCCCCAAATGTGTTTAAGTTGACAGGCTTGACTAGGCCTTCTAACTTTTCAAACTCTCCACTTTAGTCTCTTACAGTCTGCCAGCTTTGTAGTATATCTACATAATATGTGAAGGCATTATTTTGATAAAAAGCTTGATCTTCCAACATACTGAGCTCTCTGACCAGGATAATGACTTGAAACAGTGCTGCTTCCAACACTGAGTTTTCTTTGGGTAGAGACTTCATCTCATGCTGAACTATTTGGAAACTTTATGATGCAAATAGTTATGAACATGTAGCCATCAAACTCTTCTTCACTTGTTTCCCAAGTCAGAATTTGAACCTTGATCTCCTAATGTACAAAACTAGTGAAGAGTGATGGATTGTTTAGTATTTAAGAATAATGAGCATTTCAAAAGTTTCCTAAATTGTATGTATGAATAATTATCTGCCTATTTTACTGGGATAGAATAAGATTATATTACAGTCTTCTCTGAATAATTTATATTCTTAAGAAATATTACTGGAGATAACTCCTGCCATTGTGCTTGTTTCATACGAGTTCAAATTATAAACATTAGCAATCTCTCTGAATTCCATCAGTTTGTGAGAGAATGAATGTTATTTACATGCAGCTTTTTTATATTTAATTAGTGATGGTATGTCTGAAAGACTACAGAATCTCATTGTGAAGCTAATGGGTAAAATATTCAATAGTGCTTGGCTCTCAGTGAGTTTTAGGCTCCTCTGTGCCTAAGCCACTTTCAAAAATGTGACTTAGGTGCTTAAGTCACTTAGGAACTTTTGAAAATTTTACCCAATGGCATCGTGCCTCAAGGGTCAAACCTAAATGGCTTGTCTTTGAAGTGTGGAATATCTAAGGCTGTCTCTTAAAATATGATGAGATTCCTGCATATTTTGTGTTTGGTACCAGGTGCCTCAAGATGAATGGGGAGGGTACCCTGCTGGCGGTAAAGACGAGGAGATCCCCTGCAGGAGAATGAGAAGTGGGAGTTATATTAAAGCCATGGGAGATGAGGAAAGCGGAGATTCTGACACTAGCCCCAAAACATCACCAAAGGTAGCAGTTCGACCAGAGTCATTATTAAAATCCATTGGACAGAGACCACTTGGAGATCACCAAAAGTAAGCTTCACCAAACTTTGTCACATATCTTCTTGCAAGCCACAATGGCTTAGGTCATTTTTCTATGATGTTTTCATGTGATTATAACAACCAGGTGTCATTAATATAAATACACCAAGGAAAAAATACAGTGATATCACATTTGTGTCATTTATAATTTTGATTATCAATACGATGCTTTCCATACAGCAACATTCCCATGTATCAAGTATATTGTATCACACTCATTTAAAAATTGTATAATATGTTCTTCTGGGCATCCTTAATGTGTAGTCTATCAAATAAGTAATGTACATATTATATTGTTGAGTTAAGCTTTACATAATGGAGACAGTCTTGTGCTTCTAGTAGGTTTTTATTTTTGTCTTTTTTGTAATGTACCATTACAATACTACACATTTAAGTATTTTGAGGGGTTAATGTTTAAACTGGCAGCATAGTTCAAATTCTGATATTTCCATTAATATGAATGGTTGAAATTTGAAATTCTGAGAGAAATGCAACAAGTGAAAAGAGTGAGACTGAAACGATTTGTCCTTTATCCACCAGTGCTGCTGTAGATATTACCCTGCATACAGTACTTTAGTGACACACACTTCTATAATAACAGTAATAATAAAAAACCTCAACTCAAGTAAAATCTGTTTGGCTTCATTAAATAAAAGAATTTTGTTAGCATATTGGAGGGAAAACAATATCACAATATCAGCAGTAACCAGTGTTATGAAAGCAACATGGTCTTCCTTCAGAAGACCATTCTAAGAGTATAATGCTATATTTATTTATGCAAGGTAAAGGACATTCTGTTTTCTATTTTAAAAAGGGGAACTTTTAAAAACCTACTGTATCCATAATGCAGGAATTTATCAGTAGGTCATTGTGGAACAATCTGTCAATTTTGCCATGTTTTGCAAATATACTGTACAAAATAAAAAAAAAACCACTTAAGTACTATTGCAGTATTCTATACGTGATGGAGATCAGTGGCAGATTTGCTGTTGATTTCAACTGGAGCAGGAGTGGGTTCATTGTAGCACTGTAGAAAATGACTAAAAGCTTATTTGTGGCTTTCCCATAAGCCCTGAGCCAAGGACAGCACGTATGTGAACTGTTTCAGGACCAGACCAGGAACATGATTGTGATTCATGGCCACATTCTGATTCCTGGTTACTAGCTTCTTCTGAAATGTAGTAATCTGCACCAGCCTTACATCAGGCACAGGTTACAACCCCTGGTGCAGCAGCTCAGCTGCATTGATTGACTTGTCCACCATGATAAATTAAATTAATAGAGATTGCCCATCTCCTAGAACTAGAAGGGACCTTGAAAGGTCATCAAGTCCAGTCTGCTGCCTTCACAGCAGGACCAAGTACCATCCCTGACAAATTTTTGCCCTAAATAGTCTCTGTAAGGATTGAACTCACAACCCTGGGGTTTAGCAGGCCACTGCTCAAACCACTGAGCTATCCCCCCAACAAGGTAGGTAGCTAGCTAGCTTGCACTGAGGAGTAAGTTGGTGCTTATGCCCCTTATTCTCTTGGTCAGGCACATAAAATAGTTCAGAATAAACTGCACTAACAAGTGTAGAATGATAGAATAGTATAAAAGATGTTCAGATTTTTAATAAGTTGCTATATACATACACATATGGACATAATGGTTTCCTGAGAATCCGTTTTTATATCCACTATCTTGAAAACAGTAAAGGATTACAGTACAGCTAGCTTTAGCAAAACTTACAAATGTATGCACATAATATCCATTAATGTCATCAGGCACCTGTGCTGTGGGATGAAGTGCTGACATGTTTGAAACTTAGCTGATTTTAACATTTTTTTTTCATTTGACTAAAATAAGTGGTTTATAATTTGTTGATATACCTGATATAAGGATTATTTTAACAATAAATAGGACATTTCAAATTTTGTAAAGAACAAAATTTAATTTTTGGTGAGAAATTCCCCAAAGTTTATTCTCCTGAAACATGACTTTTAACTCTAAGAAGAGTTCTGAATAGAACAGAAAACCATTAATATGTAGGTCTGGTCTGTATAGATTGGATATATATGATATGCGTTCTGATTCTTCAATGAAAGAAAATTACATTAGTTTAACTATGTTTGTGAGGGATCAATGGAAGAATGTTTCTTATGACCTCGTTACTGCCCATGAGGGAGGTGGATTACCTATAGCGACAGGAGAATGAGTCCTGTCGACAACATAGGTAATGTCTGCACTGAAGCTCTAGAGCAGTTCTGTTACAGTGGCCCCAGCTGTGCCTCTGTAGTATTTTTAGTGTAGACAAGCCCTAAGGCAGAGTTTTTTAAAGTATTTAGGTGGCTAACTATGCAGGTAGGCTCCTATAGTGGGTTTTTCAAAAGCTAGCATACCTTTAAATCCCTTTAAAAATCTGTCCCTTAGTCTCTCATCTGACAGATGCATTTTTAACTTTGACTAGTATTGTTATATACAAAGCAAAAACTAGAATAATGTAAATCCTACTGCTGTAATGTGTGAAAGACTTACCAGTGTAATTTACTGAATTTAAGTAAAATATAATATAATAAAGCCTTCTATGTTGGAGGCAAAAGTGAATTTGAGTATTTGTCCCTTTTCATGTTTGTTGCTTCTTGGAATAGAGACAGTGTTCACATTTGTCTTGGAAATTGTCTTGACTTCCTTTTGTTAAGAGAAGAAAAATTCAATATTTTTTGTTTTGTGGTTAGGTTTTCCAGGGGTCTGATTGAGATATTATCTGGGATCCTACATTAAAATATGGACTTTAGGAAGTAAAACACAAATTGTTTCAATTCAGTCCATTCTTTGCTGGTAGAGTGCAACAACATTTAACCTCAAGCTGTAGAATTTCTGATCTTATTGGCAACAGTTATACAAATGAATAATCATGTGGTATTAAAGTTTCCCATTATGCTTTTGAAGCAACTCAAGAGAAATTTACTTTTGCAAATATGAAGAGTGAAGTGAAAATGAGGTAGGTCAGGTAACAATAAAAATGAGTATGCGTTGCATATATCTTGCCTACTTTTCTAAATAACAGACTATTGTAGCAGTAGATCTGCATAGATTGGATATGTATGGCATGTGTTCTGATCATTCATTGATTAATCTCACAGGACCAATTATTTATTTGACTACCAACAAGAAATGACAATAAAGCCCTTATTGACACTGCTGTAATTTAGCCTGGCTGTAATCTCCTCTCAGCAAGTGAGAATGGGTCCAATGGAATCAATAGGAATTATGGCATTGCTGGTGTCACTTTAAACATTTGAACTTCCTATCGAAGCTTAATGCTTTAGAGTCTGAGTATAACATAAAAATATAAGGACAAATAAGGAATTTAGGATTTGCTGTACTGGAATTGTTCTGCAACCATCTGCCTCTGGCAGTAGTCAGCATCCATGCTCCCAGCGTGTTGGCAGTTTCGGCAAGTTTGGATATAGCATCTTTCTGTTGAAATACCATTTGATAAGCTTGCAGACAAGAAGCTTGGCTTTGTATAGTCTTCTGAAAGATCATGCAGGGGCCATATTTAATCTTGCTTCCATGCTATATTAACGTATACACTTTTTCACTATCACCCTTTGCTACATGTAGCTACAGAGCACTGTTTAAATTATTAAGTTTAAAACTTATTGTTTAAAAATAATGTCTGTATTTTAGGAGGGCTATTGTGGAGGGAAGTGCTGAGGGAATAACTTCAGTTGAGGGATGGGAAGAACAATTAGTTCCAGAAAAATTCTGTTAATCCATTATTTGTTCTTTTTATTAATCTTTGCTTTTTTTTCCCATCCTCCTGGCTGTAGAAGTGCAGTGCACACTTCATTAGCAGCTTTTCAAGATTTTGCAGTCAACTAGGTACTACTGTACAGAGACCAAAAAAAAAGCACAGCTGCCCTGGGTCAGCTGACCCAACGTTGCAGGGATGAGGCTCCAGGGCTGCAAAAAGTGCTGTGATGATATTCAGGCTTACACTATGGTTGCAGGGTCCCAGAGCTCAGGCTCCAGCCCAAGCCCAAACATCTAGAAAGCAATTTATAGCCCTGTAGTCCACACTCCATTAGCTGAAATCAGATTACTCAAGACAGCCACAGCCATGTGGCAGGTCTTTTATCCCAATGTGGACGCACCCAGTGGGGTGAAAGTCAGATTCACCAGAATCAGTCTGATGGCTTTTAACAAAGCCTTTGAAACCATCAGGACTGTTGCCAGGCCATGGTATAGCTGCTTTCTCTACTGTTATTCAGGAGATCTGGGTTTGACTGCTCCCTAGGTTCAGAGAGTGACTTGAGTAGCAAATGGCTTAGCCCCTGAGAAAATAAGTGTTTTGCAGCACTGAAGAAAAAGTTATCTGGCTAATGAGTGGACATTGAAACAAGATAAATTCAGATTGAAAATAAGGTGTACTTTTAAAAAATGGAAATAATTAGCCATTGGAACAACTTATTAGGGTTGTGGTAGATTCTCCATCACTGTCAATATTTAAATCAAGACTGGATGTTTGTCTGAAAGATATACGTAAGCATTATTATGGGGGTGTTACGTGGCCTGTGCTATATAGGAGGTCAGAATAGATGATCCATTCTGGCCTTGGAATCCACAGATCTGTGAAGTAAAAAACTATCTTTTATGGCAGTGTACTCAATTAGATCTACTCATGGAGCCATTTGAAAATGATGACATTTTTCAAGACGGTTGACATAAACAAATAAATAAAAGCCCTTCAGCTGCCAGTACATTAAAGAACTTGATTGCAATGTATGTATTAATGTTTACAATATAAATAATATTATCATATTTTATTATAATTGCATAATATAATACAATTTTATACATCAGATTACCTGCGATTATAGCAATCTCTAATGGGAGAGGTCACATCAACAATCTCTGGCACGCTTTGTGAACAGTGGTTTGTAGGAGGGCAGGGCAAGTTGCATGCACTGGTGAAGCTGCTCATCTGCCATTAGACTGTAATATTGTTTTCTGTCATGTTCATAGTGGAAAATCCATATTTGCAGAGCTACCATCTCTCATTAAAAGACAGACGGTTAGATTCTGGCTATTCTGAAACTGGTCAGCATATTGAGTCAAGAAATCACAAAGTCCCACTTCTCCGAATTTTGCTTTGAAGATATCTAGGCTCTGTAGCATTATAATTGCTAATTGAAAGGTATTTTCATCTACAAGAATGTTCTTTGTTTCAGAAGGGCAAAGTCCATCAACAGAGCCAACAAACTGTTCATGAAAAAAATAAAAGCAAATTCTTGGGTGTTTTGGTACTACCCTTCTGGAATGTGTGTACATGATTGTCGTGTGCCTAACACTTCTTAAGAATGTTCGCATTTTTGTAGTACCAACTCTGTTCTTGACAGTTCTGTCAGCCTGCTACTAGGGTTGTCATCTGCTCACACTTAATTTTGCTTTATATCAGCAGGGCCTTTTATATTAGGCCTCGTGTGTCAAGCTCTCTCATTCTGCCACAATTTTCATCAAAGTCTCATCTGTAGCAACAGCACAACATAGAGGAAAGTGCAACATCTTTCATGTTAAGCCTGTCTGAAAGATGACGAGATTCCTCTGAAAGGGAAAAGCTTTTTTCAAACTGATCCTCAACACTGCTTACCCAGCTTTGGAGCTGAAAATTGAGAGAACTGAAGTGACCAGTACTATCGCACAGAAAATCAACCTGTTATGTAGACTATGGGAACATCATTCATAAAATCCAGGAACTTGCAAGCCTTGTTGGTCTTGTGGTTTGAAAGAAATTCTATTATTTCTTTTTGAAGCACACAAAACTTTTGTAACATGTCCCCCATTTAATCAGCTGATATTGTTGTTCTGCTACAGGTCACTGTATTTGGCTGAAATGTCTTGTAAAAGAGCTTTAAAAAGATATTATAACTAGAAGTTGAGTATAAATAGTTCACCAGTCTCATTACAAAACCCATTGTTTTGGGGGGTTTTTTCATGTCCCTAGCCAACTTTCCACCCAGGACAGTCTGATGAATGAAGAGTATATTACTGTCAAATGTGAAAGAAAGTCCTTCTCTTTCCCTGTCCTGGAGGGATGCCACATGTAACAAGCAAGTTTACTGTCTGTAGATCTGAATCTTTTTTTTTTCAAAATGCCTTTTATCTTTTCAAAAATGATTTCTCCTGTAGCATAGATTTCTAATGGTATAAAGCACAAAAATTCTTCCTTGAAAATTTTACAATAATAAAATCTAACAGATATGATAGCTGGGCCGTGTCTCTTAAATAGCTTGACTTTTCCACTGCAAGAAACATATATTTGGAGGGGGGGGGGATTAATCAGAAAGAAGTGTTGACAAATAATCCTCATAAATTACCCCCAGTCTTCACATTGTCATGGCATCAGGGAGGGAAATTGGTTCACATAGTTCACAATGTCATCTTTGTTTTTATCTCCAAGAAAAAGCTTCTCCAGAATTTCCAACATGCACAAGCCTGGCATCCCAAACATGGTTTTTTTTTGTTTTCTCTTTTCTTTTCTTATCCTTTTAGCTAGAACCAGCATTATCTGAAGAGAAGCAGCTGCCAAGATGATGCATGAGGATGGGGGAACATGCTAGTTGGCGTATGGTCCCCCTAGATTTGCTGCTTATACAGAGCATGCTCACACAGGCTGAGCTCTGTCACACTGCCAAAGTTGACTCCCCATGCTCTGCTTCCCCACTATCGGCAGGCATGGGCCATCTCTGAACAGCAGTTTCTTTTTTATGTACAGTCTCTGATGTTGTGAGAATGACATTTGAAGTGTGATGTGAATACTTCAGATTTGTTTCATCTTGCAACACTGCCAGGAGGACAGGCTGTGTTGAAGTTACTGTGTTTTAATTCCAAGTGGAGCCCTATAGCGACAACCTTACAGATGGATGCAGTGGTCTGGCTTATTAAATACAAAGGTTTTGCCTTTAAATGAGGTGGCATGATAAAAAGAAAATCCACTGTCTAGGGTGGGTCAAAAGCTCAGTTTTTGTTGTCAACTTTATGTTTACTCCTGCTCACATTCATTCTTGGCTCCATTTAATCACTAATGAAAAAATGGGCAGCATCGTGGCTCAGTTATAGCCATTGCTATTTTGAGAACATAAGATCCAGTAAGCGATGCTTAATATGTGCTGCGGCTGAACCCTGGCACCGCTAGGCTTTGCAGTTCATTAATCCCGACACCTCTGCACTCCTGGCCAGCAGCCAGCTCTCGCCAGCAGCCCAACTGAAACTGCTGCCAGCACCAGTGCAGAAGTAAGGGTAGTAATACACCATACCATCTCACCCTCACTTCTGTGCTGCGGCTGGTGGTGCTGTTTTCAGCTCCACTTTCATTGCAAATTAAGCATTGGTAGTACTTATTTAATGAGGAAGTCATAGGCAAGTGATAGGCAGCACATCACTTTTCATTAATTTAATTATAAATATTTTTAAGGTGAGTAGTGAATTACACAGGAAGCCTTGTTGGGCCAAATTTGGCTTATGGGCTACCTATTGAGTTTTAATGTGTTATGGGTTCAGAAGGAAGTCCAGTCCATTCTGCCTTGCAGGAAGAATAATTGTTATTCTTTACAATGCAAAACACCAGGTTCTGAGCATGTTGTCTTTCACCAGCATTATCTCTAAACCCAGGAAGTAATCTAACCCAAATCTTTGGAGCAACCAAGCTGTAATTCATCCCAGTCATGTACTGAAATACTCATTTGAGCAAGTATCAAAATCAATTTACAACTTCTGATGGCCAAGACTTTTTTTCCCGTCAAACCAACCTGTCTGTTCACTTCTGCTCTCAACTTACTTTTACTTCGCTTTTAATTTTTAAAAACTGGATCAGGAGTTGTTGTTTTTTTCTTATTTAATCTTCTGCAATAAAAAGTCAGTGTTTATAAACACTCTGTGCCAGAGGGAAGAATTTGAAAATTAAGATGTTTTTAGTTGGAGAATTAGAAAACATGCAGAAATTAAGTTCTCATTTTCCTGATGTGTCTTTTATTTCGTTTTTTAAGTTGCATGAAGTCATCTGTAGTCTCCACACTGTGAGGGCCCAATTCAGTTTAAGAGTTTTCTTGAATTAAGGCTAATTGCAAAAATATAGATAGGTGCAAAACAGAAAATGAAATCAAATAAAAGCAGAAGAATATGAGAAGTAAGCCTTCACAGTGAAGTTTTCAAAAGTATCTGAGTGACATAGAAGCCTAACTTTAACTGAAAGTCAGTGGGACTTAGTTTCCTAAGTCACTTAGGCCACATCTACACTAGGAAAGTATTCTGAAATTACTAAATTTGACCAAATAACTCCTGATTTAACAAATTTGAACTATCATGTCCACACTACGGAGAAGCCTCGAAATTATGTTGATGCACTATCTCAGACTTAGAGCCTCTGGAAGCACTGGGGGAGTAATTAGTTCAAATTACTCTGGGGAGTAATTATTTTGAAATAGCGGCAGCGGAGTGCTCACACTACTGTTATTTTGAAATAACTATTTTGGAATTAGCGTTACTCCCGATGAAAAGCAGGAGTACAGATTTCAAATTCCACTGCCCATTATTTCAAAATAACTGGCTTGGTAGTATGGAAGCTTCGCTTATAAATTCGATGGGGCGGGGGGGGGGGGGGGGAATAATTTTGAGATAAAGTCGTAGTGTAGACCAGGACTTAGTGACTTTTGACAATTTTATCTATAGCTATGATTTCCGTAGGCCACTGTTTTGGGAGGCAAAGCATGAAGTGAGGATAATGATTAGAAATTTGTGACAATAAAAATATTTTGCATACTGAGTTAAGATAAAAATCACAATATTGGTAATGCTACTGCCTAAATACATAAATCATAGCTAAACAGGACCAACTTACATAATAAATCATTCACCAAAACAATCCATCATTTAATCATCTTTAAATGTTGTTCCTTTGAAGATAATATAGCCTTAAGAAAAAAATTAATTTCTCTGACATAAAAAAGAAACCCCAGATTCCTTCCAGTAATTAACAGAAATTTCACAGGGAGTGAAAGAGCATCCTATGCCCTGTTCCTAACATGGTTCTCATTTTAAATGTCAGATGTGCAATATCTAAGATGAATATGTCAAAAAGGGAAATAGATGTCTATTTTCCTATGCAGAAAACCTTTTTAATTTCATTTGGCCCAAAACCTGATCTCTATCATACTCACACCAAAAAGAACTTCTTATAGTTTGGCAAAGTAAATTTTCCACTACAGAGAAAAATACTAGATTTATAGGCAACTGCAGTATTTCAAGAAACCCAAAATAACTATTCCATCCTTAAGGAAAAGTCAACCTTAGTATCTACAATAGTAATAGAGATGTAGCCGTGTTAGTCTGGTCTTGCTGAAACAAGAGACAGACCCATAGTCTCCTATAGACAGCCATCTAACCTCAGGGTGATTCTTACCAACAACCACAGGACATACCACATTAATACCAACCCTGGAACTTTCCCTTGCAACAAACCCCGTTGTCAGCTTTGTCCACATATTTACTCTGCTGAAACCATCATTGGGCCTAACCATGTCAGTTACAAGATCAAGAACACATATTCCTGTTCATCCAGAAATATAATTTATGCCATCATGTGCCAACAGTGTCCGTCTGCTATGTATATTGGACAAACTTCTCAGACACTTCGCCAAAGAATCAATGCACACAAAACAGACATCAGAGAGTTTCACAAGGAAAAAACAGTTACTTGCCATTTCAACCAGACTGGGCATTGTCTCAATGACCTTACTACATGCATCTTGCTTCAAAGAGACTTTAACATCAAACTACAAAAGGAGGAAGCCTCAGAACTGTCATTCATGCTTAAATTTGACACTTTATGAATGGGCCTTAACAAAGATGCTAATTATCTTACCCATTACAAAGATAGCTTTCCCAATTATCACCCCTAATATCATTATCTCATAGACACTAACCTCCCCCCCTCATCCCCCATCTGTTCTAAAATCTGATTTGTCAATTTTATATGTGTTTCCTTTTTTTTGATTGTATCCCTTTGGTATATATGGTATATATGCCAATTTTCTTCCACAATTTGATCTGAGGAAGTGGGTCTGGCCCATGAAAGCTCATTACCTAATAAACCATCCTGTTAGTCTTTAAAGTGCTGCTTAGCCCTGTCTTTTGTTTTAATATCTACTGTCCTGGTTTTGCAATTGAAGGTAGGCACAGCCACTCTCCCATGCAGAGAGCCTCATTGACTACAGTAGCGTTCCACAGTCACTCTGTGAATCTCAGTTTCTACAGGAGGGCACTGTTCATTTGTAAAATCCAGGTTTATGGGATATTTTATGTATATCCAAATGCAGAATTAAAATACATCCAAGTAGAAAATTGAATATCCATTGAAATGCAAATCCTTCACTATGATAGGTTATGAATGATGACTGATGGAACACTGCTAATATCAATGTACCTGCTTCTTAAGTACCCAGCTTCATGTCTTTAATAAATGTTATCTTACCTTTTTATCACAGAGTGATGCTTCTTTATCTCACTGATAATTAAAGTAAGCTGATTGTATTTTCTTTAAAGTTGTTCTTTCTTTCTTAGATTTTCTACTAATACAGTGGTGATCTTAGACACTTAAAAATCAGAAGTACAATGTTGGAACATTTTAATGTCCTAAGTCCTACAGGAAATATTTTGCCCTCAGAATGAATTCCATTGAATGGCATTGGGTTCCTGTAAATCAGATACACCCTCCATGAATGTGAAATGTTAAGAACCTGAGGATGTGATTAGAGGTGAAGGTGTTCTTAGAGGTGAAGCACATAACTCAGCTCTGGGGAGGGTACTAATGTGGTTTTAAGATACCTATCACACTCTCTATACTGGCTTGTTCCAGAGGCCTATAACCCCAGAGAGGTGTCATATTAAAACAGCCTGTCTGTACCTAGCAGCACTGCCCAGAATCTGCATAGTGCTGCATACTAAAGCTCAAGATTAGACTGTATCAGCATGAATAGTTTTATATGTCAATTGTATCTGTTTAATAGCCACATAAAAAGCAAAGGAAGGCAGATTTTTTAAAATAAAAGTGCTTGCCGTTAACTCAACAGGAGACCCTTTTGTTGTGATAGTCTGAAGTGATACGTCCACCTATAAAGCATATGAATTTAGCTCCTCACTTGCCTCAGAAATGCGCACTTTAAAAATAATGATTAATTTATTGATTTCAAAGTAACTTTTCAGTAAAAATTGCAATAGACCATAGCAGGAGGAAAGTTTTAAACTATTTGTCATCTTCTCTGGCAGCAGAGGAAACCATCAGTTAATTTTGAAAATTCTGCCATGAAATGGAAAGCTAGATGTATAATGCTCTAGGAATTGGATTGTAAGCCACAGCATGACATTTGATCATCCATGATATTAGCTTATCGTGCCTACATGCAGATGTTATTAGCAATTCCAGTCTTTTAAAATTCAGTCACACTAGTTTTTATGTTTACTCCTTGGTTGAATTAATTTTACATCTTAACTCGGGGATGGGCAAATACTGGTCTGCGGGCCAGATCCAGTCCACCAGAGTTGTCCCCTGGCGGGCCACCACTGCTATATTTATCTACACAGCTACAGGTACTGGTGATTTCAGCTCCAGTTGGTCACAGATCACTATTCTCAGCCAATGGTAGCTGTGGAAAGCAGTGTCCCAGGCCGAGCTGCTTTCCTGCCGCTCCCATTGGCTGGGAACAGTGATCCATGGCCAATTAGAGCTGCAATCGCCGGTACCTGCAGTCATTCAGATAAATATAGCAGCAGCAGCCCACCAGAGGTCAGCTCTGGCAAACCACCACCATGTTATTGCCCAACCCTGTGTTGACTAGATATTATGCTCCATTAAAAAAACCTCCAGAACCCCAAAACAAGTTCCTTTCTTTGGTTGTAAACACACAGTACTGCCCTCTAATTTCAGTACTGCCCTCCTTTTTTCTTCTTCTAAAATGGGCTAGGAAGGAAGGATGGACAGATTACATTTCACTGAGGGTATGTCTACACTTGCTCCCTAGTTTGAGCTAGGGATGCAAATGTAGCCGACTGAAATTGCTAATGAAGCGGGGATTTAAATATCCCATGCTTCATTAGCATAATCTCGCCCGTGCGTTATTCCGCTTGCTAGCTGATTCGAACCAGGAAGTGCGCTCCAGGACGCGTTAGTTTGAATCAAACCCCTTGGTTTGAACTAACATTACTCCAGGAGGTTTGATTAAAACTAACGTGTCCCAGAGCGCACTTCCTGGTTCGAATCAGCTGGCGAGCGGAATAACGCACGGGCGAGATTATGCTAATGAAGCGTGGGATATTTAAATCCCCGCTTCATTAGCAATTTTGGTCGGCTACATTTGCATCCCTAGCTCGAACTAGGGAGCAAGTGTAGACGTACCCTAAGTATTTCTTCATTTTGAAATCTTTTCTCAAATCTGCTCTCTTTTTCTTTTCAGGGTAAATAAAATTAGACCACATTTCTAAATACAATGGTAAATAGTACTCACTAAGTACATAAGATAACTTTGTCTACACTTGGAGCTGGGGATCTGATTCCTAGCTCACACAGATGTGGCATGGCTTAGCCTTCTGAGTATGTACCCACCCGGACCCTCTGAGTACATATTCGAGTGGCTAGCCCAAGCCATCACTTGTGCTACCCCAGCTGTGCTGCTGTTTCTAGCATGCTAGCATGGTGCAATAACATATATATGAGATGGAGAAAACACTCTGAGCTCTGAGCATAAGTGTAGCCTGAGATAAATACAGTGTGCAGTGGTTTCCCTTAAATGGGAAAAAGATCAAAGGGCATTTACAAAGGCATATAAAAAGTTTTTGCTAGCTCCTGGAGTTTTTTTCTTATTGTGTCTCTGTTCTTCTAGTCCTTATTAAAAATCCACTGTATTTTCATGGTGTAATGACCAAAACTGTTCTCAGTACTCCTGAAGCTGGCATGCCATGCCATTGTTTGGTTATGTCATTTCATTGCACGTGAGCGACCAGTTATCATGACAAGTGCTGCTGCACAATAGGAAAACTACACCGAGCATTCCTCAGTAGCCCCTATCCCTTCCTTCTTAAGGCAGTGAGTCTTACACTGTGGTCTACAGGACAGTTGCTGATGGTCAAGGCAGAGCTAGATTTTTCTTGTTTCCAATTCGTTTTATGTGCTGGGCTATCCATTGGAACAAGAACCTGGATTCTTGGAAAAAAACAACCGAAGAGGCAAAGAACAGGCAGCCTAAACTTCCCATTTACATCCACCACTGTAAAAGGGGAAGAGAAGAGGATATGGCATCCACCCTCATGACGGGAATGTATTTATGTGTACCACAGTGTTCTGCTGTGTGGAATCTTAGACCTTCTCTAGCATTTAGCATTGTCTTGCCCTCTGCTGTAGGTCTGCGAGGAGAGTAAGATCTACTATTACTAAGAATAAATTACAATGATCTTCTCCATCAGTTGGTAGAACTGTGACTTTTGGCTGTGAAAGTCATGAGATCTGTTTCTCCAGCAGCAGATGCAGTGTCTGCCATTAAAAAGTCAACACTAACCACAAAGTAGTATTTGAGACACTATGTACTCCATGTTGCATCCCAAATCCTATTGTGTGTTAAAGGCACTAAAGATAGAGGCTGCCTTTTTTATGAAAATTGCTGTATGGGATTGGTGTCTCTCTATATATAAATGTAATCTCGAAAGGGTTGTAATCATAAAGTGCATCATAAAGTGAAATATTTATCCAAAGGAATTAAATTGAGAGTATATCTTAGAAATAAATGTTTTAATGCTATTTGGTTTTAAAAATTTATTATATCTTTAGATCAAAAAAATTCAAAATATTAATTAAATGGTTGTCTAATGTATGCAATATTTCTTTTACTCTGCTGTAGACCTTTGAATAAATTATTGCACTCTGATAATTGAAAAATTATTGAACTACCAGGAAGGATCCAAACCCTCATCCATCAGAACTCAGCTGCTTAAGGTGCTACAATACACTTGTGGTTTTCCCTTAGTAAATTATTGATGTTTAAATTGTCAGTTATGGTTTATAATAATAGTACTTCCTGCAAAACTGAGTATCTCCGTAATTAATTACTAGATTGAGAGACCATTATTTTGTGTGGCAAAGGAAGAAGACAGTTATTAACTGTTGATTATAATTGATTTTTGGCACTTTATAATATAACATGACTTATTTGTCATTTTTTCTTCATGTTGCCTCTGTGACTTGATTCCTGGAAAAATACAAGTCTCAGTGAAGAAGTCCAAACTTTTACTGTTTTTCATATTGTTTCTGGTCTGAGAATGCTGGATTTGGTAATACCAGATAACAAACAGAGGATCCAAAATGTTTTTCACCCATTTTGGAAAATAGCCAACATTAATAACACCAAGCAGTTTTAAAGGAGCTGTGTTCAGAGAGAACACTCATGATGACACATGAAAAGGAAAGCATGCTTAGTGCATGCAGTGTTGTGCCCCTATTGATCCCAGGATATTAAAGAGACAAGATAAATGAGGTAATTCTTGCTGGTAAAAGAAAAAAGCTTTTGAGATTATATGTAGCTTTTCTTCAGGTCTGGGAAACTGACTCAGAGAGGCACAGCTAAATACTAGGTAGAACAGATTGTTTAGCATAAGTTGTTATATATTTTAAGTGACCATTCAAAGGTAAAGTGGGGCATTGACACCCCTTCACTCATAGGGTATGTCTAGATTACATCCCCTCTGTTACCAGAGGGATGTAAATTAGACATCCCAAAATTGCTAATGAAGTGGGGATTTAAATATCCCGTGCTACATTAGAATAAAAATGGCCACCGTACGCGGCAATTTGCCGGCAAAAAGTGGCAGTCTAGACGGGGATTGGTCAATAAGGAAAGCCTTTTCCGACCGATCCTGTAAACCTTGTTGCACGAGGCATAGAGGATCGGTCGGAAAAGGCTTTCCTTGTTGACCGATCCCCATCTAGACTGCTGCTTTTTGCCGGCAAATTGCTGCGGTGGCAAAAAGCGGTGGCCATTTTTATTCTAATGAAGCACGGGATATTTAAATCCCCGCTTCATTAGCAATTTCGGGATGTCTAATTTACATCCCTCTGGCGACAGAGGGATGTAGTCTAGAAATACCCATACAGAAGAAAGTGTGTGGGGTGGGGGGAAGTAACTGATGGGGTGTATTATTACTGGGTTACAGATTGTTGTAATAAACCATAAATCCGGGAGTCTTTATTCAGCCCATGATTTTTAGTGTGTAGCACAGTTGTGAATTTAAACTCCAGGCTCATTTTTTTAAAGTGTTTTGCAAGTTTCCTTTAAGGAACAAGGATTAATAAGTCAATTATAGAGTGATCACTTAGGGTACGGTTAGACTACAAGAGTTTTTCCGGGATACCAGAGGTGTCCCGGAAAAACTCTTCCACATCCAGGGACACGTTTGCTCTTCTGCTTTTTTTTGCAGAAGAGCAAACACTCTTTCGGAAGCCCCTGTATTCCTCATTTTATGAGGAATAAGGGGGCTTCCGAAAGAGGGGTTTTTCCAACATTTGACCCAGTCTAGTCGGGCCAATGTCGGAAAAGCCTCTTCCGACAAAAGGATCGGAAAAAGCTATGCAATGCGGAGCACATTTTGTGTAGCTTTTTCCGAAAAATAAAAGTAGTCTAGACCATATCCTTAGTGAAAAGTGTTCACGCACAGGTGAGGTGGGGGAGTTGTTTTTCCTCATTTTCTTGCATGATATCCTTCAAGAGTGTGGTGATTCCACCCTACAGCAGTACTCAGGGACACTTGTGCCTTTTTATTACAGTGGAGATGGAAGAGACAAAACCTCTGCGTATCCTTTTTCCTCTTCCCTTCTCTTGTAGACCCACAGAGGGACACTCTAGCTTTTAACATGCAAAGGGATAGATAACATGTTAAAGCAGGCACATTCATAATTGCAATATATGAATCTCAGAAATTTTGGAGGTTCTAATAAATAATGTCAATGTTTTGAACTTTTTCTGATCCCTCCACACCCTTTGATTATATCAAACAGGACTGGAAACAATGAGACCGAGTACTGATATTTCTGCTACTTTTTGCTTCTTATTGGGTCAGAAATAGCTTAAACAGCATAACTAAAACTCCAGGCTTTTTCAGCCTTCAGAATAGGGGCAATTTGGGCTTGGTGTGAGTTTAAGCAAGGTTCTTCTTGTCAGCTTATTATCCAAACCATCCAACTCCAACATCATTTTATCTAGTGGTGACTTCTTTGTGCTCTATTTTGGAAGAATTGTGGATACAGCAGAAGCTTCACCCTCGGAGCTTCTCTTTGTCTTAAGAGGCTGATATTTGGGACCATTCTTCTGGAGATGATAAACCCCTGTACAAACATCTGTCTTTTGGGGACAGTAATCTGCTACCCCTCAGCAAGTAATCACTTAGCAAGCTAGTCATGTGAAGTAGTGTCAGATGAAAGATGGTTGCAAAATAATATGAAGCTTTCTCCTCAGAGTTAAACGGTTTGTTGGTGAGGATTACATGTAGGGCTGTCAATTAATTAGTGTTAATGCCTGTGATTAACTCAAGGCAGGATTAACGCGTCAATTTTTTTTACGTGTTAATCACAGGCATTAATGCTGCGCTGCCCCTTTGAAGCGCCGCTCCGGCACTTCAAAGGGGCAGCACATTAGAAGCTGGGGATCAGCTGGGGTCCCCAGCTGATCCCAGGCTCCTAACGCGCTGCCCCTTTGAAGTGCTGGAATGGCACTTCAAAGGGGCAGTGCATCATGGAGCCCGGGATCAGCGGCAGTGCCCAGCTGATTCCTGGCTCCGCATTATGCTACCCCTTTTTAGTGTTGGTCTGGTGTTTCCAAGGGGCAGCAAGGCATGAAGCCAGGGTCAGCTGGGGACTCCAGCTGATCCCGGGCTCCTGTGGTGCTGCCCCTTTATATCACCACCTCTGCATTTCAAAGAGGCAGCCTGCACTGAGCCTGGGGTCAGCTGAGGACTCCAGCTGATTCCGGGCTTCCGCAGCGCTGCCCCTTTGAAACGCCGCTGCAGCATTTCAAAGGGGCAGCACACGCAATTAATCACGTGATTAATCACGATTAAATTTTTTAATTGCTTCACAGCCCTAATTATAAGATCAAATTTTCAAAAGTGAGCACAGAATTTGGGTGGTCAATTTGAGACGCCTGATGTTGAGCATCCAAAACTTAAGAAATCCTGAAACAGCAGTCAACCACTTTTGAAAAATTGGCATATTTTAACCTTATGACAAATGATGTCCCTGTGTGTCTTCATATTTGGATGCCCACCTTGAGGCAATTTACTCAACTAAAAATACGCAGTTCCATTTTGAAAGATCCAGAAGGTTTTAATAAAAACTGGATATTATTGCTTTTTTCATTAATAGGTCTCTGAGGCTCTGATTCAACAAAGCACTCAAGCATGTGTTTAGCATAAGTGTAGGTGTTATCCCTAATGTAAGTATGCACTTAGGTGCTTACAAATAAGGATCATAATTCTTGTTTCATCTGTTTCAAGTTAGGTCTATACAATTAATAACCTCTTATGACATACTTTGAGTTATGTGTTTATTTTTCCTTAAAGCAAAGAACAAATTAAAGTCTGTATGTTCTTTTGAAATGTATATTTTACTGTATGGTATATTTATTTGGTGGTGTTCCCATCTTGCTTCTTTAGACAAGTCTCTTTGATGTCTTATAGCTGAACACATGTTATTTTGGCATATCCAAATGATGCAGTGGAAAATGAGGAATCTGCATGGGAAGTATATGCAATTTTTTAAACCCTAAAGGGGAACAACTTGGACAATTTTAGTCCATAATCATATTCTACAGTCTGGTCAGCAGGAAAATTACATTAAAAGTTTATTAATGGAACCCTATAGCCACAAATACATTTCCAACGAGGCTAAATTAGACAACAAATTTTTATGCTAATTTAATTTTACTTTAAAAAGAATGTCTTTGTATTTGAATTTATTTTAACACTATAAGTTGAACCTCTCAAATCCAGGACTCAGTAGTCCAGCATGGATGTTGCTAGACCAAAGAGCCCCAGGAGTGGGAGCCAGCTGAGAGAATGCAGGATTTGCGGAGTCCTGGCTGAGCCTGCAGCAACTAGGCAGGGGAACCCTAGCATCAGTGGTGTCAGGTGACATCGGGAAGCCTCCAACCTGGCCAGGGAACCCCATTGTCAGTGGGGTCAGGCGGCTGGAGAGCCCCTGGCAGCAGTGAAAGGGAACCCCAGGAAACCCTCGGCAGCAGCGGGGCCGGCGATGGCCAGGCAACCTGGGGGTGAGGAACCCTGAGAAACCCCTGAAGGTAGCGGGGCTGGCGGTGGCCAGACGGCCCTGTCTAGGGAAAACCCAGTGCACCTGGCGGGCAGCAGGGCTGGGAGCCTTGGCTGGGCCAGCTTTAGCAGGCAATCAGCAGGGCAGCAAGCTTCAGTCTGGGAACCCCTGGGAAAGGAGCCATCAGAAGGGCAGCCAGCAGGGGAACATTGACCTTCCCTGATCGGGCAAATCCCCTGGTCCGGGACTGGTCAAGTCCCAAGGGTGCTGGACCAGGGAGGTCTAACTTGTATTTGCAATAATATATGTAGGGCATTGAGCAGCTTGCTGAGAAGCAGACGCTGAGATCAGAAAAGGGATTTCCCTTGGGGAAAAGGCAGTCTTTACTTTAACCCAGTCCCTACAATAGGTTGTGAGGAAGTGCAATGGAGCAAACAATATGTAGGGTGATGGGGCAGACCATGCCTCCAGCCGTGCTGAGCCAGAGCACAGAGCAGCTGCTGCTACATACTATGGCTGCGTCTAGACTGGCATGATTTTGCGGCAATACTTTTAACAGAAAAACTTTTTCCGTTTCTAGAGCGTCTAGATTGGCACAGATGCTTTTGTGCAAAAAGTACTTTTGCGCAAAAGCATCCGTGGCCAGTATAGACGCGATTTTGCACACGAAAGCTCCGGCAGCCATTTTTGCCATCGGGGCTTTCTTACGCAAAAAATTCTTTCCCTGTCTACACTGGCCCTCTTGCGCAAGAACACATGCACAAGAGGGCTTTTTCCCGAGCGGGAGAGTCAGAGTTCTTGCGCAAGAACACTGACAATCTTACATTAGATCGTCAGTGTTCTTGCGCAAATTCAAGCGGCCAGTGTAGACAGCTGGCAAGTTTTTGTGCAAAATCTTGCCAGTCTAGACACACCCTATATGTTTCACCAAGGTGTAATATGCACTGTCTCCATGCCATCCCAACACAGAGGGAAAGGAAGCACATTGCAGCCTCTTTTGAGTTTCCTAAAACAGTTGGGGGTGTGTTGGTACTACTGTATTTTTAACTTTAAAGTAAATTAATTGCACACCAGCAATGGGTAAAGAAAAACCCTAGCCTTTCATCTTTGTGTTCCTGTTCATACCTTACCTAGTACAGTCTTGATCTGGGATTGGGGCTCCTAGATGCTACTGTAATACAAATAGTAATTCATAGTAATATGCTGCTAACTTAGGACAAAGAACTTTTCTTCACCTGGGGTAAAGAATAAACATTTGTAATTTGCAACAAATGTTTGTGCAGTAATTATCTCAGATCAATTGACAATTAACTCAAGAGAAAAGAAAGTTTAGTGTAGAAATAACCTGTTGACGTTATGAGTTCTGTATTGCTAGTGTGCTTAGATTGTGCATGATGCTTGAGCATACTGTAAATGAGTGGAGAGGCTCACTGCTCTTTTTCCTACTCCTTGTGAACATTCATTGATCCAGTCCCAGTGCTGGGATACAAGTGCAGGTTGCTTTAGGGCTAGTGCATAAGATTTAAAGAAGAGGGAGCAATGAGCATCTTTGTCCCAAATGCATGGAAGGAAAGACAAGATGTGAGGGATTTGGTGTAAGTAGGCAGCAAATTTGACCCAACACATGTAGGAACTACAACTAGTACATTGCAAGGCATGATTCCTTACTTAATCATTTCCACCCCATGGAGGGCTGCAGTCAGACCCTAAACCCAGCCTGTTGCTGGGATCTATGGTCCTCCTCCCATCTGAGTGTTAGGGTGCTGAGGAAAAGGTGTTTATCCCCATGCTCTACAGCCCCATTCCTCCACTTCCTTAGGTGATGCTTTACCTAAGTCCATTTCCAATGTCAGGTATCAAGGAATCAGACCCACTACAGAATGAGTGCCTGGACATACTTGGACACCTGACACTTGTCACATTGTGACAAGTTGAATCTTAATCTTCTGGACAATCTATTGGGTCTGTGAGCTACTGTGGGAAAGGCAACCTCCACCCCTGCCCCAATCAATCTGGCTGTGAGGGGAAAATTCCTTTCCAGTCCCTTAAAAGAGAGAGCAACAGTCACATCAGACAAAAAGCAAAAAACAAACAAACAAAAAAACCCCACCCAGGCCTATGTAGGCCTATGTAGCAAAACTCCAAACATTGGCAAAAGGAGAACTGAGGGCAGCTGCTTTTAACGCAGCTTGACATATCTTTACTGACTAAAAAGACATGATTTTACAGTGAGATAATGATGTGCAGTATCTTGCTGTAAAATCCTACTGGAGACAGGGCTCTGCAGTTTTTAATGGGATGTAGCTAGGAGATGTCAACTGCAGATGGGGGTATAGCGTTGACCTTGCTTAGCTACATCATTTTTGAAACCTATTTGTGCCTTATCCCCACCAGGAGAACAACATAACTTATACAGGTTATCTATCTTGTTAAAAGGAAAAAAAACCCACTCTGTTTGGCAGAGAAGACATAGCCAGTGTCTCTTTAAACAAGACCAATACTCTGGAGCAAGAAGTGATGATGGTAGCTTAAGGTCTGCAGTTCACTCCGGGAAAAGTAACTTGAGGGATGTGTTGTAGGCTGTGTGCCATTACACAAATCACATTCTTTAGCTGGTCCACAGGAAATTTTGATCTTCTGTAAATACTTTTAACCTAAAGGGCATCTTGACATCCAGCACCTTGATGGGAAAAGGGTAACAGAGAAGAGTGATTTTATCCCCGTAGAAACCTTTCCGTTCCTGCCGTAGGTGTTGTTCATATCGATGGTCACATTTTTTAGTAAAATGTAGCAGCGTTTGTAGCCAGAATAAATTCATGATATTTATTCACAGTAAAAATGCTGAACACTTCAAATAATTTTGGTAGTAATCTGAAGGCCAAATCCTCTGCTTATATTAAATGATGCAGGTCCCTTGACTTCAATAGCAACTGTGCTTCTTTATGGATCAACAATTTCGCCCCAGGGAGTGCATTTATGATGCTAATACAAATTGCTGTTTTCAGTGTCATAACTGATTCCATCTGGAGTTTTGTTTTGTTTTTTTATGTATAGCCTCCTTTTTTCCCTCTTTCTTTTGTAGTCAGAGCTACCTTCAAGCAGCAAGTGATGTGCCTGGGGGCCACAACCTGGATCCCTCCGCAAACTACAATTCCCCAAAGTTCCGATCAAGGAATCAGAGCTATATGAGAGCAGTGAGCACACTCAGTCAGGCCAGCTGTGTTAGTCAGGTGGGAATCTACTGTTAAAACTTTTACATATACAGGACTAACTACTAAAAAAATGGAAAATTTGTTTTTTCTTGATTTATATTGAAGGAGTGAGGATGTAAGTTGTCACAAAGTCATTCAAGCTTCAAAGCATTTAGTATGGAATGAAGATGGAATAAAGATTAAAAAGAGTCAAATTTCAAATTATGCCAAAAAAAGGGCACAATCCAGATTTCCTTTTTAGGAAAGCCTACCTATGGATATACAAAGTGCTTTAAATGTATTGCCTTTGAGTTTCGTTGGGTTCCCACTTTGTCTTGTATAGTAATGAGGCATGAATAGGAATGCTCAGCGGCTGTTCTCTGGATCATTCATTAATATGTATACCTCTTTCGTGTCACCTTTTGATCTTTCCCTCTCTAAATGAAACAAGCCTAACCCTTTTCAATGCCTCTTCGGGTGGAAGTCTCTCCATGCTTTTACAAAAATGTCATTGCCCTTGTCTGGATATTTTCCATTTCTGCTACATCCTTGTCAAGATGGGATGACCAAATTCAGTGAGGTGTACCATCACTTTATATAATGATATTATGTTAAGCATTATTATCCGCTCATTCCTTAATATGAAATAACATCCTTGCCTTATTTTACCATCACTGTGTATGAAGTACGTGTTTTACATTGAACTGTCCATAATCATGGCTAGGACTTTTTCCTAACTCGTTAGAATAGTTCATAGGAATGTGCATACTGAAGGAATAGGAACAAATTTGCCATCATTTTGCTCAATTAGATCTTACAGCAGTGTCTCACTATGTCCTTTGGTTTTCACCAGCCTAAATAATTTTGTGCCATTTACATATTTTGTCATTTCACTGTTCAACCTTTTCTAGCTCAGTAACATATATATTAAATAACATAGAATATAAAAGCATATATTCAGTTAAAATGTTCTGAGCCTTTGATGCTTCCTGATCCCTTTCTATGGCATTGCACACTTCATGTTCCATCAATATGATAGGTTGAGTGGGTTTTTTTCTGTTGTTTCAGTTGGTTCCCTTCCCACCCTTTAAAGCTCAGGATTGAATTGAGGGATACTGATGAACTGTATATTTAAGAAGTGCATATTTGTTCTTGTAATCTTTATTTTAAAATTATTTTGCCAGCATCAACAAACTTTAAAAAGGTAGTTAGGAATAATCTGTCATTATTGACAGAGGCCAAGGTGTTTGATTATGACAGATGATTCTGGGTGCCAGCGGCCCCATTTTGGGAGGGCAGAGGGGAAGAGGTAGTAGTTGCACTTTCCAGGATGCTGATTCCTTTCTTCTGACTCCCCGGTTTATCAGGGAGTGAGAGTAAAGTATTTGGCTTGTGTCACTTGCTCCTCTACCCCTTTCAAGCACCAGCAGGAGAGGAATGCATTCAAGCTGCGTACTTTCCCCTTGCCTCCTGATAAAGGAAAGGAAAGAAGAGCAAGCAATGTCCCAGTATGCATGGCTGCAGCCCCGCTACTCTCCCCAAATGGTGCCTTTGCTAGGTGCCCCCATTGTGGGTGCCCAATCTGAGATGCCTTGAAAGGTCTTGATTCTCACAAAGTGCCAAATGTTAACCCTTTGAATTAAGCATGGTTAAAGTGTCTTAAACTGCGAGGCTCCAAAAATTACTACTCACTTTTGCAAATCATGGCCTAAGTTATCATAACTCTCTTGGTCAATCATATAAGTAAAAGATTATTTAGAATAATTTTTTCCCAAGATTTCATTAGTCAACTTAATTTTATTAGAAATATAAAAATGATAATTTTAGGAAGGACAAAATAATTCATTTCAGAGTGGATTTAATTTCCAAGCTGCCTTTGTAGAAAACTAGAATGACAGCCTTTCATTGTGGTCAGAGGTTCTGCATGAAACTATAGGAAAACTTGCAGTGATTTTTTTGAAAATGAATGAGAGCTATTGATACAATATATAATAAAACACAAATCTTTCAGATGTGGAGGCTAGTGAGGTTATGATATTGACTAGATATTTATATGATTTGGTTTCCTTGATTCTGCTTTAATAAATTATTAAATAAAATACATATCATTGTCATTTACTGCTCTCTCCATTATTCAGCTTCTAATTTGTCTTTGGATGAATATCATTTCCAAATCCTGAGCCAAGTGCTACAATTAGACATGTAGTACATTCCTAATAATTATGCCAGAATGAAACATATAAATTCGTGTTGAAACTACTGTCCAGTGTAAATGGGCAAAGTAAAATGAAGCTCTTTTTTAACAAGTCCAATTTATATTGTCATTGGCTAAATAAAAAAGTGACATCAGTAGAGCTAGAAAGAGTGATTTCAATTAGCATAATTCACTATATTTAATGGAGCAACACCAGTTAACACCAAGTAAGGCTGTGACACATGGCATTTATATAATTTGTCAGTACAGAGTAGATTATTTTGATGGGGTTTCCCCAAGATGTCTTCTACTTTATTCCCTAAGTATACAATGCAACTCCAGTTTTGTCACTCACATTCCTTTATTTGACATACAGAAAAGTTACAGTTAGTTGATCAGACTCAGCCATATGGAGTGGGCATAGAGCATAGTTCACATTCAAAAGTAAAGAGACTCCCTCCCTTTTATATACATTACATTCACTTTACATTGCATCACTCATTTTGGCATTGGCGTGGTTGCTTTGTAGGAACCAATGCTTGTACATCATACACTTTCCATTCAGGGTGCGTCTAGACTGCAGGGGTTTTTTGGTTTTTTTTAAACGGCCATTTTTCAAAAAAAAATTCACTTACGTCCACAGTGCTGTTGCGTTCTTTCGAAAGAAAATCGAAAGAACGCAGGGGTTTTTCCGACATTTGTAAACCTCATTCGATGAGGAAGAACGCCTTTTCCAAAAGAGGTCTTTTGGAAAAAGGCTTGTGAGGATGCGGAAGAGAGAGTTTTTGTGAAAGAAGAGGAAAGAGGAAAAGCACAGGTGCCCTGGTGTCCACTCCGTCCTTAGTAATCACAGCTTAAATGCGAGATAGCATCCATTCAGTGTGGACGCTATCTTTCGAAAAAGCAGATCGCTTTTTCGATGCACTTTGGCAATGTGGATGCTTTCTTTCGGAAGAATTTTTTTTGAAAGATCTCTTCTGGAAAAGCTTCTGCCGAAAGAAGCCTGCCGTCTAGATATACCCTCACTGTTCAGAACATAGAATGTCCATATTGGGTCAGACCAAAGGTCCATCCAGCCCAGTATCCTGTCTGCTGACAGTGGCCAGTACCAGATGCCCCAGAGGGAGGGATCATAACAGGTAATCCTCATGTGATCCTTCTCCTGTCATCCATATCCAGACAAACAGAGGCTAGGGACACCATTCCTACCCATCCTGGCTAATTAATAGCCATTGATGGACCTGACCTCCATGAATCTATCTAACTCTTTTCAAACCCTGTTAAAGTCCTAATCTACATAACATCCTCTGACAAGGAGTTCCACAGGTTGACTGTGCTCTGAGTGAAGAAAAACTTCCTTCTGTTTGTTTTAAACCTGCTGCCTATTAATTTCATTTGGTGACCCTTAGTTCTTATGGTGTGGGAATAAAAAAATAACTTTTCCTTATTCACTTTTTCCACACCAGTAATGATTTTATAAACCTCTATCATATCCCTCCCCCCTTAGTCTCCTCTTTTCTAAGATGAAAAGTCCAAGTCTTTTTAATCTCTCTTCATATGGGACCCATTTCAAACCACTAATCATTTTGTTGCTCTTTTCTGAATCTTTTCCAATGCTACTATATCTTTTATGAGATGAGGCGACCACATCTGTATGCAGTATTCAAGATGTGGGCGTACCATGGTTTTATACAGAGGCAATAAGATATTCTCAGTCTTATTCTCTATCTCTTTTTTAATTATTCCTAACATTCTATTCGCTTTTTTGACTGCTGCTGCACACTGGATGTTTTCAGAGAAGAATCCACAGTGATTCCAAGATCTCTCTCTTGAGTAGTTGTAACTAAATTAGTATGTATAGTTGGGATCATATTGTATGTATAGTTGGGATTATTTTTTCCAATGTGCATTACTTTAAATTTATCAACCTTAAATTTCATTTGCCATTTTGTTGCCCAATCACTTAGTTTGGTGAGATCTTTTTGAAGCACTTCACAGTCTGCTTCGGTCTCAACTATCTTGAGCAGTTTGGTATCATCTGCAAATTTTTCCACCTCACTGTTTACCCCTTTCTCTAGATCATTTATAAATAAGGGTATGTCTAGACTACAGAGCTTTTCTGGGATACGTATCCTGGAAAAGCTCTATCGCGTACAAGGAATGTGTCTGCTTTTCCGAAAATTTTCCAGAAAGCAGACGCATTTTTTCGGCATCCCCGTAAACCTTGTTTTATGAGGAAGAAGGGATATTCCAGAAGAGGGTTTTTTTCTGATATTTGGCCCTGTGTAGATGGGCCAAATGTCAGAAAATCCTCTTTCAGAAGAAAAGCGGAAAAAGATATGTAAATTGTGGTTCGCAATTTGCATATCTTTTTCCGACTTTTCTTTGTAGTGTAGTCATAGGCTAAGTAGAATTGGATTGGTCCCAGGACAGACCCTTGAGGGACACCACTAGTTACCTCTCTCCACTCTGAAAAATTACCATTTATTCCTATCCTTTGTTTCCTGTCTTTTAACCAGTTATGAATCCATGAAAGGACCTTTCCTCTTATCCCATGACAATTTACTTTACTTAAGAGCCTTTGGTGAGGGACTATGTCAAAGGCGTTTTGGAAATCTAAGTATGCTATATCGACTGGATCCACCTTGTCCACGTTTGTTGACCCTCTCAAAGAACTCTGGTGGATTAGTAAGGCATAATTTCCCTTTACAGAAACCATGTTGACTTTCCCTCAACAAATTATGTTCATCTACGTGTCTGACAATTTTATTCTTTACTATAGTTTCAACTAATTTGCCCAGTGCTGACGTTAGACTTATTCCACGTACAACTTATTCTTCTCATTTTTATGTTCCCATTTTATCTTATCCGTTGTTATCCTGTCCTTTGTAAGTAGTTTCCTGGCTGTTCCCTCTTATCTTAGTTAGTACAGACATTCTCTTTCTTAGCTTACCTATTTTACATTTTGTTTCAAGTCTGCTGATCCATTTACCACTCAAGAAATGAGGCCTCACTTATGTCCAGTTATTCATGCCAAGCTGGGCCAACATTCCACTGCTTTTGTTTTTATTTTTATTTTCTATTTCTATATTGTCATGTGTTTTATTTGCATTATATTTCTGTTTTCTGTACTTTCTTTTTTAAGTGAATTACCGAGCAACACATTTTCAAGACTCAGTAGTTACAGTTATTGGAACCACCGTTAATAATAGGCTCAGTATACAAACCAGGGTGTGCAACCTTACTTCTTCTGATGTAGCCCACTGGAGTGTAATTCCATATAGAATTCTAGAAATGCAGGACTCAAAGCCACCTTAGTAGTCTTCTAGTCCAGTCCCTTGCACTTATTTCAGGACTAGTAATAATGGGACCATTATTGACAGGTGTTTGTCTAACCAGTTCTCAAAAACCTCTAGTGACAGATTCCACAACCTCCCTAAGCAATTTGTTCCAGTGCTTAACTACCACACAGTTAGGAGTTTTTTCCTTATGTCCAACCTCAACCTTTCTTGCTTCAATTTAAGCCCATTGCTTCTTGTTCTATCCTCATCAGTAAAGAAGTTTTCACCCTCCTCCTTGAAACAGCCCTGTTCAATATGCCCTGCCAGCATGAGTATGAACCATTAATAACTACTCTCTGGGAACAGTTTTTCCAACCAGCTGGGCAGTTACCTTTAGGTAGCTCCATCTAGGTTATATTCCTCTAGTTTATTTATGAGAAGGTCATGCAAGAGCATATCTAAAGCCTTACTAAAGTCAAGGTATACCACATCTACCATTCCCCCTCCCCCCGCCCATCCACAAGGCTCATTACTCTGTCAAAGAAAACTATTAGGTTGATTTGACATGACATGTCCTTGACAAATCCATCTGATTGGGACTCATCTTCTTATTTTCTGTGTGTTTGCAAATTGATTGCTTGATTATTTGCTCCATTACCTCTTCTAGTACTGACATTAAACTGACTGGCCTGTAATTCCCAAGGTTGTCCTTAATCCCCTTTTTAATAGATTGGCACTATATTTGCCCTCTTCTAGACCTTTGTAATATCTCCCATCTTCCGTGAGATTTCAAATATAATTACTAATGGCTCTGATATCACTTTAATCAAATTCTTGAGAATTCTGGAATGTATCACATTAGGTCCTGCTGACTTCAAGACATCTAATTTGTCTATATAATTTTTAACTTGTTCTTTTCTTATTTAAGCCACAGATTTTACCTCATTTTCACAGACATTCACGATGTTAGATGTCTGATTGCTATTAACCTTTTTGGTGAAAACTGAAACCAAAGGCATTTAGCAATTTTGCCATTTTCACATTTTCTGTTATTATCTCTCTCCCTCACTGAGTAATGAGCTACCCTGTCCTTGATCTTCCTCTTTCTTTTAATGTATTTGTAGAATGTTTTCTTTTTTCCCTTTATGTCTCTAACTAGTTTAATCTAATTTTATGCCTTGGCCTTTCTAATTTTGTCCCCACATGCTTGTGGTGTTCTTTTCATATTCATCCTTTGTAATTTGACATAGTTTTCACTTTTTTAGTGCAGGTTGAAACTCCCTTGTCCAGCTCTCTTGGGATCTGACTAGTCCCAAACTAGGGAATTGGCCAGACCAGGGGAGGACAATGCTTGCCACTCTGCTCCTGGCTGCTGCCTCCACCTCCGCAAGGTTCCATTGCTCTGGGCCTCGGGCTGCCACAGCTCCATTGCTCCAGCCCCCAGGGTACCAACCCCTTTCCACCCCCATTGGAGCTCTGCTGTTCTGGTCCCCAGACCACCACTGCTCCATGGCTCCATCCCCTGGGGCACCATGGCACCATTGCTAGAGCTCCAGAGGCCCAACACGCCTATGCAGCTCCAGTATCCAGGCCTACCAGCGCACAGGGTCTCTGCTCCTGGGCTCTGGGGCTCCTTTCTACCCTAATTCAGCAACACTCCTGACCCCAGTCAACTGTTTTTTCCCTATGAGTGGTCCAGCCCTGGATTGGGGTGTTGCCAAATTAGGGAAGTCTGGATTAGATAGGTTCAACCTGTAGGATTCTTTTTTGAATTTCAGATCACTGAAGATCTCCTGGCAAAGCCAAGGTGGTCTCTTGCTATACTTTCAATTTTTTCTGCACAGTGGTGTAATTCACTCTTGTGCTCTAAATGATATCAATTTGAAAAATGCCAAGTCTCCTGAACTATTTTTCACTTGGATTTGCTTCCCATGGGATCTTACCTAATAAGTCCCTGTATTTGCTAAAGTCTGCCTCTTGAAATCTGGAGCTTCAGGGGATAGCCGAGTTAGTCTGTTACAGAAAAAAACGGTCATCTGAAGAAGTGGGCTGTGCCATCTACATGTTTTGTTAGACTATAAAGTGCTACCAGACCATGTGTTGTTTTTTTCTTGAAATCTATCATCCTTAGTTTGCTGCTTTCCCTCCTACCATTCCTTGGAATCACGAACTGCCTCATTTCATCATCACTTTCATCCAAGCTGCCTTCCACTTTCAAATTCTGAACCAGTTCCTCCCTAATTGTCAAAATCAGATCAAGAACAGTCTGTTCCTGAGTTGCTTTCTCTACTTTCTGAAAGAAAAATAGTCTCCAGTGCTGTATTATGTTCCCAGTAGATATCTGGATAGTTGAAGTTCCCCATCACCACCAAGTTCTGTGTTCTGTATTATGCTGTCAGCTGTTTAAAAAAGTCCTCATCTACTTCTTCCTGAATTCATAGTCTGTAGTAGATCCCTACCATAATATTATAGGCTTGATCTGCCTTTAAAGCCCCCTTCTGCAATTTTAACTTTGCTTTTATTTTATTTTATTTTATTTTTTCCCCCAATTTTTTTCCTACAGAAAATTTGGGAGTGAAACAGAATACAGGCCAATTAAAATAACATTCCCAGAAGTGATCTTCAGCCACCATACAATATTTGTTATAACCTGCATAGGCAGTTTTTACTTCACCAATATCCAAGCATCACATCTGTACTGTGAAATTTGGAGACTGTTTCTCCAGAATGGAACCATCCTTGCAACTCTGCAAGCCATACACGTGTTCCCAGAAGTGTTCCCTCAGTGCCAACAGCAAGACACTGGCCTTTCCAGACCTTGCATTGTCTTTGCCACAGTATTTGAGAACGGATAATAAACTTCTTCACACTGTATGGATTACAGTGGTTTTACATTTAGCTACATTGTATTGGACCCTTGTTAATTTTCTTACCCTCCTCCAACTAGTATTGCCTGTCTTATGCCTCTTTTTTTACTTTTCTGTGGTGAAAAAAGAGGGCAAGTTTTCTTGATCCATATCACTCACGGTGGCTTTTACATTGTATAGCATGTATCCCCTAAATATTACACAAGGTATTATTATTAGAACGTATTGATTTAATACCATATTTCTTTTAAAAGCAATTACAGCATTAATGTACATTATATAGAATGTAACCCGTACTTAGTTACTAAAATCTCAAATAGCTACGCTACAAAAAAGCTGCTGATTTTAGCTGTTTTGTTTTTACTACTGTTACTACTTTTTCTCTCTCTCTTTTTTTTTAGCCATTTGAGATTAGTAAGTTGGTTATTACATTTCACTTTTTTGACAGGAAGTTTTTAAAAAAAAATATTTTACAATTTGCTGATCAGTGCCCCTTGCATTGCTTTTTCATTGTATTTTTTACACTGGTTACATTTGCCTGTTGTTCTCAGATTGCATTTCCACTAGTACATTTGTGGTTAAACCATATAGAAATCCTAATTCCTTCATTGATTTCAACTAACTCATCCATAATCACACAATTTAAATCAGATTCAGTCAGCACAGTTAATTTATTACAGACACAGGATAGCCTTTTTAAACAATGTCTGTAAAGAATCTTGGAGAGAAAAGGATAGTTGTGACAGTTGTCACCACTTGACTTTACCTTTGTATAATCAGGCTACTAAGAATTTCACTAAGCATCACTGCACAGAACTCTGTTACCATTCTTGGGTTTCATTATTAAACCAAGCTTTCTTTCTTTTTCTTCCTTTTTTAACATTTTATATATTAAACAGTTCAGGGTAGTAAAAGTAATAAAGTCCTTTTTAACACTTTATTACTTTTACTGCTTGTGACAACATAGTCTCCTCCAAGATCTTCAGTGTTAATTTGTTAATTTTTAAAGTACTCATATCAGTTTTTTCACTTTTTAATAAGACACTTCCCTAGACCTTACTAGCTACTTCATTTTGGGACCTTCTTCTATTTTATTTCCTAGAATAACACCTTTCTTAGCTGACTTTTCCTCAGAGGTCTAAGTTTATTTTTTTATGTTTTTTGCACTTATTTCTTAACTTCATATATTTTGCCTGCACAGCTATTCTCACTGAAGTCAGCGCTTTAAGGATGGCTGATTTTTACTTTAGACTTATGCAAATAAGTAATAGACATTGGGTTGGTCTGCAGGCTTTTCTCCTCCCCCCCCCCCTCCTCCCCCCTCCTTTTTAGGAATCTTTTCTGTTTATTTTGTTACCTCCTCTACAACTTTGATTTGCTTTTTATGCTTTTAGCATTTACTTCTCAAGATAACACATTTTGTTTGTAAAGTTTTAACCACTAGAAATAATCCTTTTAAATCTGCTGCTTTGTTCTGGGCTTTCTTTGCATTAAGATAAAAGCAAACAAACGAGATACTATTTTTATGGCTGTCAATGGGTCCTATTTTTTTTTTTAAAAGCCAGTGACATTCAACAGACCTCTGCTATGCTCTTCCAAACATTCTGTTTTTAAAAACTGACTACCTGAGCTCCTTTTTCACTTGTATCCAATCTCACTCTAATCTGTTTCTATAAGGTCCTTCCTTAAATTTAACCCACTTCTCCAGCATGATGCTAACTTCCTCATATTAAACCCTTAAACTCTACCATTGCTATTTCTCTTCATGCTAGGTTGTGAGCCCCATACTAAGTGTATATGTGTTACCTGCTTCTGACGTGTGGATCCAAGTCACAGCACTACTGTGTTAGGGTTCCTTTGAGGCCTCTTCCACTTGGTTCCCCACTTCCCTCTTCCACTTGGTTTCAGTTTGGTTTCTTTATTTGGCATGCTGCAAAACTATGCTGAGTTGATCCGACTCAACCATCAGAGGTGGATATGGGGCATGTTACACATCCAAAGCTACACAACCCTTCTCCCCCATTTTCAGTTACACCTCACATTACTTTCACTAATGCATTTGGGGTTTGACCAAGTCACATTGTAGAAATCAATCCCTGCCTCGTGCACTGTCCATGTACAGCTTACTGTTTACCTCATCTTTATGCTCCCATCTTATCCATTGTTATCTTGTCCATTGTAAATGATTTCCTGGGTGTCCCCAAGCTAAGGACAGACATTGTGTTTCTAGTCTGCTGCTCCATTTACGTCCCTAATTGTGTCACTTAAAAAAATGGCCTTACTGATGGACCGGGTACTGGGTTTTGTTGACAATTTTTAATAAACCAGATTGTAGTGTTAGCACTCAGTCACATATAAACACTACACCATCCTGAGCAAGAGCAACTCATAGCTGCAGACACATCCGTTTTGTTTCAATGAAAGTGGCAAGTGATTCTTTTTCTTTTTCTATCTGTTAGCACACTTTGGGCTTTTAAAGTGTGGCACTAAGCCACAAATACTTCCTGGAGTTCCCTCATAGCAAAAGGAAAAGGACAGTCTGCAACATCCCCTTTAAACAGTGCTATGCACACACATCTTTGTGGCTAGTCAATTTGTTAGGTTGTGCACAGAAAGAACGACTCAGCCCACTTCTCCATTACCATTGCAGGCTAGGGTAAACACTTACAATTAAATGATATAGAATGGGTCTTGACTCCCCAGTTGTGCTGGTGGACAGATTTTCTAATCTGTTATGGTTCTTAATATTTATTAAACATAACAATACCAAATGGAAATTAAAGATAGTCACCTAAAGCTTATTGCATGGAACATATTGTATACAGCTAATGTAAGGTGCTAAAATGTAAATGTGTTCAGACGGGCTTCCTAATCTTTAATTATTTGCTAAACAGTTCTTCATTAATGCACAGGTGTCCACTTGAGAGATGTTGAAGCTGTGATGATCACAAACAAAGCAAGTCAAAAATCAAATGCATTGTTGTTATTTATTCAGATGAGTGAAGCAGAGGTCAATGGGCAATTTGAGTCGGTGTGTGAATCAGTGTTTAGCGAAGTTGAAGCTCAGGCAATGGATGCCCTTGACCTCCCTGGATGCTTCCGAACAAGGAGTCACAGTTACCTGCGGGCCATTCAGGCAGGTTATTCCCAAGATGATGAATGTATCCCTGTGATGGGCTCTTCCAACATCACCTCAACTATCAGGTCAACAACAGGTAAGAAAATCTACACTGGCCTCTGGTAAAAATAACAGGGTGGAAAATGTCTACTAAAATCTTATTTTTCCTGTGTGATTCTCATGATTTGTTTTTGCTTTTTATATTGATATAGAACATTGAGAAGCAGGCTTGAATATAATGCTATCATGCCTGCATGTCTGAATGTGTAGCTATGAATAATGTCATTTTTATTAGAACTTGTAAGTGGGCCTGGAATATAATGGGGCTGAATGTCAGCCTATTGGGTGGGTAAATACTGGCCTGTGGGCTGGATCTGTTTCCCAATCCCCAGGGTTGGCCCCTGGTGAGCTGCCACCAGTATATTTATCTGCATCTCCACAGATACGTGTGATTGCAGTTCCTGTTGGCTGCAGATCACCATTCCCAGCCAATGGGAGCTGCAGGAAGCAGTGTCCTGATCTGCTTCACTTCCTGCAGCTTTCATTGGCTGGGAACAGCGACCCATGAACAATAAGAACTGCAGTCGTCCATACTTGCAGAGGCGCAGGCAAGTATAGAGGCTAACCCTAGGGAACCGCCTTCATTTTATTGCCCACCCCTACCCTAGATTTAACTTTATCTTCTTTACTCATCTGCACGGTTTTGTAAGTGCAACTAATTGCAGGCAAAAATGGTGTTATGTAAATATTTAAATAACTGATTGCATCTACATATCTGGATGCTAAATATCTACATGAGATCAATTACATTCACAATTAGTTGGTCCCTTAAATTGCAGGTGTAAAAAGTGATGCTAGGTCAAAACTCTTAGGGCTAAGGCAGCGTGTAGCTTACTTAGCTTTGGAATGGGTATGACAGATGCTGATCATATACTGTAGCATATGTACTGGCATATTTCATGTATTTTCATTGTTATTCATCAGTAATCATTGTTCATTATTATTCCACTCATTTTTTGGATCCTTTCACACATTTAGTGCTCATTTTCCTCTTTTAAGTTGCTTAACAAAGAGATTAATTATATTATTTTATTATTTTAACTATCATTAATAAAAAAGGGTGAGCAAAGATTGTGCAGATAAGTTAAAAAACTAAACTGAATCCATTACAACAATTGTTATTTGTGAAGTTATCCACATTTATTTTTACATTCCCAAATATGTTGCATTACACTCAATGATGATATTGATGAAATGAGGGCACATTCATAGAAAGCAAAAATATAGCCCAAACAAAAATGAATATAAGCCTACTTAAATTGATTTTTGGCATATTTACTATACAGCAGAGCAGTAGGAGTTTTTGAGCAGAAAGCAATTGTTGTCTTTCAATATCATTAGCATGCAGTGTTACCAAGAGCCTGGTGTATTATTTTATCTTCAATATAACATTTTATACAGCACAGTTTAATGGAATATTGTAAGCTACTCCTATAATACAAATAGCTATTGTTACTTCCCTCACCACATGTATATGCATTTTCATCCCAAGTTTAGAAGCTTTAATAGCTCTGCCATCAAGGGATAAATTGAATAATACAATAAAACTTTTAATAGCCACCAAGGAGTCTGCATGTTTCCTAGCTGTTGTATAGCACTGTGTGATGAATATGAAGATGCTGTTACATGGACTGAGGCCAAAGCAGTCAAACTTGGGTGCCTCAATATGGAATTTGGTACCTAACTTAAGGCACCAAAGTTAGACTATCTCTAAATCTAAATTAGAAGACAAGTTGGTTTATTTATCTACCTGAGATAATGACTTCACATTCCAGCTTAAATATCGCCTTCCCATCCAAAAGGAGATCTCTCTCTTTTCCCTGAAGTTAAAAAGTTGAATAAAATATATTACATTTGGCAAAATCATCAGGTAATATAATAAATATGTCGGCATCCCACTGTTCTTTCCTGGTGAAAAATGCTATACATTGATTAGCAGTCAGCTGGTTAAATGATGTGTTTTTTGAAAATTCTAACCTTCATTTCACACATGATTTCATTCCCATTTCTAGAATGAATAATCATATGTAATATTTCTTATTCGTCAAGGTGAAAAAATAGTGACACTGTAGCAAAAAGAGGACTATAGAAAAAATGGTATTTAGAAATGGGTCTTAGGCAAAACTACCATTCCAAACATACTTGAGGGACTTCAGAATCTAGATCTTTGTTCATTCACAGTTTGTGACATTCTCTAATCAAAATATTATCCCTGTACTATTGAACTAATTTGTTCTTAACTTTTATGGAGTTACTGATGTAAGACAAATATTTAAATCAGAAATATTTATTAGATTTGCAAGGGAGAGCAATAATTATGTGGTTCATTATTAATTGAAATTTCCAGTTTCCAAACAAGTCATTAGCTATAAAACCATGGAATAGCTGCTTCATGTTTCTGTCTTCAGCATTTGGCAGGCTAGAGACAGACTCTTCAATTCATATTATTGCAACATTTCAAATAACTTTACTTCCCCCTTCACCTATCTGAAGATTGTAAAAGAAGCTATTGGATGTAAAGTGGAATATGAGACTGGTCGATATTTAACATGCCCAGAAGTGTCTTTCAGATAAAAGGTCAAAGTTCCGTTTCATCCATCAGTGCAAATTCACCCTTTTGAATCTTTAGGAAGATGATTTTTGTCAGATTTTTTTTTTCCTGCTGCTGATGTTATAAGAACTTCTTGGCAAAGTCATTATAAGGCATTTTTTAGAAAGTTAACAGGAAATACAATTTCATTATTAGTGGAAATGTTAGGCTGCCTCTTATCAGTGTTGTAAACACATTAAATTATAGCACATGGACTTAGCTAAAATTTTAATAGTTTAATAGAAATGTAAATTGGAAGCAGAAAAATTATATTTGAGCTATGACTATAATTTCTATTTTTGATGTGCATTTATATATACATTCATAAAGCTTAGTGTGTCAAAAGATACCTACAAATATGGATTAACACATAGGTTTCATTCAGAATGGGAGTTAACGCTACAGCTTTATTCAATAGTATATAGTACATATTTGCTCATTTCGTTAGAAGCGTTAGGATGTCTTCATAACATTTGGGAAGGGGGTTACCATAGTCAAGTCTTCCAATATTTAAACCAATATTTTCAGGGACATACACAATCCCAGGACATGCTGGAGATTACTGGAGATTACTATGGGCTAACTTTTGTGCCTGTTAACTGGCTATCCTCTGGACAAATCCCTCTCATCTTTGATTGTCAGATTGACGATTTCTTTCCTCTGGCGGAAGAAGCCAAACTCTTTCTTTGCCACAGCAAGATTGGAAAACAGGTTTATTTTTTGCCAAACCACCTAAACAGTGAACTCAGGCTGCTTACTTGGTAGAATTTAAAATTTTCTCCACGAAAGGAAACATCATTAGTGATGAATATGAACCCAGAAACACAGGCACAGTACCTGTTCTTTTGGCTTTATCTAAATTGGGCAGGAACCAGTACCCCACTGATTCCTGTTGTCCAGTGAGAATACATGACAGTGTCCCCAAGCGGTACACATTGTTAGAGGACAGTAGTAACTCCCACTCCTCTGCGTGACTCCTGCCAAGACTAACTATGCTTCACTGTTAAGAACTTTCTGTCCATCTTCCATTGGTTTATGAAGGGGATAATGTAACCTTTCTGCCAGGTTGTGTCAGTAACAGCAAAGGCTGAGTTCAATATATAGTGTTTCATCTGAAAATTTTTAAACAAAGTCAGCTCAAGGCCTCACCCAGAAATTTGGGGAAACTAAACACCATCCCGGGCACCTGTGATGGGCATTACTTCCCCCACTCACAAGCATTGAGTCTATGTAACAAACGAAAAGGTTTATTAAAGTGAGCATTAATGCTGTGTTTTCCAGAATTGATCAACAGTGCTGATGACTGAGCAGTATGCAGATAGGTAAAACACTTTTCCCATCTTGTGGTTTGAAAGTTCAGTTAGACAAATGCCCCTTTCACATTCCACATCCCACTATTACACCCCACTCACAGGTTGTTGCTCAAGTTCAATGAAGTCCCATAGTCCAGAGGGACTTCAGGTGAGTTCATCTTGAGCTCTGGGACAGTGGAAAGAGTGAACTAGTGATCTCTTTGCCATCACTGCTGTGCTGTTATTGCTGCCTGTGCTGCTACTCACCGTTGTTGCTGCTGCTAGTTGTGATGCTATATTCAGAGATTGCATTTCCCAGCTCACTTCTTATTCCGGTTAAGAGGATATATGGCAAAATCCAATGCAAATACCAAGGACTCCCATCCCAGAGATGCCTCCCCTCCACCCCGGGTCTTGTTTACATAACACAAACTCTTCTTTACAGCTAAGTTTAAAGTCAAACATGCATGCCCAAAACTTCCTAGGACAGCAATGGCTGGGAAGAAAAAAATACAGTTTAAACCCACAGTTTACTTTCCTGTCTCAGTAAAAGACCCTTAATCTGGATTTTTTTCAGGTATATCAAATGGTCATTATGAGGGAAGCAGTTTACTAATGTACAATATCTGGTTCCCAGCATGCCTTGTGGAAATGCTGCTCTATGACACTTGGCATTTCCACGCAACTACACTGCTCCATTTCTGCAGGAATATGGAGTTTGTACCCACTTACACTTTGAAACTGTGGCCTCAGGCTCTAAACAGAGGTAGCAACCTGAATTTTCTTCCAAACTGCACACTGCAACTCTGAGACCACTTTTTTCCCCCTTGTTAGCTGCCTTCCCTGTTTCCCAGATATGTCCCTAGAGTAAAAGGCTAGAATGCACCACTCTTGGGCCCAGGGGATTTTTTTCTACAGTCTTAAAGGGAAAGTATGCTCCATTTCCAGCCTCTTACATTCTTTTCTTCAGGCATCAGAGTGTGGAATTACTTCAGATGAGTCAGTTCTGGGGGTGTTTCAACAGCTTATTCCATCTAAATCACTCTTTGCAGTCTCCTGACCTTCCCTTCCCAGTGTTTTTTCAATGATCTCTATCAAGAGAAAGCGCTAAAGAATGGAATTAACTGCCTCCTCCAAATGTTTGCTATGGAGGAGGTCTCCCAGCCGCAAAGGAGAGGGTTTCTGTTCCTGTTATTTTCTTATTTGAGAGATAAAAGTGGATCTAAGTAAATTGAACAAGTATATCAAATGGTAACACTGGTGAGTGTGTTCCCATCTCTGAGACAAGCAGGCTGTCTGCTGCTGCCCTTTTGCCATTCAGTCATGTGCTATGTGTGCTCTGCCCATTAAAGGTTTGGACTGAGGATTTCTCTCTCTCTCTCCCCCCTCTCCTGCTCTCCCCTCTGTGTTTGTGTGTGTGTGAGAGAGAGATGAATTGACCTTAATGCCTTAATAGAAAAAGACCCTCCAAATTATCAGTTAAAACAAACCCAACAAAATCCCATTCAAACAGAGCTGACCTATATAATAATCATCTTACTGTGTATCCTGAAGCTCATTAAACTGGTCTTGGAGCATCACCTTAGGGGATGAGGTCCAAAGCTGGGAACTCTTAAATGAAAAAGACCCAGATGTAACCTCTGAGAATTTTACTAAAGGATTGAATAAAAAATGCACTGCAGTTGATCTTAACTGAGTCATTGGGTTGCAAGGTGAGAGCCTGGCTCTCAGACAGGAATCTTAGACCTATTTAGATTGTAACAGCTGGAGGTAAGGGCTATATGTGTATAGCAGAAAAACTCACACCTTTATTCTTTTCATTTCTCTCAGTATGGTCAACAGTGACAAAAATGGGACTGACAAAAACAAGGTCTTTGTGTTGTATTTGCAGCTTCTTTTTAGTACGTTTGGTCTAACCATGATAAACATTGTTTTATCCCAATTCCTGCCATATGTGTAATGTGTCCAGTTCTGGGTGCCACATTTCATGAAAGATGTGGACAAATTAAAGACAGTCCAGAGAAAAGCAACAAAAATTATTAAAACTCTAGAAAACATAGAATCTCAGAATCATAGAATCATAGAATACTAGGACTGGAAGGGACCTCGAGAGGTCATCGAGTCCAGTCCCCTGCCCTCATGCCAGGACCCAGTAGTGTCTAGACCATCCCTGATAGACATTTATCTAACCTACTCTTAAATATCTCCACAGATGGAGACTCCACAACCTCCCTGGGCAATTTGTTCCAGTGTTTAACCACCCTGACAGTTAGGAACTTTTTCCTAATGTCCAACCTAAACTTCCCTTGCTGCAGTTTAAGCCCATTGCTTCTTGTTCTAGCCTCAGAGGCCAAGATGAACAAGTTTTCTCTCTCCTCCTTATGATACTCTTTTAGATACCTGAAAACTGTTATCATGTCCCCCCTCAATCTTCTCTTTTCCAAACTAAACAAACCCAATTCTTTCAGCCTTCCTTCATAGGTCATGTTCTCTAGACCTTTAATTATTCTTGTTGCTCTTCTCTGGACCCTCTCCAATTTCTCCACATCTTTCTTGAAATGCGGTGCCCAGAACTGGACACAATACTCCAACTGAGGCCTAACCAGCGCAGAGTAGAGCAGAAGAACGACTTCTCGTGTCTTGCTCACAACACACCTGTTAATGCATCCCAGAATCATGTTTGCTTTTTTTGCAACAGCATCACACTGTTGACTCATATTTAGCTTGTGGTCCACTATAACCCCTAGATCCCTTTCTGCCGTACTCCTTCCTAGACATTCGCTTCCCATTCTGTATACGTGAAACTGATTGTTCCTTCCTAAGTGGAGCACTTCGCATTTGTCCTTATTAAACTTCATCCTGTTTACCTCAGACCATTTCTCCAATTTGTCCAGATCATTTTGAATTATGTCCCTATCCTCCAAAGTAGTTGCAATCCCTCCCAGCTTGGTATCATCTGCAAACTTAATAAGCATACTCTCTATGCCAATATCTAAATCGTTGATGAAGATATTGAACAGAGCCGGTCCCAAAACAGACCCCTGCGGAACCCCACTTGTTATACCTTTCCAGCAGGATTGAGAACCATTAATAACTACTCTCTGAGTATGGTTATCCAGCCAGTTATGCACCCACCTTATAGTAGCCCCATCTAAGTTGTATTTGCTTAGTTTATTGATAAGAATATCATGCGAGACCGTATCAAATACCTTACTAAAGTCTAGATATACCACATCCACCGCTTCTCCCTTATCCACAAGACTCGTTATCCTATCAAAGAATGATTTATGAGAGAAAATTGGGGAGGGAATGGGTTTTTTTAATCAGGAAAAAGAGAAGTCAGAAGTTGGACATAGCATTTCAAACTGCCTAAAAGGGAGTTACAAGGAGCAGGGAGAAAATTTGTTATTTTTAACCTCTGAGTATAGGACAAGAAGCAATAGACTTAAATTGCAGGAGGGGCAGTTTAGGTTGGACATGAGGAAAAACCTCCCAACTGTCAGAGTAGTAAAGCGCTGGAATAAATTGCCATCATTGGAGATTTTAAAGAGCAGGTTATATAAACACCTGTCAGGGATAATCTAGATGATATTGTGTCCTCCCATGTATCCAGGGGATGGGACTAGATGACTTCATGAGGTCCCTTCCTGTGTTACATTCTATTATTCTAAAAATAAAATCATGGAAAGAAGGAACTTCACTGTTTGGGTCTTTGAATGCTGTTGGTTTGCTAGAGAGTAGCATTAACATGTTTAAATTCCAACACTTAGAAGTATTTAGTTAGATATTACCAGACCACCAGACCTGAGAAGAAGCTATCACACTGGGGAAGGCCCAGTGTGCCTTCACCAATTGTCCCAGAGATTTCTTTCATACCCTTACAAAGTATTCAAGAACCTTCCTCCAGCTCTTTTACCCCATCAGGTTCCACCAGCAATGAAAAAAAAAATCTTAGGGAGTCCTCTTTTAAGTCTTGCAGGTGTCCTACCTTGCTTTTTACAGAAATATATGCAAGAAGCCATAACATTGATATTTGAGTTGGCATAAAAAGGTTTATGCAGTAGGTGTATAAAGTCTGTTTGTTTAGGCCAGAGCCTCCTGCCAGTTTACATATAAAATTGTATACACTTGGCCCAGATCTTCAGCTAGTGTAGATGAGCATAGCTGCATTGAAGTCTGTGGGACTTAAACCTGTTTACACCAACTAAAGATTTGGGCCCAGTTATATAAAGTTATTAATAAGACAAGGGCTGAGAGACTCCTCCACTCTGGCCCCTTATATAGAAGGGCTAGAATACTGTAAAGGGGCCCAAAAAGCTCTGTATCTAGCTGGAATGAGGGTTGGGGATCTCAGGCTAAAGCTCTGTAGGAGTTCTTGAACAAACAGACTCACAGACAGATAGATGGACTCACAGATACACAAATCTCTAAAGTATATATAGAAATGGGGACTGATTCTATTTCACTTAAAGCCAGTGGCAAAACTCCCATTGATTTTAATAGGAACAGAATTGCCCCATAGTTCCTTTTCCCCTTTGCTGCCCTTTGATAAGTAAATCAATGTCTGTAATATATTTTTAAAATACCACATTATTAAATTCACATTTTTCTCATCTCATTCCTGCTCCTGAAAAACTAAGATTGTATTTTGTAATGCAATTTAAATATTTTAGAAGAACAAAGAAATTGTCTGGAACAGTGAAACAGCTGTCAACACTACTTTGCTGTCTACCGGATGCTAAATTCTGGTTAGACTATAATTTCTTGCTAATTAACTGATCTAAAATAGAACCCTTTGTAACTAGTCCATCAACGAGCCCACGTTAGTGTTGCCCACATCTCTCTTTTAACTTTAGTACACGTTTACAGTGTGTGACCT
Source organism: Rafetus swinhoei (assembly GCA_019425775.1). Lineage (NCBI taxonomy): Eukaryota > Metazoa > Chordata > Testudines > Trionychidae > Rafetus > Rafetus swinhoei. The sequence continues at coordinate 38,665,601 of CM033440.1, forward strand.
TGATGTCTTGCTTGATTTACATTTCTGTTCTGAGACTAACATTAATTACACTGTCAAAACAGATCTTACCATCTATGTAGAATGGTCTGCCTTCAGAGCTAGATTCTTCCAATATGGAGACAATGATTTACACACTGAATGACTTGATTATTGTCATTCCTTTTATATTGTTCTCCTTCAAGTTCTAATTAGGAGATTGCTGTATGTTAAAATGCTACTCTTAGATTTCAGCATTTTCCAAATTTAGGGGTCACATTTTCCAGTTTAATTATTTCTTTTGTTGCAGATTTATAGATTTTACAGCTAGAAGAGTCTATTGTGACCATCTATTGTGACCTTCTGCATAACACAAGCCACAGAATTTCACCCTGTCAATTCTGCGCCACACCCAATGGCTTGTACTTGATCTTAAGTATCATATGAACAGTAAAGCTGTTGTGTTGTCTCAAGTGGCTTCAAGGATTCGATTCAGGGCTGAGATGTCAAGAACAGATGGATGCATCACAGGCTGCATTAAAAGTATCATTTTGTGTAAGATTTGTCCAGCAGCAGTGACTCAGAGACCTGCTGTTTTAGAAGACTTGTATTTTTTTTTAAATACAGACTCATTAGGCACTAACCTAGCCCATCTGTACTGCACACAGTGATAATGATAGTGTCAGATCCTCAACTGGTGAAAATCAGCCTAGCTCCATTGACTTCCATCTCAGTGACTTCATTGGCGCTACAACGATTTACACCAGCTTAGGATCTGGCCCCATGGTAATATTTCTCAGGCAAATTCAAAACTATAGAAATATACATGATATGGTCTCATCTGTTAACATTTCTATACAGCAAATCTTCAGACAAGACTTAAAGCCAGATTATTACTATTTGCTGTTCAGCTGCACAAGGGGAAAGAGATTGTGGAGTTATCTTCTCTCCCCCCTGTAGAAGCCAGTCACAACCAGCTGCACTTGCCCTGGATCAGCAAAGTTGACTGACTGCAGAGAGGAATGCACAGTGGAGTGGCCTTGCTCTGGTGCTTGCCTGGGAGTTCTGGGTGAGCTGCCATTGTGGGTTTATCTACACTGCAGTCGTAGGGAGGGGCAGTGATTGCAGCACAACCAAACAACCTTTCCCCTAGCTGGCACAAGTACCAAGAGCAATGCAACTGCAGCAGCACAGGCTTCAGCATGCACTGTACAAGCCCACCCAGGATACTGGGTACTTACAGAAGCCTGTGCTACTGCAGTTTCACTGCTATAACTGTTCTCTAGATGAAAGGTCGCTTGGGTACATTGGGTACATTGGGTACATGGTGCATTGGCACCTCTGATTGCTGTGTAGACATACCCTGAGATGCACTGATGCCCAAATAAGGCCAGTGCCTCAAAGGCATCATGGAATTCTATGTAGCGTAAAAGCTCCATCAAAAAAATGAACCTCAGATTTGATCTGTGGAAGCACGTGAGCATGTAAGCCTCTGTGTCCCGGAATGGTGATTCAGCTAGCCAGTCTGCTTCATTTTGGGGAAAAGTAAAAATTGAGCTATGGTTAAAAAAACATTCATTTTTGCTTAAAATATATTCTTTCTTAATTTCCAGTATAACTTGTTTTTTAAAGAATTTGGGTGTAAGTTTTCAAAATCCAATGCTTTTCTTGATGTAAAATACCCAGCAGTATTCAAAAAGAGAAGAGTTCTGGAGTCTGGAGCACTCTGGTCCCAGGCTAAGGATGAAAAGATCCTTTTCAAGTAAAGAAAAAGACAGAAGTGGGCACTCTTGCGAGAAATGGTTGAGAAACCAAAAAGCGGAAAAGGAGGGTGAAAGAGCCAGTGGATAACAAGGATATATTCTTAGATCCTGATTTTTCACCACCCTGTACCATGTATTGTCATTTACACTTGTCCAATATAAATACTTGTCCAATATAAATACAAACACTACCATTCTGATTTGGTATCATTTTACATTCACTTTCCACACATAAAATAAGGGCCAAATTAACTCTGCTGTGGGCCCAGGGCTATTAGATTTTGTGGGGTCCCTGAGGGGTTTGGAGTGGGAGTGGGCTCAAAGCTAGGGGAGGGGATTGGGATGTAGGAGGGGGCAAAGCTCCAGCTGTGGGTTTGGGCTCTAGGATGGGGCCAGGAAGGTGAGAGAGGATTGGGGGGTAGCAGGAGGTTCAGGGTGTGGGCTCTGGGTGGAAGTGTGGGTGTAAGAGGGGATTCAGTCTGGGACATGAGGTTGGGGTGCAGATGGGATTGGAGGTATGGGAGGGAGTTTGGATGCAGGAGAGGGCTGTGGGCTGGGGCAGAGGATTGAAGGGCAGGAGGGAGTGCAGGGTGCAGGCTCTGACTGGGAGGTGTTTACCTCAGTTGGCTCCTTTTTGGTGGCACAGTAAGGCTAAGGCAGGCTCCCTGCTTGCCCTGGCTTTGTGCTGCTCTGCTCCTCGTGGTGTTGAGCATGTCCAGCCATTAGGTTGAGAAGCCAGGCCACTATACTTGGTAGATGCAGCCCATACCCACAGGGGCCATCCCTGCAGCTCCCATTGGCCATGGTTCCTGGCCAATGGGAGCTACAGAGCTGACACTGGAGGCAGGGGCAGCATGCAGAGATTTCCTGACTGCTTCTTGCCTAGGGGCCAGGGCTCATGGCTCCAGCCCTGTGGGAGAGGCGATGAGGCTCAGGGACCACAATCCGGCCTACAATGCAGAGACTCACTGTGGGCTGAATAAAAAGAACCAGGGGGCCGCATCCAGCCCATGGGCCTACAGCACCCCTTAGGCCCATGAGTTAGTCTGGTCCTGCATACAATTTATTTCACAAGGTCTTTGCCTATTTTGTGACTTAAATAGCATTAATAAATTACAACTTTCCCGGGAATTTAATTTTCTTTTAGTCCAACTTGAATGACTTTCATGTGCTTTTTGCTATCTGATCCGCTTGATTTTAAGTAATAATTTCATGCATTAATTAAATTGGAAGGCAACTAATGGGCATTGTAACAGCTGTCTATAGAGAGGTGCAAAAATGTATTCCCCTGTATTCAGATCATGAAAAATTCCTCCAAGGTGAAATATTATTTTGTTTGAGATGTTTCTTGTGGCTCTCCTTTTAATGATGATCTCCTTTCCCTATGGAACACTACAACATGAATCAATGTCAGGTAGAGGGGAGGGTCATAGCAAGGTGAGGTATTTTTTCCTTGTGGTACATACTGAATACATACTCTTCTTCACATAAGAGAGGGACCAAGCTCCAGACGGTAAACGTCAATCCTGGGCATTACAGTACTACTAGACAATCTTGCTAGCCCCAGATGACCAATGTATATTAACTTTTGCTCATTCCATCCATTTTTGTTTAAAGAGCCAAATATCATATGGCTTATATCTAAACATTTCTAAATCATCTCATTATTACTGTGTGTTGAAATGTGTTAATGTTGCAAGAAAGAAACCCATGGCTAGATCTTACTCTTCTACTTGCCTTTATAAAACTGTCAGAAAAAAAATGTCTATGTAAAATCGAAATGAATCTATGTGATATGATCATGATCTCTGAAAGCTCTTTTCTATGATCATTAGAGACCAGATTGTGAAGTCAATTGATAACATGCTTATTAAATATAAACATGTTTCAAACACCCCGGCTGTGTCTACACTGGGCCACTTATTCCGGAAAATCAGCCGCTTTTCCGGAATAAGCTGTGTGCTGTCTACACTGGCCCTTGAATTTCGGAAAAGCACTGACGATCTAATGTAAGAAATCAGCCGCTTTTCCAGAAAAACTATTCTGCTCCCGCTCGAATAAAGTCCTTTTTCCGGAAAAGCTTTTCCGGAAAAGGGCCAGTGTAGACAGCTTTTCCGGAAAAGCAGAAGAAACGGAAAAAGGCGCTTTGGACGGCGCGAGACCCCGTAGGAGCCCTGGACTTCCTGGTAGGGAGGCTGCTGGGCACACGTGGCAGGACCGTGCCGCAGACCCTGCTGCCTCAGCTCTGCCACGTGCCCCTGTGCTGCCCAGCCACCCATCGCACCGCAGCATGGCAGCTCCAGCCGGTGAGCCCCCTGCACTGCCAGCAGAGGAGGCCCCCAGGGGCCGCAAAAGGCGGGCTCCCTCCTGGATCCCCAGGGAGCTGGAGACCCTCCTGGACCTATGGCAGGAGGAGGAGGGTCTCCACGATACCCAGTCCCGGCGCCACAATGCAGACATTTTCGGCAGCATGGCCGAGGCTCTGGCCCACCACGGACACCCTGCCCGGAACACCGACCAAGTCCGGGCGAAGGTCAAGGAGCTCCGGCTGGGGTATGTCCGGGCCAGCGAGGGCAGGGGGGCAGGACCAGACACCTGCCCCCACTACGACCGGCTGCACGCCATACTGGGCCAGCCAGCCCCGCAAGCCCCGGGTGTCACTATGGACACGTGCCAGCGCCCCCCCATCAGCCGACCCACCGAGCCGGGGGAGGGAGAGGACAGCAGCAGTGCGTCCGGTGGAGAAGAGGCCATCGTTGCCACCACCCAGCAGGCCCCCTCCAGCACCTCCTCCGAGGCCAAGGCCGGGGAGGAACCCACTGGTGAGTCTTTGCAGTTTGCACTCCCAAAGGGCGGGGGCGGAGGGCGGGGGAGCCAGGTGCCCCGAGGGAGGAGGGGAGAGCATGTCACTCAGGCCACGTGAGCTGCACGCTGCGTTGCATGAGGCAGCAAGCAGCACGTGCAACCTCGTGCAGCCTGGTGACCGGCGGCACGTGGCGCGGCAGGCAGCTGCAGGGCACGCCTGGGACCGTGCTGCTCACACATTCGGCGGGACCAGGGGAAGGGTGGATGCCGGCTGGAACCGGCCAGGGCCCCAGGGACTCAGCCCAGAGCCCGCACCTCCGCCAAGGGTGCAGCACGGAGAACGGCACACTGTCCCATGCCTGGCTGTGAGGCACAGCCAGCTGCTCCTGGGAAAACCGCGTCACAGTCCTGTGACCGTGGCCCCACCGAGCCCCTCGCCTGCTCCCGGTGCCGTGGCTGGTTCCCGAGGAAGTCCCCACTGTGGCCACACATGTCCCTGGGCTACCGGCCTTGCAGGAGGGATAGTGGGAGGACAAGGGCCCCTGAGTTTTGCTGCAAGGATGGGACACCCCCCAGTCACTCTTCTGGTTCCGTCCAGGAGATATCCCACGCGAGGATCTGAGAGCCCAGACTGCCTCTGCCAGATGTGCTCCCAGGCACTGTGTGGGGATGCATCTCGCTCCTGTCAAACACCAGTGATTAGCCCAAAGCTTTTCACAGTCTCCACCGGCAGGGAGTTCCACAGGTGAACGCAGCACAAGCACCCTCCGCCCTCCACGGGGCCAGGATACAGACCGGTGCTTACAATACTGGAGGGAGGACCCTACTCCAGGGCGGTCCTCCTTGCCAACATACAACACGGGGCAGAGAGGAACCGAGTGGGCCCAAGCCACACAACTGTGGGGTCACCTGGGCTCAGGGGTGGAGGGCATGAGGTGTGGGGACAGTGGACGGCCTGCCTGACTGACCCATCCTTTCTTCTCTTCCCTGCAGCGGGACCCAGCACCAGACCCTCCACTGCGGCAGCAGCGGCACCCCCAGCTGGCCAATCCGGAGGCGCAGGCTGCGGCAGAGGAACCAGCTTCTGCATCGCCATGTGACTGCCGTGGAGGCCATCCAGGCCTCCATTGCCGAGCGGGTGCAGGGGGACCTGCAGTGGCGGCAGGAGGGCTGGGCTGCCTTCCTGAGAGTGCAGAGGATGCGTGCCTCTCTGGACATGCTCACGGCACATGTAGTGCACACCATCCATTATGGCATGGCGGACCACATGCCCCGCCATCCCTCCCGGAGCACAGCCCATGCCCCCTCCTATCCCTGCTCCTATACCAGCTCCTGCCCCTGTTCCTGCCCCTGCTCCTATCCCAGCTCCTGCCCCTGTTCCTGCCCCTGCTCCTATCCCAGCTCCTGCCCCTGCTCCTGCTCCTGCCCCTGCCCCTGCCACAGCTCCTGCTCCTGCTCCTGCTCCTGCTCCTGCCCCTGCCCCAGCTCCTGCTCCTGCTCCTGCTCCTGCTCCTGCCCACCTCCCCGTGCAGCCTGCCCGACGCGGTCTGCCCAGCCTGTGCAGGTCCAGCGCCGGAGCGCTTCGCAGGGGCCGCCCGTTGCAGTAACTGCCCCCATCCCAGTTGAAGGTCCCCCGTCCCAGTTGAAGGTCCCCCGTCCCAGTTGAAGGTCTCCCCCTCCCTGTAAATAAAAGTTTTCTATTTTTCTGTTCATTCTTGTGTTGGTTATTGTGTTACTGTAGTAACTGTAAGAAATGATTTGAGATGCCAATTAGCCACTTAAATTTAACAGGGTTACAAACTGTGGACAACAAATTCTGTACTCTATCACCGGGGGGGCCCTTTGTAAGTGGTCATTGGTTTGTGGCGCATAAAGAAAGACTGAGACTTTTCAGTAAAATGTAAACCACAAACTATATTTACATAGCTAACAAACAAGCAAGAACGGTTAGAAGATGCACACTACAGATTATTAAACATAGTCTAGGCTCAGGGAGGACAATTGGGTAGTGTTGCTGGCCACCTCAATCCTTTGGTCCTTCTGGGCCTCGGGAGAGGAACAGCCAGGAGATCCTCGACTGGAAGATGACGCTGACTTGGCCACCTCAATCCTTTCTCTTCGCTGTTCTTGGGACAGGCGATGGTGGCCTAAACCTAGCCTAAACTAAAAGAAAAACCCTAACTACGCCCGGCCGCGCCCGGCGAACAGTCACGATGGCCGATGTGCTTTGACCCGGCGCTTTACAATTGGGGGAGGCAAGGGAGGTGGGGAAGGGTAAGGGATGGGAGGGAGTAGTCTGGGAGACCCAGGCGACCCTACTACGGGGCTTGGGCAAACATGTCCACCAGGGCCTCTCTGATGCGCACGCATCCTGGTGCGCCTGGCGGACGGCAGCTGTGTCGGGCTGTTCCCCCGTCTGTGCCTCGGCTGCCATCCATGCAGGGAGGAAGGCCTCCCCACTGCGCTCCACAATGTTGTGGAGCACGCAGCACGCGCCAGTACCCCACTGCATTCCGCTCACCCATCTCGAGACGGGTGAGCAAACAACGGAATCGGGCTTTTAAACGTTCAAAGGCGAGCTCCACTGGATTTCGGGCCCGGTTGAGGCGGTCGTTGAACCGGGCCCGGTTCTGGTCCGGCTGCCCCGTGTAAGGCCGCATTAGCCAGGGCATCAGGGGGTAGGCCGCGTCCCGACCACGCAGATGGGCATAGGCACATCCCCGACAGTCAAGTCCCGCCGGGAAGTAGGTGCCGCCTCCAACCTGCGAAACAGTCCAGAGTTGCGGAGGATGCGGGCGTCGTGTGCCCGGCGGACCAGCCCCGTAAATGTCAGGAAGCGGCCCGGTGGTCCACGAGGGCCTGCAGAACAATGGAGCAGTACCCCTTGCGGTTCATGAAATGGGCGCTCGATGCTCGGGGCCCGGATGGGGATGTGGGTGGCGTCCAGGGCTCCCCACAGTTGGGGAACCCGAGGGCAGCGGCCGCCATGGTATCATCCACGTCGCGCAGGCGGATGACTCGGGAGCAGGGCGTCGTTGATGGCGTGGACGACCTGCAGAAGGGTGCAGAGAAACACAAGGAACACATCACATATGGCAGGGGTGAGTGTGCGCTCCTTGGGCCCCCTTGATTCCCTCTGTCCTCACGCACACACACACACACACACACAGGGCCCCCTCGGCCCCACCACCGGGCCTGTGCAAGGGAGGGACGGCCCAAACCCCTGGGCGACCCAGCCTGGAGTCTTGGCTGTCCCTGGGCCTGGAGTGCAGCACCCTCCCCATCCCACTCCCCTGGGACTTACCTCCATGACGATCACTCCGGACGGTTGATCTTCCCACCCGAACTGCTGTGCCACGGCGGTAGCTGTCCGGTGTGGCCAGCTTCTACAGCGATGGCGACCCTCTTCTTGATGGGGATGGGTACCGCGGCCGGGTGGTGGCTCTCTGCAGCGCGGGGGTGAGCCAGGTGCACAGCTGCAGGAAGATCCGCTTTCTCATCCGGAAATTCCTGATCCATTGCTGGTCGTCCCATAGTCCGAGGACCAGCCGCTCCCACCAGTCGGTGCTGCTCTCGAAACTCCAGACGGGCCTCTCCACGGTGGGGTGCTGATGCCACAGGGTTGCCAGGGCCTCCCTGGTGAGGGAGTCCAATGCGATCTCTGCCTCCTGGTCCATGAACAGCAGGGCACCGGCCTGCAGCACGAGCTGCAGGCACTCGTACAGCTCCAACAGGGGCCCGAGCAGGCACACAGCCACCCACGGCTCCATGGCAGACAGAGCAGGGCAGAAAAACCAAAACTCAGGGAAAAGCAGTTGGGGGCCAAAGGGTGGTGTCCTCAAAACTCAGAGGGCAACCAGCGAACCTGCTAAGGGTGCCAGTCCCTGGCAGAGGTCCCAAGGCACGGGAGCAGGAGACCAACGGCTGTCCGGAGAGACCCCTTTAAGCACGTGTCTGAATGGCGCTCTGGCCCCGCCCCCGGAAAGGTCTGGTGGCCTTTGCCCTCTTCAAAATGGCTCCGGGCTTCTGCTTTTCCAGAAAAGCGTGCCACCAATGTAGACACGCTTTTCCGGAAAAGCGCATCGTTATAACGGTAACTCCGGGCCAATGTAGACGCTCCTTTTCCGGACATACTTAAAACGGAAAACTGTTCCGTTTTAAGCATTTTCGGAAAATCATGCCAGTGTAGATGTAGCCCCCTTGTATAATCCATACACCATCTGGATGTGTGTGTGGCACTGAGACCACTTACAGAGAAAATAATAAGTTTGCTCTATAGTTTTAGCTAATAGCAAGCTGGCTTTTGGCTCATGCAGTAGAGACTCATGCACCAGTCTCCAGAGGTCCCAGGTTTGATTCTGCTTGCAGATGACTGGTCTGCCAGTGGTACACTTGTTTAAAGGAAGGGCTTATATCCTTCAAATGGGCCAGGGGTTTATGGGAAATTTCTCAAAGGGTCATCCTTGTATCAGCAAATAAAGTCATCTAAGTGCTCGAGATATACTTCAAAAGCTTCATTTGCAATAGTCATTTAACGTTCATTTTTCTTTGTTTCAGAAGTGATTTTTTTTTAGAAAGTTGCATATTCCTGCTACCTGTGAAAGCATTTCTAACAAAACAAGGTGGTGCTTTCAGGACACTTGACAGATGACCATTTTTCAGTGATGTAAACACATTTGATTGTAAGAATTCTTATAATGATCAGAAGGTCACATAACAAATTTAGTTCCCTCTACTTTTGGCTCCCAGTTTTGTCAAACCCTTAAACTGGCTCGCACAAGGAGCCCATCCTCTTGCATGGTTCCAGGCTTTGCACTCTGACAGAGGAAGAAGTGCCAAGTTAACACTAGCTTCGTCTTCCTTCTGCACTAGTCAAGAGAACTAGCACCTACACGCAAATGCAACAGCAGCTCAGTGGTCCTGCTCCTTTGAAACACTGGAGCACATAGTATCCCTTTGAAGCAAGATGCCCCCTGGAGCACCTACTGAGGGAGTGTGACTCTGAGGGGGGGAAGGGTGACAGACTTGCCAAGCTCCTGGGGAAGGTGAGGGGACCGGCTCCATGCTCCCAGAAGGGGCAGGGCCTTGGTTGGAAGGGTTGGGGCTCCCTCCCCCTCACAAGGCAGCTCTCAGAGCCTCACAGTGCTCCGATGGCAATTTAAAGTTCTTGGAGCTCCAGCCACTGCCACTCTTGTGGTATCCGTGGCTGGGAGCCGTAGGCCCTTTTGAATCACCAAGCCCAGAGCAATTGCCCTGTTTGCCCCCAACTGGCAGTTCTATGCCTCTGCACCACCTCCAGCATAGTAACCGTACCCACGATGAATTTACTCAGGAAGTCTGGTGTGCTTCCCTATCTTTTCCCATGTGTAGCAAGGGGAAACCATTCCTTTTAATTGTTAGTATCTTTGAGTAAATTCATCATGCAGTTCACTTTATCTCTGTCAGCCTGGATAATGGCATTTTCCCCTTGAGTTAGTGTTTAATGGTTACGTTGATTCATAAGAAAAAGGTGATCACATTTTGCAAATGCGTGACAACTGTGGGTGAATTAGAAAGCTGCATGTCTTGAAGGCAGCTGGAATATGACCTCATGAAATTCAGTGTCCAATACAAAATACCAAGTCTCACCTCCTGCCTTTTGTCTTTAAATCTCCTGATTCATAGATAATTCTAGACGTAGTTGTTTGGAATAATCTCAGCCTGAAAAGCATTTCATTTCTAGTACAAATTATATTTGCATTGAAAAAAAATTGGTTAGACTGAGTAACTGAATAATTCCTACAACTTTTTGCACAACTCAGAAAATTATCCAAATGCAACTAAGTGTAAGGGGAAAAATCTGCTCTGAGTTTATCAGTTACACATGGAAGTGCCTTTCATTGAAGAGAGAAATGAGTAGAATTACTTTGGATTTATGCCAGTAGTGTCCCATCTGCCACTTTTACTGGAAACTCTCTGGGGCAGAGATTGTCTTCTGCACAATGTGTCTGCTTGGTGCCTACCATGCTGATTTTTTATTATGCTTCATAAGAGATATTGTAATGCAAATACTAATGAGAGTTAAATGTGGTTCAGAGGTTCTGTCATTCATGGTCATCTTTGAGCCAAACTCAGTGGTGATAGATAATTATGTATATTTTAGATGATGTGATGAGGTAGTGTGCCAGTTTTGCACTGAGTAGGGGGGGTGCAAACAAGATGTAACTTACATACATACAAAAGAAGACAGCAATAAAATCAGCTACTAGGAACTGGCATGGGTGGGGATTGAACCTGCTTTTATTGAACTATCTGGTACCTACCAAAAAAAAGTGTATTTTACACTTCTTTTTCCTACCCCACAAAATGCCAATTTGATGCACTTGCACTGCTAACCCCTTTCGCTTGACCAATATATACCAATTAGTATCTTTTTTTAATTAGTCCACTATGAATAAACATAGAACCCCTTTAATGTCCTGACATAAATTTATCTTAAAAAACCTATTTCCTAAAAGGAAAATATAAGGAAATTGCTTGTATATGTTTGTATAAATGATGGGCAAGTATCTAAATAGTGCAAACTGTTATTTAAAGGGACCTATAAGACATCCATATAATTAAGCATAAAGGGGATTTGTGTGTTTGTGTGTGTGTGTGCGTGCGCGACTTTATTTCCTTTTTGAGGAAGATCAGGAACTAACTGATGAAAACACATTTTAAATTCTGATTTCCAGAAAAAAGGCTTCTCCTCTTTATAAAAATAAACCATGTAATATGAAATACAGTCTCAATCTCTTTCATTCATACTCCTTTACGTGTTCAGGTTAAAACCATCACATAATATTTCTAGACTATTGGTGCCAACTCATTTTTCTCTTTGTGCCTCAGAGCCACTGAAGATGTCACAGATCAATTGTCAGTGTGGAACCAAGCTGTCATTTTTAGTTTGCATGTGCCTGTGTGTTCAATAGCAAGATCATTGCACAGTGCATTGAAAATGGCTGGCAATTAAACACCAAAATCATTCACACAAAATAGAGAAATAAAACAATCACATCAAATTTTGCAAGTTCCACAATAGATTGGGCATTTCTGTGGTATCCAGCAATGCTATTCTACATTGAAAATAAGGTTTTATATAAAAACGGAATCAGCAGATTTCCTACGCATCTTGGTTATGCTTCTGCTCAGTCCACACCATGTATTCTGAACCTGCACTCATGTGCTCCAGGACTCCTCACATGTCTGTGTATTGTCCCACTGAAGGCAAAATTCAGCAGGACTCAAGAGCTAATAGAATATAATTGGACAAAGGGGTTAGAAAAAAGAGATGGAGAGGAAAAAAACTGGGATTGTTTATGTTAGAAAGGAGACAAAAAAACAGGGCATGATACTATTATACAAAACAGTGAATGGTAAAGAGCAGGTAGATTGTGAGCTTCTGTTTTCCCCATCTTAGAACATAAGAACAAGGGGAAAATAAATGAAATTAAAAGGTGACAAATTCAAAATTGAGAAAAGTGATTACACTTGAACCTCTTCAATCCAGCAACCCTGGGAAACAGATTAAATTGTCTAGGTTTGGGAAGATGCGGCGAGATCTGAGTGTGAGGGGGATGAGGGTGAGTCACTTACCTGGCACCCCACCCGTGGGGGCACACAGGGCTCCGTGCCTCACGCTGCTAGGGGAACATCAGGGAAAAGCCTCAGGAGAAGCATGTTGCCGTGCTGCTCTTACCCCAGCTGGGGGCGAGGGGGAACGGCAGCACACTGAGACACTTGCTCTTCCTCCTTCTAGGTTCTGTATCATTGGTGTTCCCGGATTAGGGACACCCAGAGTATGGAGGTTCAGGTGTATTTTTTCACACAACTTGCAATTAAACTCTGAAACTTATTGCCACAGGGAACATAGAGGCCAGGAACTTGACAAGAATCAGACAGAATTGGACACTTTTATGGAAAAGAATATTGAGAGGAATAATAGTTAATGCTGACAGAATATTTGGAAGGGATTCTAAATCTCATGCTTGAGGGTTTAAGCCAATCTCAAAATACTGGAGATTAAGATGAAGCGTAGTGCAGGGGGCAGCTGCTACACCTGCCTAACTGCAACATTCTCCCTCCCGGCCCCCATTACCACATCTCTCATCTTCTATTTAGTCATCACTTAGTTAAGCAACACATTTGAGTTCATTTTGAGCAAAATCCTGCTCACCTTATTCATACAAATACCCATTGACTTCATTGGAAGTACTTCAGTGGTTAAATAACTAGGGTTGTCCCTTTAATCTTTCTGCATAAATCGCCCCATTCCGCACTCCCTCCCCCCCTCCACTGTCATCATTTTAACAGTGTTTGTTAGTGCCTCCAACTCTCTAGTTCTCTCTGGCAGTAAAGTAGCCCTTACAGAACACAGGTGTGGTCTCCCCAGCTATATAGTTATGGAATTTAACTTCCCTGCCCAGTGATCTGAGCTGTGTCTGCAGCCCAGAAATTCACTAGACATTTTGCTGCCATGTCTCATTGGAAATATATGCTAAGTTTACTGTGCTTAGATCTTTTTTCATCATTATGTCTTTTTCTGGCTTCTCCCTCTCACTGTACATCTGAGGATGGGGAGGGGAACATAAATTAGGATGCAAATGTTTTCCATTGTAATGCAAAAATAAGTAACAAATATGTTTGTAAGACAACTTACCAAGCAGAAGGCCAAAAATAATATTAAGTTAGCAGAAATAACTCTTAAATCTTATTTTGAAAAGGAATATTCAAACAAATACCACACTAATTCTTCTAGGAGAGGACCTTTAGAAAAGCTAGTGAGAAAGTAAACTAACTGTGGAAGTATGCTGAACAAGTTCAACATTTATATTTGTTAGGCAGAAATGGAACCTATTGCCTATGAATTAGGACTATACTTGCTCATGAGGTTTCACTATCACCATATGCTTCATTGCTCACTGCTGTTCTTAGGGATACATATAGCTATTGAAATATAAAGAATAATTATAATGCACGTAGCCTGTTTTAGGTTAATTTCTTTTTTGACCCACTTCATTTCATCCCAGTGGTCCCATTTCCAATGCTTTCCAAAACCAGGATCACCTGCATCTATCGTTCCCAGCAACATCATTCATTTGAGCTATTATTTAAGTTTTGCAGATACTCTCATAATTTCCAAATGTTGTGGCCAACTCCATCTCTGAGGGGATAACTCTGTTCTGAAAAGTTGCACTCCCAAGTGGCATTTGAAAAGTGGGGTTTTTTTGTTTGTTTTTATCTTTTCAACCAAAGATTACACATCCGATAGGAAATAAGTTTGGTGCTAAATCGGTACAGCAATGCTTTAAGAAAATGCATCAACTCTCAAAATGTGAAAACTGTCCCTTCGTTCTCATTTTCCTTTTATTAAAGCCTGTTCTTATTATAGTCTATTCTGTGTGTGGGGGGGGAGGGGTTAGAAATAATTGTCCTAATGTTTACTGACAAGATGGATTAAGGAAAATTGATGAGAGAGGCTTTCTATTGTTTTACGACAAGTGAAAATATTAATAGTTGGTTAAAATTATAAATCAATATATTCATAATTATTTATTAAAGAGAAACGTTTTCTGTTCTTCTAGAACAGTCAGTGTTGTTTCAGTCATTTCTGAATAGCCGTTTCAGCCTGGTAACTTTAATGTTTACTTTCTAAAATCTAGTTTGGAGATATAATTCACTAAAGAATGACCACCAATACAAGACAGTAGCACCACATTTTTAACAGTTATGTTTTTGAGTCACAGGTTCAGATTTACATTTAGGACCCTTTCCTAGTTTTGCAGTTTCACTTACATCTCAAGGAAACAAGACATGACAAAAGCAGAATGGCACAGAAAAATCATAATCTGATTTTTTAACAATATGTAAGGAACTATAATGATGAACTTTCTGGGTTTTTATAATTCAGAATTTTCAAATGTATTTCTTTTTCATTCAAAGCCTTTACACATTAACCCATTTGCCCACTCCCTCTCATTATAATCAGTTTAAGATTAGTATGTCTACATATCACAAATCTCCTTCAAGTAAAGTAACAATAGTTAGAGTCCTGCAAATCCATGACTACCCACTTGATAGCCGTGGGTATCCGATCCACAGATATGGATGAGGATATCTGTGGCTCATTTTTGCGGATACAGATGTGGATGCAAAATATTGTATCCATGCAGGGCTCCAACAATAGTCAGTTCAGTGACAAACATGTTCAAGTTAATATGACAACACCACCTACATTTCATACATGTTTTGATCTGGTCTGCGAGGTATTTGACATCTCTTGAATTTGATGGTGCTAGCCATTGCTTCTGTTCCTTTAAATTTATTTAACTCAAAGGCAAGAGCCTTCTCAAATTTCCACCAGAATTGTAGCTATTTAAATAAGCATTGGGTTCAAACTTGGCTCCTACTCAAGTTTTCTTCCCCAGTTCTCACTCTTTTTCTTCTTCCATCTGTGATTACCTATAATAGAAAGAAAATGAAGGAATAGTGGTTTTCTTCTGGCTCCACTTTCCCCATGTGGGAACTAAGGATGTTAGATACTGGATAATTTAATAATTGTGTAACTGCACCAAATATTATTCGATACTCCCCGGGGGCGGGGCCAGCACCCAGTGCACTCCCAGCCCCACTCTCAGGGAGCTTCCTGCCATCCTGTGCTGCTGCAGCAGCATGGAGGGACAGGTTGGCGCCGGTTCACAAGGAGAGCCGGTTTAAAAATCAGCTCCCCATGCAGACCAGCTCCCACCTGCCATCCCATGTTGCTGCATATAATACAGAGGCAGCAGCATGGGGCAGCAGCAACCCCTGTTTATGGGGGGCCCGAGCTCCCTGTGGACACAGGCTGCGCCTGCATCCCAAAGAGCAGCCTCTGTCAGCGGTGAGCAGTGCAGGGGTGGGGTGGCTGTGCGGAGCTAGCACACATGGAGAGACAGCTTAAAATCCAGCTCCTCATGTGTATCGGCTCCTGCCCACTCCTTCTCCCCACACTGGTGCCTCTCAGAGAGAGGCAGCAGCACAGGGGGGCAAGCGGCTTTGCATGAGCCAATATGTGCGGTCAGCCAGCTTGAAAG
The DNA here is from genome assembly GCA_019425775.1 of Rafetus swinhoei. NCBI lineage: Eukaryota > Metazoa > Chordata > Testudines > Trionychidae > Rafetus > Rafetus swinhoei. The sequence continues at coordinate 38,681,238 of CM033440.1, forward strand.
CTGTCTTTCCGCATATACTGGCTCCTGCTTGCCCCACTCACCCTCCGTGTTGCTGCCTCTCTCTCAGAGGCACCAGCTTTGGGGTAGAGGGGCAGGCAGTTCCAAGGGATCCGGTGCCCAGGGTGGGGGGAATGCATGTAGTTGACAGGATGATCCGATAAGCCCAGACTTATCAGTTAATCATACAATCAACTACACGTTGACATCCCTAGCGGTAACCCTCTCATTCTTGCTTAGTAGGCCTTCTTAGCCAGCCCCTTCTCCAACTGCAGCATAGCCTCGTGCTAGCTGGATGGAACTGGGTAGTCACTGAAGCCTATTCCTTTGCTTTTTATGTAACCTCTTTACAGAGAGAAAGGCACTCTTTGCCTGAGTCCCTGATTTAACTGGGTCACCTTCACAAAACTCTTCACGAAATGCAAACCCTTGCTATTAAAAGTAGATTTACTAGGCCTTACCTATACACAGAAGTTGTACCAGTAACTATACGGGTATAGTTAAAGTAGTACAATTCCATTAGTGTGGGTGTAATTTTATCAATATAAATGTGCTATAGCTATTTCTCTATGGTAATGGTAAGAAGTTATGCTGATATAAGGCACTATTGTATCAATATCATTGCATCCACCATAGGAGTTATACTGGTCTAACTATTTCAGTAACAAAAAACTCCTCTACAAAACAGCTATATTGTGCAAACTAATGAATGGACCTGACATTAGTGCAGCCCCTTTTGAGTCGGGTGAGTTACATTTTAAAATTCAGATAGTTTATAGTATGATAGTGATCACCAAATAAATAAATACATTACATCAAGTGTTTTCTACTATTCTGCAAGCTGTTATTTTTCTGTTCCCTGAAATACCAATAAAGCAGCAAGAGATTTCTTCTCGTCAGGATTATCCCTTTTGTAGGACTGGATGCACCCGAATGGATGCACCCAATGCTTTGTCAGACTCTCTGCTGTAGGATGGGATTAGAGTCAAACCAGAAGCAAACATGATTCATCCTGCAGATGTTAATTCACTGTCCCTCTGATGTGTAGCCTGTTCTTTCAGCATCATTTTAGTCCCACTTTTTAGATCTGTACTTTTGCTGGTGCTATTTCAAAATAGTATCCTTAAGTATATGACCACTGCATTTAAAATGTACTACAGGTATAGGGATAAAATGTCACTGTGGATTAAAATATTTTTGTCTGTTTTGATTTTAAAGGTAATTTGTGGCCTTTGCATTTTAGAAACATTTATATGTACAGAATTTCCTGCTTGACTAATATTTGTGTCTTGTTTTTAATCACATATATTTTAATCCTTATTCCTATTTAAGCAGTCATATTACTGTTAGAGAGTAAAACTATATCCAACAGTAAACCTAAAATTAGTTTTAAAAGGTCAAAATGTAGTGTACTGCTGCTCACTAGAAGAGTCTGTCAAAGAATTTCTTGTTTCAACATACTGCTGTCATTTTCTTAAATCCCCACTGTATCAGTGAGGAGTGCACAGATTACAGGAAGTGAAAAAAAATCATCCCTCATTCCTGTTATCAGCTTTATCCCATGTAGAAGCAACCCCACGGGCACTAACATGTACAAATCTGAACATCGTTCTCAGTACTCAGACGTGCACACAAATCCATGCTCACTCCTTTCATCTTCACTGTAATCAAGGGTTCTCATTTTAGAATGAGGAGCGTTTTCAATCCCTGCTTCCTTGATGAAATAAAATAAACCTGTTGCTATGGATACCCATCCTAGTAGGAAAAAGAGTTTGTACTGATAGCGAGCTTTGCAGATAAACACTATTTTGCAATTGTCTTTGGTTTTTAAATAGCACAGTCTCTGTTTTACATTTTTCTCCAAAAAAGCACAATATTGCCACTAACAAATTAATCTTGATTTTTTTTTTATTCCCTCTATAGCTGTAACTTACACAAGTTACAAAAAAACACCACCTCCGGTACCTCCACGTACCACTTCCAAGCCACTCATCTCAATTACAGCACAGAGCAGCACAGAATCCACCCAGGATGCATATCATGATAGCCGGACTCAGAGGATTTCCCCATGGCCTCAAGATGGTCGAGGAATGTACAACTCGACAGACAGTTTGGACAGTAACAAGGCCATGAATCTTGCCATGGAAAGTGCTGCTGCACAGCGCCATGCTTCTGAGAGTCAAATCACTTCAGTACGAACCAGTGACAAGGCCATTTTAGTGACAAAAGCTGAGGAGTTTCTTAAGAGTCGACGGTCCTCTATAGGGATTCAGGTAGCCTATCATTAACATCTGTTCTGTGATGAATTGCTTGCCTTGGTTCTGTAAATAGCATAGAATGAGTCATTCAGCTTCACTGGCTCTAATAATCTAACAAACAACCCCTGGATGCTTAGCATTAATTGTAATTCTCATCATGGCAAAGTGGCTGTGCAGAAACCTGGAAGTGAAATGAATGAATAAATCTCTAGGGAGGTTACCTGTCATTAACACTTGATATGAAAATTATATTGAAGATCTACAGGTGAACAGCATGCTCATCTCCTTCACTCTGTGAATTCAAAGTCCTTTTTATAGAACTATGTCAGCTTTAAAATCCTTGACTGTATTGTTTCATTATCTTTCCTTTTTGACCTTGGGTGATGGGTGCTGATTCTGGTTCTGTGGTTATTGTTTGGTTGGCTGCATGGTGCTTTGGTTTGGGGTTTTTATTATTATTATTATTTAAGAATAACTTCTCCAGTTCACCAAAAGGAAACTGGTAGAATCATAGAGCTGGAAGAGACCTCAGGAGGTCATCAATTCCAGCCCCCTGCCCAAGGCTCGGGGGGGAGCTTTCTTGGGGCTAAGTAAATTAAACATAAGTCAATATAGATGAATGGGGAATTGTAACCTAGAAAGTAATTATGTGGAATTAATAAGTCCTTTAAATTTGTGCAGCACAAAAATATTTATTTGGGGTTACAAAATGTCTGTTGTTCTATGGAACACGCTGTCATATTGTGTAGTTTCAGGTGAATGAAATATGATTTAGAATGCAAATTTCAAATACTTTCTTCTGCTGTCTGGCAGATAGGTGGTAGTTGTCATTCACGTACATCACTATAACATATTGATTATTAATATACTGCAGATGACCCTGCTAACAATTCAGGACCCTTTGAGGACTGAGGAGCAGGTGGATATTTAGGCTATTCCTGCAAACACTTAGGGCATGTCTACACTAGAAAATAATTTCAAAATAACTTATTCAAAATAACTAATGAAATAATAATTTCGAAATAGCGTGTCCACTATATGGGGAAGTCTCAAAATTAGTCCGAGACAGGCTACATTAATGTGGACGCGCTACCTCGACTTACAGCCCCAGGAAGCACTGGGGAGTAATTCGTTTTAATTACTCTAGGGAGTAATTATTTCAAAATAGCAGCACCGAAGCATCCACACTACTGCTATTTCGAAATAACTATTTCAAAATTAGCATTATTCCTTGTGGAAAACAGGAGTTATTATTCTGAAATAACCAGCCTGTTGTTTCAAAGTAACAGGCTTGGTAGTGTGGAGGCTCTGCTTGTTATTTCAAAATAAGTGTAGACCAGGGCATAGACATGTACTTAACTTTAAGCATGTAAATATTCCCACTGACTTCAGTGGGACTACTCATCTGTTTAAATTCCTCTGTCTTCCCCTACACACAAAGGAATGGTAATGTGACTTTTCACCACTCCTGAAATACATAGTATATGTGGCAATAACAACACAATTGTGAGGACAGTCTGACTCCATCATCATTCCAGAGGACAACGCATTAGAATCTAGTAAATCAAGACCTCCCAGTGGATAGGTGTTCAAAATGGGGGCTTAGTGGGTAATGATGGGGTGCTAAAAAGAGCAGCGAGTAATTTTTGGTACCTTTAGACTTTTAACCAGTATTCACTGTTCAAACAGGAATCATATGTATGGTTGTTCTTGGCTATTATTTACAGCAACTGGAACCAAAGGTATATAACAATAGTAATACTTCCCCTCAACTCCTGTATTTGAATACTTTATTCAGAAGCTTTGATTACATCATTCATCCAGACTCTTACTACAGGTGATTACCAATCCTTTTAGTAGGGCTGTGATTCTTCTTTGTGTGCTGTATTTTGGGTAATGTATGCTTATACTGTAATCCCTTAATAAATCCATGCAATGATTTACACAGACACAGTGGAATATCTACAGCAAAACAGCATTTGGTGCTTGGCTCCTAATTCTGGTTTGCAAATTTGATCACTATAAATAACAAAAGCTGTTTGTGAAAGGTCAAAATCTAAAACCCGAAGCATATATTTTCAAAAGTACAGATTCCACCAATGCATCTTTTGGAGGATTTTGTATATAAGATTAAAATTACAAAATTATCCCAGGACACAATATATTAGTACTGGTTATTTCTGCAGTAGGTACCAAATGTTACATCTCTGTAAAAATATCCATCTGCAAGATTTCTTAGCAGAAAATACATTCAGACATATTCCTGTTTGCCTTGTTTGCAATAAATAAGAAAGCAGAGTAGAATCATTTTATTTCAAAATGCAGAAAAAATTAGTTCACGTGTCATAAATAAGACTAAACTACTTCAGTTTTATTAGCCTTTTGCATCAAAGCACCTAAAATAAGGACTTTTTTATTATGTTTTACCTTGATAGATTGCATTACTAGCTTTCTCATTAGAATTCAATGCAGTGCTCTTACAATGCTTCTGCATTTATTTGCATTAATAAATTTGCTTCCAGGATGGATAATTAGTGCATTATTAATGTTGCACTGATTTAACAAATTAGTGTGAAAATGATTGCTATTTCAGATTTAGATAATATGAGACAGTCTGAAACAAGGCAACCTACTATTATGAAAGTCTTGCTACCATGTATGTTTTGAAGATGATAGATTGCTAACTTCAGCACCAATCTAGCAATTGCACTGCATGTGGATCTGTACAGTTCCTGCATGTGGAACACCTATAGAACCCAGCCCTTTATAGGAAAAAGAAATATTTTCTGTCCTTAATCCTGCACCATTCAAGGGAGTTTCATTATTGACTTCAATAGCCTTTTATTCCCGAAGATGTCCAAATCGTAAAATGTTAAATCTGGGTTAATATTTTGTCACTATTCTATTATATCAGTTCTAGTTAATGCTGCAGTTTTGCCATTCCTGTAGCAATAGTCATAAAAGTACTAGAAAGTCATGAGATTACCAGAGGGTAGAAACAAATCCAATGGGTGTCAATTTTGGAGATAGGTGTGATATGTAGAATAGAAAATTGACTCTCCTTCCGTCATTTGTCATGAACATGGCATCCTTCAAAATTGGTAATTTTTAGGGCTATTGATTAATCACAGTTAACTCACATGAGTAACTCCAAAATTATTGCAATTTAAAAAATTAATTGTGATTGAGACATTTTCTTTGCATTGTTAAACAATACCAATTGACATTTATTAAATGTTTTTCCACATTTTCAAAGATTTTGATTTCAATTATAACACAGAATACAATCTACAGCGCTCATTTTAGATGATTTTTATTACAAATATATGCACTGTAAAAATGACAAACTAAAGGAATAGTATTTTTCAATTCACCATCTACAAGTACAATTATGGAATCTGTTTGTTCTGAAAATGCTTTAGTAAAGCATTTAGTAAAGCATTCTTATCAATAAAGTAGGGAAATACAACCTAGATGGGGCTACTAATAGGTGGGTGCACAACAGGCTGAATAACTGTTCTCAGAGAGTTGTTATTAATGGTTCCCAATCATGCTGCAAAGGCATAACAAGTGGGGTTCCACAGGGGTCAGTTTTGGAACTGGTTCTGTTCAATATCTTCATCAACAAGTTAGATATTGGCATAGAGAGTATGCTTATTAAGTTTGCAGATGATACCAAGCTGGGAGGGGTTGCAAGTGCTTTGGAGGATAGGGTCATAATTCAAAATGATCTAGACAAACTGGATAAATGGTCTGAGGTAAATAGGATGAAGTTAATAAGAACAAATGCAAAGTACTCCACCTAGGAAGGAACAATCAGTTTCACACATACAGAATGGGAAGTGACTAGTGTCTGGGAAGGAGTACTGCAGAAAGGAATCTAGAGCTCATAGTGGACCACAAGCTAAATATGAGTCAACAGTGTGACACTGTTGCAAAAAAAGCAAATATGATTCTTGGATGCATTAATGGGACATGAGAAGTGATTCTTCCACTCTACTCTGCACTGATTAGGCCTCAGTTGGAATATTGTATCCAATTCTGGGCATTTCAAGAAGGATGTGGAGAAATTGGAGAAGGTCCAGAGAAGCGCAACAAAAATGATTAAAGGTTTAGCAAACATGACTTGTGAGGGAAGACTGAAAGAATTGGATTTGCTTAGTTTAGAAAAGCGAAGACAGAGGAGACATGATAGCAGTTTTCAAGTATCTAAAAGGGTGTTACAAAGAGGAGGTAGGAAAATTGTTTCCTTGTCCTTTGATGATAGGACAAGAAACAATGGGCTTAAATTGCAGCAAGGGAGGATTATGTTGGACATTAGGAGAAACTTCCTGTCAGGGTGGTTAAACCCTGAAATAAATTGCCTAGGGAGGTTGTGGAATCTCCATCACTGGACATATTTAAGAGCAAGTGAGACAGACATCTATCAGGGATGATCTAGACAGTGCTTGGTCCTGCTGTGAGGGCAGGAGACTGGACTTGATGTCCTCTCAATGTTCCTTCCAGTTCTCATATTCTGTGATTCTATGAATATATGAAAGTGCAATTTACAGATGTAGATTTTTTAAAATTACTTAACTGCACTCCAAAACAAAACAGTGTAAAACTTTAGTACCTACAAGATCACTTAGTCCTATTTTTGTTCAGCCATCCACTAAGACCAACAGGTTTCTTTACATTTATGGGAGATAATGCTGCCCACTTCTCAGGGGAGCGAACAGCCATGCTGGGCCCCTGGGCAAAATGCGAGGGGTGGGGGGAGTAGTTATCATTGGTTTGCTGTCAGTCTGGGATGGTGTATCGAGTGGGGTCCTGCATGGCTCTGTCCTGGGTCCAATAATATTCAACAGTCTCATTAATGGCTTAGATAATGGATTGGATAACATTCTTTTAAAATTTGCAGACTACCCCAAGATGGGATGCTTGGAGGACGCACCTGCAAGGGATAGTCTATGTATACTTAGTCCTCTTCAGCACAGGCAGATGGCCTAGATGATCTCTTGATGGCATGTCCAGCCCTATATATCTATGCCAATCCACTGTATGATAGCTGTAATATGAGGCTTCATGGTCTTCAGTGGAACAGTTAGTCTGACCTGTACTCCATATGTTTTCTATATTATAACATGATCTAACACAAAGATTAAAGGATAAATGCATTTCATTATTTTTGTATATGTTGCATAGAAATCATTAGAGCTTATTAGAATTGTTTGTGTTTAATTTTGCTCCTTTCTCCCAATGTCACATTCACATTTTCCTGAAGTGCAATCATGAGGCAGCCATTTAATTGTAAAGACCCTACTGTGGTATCAACCTTTCTTGGACAGGTCCAAAATGCAGAATCCTGTAACACTCCCTTAACAGTAAAATCTGCATTTGTGGCCCCTCCCAAGTAGTGTCTGTACATATGCCCTTGCAATACTTTTTTAAAAGGTATAGCAAACAGTCCTCTAAGTTCAGTCTTGTCACCATGGAGATAAGCTATTTCAAAAAATAACTGTAGATGGAGAATCTTCATCCAGTGAGGGTATTTCTTCTGGGAGCACATAAAGATCTGTCTTGGTCCAGTGCTGTTCAATATTGTTATCAATGATTGGGAAGGAAACACAAAATCATTGCTGTTAAAGTGTGAGGAGGACACAAAAATTGGTGGAGTGGCAAATAATGATAAGACCAAGTCAGTTCTACAGAGCTATTGGGATTTCATGATAAGGTAGGCTCACTTGAACAACATGTGTTTAATACCATTACATTCAAGATCATACATTCAGGAACCAAAAATGTTGGTCACATGCAGAGGCTGGGGAACTGTATTTTGGAAAGAAGTGACTCTGAAAAGACGTTTGGGGTCATGGTGAATAACCAGCTGAACATGAGCTGCCATTTTGATGTGAAAGCTGGTCTAAACGTGGGTTGTGTACTTATTTAACTATTTCACCTGCAAGTGTAATTTTTTTTTATCTGACATTGATACTGGCACTAGCCTTAGTCATTGAATTATGCTCGTCTAAAGCACTTTTGCCAATATAACTACACGCACAGTAGGCGGTTGTACCACTGTAAGTAGGCTAGGACTATAACAGAGTTTAAAGAGAAGCTAGATAAATTCATGGAGGTTAAATCCATAAAAGGCTATTAGCCAGGGGGTAAGGAATGGTGCCCCTGGCCTCTGTTTGTCAGAGGCTGGAGATGGATGGCACAAGACAAATCACTTGATCATTGTCTTCGGTCCACCCCCTCTGGGGCACCTGGCGCTGGCCACTGTTGGCAGACAGGCTACTGGGCTAGATGGACCTTCGGTCTGACCCAGTACGGACATTCTTATGTTCTTATGTTAAGTATACTGGTATACTTAATGCAGTCCAAGTTCTGTGTTTAGAGTAACCCTAATATAAATGCAAACCGTGGCTGTATAAGCAGGGGAATATTGACTAGAAGTGGGGAAGCATTGTTGCCTCTTTATATTCATTAGGAAACCATTACTGGAATATTGCATCCTGTTCTTATGGCCACACCTTTAAAATGATAAAAACAAATTAGAAAGAGTTAAGAAAATAACTACATGAATTGACATCTGGAAAATCTGTCTTATAATGAAAGACTTATGAAGCTCAGTCGATTTAATTTATCCGAAGAAGAGTTCTAGTGGTAACTTGATTATGGTCTGTAATTTTGTACATGGAGAAAAGGTTTCTGATAGTAGAGGGCTATCAGCCTAGAAGACAAAGGCATAACACGAGCTAATGGTTGGAAACTCAAGCCAGACAAATTCAGACTAGAAATAAGGGACACATTTTTAACAGTAGGCATATGTATTCTGCAATCAAATACAGGCTGGCCTGTGTCAACCAACCTGTGCTCATGGGGCTTCGGCAAGGGCTGTTTAACTGCAGTCTAGAGGGATGGGCTTAGGCTGGAGCCTGGACCACCATGCCCCCTCCTCTGGTGTAGAATTCCATACCCGAGCCCAAATGTCTGCACAAAGTCAGGTGACAGAGGCCAGCCGTGGGGTTTCTTTCAAAATAACCACATCTACATGGCGTTTTTTATCTCGAAATAGAGTATTTCAAAATAGCGGCCGGACACGATTATGCAAATGAAGCATGGGAAATTCAAATCCGCGCTTCATTTGCAATTTTGCTCAGCTGCATTTGCATTCCTCTCGAAAGAGGACTGCAGTATAGACATACCCTTAGTGAACTGTATGGCCTATGCTATGCCTTCTGGCCCTAAAAAAAGTTTTGAATGAGAGTAACTCATTGTGCCACCCCCAGATACACCTTCTCTTAGCAAGTAGCCTTTGTTTGCCACACTAGCATTCCCTCCTTCACCCTCACTCCACCCTCTCTCCCAACAAGCACATACACACACTATATTCAAAGAGCATTGGCTGTCAAATTATGATGCTAAATATGGGAGCAATGAGGGCAAAGCACAGGGAAATTCCCCACCATCACATGCATTGTAAAGCAGCCAAAATTTGACCACCAAATTTGTTCTAAAATAATTGATGTAACTAATTAATGGATTTGCCTCAATCAATAGCTAAAAAGCTTTCCAGGAATGTTGTAATTGAAACAAACTGACTTTTATTTTTGAAAATATAAAGATTTTAATAATTTAATCTTCTTTTACAAATTATCCTATTGATTTTTCATAATAGACACTTAACCTAATGAAAAGTTCACATTCCTAAAGATCCAGGATTTTGTCACACAGACTGTCTGCTCATTTAGTTTCTTACAGAAGAATTATCATTTAGCATCTGAATGCACAAAAAAGACTTTGAAAATAGTCAGAGGTCTGTTATGTATTAGATTTTATTGTTGGAAGTCTAACCGTAGTTTAATATCAGAGAGGTAGCCGTGTTAGTCTGAATCTGCAAAAGCGGCGAGGAGTCCTGTGGCACCTTATAGACTAACCGAAGTGTTGGAGCATAAGCTTTCGTGAGCAAAGACCCACTTTGTCAGATGCTCCAACACTTCGGTTAGTCTATAAGGTGCCACAGCACTCCTCCTCGCTGCTTAGTTTAATATAAATCCTATTTTCTAAACTAATTCTTCTATCAAATAAAACCCACTTCAAGGAACCATGGAAGTCTCCAATTTGCTTCATGCATTCATCTGATAATTAGTGTTTATTTTGTAACACAACATATTCTGCAACCTGGACTTCCTGCTGGGACGTATTATAGTAAAATGACCCCCATCTACAAAAACACAGAAATCATTCACAAATACAGGGAGAGATAATTGTTAATATGCCTTTCTAAAAAGTGTTTTGAAAATATGCTTCTGTTTGTTGTAAATATTCCTTCAGCTAGCTAAAGAAGTTGAAGTTCTCACTGCTTTACAGTTTTACTTTAAGGTATTATTCTACTTAGAAAAGTGACTGTACAAATGAAACTTTCTTACACAGCAGAATAGTGTAATTGCTCATCCTTGTGTGTTTAGAGTCAGATTTGCTTTGTTGTCTCAAAAGTAAGGGTTTCTTGCTGTTTACTTGTTACCTCTGAAAGGCCAATACAGGTAAGGGAGAGTGAGCCAAAGTCTTTTCCATAATCAGAAATGAGGTTACATGGAGTCATGAGAAGCATAATGTGGTGTGCAAAACTTTTTATTGCTAGTGATGATGAGGGAAAGGGGAAAAACCCAGCTTTGCTTTCAGCACAGGTTGAGGTCTGTTTTCTTTTAATCAGAACTATTTGCTTTGGAATTCATTGAAAGAGAGTAAATCTGAAAGCCCACTATGCTATTTTCAATGAGCCCATGTTCAGAGCTGACCAATAATGCTGAAATAAGTGGTGCCATCTATTGGCTAAACATTAAAAGCTAAAAGAACCGAGCAAATAATGTTTCTTTTTTCAGTTCACTGAGTGGCTGCAAAACAAATCAAGCTACACTCTATTTGCATTTATTCAGTTTCATGAGATCCCTTTTTAACTCTTTTCCATCTGCTTTCAACTTAACTATCTTGAGTAATTTGGTATTGTTTGCAAACTGCTATCTCAGGGTACGTCTACATTAGCCCCCTAGATCAATCTAGGGAGGCTAATGAGGGCAACCGGAATTGCAAATCAAGCCCTGGATTTAAATATCCCGCGCTTGATTTGCATGTTCCCAGCCAGTCGCCATTTTAGAAATTGATTAGCTGGTAACTGCACGTTTACATGCGGCAGTGAAATGGGCTTCCATTTAAAGCCCTAATTCGAATTAGGTGGTAAACCTCATTGCAGGAGGAATACCAGCTAATTCAATTTACGGCTTTAAATCGGAAGCCCATTTCATTGCCACATGTAGACGCGGTCAGTTACTTCGGACTAGTCAATTTCTAAAATGGTGACCAGTTGGAACATGCAAACTGCGCGGATATTTAAATCCCGGGCTTGATTTGCAATTCCGGTCACCCTCATTAGCCTCCTTAGATCAATCTAGGGGGCTAGTGTAGACGTACCCTCACTGTTTACCCCTTTTTCCAGATCATTTGTGAATATGCTGAACAGCCTAGGTCCCAGTATAGATCCACAGGACAGCCCATTATTTATTTCTCTCCATTCTGAACACTTAATTTATTCCTACCCTTTGTTTCCTGCCTTTTAACGAGTTAATGATCCACGAGAGGACCTTTCCTCTTATCCCATGACTGCTTACTTTGCTGAAGATCCTGTTGCAAGAGACCTTGTCAAAGGCTTTCTGAAAATCCTTGAATACTTATAAAATTTTGTATGATGCCAACCTTGATTGAAAAGCCATTGGAGGAGAGCACCTGTGAGGGATGATCTCGATATACTTGGTCCTGCCTCAGCATCGGACACAGCCCCATGCTCCAGGTGTTCCTAAACCTCTGACTGCCAGAAGCTGGACTTGGATGATAGGGGATGGTTCATTTGATAATTGCCCTATTCTTTTAATTCCCTCTGAAGAATCTGGCAGAAGACAGGATACTGGGTTAGTTGGACCACCGGTCTATATGTTCAGGCTAATGTAAACTAAACTAAGGCTGCCTGGAAGACACCAATTCTGTTCGGTTCTATTATTGTTGTTCTGCATCAAGATGAAACTAATACCTTTCAGAATATTTCACAAAAAACAGAAAACCTACTTCAGGACAGCCACAAGCCCAGTAGATAGGACCTTCGCCTAGGGTGTGAGAGACTCATGTTCAAGTTCATGCTTCAAATCAAATAGAGTGGAATATCAACCTGAGTTTCTGCAGCCCTGGAGAGTGTCCCAATCATTGAGCTATTAGCTATTCTGAAGTGGGGCTCTCTGTTTTTGGCCAAAAATTTCTTCCTGAGAAACCTTCTTCAAAAGATTTTGTTGAAATTAATACATTTCTGCAAAATGTTTCTGATAAATCAGCTTTTTTTACAAAACAACATTTAGTTGAAAAATTCTTAAAAACCTCTAAATGAAACCTGGCCATTCTGATCAAATTAGAATTATCTCCCTTTCTTTCCCAGATGATGACTATACGCTGCCTGTGTTTTGCAGGAATTGTTCTCTCTCCTCCTACCCCCCACCATTGTTAGACTGTGTTCTGCTTTTACTTGTTTCAGCATTTGCCTCCGTTTTGTAGGTTTGTTTTCTGTTTGTCAGGTGTTGCGATATTTGCTCTCCAAATTACATTAAAAGTCCTTATTTGGCATCTTCCTCCTGCTGCAGGGCACAGCAAGCAAATGTAAGGTATTAAAATGTGAAAGCAATCATCAGAACATTTAGTGAGTGTCAGCCTTGGCAAGCTGGATGGGAGGATAATTTGGCAGAGTTTCTGTTTACAAGAAATGTGTGCCAGGCCATTTTGACACCTGGACTGCAATTTTACTGATAACTGTGTTTCAGTAATATAAAAGTTCAGTGTAGATCAACTATATATATAGATAGATAGATAGATTCCTAAAAAATCCTGTGTCAGTTACATTTTGCGTAAATTATAGTCATCTAGCGCTCCTTCAGAGGGCACCTTGGAAGAAGAAATTCTGACAGGCTTTCACCATGGAGATGTTCCCAAATTGTTCTATTAGTGGAAAGATTTGAGCCCATATGGAACACAGGGAAATCTGCTCTGATGTTTCTGAGGTGCTGGGCAATCCATATGGAGGCTAAATATTTGGCTAAATAGCCATGATCTTACCTTTATCTTCAAATGCTTCTCCTAGTGAGATGTGTGCAACGCCATTATCTTTAGTATGTTTATGCAGGTTTAACTGGTTTGTTAAATGTAATTTACTAAATAATCCTGTGGATGATGGACTAGAAGGAATAGAATCCAGTTTACTTTACTTTATCTATGTTGGCTCAATATGGTTAACTAATACGAGTAAAAGCTACTAGAAATATATTTTTGTTATTAAGTCAGCAGCTGTGACTCTGAATACACAGTTGCCAATTTTATACAATCCTTTTCAAAATAACACTGTATCTTAAGTTAACAATTATTTCTACTCACAATATATTATGGAAACATATTTCATAATAACTATACTTGTTGTTAACTACCATTTATTTTGTTTAAAGAACAAAATATCCTCCAAAAGTGAAAAAAACGTATTTTAATTATTTTTTTGGCTGCAACATTAGTGTGAGTGTGTGTGTGTGTGTGTGCGCTTATATAAAATCCTGCAGTATTTTTTGATAGATATGTAGTGCCAATTAAGGTGAAAACTACTGTGAATATATTTTGGTAAGAGTATTCCAGATGGGAATACTATTTAAAATTCCTGATTTAATTTATCTAGCATTCTCAAGACTGTATTGTTAAGAAAGATGGGCTATGGTCTTTTGTGGTATTTTTTTCACTTATATATTTCTGCATTTCTCTGCGCAGTTGTCAATAGAATCTATTCATTATAACATTTCTTTTTATGACTTGGAATTTTTATGGGGCTATTTTCTTTAATTTATTTTGTAAATCATCGGATATCATGAGATCATTCCCTAATCACTCTCTATATATTAAAAAAAAATTTCCGGTGGGACAACAGAGTGATGTCATCATGTCATCTGCATCCTCATGCCACCACTGCCATCTGCTTCCATCCTCAGCCACTTGCTGTGGGCAGTCTCAGTGACACCCCTCCAGCCATAGACTGTTCCAGCTCCAGGTCCCGCTTCACGCCCTCAGGGGCTATGCCACCAGGGAGGAGCTTCTGGGGCTGGGTTCCCTCCGCCATCCAAGCCCAACCTTCCTCCCCACAGGCTGTACTGGTTCCCTCCGCTGTCCAAGCCCAACCCTCCCTGGCTGGGCCCCCCACATTCCCTCTGCCATCCACGCCCGACTCCCCCTCAGTCCCCTCATCTCTTCCACTGAGACCCCAAATCCCCAGCCCACTCCTGTCCCCTCCCCTGGGCCAGACACCTATCTCCAACCTGCTCCTGCACCGTCCCCCTTGGCCAGACACTTACCCCTAGCCTGCTCCTGCACTCTTCCCTGTTCTTGCACCCTCCCACCCCCAGCCAGACACCCTGCCCCCACCGTGCTCCTGCCCCCTCCTCCCCAGTTAGACACCTGCCCCCAGAGAGGAGGTGGCAAGCATAGCGAGCAGGGGGCACAGCCCCCTAGTAATATATAAAGGAGCTAACCTGTGGGTTCCAAGTTCTAATAATAGAATAGTTGAGTCAGTCTTACTTTCTGCCAGCATTAAACTGAGTATTTGGATCTGCATAGATTTAAGAAAGGGAAATACAGATCAGGACAGAAGCGGATATGCAGTTTTATACAACACAGCACCAAAACAATGATACCAGACTGAATGCTTGTTTAAATGATTTTACTGGGTTAGGTGTTTCTTTGAAATAATTAAGGAAACATATAATGAATTTAAATAAAGTTAGGTAGAAATAATATTGGATTGTCAATGTTCATTTCTGCAGATGTATCTTTTGTGTTGAATTAGGTGGAAACGGCAACTGATTCAGACACTGAGAGCCGAGGCCTACGGGAATACCATTCTGTGGGAGTACAAGTAGAAGATGAGAAACGGTAACTCAGTCAAAAAAATGTGTAATCTTTTAGAACACAAACAACTTTTGTGAATAAACTGCTAGCAAAAACATAGATGGTGTTATCAATGACTAATTCACAAGGCCAAGCTTGTATGTGCCAACTGTTAATGTTGTATGAGATGTTTTAGCTTTCTGTTCATATTTACTCAGTTTGCAGTTTTTTTCTTTGGTTGGGGGAAGGGAAGATTAATGTTTGTAAGGTAAATTTATGGCTCCTAATAATGAGAGGAATCACAGAACAGATGCAAGCACACTGAAGCACCAGCCCTGCAAAGAGATATCCATGGATGAATCTCTGTGCTATGCAGTCTTTTTGCAGGATGCAAACTAACTCAACCCTGACCTGACTACGTCTAGGAGGCAGTTTCCATGGGCAGTCAATCCTTGTCCAGTGTGCTAAGACTTCTGACAAATTTGCCAATTCTAGAGGTGGTGGTGTTTTTTTTATTTAGACACTTGATCACAAGGCATTAGAGTAGGACCACTGTCTCATTTCACAGAAGCCTTCAAACAGCCTTTAGGGTTAGCAATCGCTGTCACACAGCTCCTTCTCTGCCATGACTGCTCATCTCAGAGGCTTACAGCCACCCTCAGTTTAGACACATTCCCTAGGGGCAGATATTTGCTGTTTACTTAGCCATCCTCACCATTAGCCAGCAGGGGAAATGGAGGAGACCAATCCCAATAGTCTCTTCTGCCTCTGCTAGTGGGTCAGGGACAAGCCAGACACCTCTTCCTCTCTGATGAGTCTCATTGCCCAGGCCGACTCTCCCATGAAATAGAGAGGGAATTGGGAGGTGGGGGAACTCAGGCACACCCTTTACTCCAGGTTCCAGCCTAGGCGCATCCTGTGGATAGCAGCTGTCTGGAACATCTCCTGAGCCAGCTGCATGACAGCTGTGATTCCCTGGGCCACTTCCCTACAGCAGCTCTCCAGCACCTTCTTCATCCTTACTGCAGGACCTTCCTCCTGGTACCAGATAGTGTTTGTACTTCCCAGTCCTCCAGCAGCACGCCTTCCTATTCCCTCTTCCTGCACACTGTGAAGTAACTTGAGGGAAGTCTTTTAACCAGTGCTAGCTGAGTCTTAATAAGCTAAGCAGGATATCTGGAACCAGTCTTAATTGGTCCTAGCAAGTTCCTGATTGACTCTAGGTGATTTGACTGCCCTGGAGTAGCCCCTGTTAGCTGACATAGGGCAAAGGGATCTATTTAATCTGGGGCTAATGTACCTCTTCTGTAGCCCTCTGTTCTGACTCTGTCATATAACCTTTACTCACAATTGGCATGAGCTAAATTTGACCTGTATTTTTATGGACACTCCTTTGGCCCTCTGTTTCAACTATTTAATATAAATTGATTCTAGTGTTTCATTATCCAAGATAAAATTATCATGAGTCACTCACCATATCATGGTAATTCTATACCATGTTCAACTAAAAACATAAAACCACATCAGCTTCCTATCAGATTTTACATTTATTACAAAATTCTCAATGACCTTAACTCAGAATGTCTTTGAATAGGACTCTTATTTTTTAAACCATTTTATATATTTTTTGACAAACTTCATTTCATCAGTATATGCAGCACTGCAGGTCTTTGGTGCTAATTTCCTATGCTGATTATCAAGGATGTGCAATATAATATAATGTGTAGAAAGATCAATATTTGCTTTCAAAGATGGTTTAAATTATGTTCATTTACATCTTTATTCAGATCAATAATGACCCCATATCGCCTATATATGTGCTTCTTTTTGCATTGTCATCTACTCTCTTGTATAAAATAACTAAATAGGGTGTTTTTTATAAAGATGAATTAAACATCCTGTATGCCAGCAAAAATATGCTTTAGTATTAGATGCAGAAAGAAAATCAGATTTGTTTTGCCGGTACATTATTCCCTCACTATATATATATTTGTCTTTATTTCTCCTTGCCGAAGACATGGACGGTTTAAACGTTCAAATAGTGTAACAGCAGCTGTTCAGGCTGACCTAGAACTGGAGGGCTTTCCAGGACATATAACAATGGAGGACAAGGGACTTCAATTTGGTTCATCATTCCAGAGGCATTCAGAGCCTAGCACTCCTACCCAATATGGTGCAGTAAGAACTGTACGGACACAGGGACTGTTCAGTTACAGAGAAGACTACAGGACCCCGGTTGACACCTCAAATCTTCCACCTCCAGAACCCTGGCTGGAGCCAGCCATTGAGACAGTAGAAACTGGTCGGATGTCCCCATGTCGACGGGATGGATCTTGGTTTATGAAGTTACTACACACTGAAACAAAGAGGATGGAAGGATGGTGTAAGGAGATGGAGAGAGAAGCAGAAGAAAATGATCTTTCTGAAGAAAGTAAGAATATCCAGTGTCCTTTGTTATATACATTTTATAGACAATGTGAAGCTGTGGTTTATATTTATTATTGATCAATTTCTATGCCACTTAGAAGTATGTTAAATGCTGTACAATACAAACAGAGAGAAGGTTTCTGCCCTGAGGCTCTTACAGTTAAAATTCCCAGTTCTGTAGTTGACTGTGCAGGCAAACTGCTGTATTTTTATGGAGCCCCACTGAAGTCAATGAGGGTCCAATTGCACAGTCAGTGGGCAGGATCACCCATGGTTTTTTGACTTTATGAGTGAGCTTCTGTGCTCTGCCTCTAAATGAGGGAGGAGGAGCTAATGTGGCAATAAGTCACCCTTGCGGTTTCCTGATTGTGAATTGCCCCAGAAGGCCTTGGTGTAATTTAGACCTGTCAATGCCCATGTAAGGCAATAACATTGCCCTGAATCTCTTCCGTGCTCAGTGCTTGAGCTCCACCCTGACAAACCCTTTCAGCCAGTCCTATGCCAGGGCATCTTCTTCAGTTCTGCACAACAAATTTTTTCTCTCAGCTGGATCCAGGGCTTTTAGAACCATTTTACTCTACTCCAGCTCTTTTCCTGCCATAAAGGGGCTGGAGAGATGGTGGGGGAAACAAAAATTGGAGAGGAAGTAGGGTGAGGAAGGACAATGGTTAGTTACAGCAACAGAATTTGATAGTTATTTGGGCATGCGCTCTTTTAGATGATTCAGTTACGTTTTGTTGTTGCTTTTTTGTAGAGAATCGTTATTATTAGCTCATTTCTTTTGGACACCATAAAAGAAGTGATGGAGTGAAATAAAAAGTGATGCAGGCTTCTTGGAGCAAGAGCCATGTTGGCATTAATGATGCAGATAAATAAAAGTGTTTTGACTTTTAGATGCCTCCCCACAACTCTGTCCATTGCCAAGTATCTTTTAGCCTTTGTTGACAGGCTTTTTATCTAAAGCTTTTTTAGCTAGTTTTCCGTTTGCATGACAATGTACCTTTCCCAGCCAATTTGAGTTTTGTTTTTTTCAGTTCAGACTTCCTCAGGCACAGGATAAATTCATTTAGACTTTTGCTACCCACATATTTCCTCTGCAAGCCCTGCCTGATTCTGAATGTTCTTGTCTAACTACTTCCTCTTTTCCATGTCAGAGTCATGTTTTACCCTCATATCTCTGTACTGTCACACAATCCATTGTCCCATTCCTATTTCTTGCACTTTTCTTTTTCTGACAAAAAATAGTCTGTTTTATTGTTAATTCATTTTTATTCTTAATTATTTTGCTCCGCCGTGCTGCGCACAAGCCTTTGCTGAGTAATTGCATTATCATACTGCTGCAAGGCCAGTCTTTCCACCACAACCCCCTCCTTTGCTCTTTTGTCATTCCTTTCATTGTGTTATGTCTGATATTGGACTGTAAGCAATTCAGACCAAGAAGCTTGCCTCCATTCTGTGAACTTTTAGGTGCTGTTATATTATTATTCTTATTATTGTTGTTGTTGTTATATATTTATTTATTTTATAATATTGTGTTTTTGAAAGAGTGGATGTTAGATGAAAGAGTGGACTCCGCAGACTTCTTCCATAAGAGTCTTGACCAAGCCCTGGCTGGGTTGATTTAGTTGGGATTGGTCCTGCCTTGGGCGGGGGGCTGGACTTGATGACCTCCTGAGGTCTCTTCCAGCTCTATGATTCTAGTGGATTTTTTAATACTCTTTCTCATGTACCTTGTTCATCAGATATTTCAGTTCCTAGAAATCTAATGCCCTTATGCTATTGCAATTTATAAATTGTTTGCTTTGATGCAGTAGCACAAAGGCACAGATTCCAAGTTTCTCTGTTATTCTCAGTCACTCTTCAGTCTTCAACTGTTAGAAGCAGCCAGGTTTTGTTTTGTTGTGGTTGTTACTTTCTGGAACATAAAACTGTCTTCTAAATACCTTATGAAGTTTGGGCATGTCATTTTGGATTAATATTGATATCTGGATCCTGAACATCCCTATGCTTATAGCACCCTGCAGTTTAGATTACCATAAAGTATAGTGCTGCACAGGTGTAACCAGGGGCATACTTCTCAGACAGTTGTTTTGCAGAGATGTAAATGAGGGCATCATTTAGCTTGGAACATTTTATTGCTGTTTAGGCCCTAGTGAGACAATTTCAACAAAAATAAATGTGAAGGAAAATAGAATTAAATTTCATTATTTTATTTTTCCCATTTGCTGACCAACTCTATTACTGGTGCAAAAGAAGGAGAAAACCCAGCCTTTTGTTGGCAATATGAAGTCACTTAGACAAATAAACATGGACTCCCTGCAATGCTGTTTTTACAGGATAATGTTTCAGAGAATTGTACTTTGGCGGAGATTCTGCTGTTGCTGACACTGAAGTCAATTGAGTTATTACAGGTTTACATGGTGTAACAGAGAGCAGATTTTGGCTCCAACTAATTGTAACATATGGCATTCATACTTCTGCTTTATATAGCCATATGTCTCAAATGTCCCCCATTTCAATGGACATCCCTCATTTTACTCCCAAATTTACATACATTAGCTATAAATTTGTGTTGCTATGATTTATTTCAGGGAAAAAAAGAATCATGAAGCTCAAGTTATCAGCAGTATTATTTGTATTAAAGGAATGAATTCCACAGCATTTTGAGTCTTCTGCATGAATAATTTTGTTCATTTCGGATCTTTTTCACACATTGCAGCCCACATTTAGACCTTGGCAGACTGAACTGTATTCTATCCACCATACCCAAGGTTCAGTGATAACGCAGCATGAAATTTATCTTGATGTATTTAAACATTTGGCAGTTCCATGAAGAAAATAATCAGAAGTGCCTGGGACAGAGGCAGCCAAGTGTATTTTTCCATCTTCCACTGGAACATACTATACCCAAGAAACTTCACAGCAAAGTTTGCCCATTCAAAATAGCACTGTTAATGCTGAATCCCTTATTTGAGTGTCAGATATACTAACTGTACCTCTAGGGTAGATATAGATGTATATCCCATAGGCAAACCTCGCACTTTACACTACCGTTTATATTTCACAGATAATCTTGAAAAAGGGGGCCTAAAATAGTTATGTTGTAAAATGCAATTTCACTTTGTGTGTCAGTGCAATAGCCTTGAGATCTTAGAAAACTGTTTGATTGCCTTATTGATTTTTTTTCTTTTACTGTAGCCTTTCTCCCATAAAGTTGTTTTAAGATCTTCATTCATGGAGTCTTAGAGAAGGAAGGAATAATCACTGCAGCAAAACTAACCTTTCATGTCTTGAAGCCCATCTCTTTATTTGTTTGTTTGTTTGTTTGTTTGTTCCATTAACAGTAAACTATCCCAAAAGATTTATTTCTGTAAACCTCCTTTATTATTTATGTGAGAAGATATTGATGTTTTTATAGTTAGAAAATTGTGGTTGTTTCCAGAGTAATTCATTTGACCACGTTCATTGGGAAAATACCCCCATGGTACTTTGCAAAGATATGTGTTTCTAAACTGTAGCAATAAGAGTATCAGTTTTTTGTCTGGGAAACCATGTTTAGAGTAACAGTGTTGGGTGCATGGTAATGAAAAGATCACTATACATAACCAAAGCTCCACAGCAAAGAGAGAGACAAAACCAATGTGGCACTGAGAAGTGTTGTAATAAAGTGGTTTTTAACAGGAATTGGGAAACGTGCACAATAAGGCAGTGAGTAAGTGAGTCTAAAAGTCACTAGAATTGTGGGAGATAGAGACCCCATGACACAAGACCGGAGATGCAGTGCTCCTAAACTCCATATTTAGTCTGTTTCTTAATTATCTGGACATTAACAAGCAGTTACTACATATGCACATTGTTACTTGTGAGTGCGTTATGCACCAAAAAAATAAAAACTATCACCATTTTTTAAAATTCTGCATATTTTATGTGTCAAAATAGCACAATATAATCAAACTAGTTTCAATTATTTTGGTAATTTATTTCAAAATACCCATCAAGTATCTCTGTAACAATACAGATGATGAAAAAAGACAAAGGAATTTTTTTTTTTTGACAAGCAGATTCCTTACTAGGCATATTACTATAGAACTTTGAATAATCATTCATTTAAACTACTATATAGAAATGAGTTTCCCATACCTGTCAGATGTAGTGCAAAGATTTGGGGGAGTCAAAGGTAACAGAGGGGAGCTGAAAGAGAGGGAAGTAATTCCTGGAAAGAAGCCTGGGGGAGGAATCCGAAGGCTTATTGGGTATAGGAGAAGTACAGAATAGGGTACTGTTGGGGGGGGGGAAGGGGTGATTGTTAAGTACTGGCAGAGCCTCCCCCATGCAGGTCCTGGCTGACCCTTAGCCTCTCCCAGTCACTGAGGCACATCTGCCTATGTCCCTATATGTCCCTGCAAGTCCCTTGTCACTATGTGTCCCTGCACCCCACTTCCATTCAGCCCCCACCCCAGTCTGCCAACACCACTAACCATTCTGTACTTGTCTAAGTGACTCCCCAGAAGCACCATGTACCCTGCTCTGTCTATCCCCCGGTATGTGCCTCCTGACCTGGTTTTGCAGGCAAGTATTATGAGGAACACAATCTCCTCTTCCTCCCTCCCTCTGTAGTTCACTGCTACAGCCAGTGAGCTGGCTGCCCTCTGTTCTGGTTATAGAGAGGCCCCTTGTGGGCAAAAGATGCAACTTTGTGCCTTGCTGTCTGACTGTATTTTGTGCAGCAGAAAAAAAAATCTGTGAGGGCACATGAATTCTGTGCGTGCACAGTGGTGCACAATTCCTCCATGAATCCATGAATCTCAAGTAATGTAACAGTATAAATTCAAACCAACAGCCAAAGCCACCCACATTCCAATTTATGGAAATAAACAGATGAGGGAAAGTATATAATAAACACACATATACACTCACAATTCCTACAGCATCCTACATAAATATGCCTAGTCCAAAACCATTTTTATTCTGCCTCAGTGTAGCCACCCAACTTAATCTAGATATTGTACCCAATGCTGTGACCCTAGGCAGCCCTGTAGTCACATCCTACACACAATTGCAAGGATACTTATACAAAGTATGCCTTGTAAGACATCATATGAAAGCTAGAAACATTCTGATTATTAATACCATTGTAAAATGCATGTGTTAACCTTATATGTGACATTAGAAATTCCCTCTGTATGGTGTTACTAGAACACGTTTAAGACAAGATAGTCTAGCCTAGGTAAAGATGATAAACAGGTCTGTGTTAGACAAACCTCAGTTTATATATTAGTGGTAAACAAAGACACTGAGCTAAGCCAGCAGAGGTTCCCCCCAGTCCTGAACTCAAGAGGTGGAGATTGACATGGCTCCTGCACCTCAGTTTGACACATCAGACTGAACCCCTAGGAGGCCATCCTGATCTATAAGACAGAGACATCCCTTTGGGATAAAAGGAAAAGAGAGAGATTTCAACTTGGTCCTTCACCTTAGTTAGGAGACAAAGAACCAACGGATTTGATATCTGTAATGTGTCCTGGCCAGTAAAATGTTGAAAAGGAGAATAGGGGTAAAAAAAACCCTTCTTGAACAAAGCTTGTATCTAACTAGATTAAGATTTAGACTTTTAGATGCATGTTTTCACTTTTTATTTGCTTGTAACCATCTCTACCTTTATCTCTTTTAGTTTTTTACTTTTATTATAAACCAGTTCTGTACTGCATTTGAAGAAAAGGGTGATGTACTGAGTCATTAACAGAACAGCAATCTTAATATAGTCTGTGGAAGGGGCTGTGCATTGCAGAGAAACATCTCTGGGTCACTCAGTAGCTGAATTTCATTGATCATTACCTGCTAGACAAGTTCTGGGACAGGAGAGCCTTGAGGGGTTTGCTGATGAAGGAGACATATTAGAGTGACCGGGAGCTGACACAGTCTAATTGCCAGCAAAGCTCATTCTTGCTGAGGCAGAGAGGTAACACAGGGGCTCACAATTCACAGCAGCAAATACTAATAGCAGCAAAATAAATTTCTCATTAGAAATGAACAAGTTTATTTTACCTTCCCTTCTCACTGCAGCCACCTTGAGCTACGGTGAAGTGACCCTTCCCTCAGTGATGAAAGTTGGATGAAGTACTCCAGAGCTTTTAAAAACTAACGTCAGTGGAGAGGAAAAAATGTTTCCTCAATGAAAGTATTAGCATAACACTTGATGCCTGGCCGGGGGAGGGGAAGGAGAGAGAGAGCAAGATGAGTCTGTAACTGGGGTTGTCAACTTCTTGAGTCTGTGCTTTGGGGATACATTTCCTAAATGTAATGGTTGAGATTTCCCAAGCAGTGCAGGGAATTTAGCAATATATATTAATGAAAGAGATGTGGCTATATCCCCCATATTTTTCTGAAAAGGTCAACTAGTGCATTTTAGTATGTCCATCAATTCGTAAGTCATAAAAGCTTTCCAGGTATGTCTCACCAAATAAAAGTTATGTTTTATTTCAGCTAAACAGCTTATTTGCATATTTTACCCTTTCTATTCTGGTATCAAGACCATCAACATCTGTTGGAATTTAAATATAAAATCAATTAAATGGTTAAAAAAATCTCGGTTTCCCCAAAACAGTATTTTAAAGCCAATTCTGTGTAGTATAATAGAATCTATGAATCCTTCTTAGCCTATTACGTGTTCTGGCTAAATTTTCTCCTCTTTGAAACCTCCTTCACTCAGCTGGAAAATGGATCTACATATAGTCTCATTCTATTCCCAAGGCTTCCATTGTGCAACCTTTGTGACAGTAGACATAATGCAAGATTAATTCCATGGAAATTTGTCATTTAGGTAACATCTCAATAATGTGAAAAGATGTGGGATTACCCAGGCTAAAATTAAGCGAGTTGTGCTTTTGAGAGTTCCATGCAAGATTTCACTGCAGATTTGAGACGTCTCCCCACTTTCATTTTTAAAAAGCAGCTAGAATGTCATTGGTTTGGTATATAGTCAAGACTCTCTAGTGTACTTTATCCATTATGGAAGACTCAAAGCATAGGCCTGATCCTGCCCTTGTTAAAATCAATGGCAAAACTCCCCTGGATTCAGTAGACAAAGGTTTAGTTCTATGATTTTCAAAGCATTCCACTGACATATGTCCTATATTTTTAATCTTCCATTCTCATAGAAGAGTTATATAGAATCATAGAACACTAGAACTGGAAGGGACCTCGAGAGGTCATCGAGTCCAGTCCCCTGCCCTCACGGCAGGATCCAGTACCGTCTAGACCATCCCTGATTGATGTCTATCTAACTTGCTCTTAAATATCTCCAGAGATGGAGTTTCCACAACCTCCGTAAGCAATTTATTCCAGTGTTTAACCACTCAGACAGTTAGGGAGTTTCTCCTAATGTCCAGCCTAAACCACCTTTGCTGCAGCTTAAGCCAGTTGCTTCTTGTCCTATCCTCAGAGACCAAGGAGAACAATTTTTCTCCCTCCTCCTTGTGACACCCTTTTAGATACCTGAAAACCGCTATCATGTCCCCTCTCAGTCTTCTCCTTTCCAAACTAAACAAGACAATTCTTTCAGTCTTCCTTCATAGGTCATGTTCTCTAGACCTTTAATCATTCTTGTTGCTCTTTTCTGGACTTTCTCCAGTTTCTCCAAAACTTTCTTGAAATGGGGTGCCCAGAACTTGGCACAATACTCCAATTGAGGCCTTATCAGCGCAGAGTAGAGCGGAAGAATGACTTCTCGTGTCTTGCTCACAACACTCCTGTTAATGCATCCTAGGATCATATTTGCTTTTTTTGCAACAGTGTTGACTCATGTTTAACTTGTCATCCACTATGACCCCTAGATCCCTTTCTGCAGTACTTCTTCTTAGACAGTCGCTTCCCATTCTGTATGTGTGAAACAGATTGTTCCTTCCTAAGTGGAGTACTTTGCATTTGTCCTTATTAAACTTCATCGTATTTACCTCAGACCATTTCTCCAGTTTGTCCAGATCATTTTGAATTATGACCCTATCCTCCAAAGCAGTTGCAACCCATGGTTGCATGTGGCTGCACATGATTGCACTCATGGTTATATGTGGTTATAGTTATTGAAGTAAAGTAGTTATACTATATGACATTATTAATTGACACTTGTGCTGCAGTAAAATGCCCTGCCATGCTAATAAACCTATACATAGTGCTAAAAATCATGTGAAAGAGATTTGAGTTCAGTAGGAAGATTAAAATTTTTAAAAGTTATATAGTAAGTATATGCTTTACTCACTGGCACAGGAGATTAGAAATCGATTAATCAAAATGAAAACTTTCATATAGAATTAGGAGAGTATATTTACTTCAATAACTATAACCACATATACCCATGAGTGCAACCATGTGCAACCACGTGCAACATACATACATACATACATATATACACTTAAATGTTAATGCCTGAGGATTCAAAAATTACAGCATTTTAAGAGGTTCAGAAACAGATTTATTATTGGTAGTTTCCTCATTATTGTCATATCTATGGCAACTGAGCAGAACTACTTTAACCTATCAGCAGTAGTGCTTAAGT
Organism: Rafetus swinhoei; assembly: GCA_019425775.1. Taxonomy (NCBI): domain Eukaryota; kingdom Metazoa; phylum Chordata; order Testudines; family Trionychidae; genus Rafetus; species Rafetus swinhoei. The sequence goes on from CM033440.1 coordinate 38,707,410, forward strand.
AGAATCATGGTTACTTGTGTGTAAATCCATATAACTTTTACCTGACCCCTTGTGCACAGGTGATATAAAACTATATTTAATTATATGACTACATCACCTATTTCAAATAATATAATCCATCACTGTACAGGGGTTTTTCTACACTATTGTAACATGCTTGGTTCATGTGGAAAAATTTCTGTGGCATTATTTGTGCATCTTGTATAAAAATAATGTTCACAATCTCTGTTTATGACCTCATCCTACTCCTGCTAATGTCAGTGTACAAGTCCCATTTCGTCAGATGGACCAGGAAAAGACTTCTAAATAGTGGTACTCAATGGGATAAGTTTAGTTAGTTAATTAAAGAGTGTATTCTATTCATATTCATGTGGGAGCAGAGCTAAAGTTGCATGACCATTTCCTGACTTTTGAGTGCTTACCTGTGCAAACTTGATTTTCTTTAGTAGGTTTTTCTTATATGGAAATGATAGCTATATTGGCTAATTTTATCATTGTTCATTGATTAGCAAAATTCTTTTTATGCATTGCAAACATCTCAACCTCTACAGTCTCTAACGTTCATCATCCCTTCCTGGAGATAATCAATCTGCACTCATCAGAATAACTCCCCAGTGCATGAAATTAATAACAAGGCTTTGGATGTTTATTAATACTGTGCCAAAGATTATGAATGGAAGTATTTTAATACTTTAATTTAATTACAGTGAAGTGCAGAGGCATGAATAAGAGAGATTCCCACTTGTTATAACTTTTCTAAGTCTGACTTACTTATTTAAATGTAAATAAAATCAGTAAAGATTATAAATAAAAGGTAGGGTTTAAATAATATATATTCATCCACCAATCTGAGTGCTATAATAAGTTTAAGTTTCTTTGTACCTAAGTCTATCTGCAGCACATAGGTCCTCATTCACCAAATGTAAGCAAATTTGTAACTTTATATAACAAGCACTAGTAACAGAAAATTCCAACATTTTAGACCCCAGTCCTGTAAAAACTTATTTATGTGCATAAATTTAAGCACAAAAGGAGATCAGTAGAGTCAATGGGACTACTCACAACCCTGACTCAGCAAGATACTTAAGAACATGTGTGGCTTTAAGTATGTAAATAGTCTTATTGCCTTCAGAGGGACCACTCATCCATATATATTTCGTTTGTTAGCCCTGAGTTAGCCAAGTGCTTTACACGCTGCCTTAGTTTCCCTTCTCTCAGAGCCCTGTAAGAACTCCACAGAGTTCAAACAGATGTAGGACAAAATTCTCCTGCTGTTGGTTCTATTTTATTATACCCAAAATAAACCAGAAAGTCTCTCCCTTTGGGTTCAGGAGGTTTCATGACCCTCTTCCTTGGAGCCTGCGTTTCTGAGTTCTGTCCTCTCTGTCCTGTGCTCTGCCCTTGGCCCAGGGCCTGCAGAGTTCCCCTCCCTGGGGCCTGTGGTTTTCAGTTCTGGTATCCCTGGCTCAGAGGTTGTACACCCTTTGGGCCGGTGGTTTTTAATCCTGAGAATTCCTCTCCATTAGGAGAGTTTGTCTCTGTGAGCATCTCTTGTTACTGAGCTCTGCTAACCTATTAATAGGCCTAGGTGTCCGTTATCCAGTTAACTGCCGAGATGTGCACTGCACATTAGCTCATCAAGTATAGGCTGGGCCTGCGCTCCTCTTAAAGCAACCCCATGATATTCCCTTCTCCCTCCACCTCCCTCACAGAACTGGCCTATACCCAAAAGATAGGGTCGCCACTGTGTAAGACTTGGTCATATTCTTGAGCCTTGGGGAACTTTCTGTTCAGCACCCAGTAATACTATTAAATCTTTGGCAATGATCCACCCCTCTTCAATAAAATATGATGTTTCCAGAACTTGGGTTCCACTGTGTTGGAAGTGCTTCATACAGTGAATTATATGCCTCAATTCTTGGATTGTCATAATTCACCGCATCTTGTGTTTCCTGAATGTCTGGTTCCCAAGCTACTTGCATTGTGGTTAGCGCAGAATTTTCACCACAGCTGAACTGACTTGAGGCAGCAGGTTGGTCTTTGGGGGAGGACTGTCCCTTGCAGTCTCAGGCATAGCCCTTAGAATTAAACATGTCTCTGTCCAAGTCCAACTTCCTTTTGAGGCTTTTCTAATAGTAAGGACTGGGCTCTTTTCTACGGCATTAACAATCCATTCAACAGCACTCAGTTCTGAACTTCCTAAACCCACAGTCCCATTTGTACAGTTTTCTGTAGCTCTCTCTTGTTCCTCGTACCTTGGAGTAGACCCCTTTTTGTAATTTGGCCTTGCAACCTGTGATCCCAAGTTTTTAGACCCATCACAGGGCTGTTCTTAGCTTCTGCAAACTCATAGACCTCCATGCTCTGTCTCATGTGGTCTCACCTCACATGATTCCAATCTTTATCTTTAGCCAAGTGGGACTTGAACCCCAGAGGAACCTGAAGCAGTTTCTGAATGTTAGTCAGCTCCTTCTGCAGCAGCAAAAACAGCTGTACCCCAGTCTCATTTTCAGTTTTGAGGAGTCCAGCCCTTGCTCCCACTTTACTGCTTACACCATGATCCTTTCATGTGAGAAACCTGTCTCTTCCAGCTCCCTCCACTACAGAGCCATCTACATCTGAAGTTCCAGGATTTCAGCCAGTTTCCTATCAACAGTAGCCTGTCCTCTCCAGCTTACTCTTGTCCATTAATGTGGAGCTCTGCTGTGTGTAACTGAGAGAGTTATTGCCATTATTGAAGTGTCTATTGTACATGAGATATTAGTGTTTGTACTGTGGGACACCCAATTCTTTGTCAAGCAGTTGAAAGTTTCTCTTCGAATGCCTTTCTGCAGGTCTGACATGTCAGTCAGGCCCCTTGCATGAACACAAGCCACCATTTCTGTGCTCGCCAACTTATTACATGATTCTTTCTGGGCTTCACTTCCTGCACTCCTACATGATCCAGCTGCTTCTCCCAGGACGTATTGGGTGACTGCCTCATGGGCCACTTTCAGGTGTTCACGAGTCAGTCTCCAGCTCCTTATCCAGCTTGGTAACCTGCTGTTCCAAGGTGCATTTGACATTCTCTAACTTTAGCTTCTGTTTCAGAACTTCCTGTATTGCTTTGCTCAAGCAAAGGGTGTCTATCTCTTGCTCCCATATTTTTATTTCAATGTGTTTGCACTTGTCTCCGTAGTTGTTTGCCTCTCCAGTGCAAGCAGATATTCCAGTTCTTTCTGTCTGTCTTTTATATTGAAGACCTTATATTGAAAATCTTTTTCAAGGTTTTGATTTAGCTTGGCACCTTCACATGTCTGTTCCTTTTATTACATCTTCTCATCCTCAATCAACCATGTCTACAGATAACAATGCAGCAGTGGTGCAGCACTATTGATATAGCTGCACTACTGCAGTATGCATGGAGAAGACGCTCTGTGCCAACAGGACAGCCATTGGCATAAAAAAGCCACACCAACAAGCTGCAGGATCAATATAGGTGTGAGAAGCTCTCCTGCCAACATAGCCCTGTGAGCACTAGCACTTACACTGACATTATTCACATCCCTCAGGGTGCATCTAGACTGCTCAAGCTTCTTTCGAAAGAAGCTTTTTTGGAAGAGATCTTCTGAAAAAACTTCTTCCAAAAGAGAGCGTCCACACTGCCAAAGCGCATCGAAAAAGCGATCTCCTTTTTCGAAAGATAGCGTCCACACTGAATGGACGCTATCTCCCATAAGCTGTGATTACTATGGATGGAATGGCCATCAGGGCACCTGTGCTTTTTCCTCTTTCCTCTTCTTTCGAAAGAACTCCCTCTTCCCCATCCACACATGCCTTTTTCCGAAAGAGCTCTTTCAGAAAAGGCATTCTTCCTCATAGAATGAGATTTACCAATATCAGAAAAACCCCTGCGTTCTTTTGATTTTCTTTCGAAAGAACGCAATAGCAGCGTGGACATAAGTGAAGGGTTTTTTGGAAAACGGCCATTTTTCCAAAAACCCTGCAGTCTAGACACACCCATTGTGACATAAATTGTGTTTAGTATAGACATAGTCTCAGTGTCTGGCACACCTCTTTCTGCAGTAACCCCTGAGTCATCTGCAGCTGGGCTCCTGGGCCTGCCAATTTATCAGCCGCTTAAATGGCTTGCTGTCCAATGGATGTGACTGTCCTGAGCCGCTTTTCCACCTGACTTGTGGTTCCGTAATTTCAGTCGGGTTGTGAAAAGTGTTTCTTTTGCTAGATAGAGACATCTTAATCCCTTAAAGGGACGAGCAACTCTGAGAGTCCCATTGAAATCAGCAGAGTTTAAACACATCTTACAGTTAAGCATGCATGCTTATGTGCTTTGTTGTACTGAGGACTTCATGCACAGTCCTAAGTAGGGGTCAGCATTTTACCTGCATCATTCCAGGAAGATCCCTGGGAGGCACTGAGGCTGAGGTTCCTTTGAGATTCTTGTGGAACAGGACTTTGCATGCATTTTACTTTTGTTAGCAGTGCGCAGCCAGTACAGCTATGATCATGTGAGCTGGGGTCTGTTCAGGGTCAGGGCAGCACCCACAAAAGTATTAGTGGAGTTCCCAGTGAAGGATCTTTATCTTTTGTGTTTCCAGAACTAGAGGGTGAAGTCCTGGCTCCACTGAAAAGGCAAAACTCCAGAGGGGGTTGGATTTCACCAAGAGAGAACACATTTTAATTCTGGCATCCCAGACTGGGTTTACTAGGCAGGCATTGTCTTTTTACCTGTCAGATGAACATATATGGTCTTATAATTATTCAAAGACAATTAATAGAGAATTCCACAATGCCATTTTACAAATTCTTTTTTTTTTTTTTTTTTTGCATTGAAACAACATTTTAAAGAAAACTAATACAATATTATTCTTGATTCATAATTATTTATATTAAGATATTAGCACAGAAGTTGGGACTTAATATTTTATAGACTATGTATTATGTTAATTAGTCACTAGAATGTTAATACCTGGAATAAGCCCAGCCTAGTTAACAGAGCCTTGCCTACCATACACTCCTTGGGCTAGATCCCAAGTCCGTTGGAGTCAAAGATAAACCATGTTTGACAGTGGAGACTATAGAGTAAAGATATGATTGGGTTGAACTCTGCATTGTTAGTTGTGCCTGATGGTGCTTATGAGATAAGGTTAGAAAAACTGATGGACTGTGGAGCTGAATAACAATTTAGAACAGTGCTTGTGACAATTCACTGATCTCATTGACTTTCATGGGCCTACTGAAGTGCTTAAAGTTAAGTGTGTACTTAAGTGCTTGCTGGGTAGGGACTAGAGCATTTTCTAAAATAACTTCAGGATGATGATACTTGTGACTGAATTTTGTTTTTGTCATTTACTGTATAAATCAAGGTTTGCCTTAAAAATAAAATCTCAGTGCCAAACTCAGCCAAGGTACATCTACACTTGCTCCCTATCTGATAGGGATGCAAATGTAGTATACCGAAATTGCTAACGAAGCGCAAATAACGCTGCTACACAGGGCGTTTTATTTCACAATAACGCGATTTCAAAATGGCGCCCGGACGAGATTATGCTAATTAAGCACGGGATATTTAAATCCCGCGCTTCATTAGCAATTTCGGTACACTACATTTGCATCCCTATCTCGAGATAGGGAGCATGTGTAGACATACCCCCAGTTATTTAATGTTTTCTCAAATCTTTGATCTTCTAGGAAGTGGAGACAGTGTTACACTTTCCCTCTGTTTCTAAATCAACCTTACCTGCATTCTTTCCAATTATTAATGTATTATTTATTATTGCCATGGGACTAAGGAATTTGTGTATAATGCTGTACATAACCTCAGAGCCTCCTGATAACTCCATCTGCCTCAGAAGTAGTTTGTCTACACAGTTTCTAAAAACAAAATACTTAGTAATATTGTGAAATAATAGGAATTCAGTTCAACACTTCTTGTATCTTAATTACAGTTTTCCATTAACCTTGCTTCAAAGAGACTGGTTGACAAAAACCTTTCTGCTTATTCAGTTCTAGGTAAGATCCGCAGTGCTGTTGGAAGTGCGCAGCTCCTTATGTCTCAGAAATTCCAGCAGTTTTATTGGCTTTGTCAACAGAATCTGGTAAGTCAATATTCCTACCCATCTCTCTCTCATCCGTCTAATATCTTGGGACTGGCAGCCACAACTACAATACGTACATATACGTGGCTAGGTTAAGCAAGTTGATACCTATAGAGATCCACAAAAAATGGTTTTAACATCCTTGTTCAGAGCCAGATTTAACCATCTTGTTACTGCAACTGCATACAGTTGTAGAAGTCCTGACGATTCACTTTGGAGGGTTTCTATGGCCCATATTTGTCCTAGAATTTTGTTTTTTCCTTTTCAGCTGAATCTGGGCACAATAATATAGCATGGGGCCTGTTATGCTGGCCAGAAAGTAAACATGTAATTTCAAAGGCGAGGCAACTTTTATTTCAGATTAAAAGAAATAGCCAAATATAAACTCTCTGTGAGACAGAAGACACTGTGATTTTATTTTGTAACATTCTGTATCTAAACTGAGAATGACAGCAACCTTAGTAGAGGGAGAAAAAGTTTTCTTTTGATTTAAAGTCGTACTGCAACAGACCCACCGACCGGAAGGGGTGAAAAGGAGGTCCAGGGGCTCAGGTGATTTAAAAGGGACCTCTGCTGCCATCTTCACTAGCAGTGGTACAGCAGGGCTAAAACAGGTGCTCTGCCCATCCCTCACTCTGCACCATTCCCAGAAGCAGCCAGCACACCCCAAGCATCAGCTCTACAGCTCCCATTGGCCAGGAACTCCAGTAGGGTCAGTTCCAGTGGGAACTGCAGGAGCAGTGCCTGCAGGTAGCGACACGTGGAGACACCCCTGCTCCCTCCATCTAGGAGATGCTGCCAGAAGTATGTGCCAGTCACTTTTGGGAGCTTTCTGAGGTAAGCGCTGAATCCAGCACCCCAAAACCCTGCTCCAGACTAGAATCCACATCCCATACTCCCCTCCCAAAGCCTGCACCCCTTCCCACACCCAACCCTCTCCCCTAGCCTGGTAAAAGCGAGTGAGGTTAGTGGAGAACAAGTGACAGAGGGAGGAGAGGATGGAGTGAGTGGGGGGTGCGGCCTCAGAAAAGGGGCAGGTCGGGGCATAGCTTCCAGGGAAGGGATGGGGCAGAGGACCAAAGCAAGGGTCTTTAGGTTTGTGCGATTAGACAGTTGACACATGGTGGGCATGTGGGAGCCCTAGGCGAGGTGGAAGAGTGCAGCTAGCACTGCAGCCGGCAGCTCACTGGCACCAGCCAGTGCAGGTGCAGCATCTCCCATACAGGTGCAACTTGTGCATGGATGAGGGACCCATTGACTGTTCTGCCCTGGGGCCCTATCAGTAGGCCTGCAGTACAAAGAGAATAGAATAACCTATTTTGGTTATATAACTGCATACATACAAGTCTGATCTTGTAAAATCAATGGGAAATTAATGCATGGAATCCTTGCAGCACTGGGCCCCATATTTTGCAGAGCCAGTTATATATAAGAAGTCCTAGAGCTAGAGAAGCTACAGTACATTATCTAGTAAAATGATTGTTTTGGAAGTCCACAAGAGTCTAATTCAGATCTAAATGTTATTTTCATTTACATGCCAGCTGCTATCAGTGATATGAAAACTGTGGGTACAAGATATTTATCTGCACAAGAACATAATTTTTCTAGTGAAGTAATCTGTGATAAACCCTTTCCTACTTCCTCAGATTCATTTTCCACTGAATATAATTTTTATGTTTTGTTTCCCTCTCTGTTGCTATTTAAAAAGTGCTAAATTCTGCAGCATATGTAACACAGACAATATGACTTAGGTGTCTATGAATAACCTTACTGAATAACCTTTTAAAGTCATGACAGTATATTCACACTGTAGACATACATAACCTTACTGACTAACCTCTTAAAGTCATGACAGTATATTCACACTGCAGACATACATTTTGTTGCTTGTCATCTACAAAGTTAAACATCCAGGGTTTGAAAACTGTATCCAAAGTGTTATTGGAAAAGTCATTTGAAAATGTCTTACTTTCAGTTAGGCTATGTCTACACTATGAATTTTTTCTGGGATACCTGGAAAAAACTCCACCGCATCCGGGGATCGCGTCTGGTCTTCCGAAAATTTTTTTATGGTCTTCTTATTTTATGAGGAATAAGGGCTCTTCCAAAAGAGGAGGTTTTTCCCACATTTGGCCCCATGTAGACAGGCCAAATGTTGGAAGAGCCTCTCCTGAAAAAAGAATTGGAAAAGGTACGCAAATTGCGGTTCTCTATTTGCGTACCTTTTTCCGAAAAAATCCAATAGTGTAGACATAGCCTTAGTGATATCTGATCAAGAACGGTAAGAACTGTTTAGACAAATACCTGTGAGTATTGATCTAGTTACTACTTACTAGAGTGCAGGGTACTGGAATAGATGACCTGCTGAGGTCCCTCCCAGTGCTTCACTTCTATGATTCTATGTAGTCCACATTAGGAAAGCATCAAAATATCTGCTTCAAAAATATTATTTTAATAGATATTACTGTATGACTGAGTCAGGCTATTGGTAGCAACTATATTTGAAGTATTAAGATATATTGTATGATTTCTTTTTGTCTGCTGGTGAAGGAAATTTTGACTGTTGTCTACAGAAGTCATGCTGCAGATCTAAAGTATCCCCCATTATCTGCCTAAAGTATTCATTTTTGGATTAAGAAATCCTAGCCCTCCATCCCACTTCATTACCTCTAGGTGGGTCTCTCTGGCTCCTGTAGTTAAGAGCATTATTTTAATGAGATGAAGAGGCATGGCCTGTCCAGCACATACATTGGCTGTCCAGAACTGTTAGCAATTCCTTACAGGAGAAATCACTGGAAAATATATAAAAGCAAGGACTTTTATAGCATGATGGTGTGCATTTTTTTCTCTCTTCTGCTTTTGACTGGTAAAGCTCCAGTGTGGCATAGCTGTCTGATATGTTAATAAACTAACTCTACAAAACAATTAAATCCCTGCAAGCCAGGGTGTGAATGTATCTTGAACTAGCCAGACATGCTTTGATAGTCCATGTGCACCCCACTGATGCACATCAACAGTTCTTTCAAGTGCCTTGATTTAGTCATCTTTGAAACAGGAGTGACCTAACTCAAAGATCATTAATGAACTATTAACACATCTCATTAGGGAGCACTATGGGCAGTTAGACCACAGTAGGCCAGAACAGGATAGATTTACACCCCATCTTGCCATGGTCTAATTGCATAGACAAGCTCTAATGTTTGTTCTCCAGCACATCCTAAGGTAAAACTACCCTTGGAGTCAATGAGAAGTAAGTATTGCCAAACTGGGCCTTTAGTATGTTTGATTTTGTTGTACACTTTTGTTTACATTTAACGTTTTGTTTGTTTTTAATTTTTTTGTTTGTATTTTATAAAGTATTGACTAAAAGTGTATCCCCAGTAGTACCTTGCATGTTCAAAAACTTCAGAGGGGTAGCCGAGTTAGTCTGTAACAGGAAAAACTTAAAGAACAACAAATAATCTAGTAGCACTTTAAAGACTAACAAAACATGTAGATGGTATCATGAGCTTTCGTGGGCACAATCCCACTTCTTTCAGAAAGTGGCCTGCGAAAGCTCATGATACCATCTACATGTTTTGTTAATCTTTAAAGTGCTACTAGACTATTTGTTGTTCTTTAAGTTTTTCACCAGTAGTAGTTATTCTGCATGGTCCTGATCCCACCTCACGGAAGTCAATAGAAGCTCAAGTCAGGTACAGGTCATTTAGCATTAAATCCACCACTTACAAACACAGCAGGTTTCCAACTGCACACAGTATTTAGGACAGGAAGTGGGGAATTTGATCTTATGTCAACTGAAACTACAGCGAGGATTTAGGAAGACAGAATGTAATTACCCAAAAAAGAATGTATCCAATATAATGAACCTCTCTTACAAAGGACTCTCAGCTGATGTAAATTCACATCGCAAAGGATTTATGCTGAATTACATCAATTGAGAATCTAGCCCCCCTAACACCTACAAAGAGAATTGTTGGTTCATTACCAAATCACTCCCACCACTGATTGTAACTGCTGAGTTTTCTTTGATGATTCCTCATCCATGTTCTATTCAGCACTGATCCTACTCAGCTTGTGAAATCGAATAAGATCATAGCTCAAGGGTGACATGGTTGCAGACCAACACATAAACTCTGTCACGACCCTTTTTGTTAGCTCTTTGCTCCCTGCAGGATAAAGGTTGCAGCCATAAATAATCTAGTTTTAGAAGCAAAGCCTGAATTCAAAATTAGATACAAACGAGAAGTTTCTGAATACATTCAAACTTAAAAAGGCTTTTCCAAGATTAGATGTTTCTAGCTTAGATGTTTCTAACCTTTTGGCTGAGGTTACCAGTCGAAAATAATGTACATTATTGATGTATACATATTAGCAGCAGGACGCAGCCCCCTTGTGGTCCAGAGAATGCAAAACAAGCTCCAGTCAACAGTAGCTACCTTGGAAAATATACTATACTGAAATAGGTCTGAGCAGAGCTGTGTGTACGGGGGTTACAGAAGACCCATTGCCTTCCATTCAGAAGGGTGTGACAGCTCACAATAAGTAGCCTCCAGCAGGCATCTTTTTGGGTCTATAAAATAAACTGGGGAAATGACAAGAAGGATTGAGAAAGTTGTGGTGTAGTAGAGGAAGAACAGGTTGAAATATAAGCTACATTGAATGCTGTGTACATTGCCACAAAACACACCTGGTGGACTGCATACAGGGGATCTATATCTTAAAATGAATGGAGTTGCACCAATTTACACTAGTTCAGGATCTGGCCTCTGTGACTTACTTGGGCACATATTGCAAGTAATGATTGACTCAACATACATTTTAAATTAAATGTTTTAAATCCATCTAAACGGCATCTCCCCTCTTCCCACCTCCCCACCCCCACCCCAGGGACGTATACACTGAATCCACTGAGCTCCTATAAAAAGAAAGGAGGGCTGTCAAGTATACTAGAGACCTACTCACTAGTAAGGGAGCTGTCCTTCCCCCTCCTTATCAGGCGTAGAGAGTTCCACACACAATTCCAATGTGGTTCTTCTGCCTGTTATTGTACAGTAACTTGGGAGGGGCTATGTGCCAAGTACAGTACAACTCGATGGAGGCTGCTTGGCAGGATTCGGGAGCAGGAATAGAGGCAATGGATCTGCTTCCATGCAGATTCACCAGCCATTGTCTCCCCACAGACTGAAGTACAGTGTGCGTGGAGGCTGCAAAAGTCTACTCTAGGGGTTGTAGATTGTCTCCACTGCTGCTCTGTGGCCTACAGAGAAAGATTCCTTATTGCTGTTTTCAGAGAGACATTTACCACTCAGGCCGTCTTTCTTTAAAGTCATCTAGTTAGTCCCTGCCTGGGTTAGCATCCTCAAGCAAATGCCTGCACAGCAAAAGGTGATGTCCCTGTAATAGATTTTATTTTCTAATTTCCCTTTAGTAACCAAATGGATTAAAAATCAGATGAAGGGTCTTCTGGCCAACTCATTACCACTGTTATTGGCTTTCCATTAAGTTGTCTTGCCTGTCCTTGGCACAGAAACAACCTAATCAAAATATCTTGAAAGAAGAGCTTACCCAGCCCATTTTGCAATCAATAGATCTTTTAAAATGTCTCGGATAAGATATTTGTGCCATACATAAACCCTTAAGACCTGAGACAGTGTAATAGCAACAATAAGCATGAATTGGCAATTAATTCATAACATGATACATTTTGTCTTCTACTCAGATATCACTAATGCAATTTGAAAGCACAGAGATTTTAGACTGAAGAATCTATACAAGCTGCAAGAATCTGTATATAATGTATAACTTATTGATTTTGGGATTGTGTGAGAGGCATGTATTTTCAGTCACTCATGTATTTTCAGGACCCCAGTGCCATGCCAAGACCAACTTCCCAGGACCTGGCAGGATTCTGGGACTTATTACAGCTTTCAATTGAAGATGTCAGCATGAAGTTTGATGAACTGCACCAACTGAAACTCAATGAATGGAAACTAATAGAATCACCTGAAAGGAAGGTAAGCAGACCAGAGACAATAAGATTGTAGTGATATGGTCTCCTGGTATTACAGTAAGTTCCAGAAAATGATTGGTTTCAAACCTCAAAATAGAAAGTGACTGTTTATCATTGCCTCATTAACAGATGACACTGTCTAGATTAGAATCTGGGCCTAGAGGTTTATTTTTAAGTTCTTGTCCCATTTTTGGTTTAAATTATAAGATATAAAAATATAGGTATAATTATCCCTACCAGCCCTCTGCCTAGCCACTGTCATTTGGCCCCTTGAATTCTGATAACAAATAACTCCGAGCAGATTGGAATTGAAAGTGCTCTGATTGATTCAGATTGAAAATGAAACTGAAATACAGTCCCTTATGCTGTCACGTTGTGAGCACTTAATATCTGGGGGCTGCATCCTCTACTTCCTTCCTAATCAGGAAATCTGACTTGCCAAGATCTCTGGCTCTCTGGATATGTATGCCATCCCCTCTGAGAACCTTGAGGACTGCATATCTGCCTGTGAAAGTTGCGTGGATAGAGATTGCATCATTGTGAATGTCATGCTGTCTATGCTTGTGCTCGTGGACTCCACGTCCCAGCGGCCTCTCCTTGTTCACAGCAGTTGCAGCACAGATTGCAAATGTGCCACAGTGCCAGTGGCAATGTTGCTGTGCACCTGCTTTCTTCTTTACACAGGCCCCCTTTCTGCCTTCCTCCATGCTAATTACAATATTGTACAAATGGGAAGGGTGTGAGGGGTTTTTTAGGTTTGAGTTATCTGGCCTCACTGGGAAATTTGTTGGTTTTGGAATGTGGCAGGAGGTAACTTGTCAGATACCACTTTCACTTCATCGGGCATTTACTACAACTGCCTGCTCTTCCTCTTGGGTTTCTTGGCTGGGTGGCTAGGGTGTTTTGCTTTTGCTGGTGAAAGTAAAAGATTATTATAGTGGCACAATTGGTGATTGTCTAAGGAGGGAACTGAATCCTAGTAAAGAGAGAGAAGATGGGGATGCAAACACAATGCTCTAGACTGAAAATAGCAAATGAAAAAAAAGTATCCCAGCAGAGCATGCTTTCAGGAAGAACAGCACCATGCCCACTCGTGGGATTCTGCAATAAGTCCTCTGGTCTGGAAATTTGAAGCAAGACTGCCAAACACTGTAAAAGCTCACCAGTGACAAGTGCATATTAGATTCAGCATATCAGTTGCAATGAGAATACCTATACAATTCATGCCTCTCAGAAAATCTGTATTTTGTAGGTCTTACAGTGGATTAAATTAACAGCCTACCAGTGTCCTGTGTAAATAGTGACCTACTGTATTGATCTTTATTGCAGCATTAACATGTACTAATGTCAGAAAGCGGCATCGTGATAGCAGTGTCACTGATGCATATTATCAGTTGTTTTGCAGATACATATCACCCAAAGCTTTCAATTCACAATCCCACTCGGCAAATGAGTTGAAATGGGAGATCCACATTTTGAAGCACAATCTGCATTTAAATTTTTCAGATCAATAGCAGGCTTAATAGCTGCAGAAATGAGCTACAATAAGCATTATTTAAACATGTATTAACACTCACTTTATATTCTAATAATTTCTCAATATGATTTTCTTAAGGTAGCCTAGGCTGATGTATGGAACAATTTGCCCTACATTGCCATCTGTCTGGTTTGTTTTTGTATGTTAACTTTTTGCTATTCAGAGAGGAGACTAAACTAATAGAGATGTATACACAGCTGCTATCTCATACCCAGCTGAGGCTAACCTCAGTATGATTAATGTAATTAAAAATCCTGTCTTGCTAATCTTAGACAGGCTTCTCACTCGACCAGAACACCCAGATACACTGAGCTCTTATCTGAGATGCAGCCTATGTTCCTGAACTTAATGGATATAATGATGTGCCAGGTAAAATAAAATTAACATGAAGATGAAAGTGAGGTTTGCAACATGCAAAGAGAGTGTAGTGAGAGTATAAGTAGATGCACCCTTTATACTGTGCTATTGCAGTGCAATCTATCAGAATTTGCACTGCAATAGGTGTATTTCCTCCTTTCTCTAGAACTGCTGGTGATTAATTTCATACATAAATTTGATCATCTAAGAGTAAAAAATTGAACGTGCTTACTAGTTGTGTTACTAGTATTTTTCAATTTACAATTCTCTAATGTGCATGTTTTATGCCTTTAACATTTAACCCACCTTTTCATTTTCAATAACCATTGTAGGAAGAAAGGAAGGTTCCTCCTCCAGTACCAAAGAAGCCCCCAAAAGGAAAATTCCCTATAACGAGAGAAAAGTCTCTCGACCTACCTGACAGACAACGTCAAGAAGCCAGAAGACGGCTAATGGCTGCTAAGAGAGCAGCTTCCTTTCGACAGAATTCAGCCACAGAGCGGGCAGACAGCATTGAGATATATATCCCAGAAGCCCAAACCCGGCTCTAAAGACAGAATGCTGCAGAGTGTCCTTTTTTAAAACAAATGCTTGTACAGTTTGTCACTGACTTGGTAATTTTTGTCTCATTCTCTCCAATGAATATGCCCTGGTTGTTGTGTTCTTTGTGCCATAAGCACAGTGGAATGCTTTTGATTTCCTCAGAGTTTGCTGAGCTCATTGCAAGAACTACTTCTTTTTGTATTTATTGTCTGACTTACAATCAGCTACAATGGATAGGGCTTGTTGAGACCTGACTTATCCAATATGTTCTCAGAGGACAACAAGAAACACCTCTTGAGATGAAACCCAGCTTACTTTTTTGTTATTTATATTTTTATAAATTGTGTGATAATTAGGGATAAGAATAACAAACTATAAATGGGTGCATCTCACCATTCACTAGAGGCATTAGCTAATCCAAGTAGAAGGTGCTACAAATGTGAAGTGCAGGAAAGAAAGAACCCATTTATCTCTCTGACCTCCAGTTTCTTTTCCTTGAACCCAGCTAAAATATTTGCCCACGTGCTCTACTATTCTACTCATCTTTGTTACTGCAAAATAACATTAGGCCTCTCATGTCAAGTGAAGTTTCTGGAGATGAACAGGAATATCCAGCCACTAAAACTCCAAAGTTCATCAGGAACCAAGAAGCATACAAGCCTTGTCCTATTGGGAATACCCAGTGAGAAATGTTTGTGATAGCAGTATAACGACATTCAGAAATCAAAGCAAAATTATAATGCAAGAGAACTTGAGTGATGGGGAAAGGAAAGTGGAAGCCTTAACAAGTTAGATCTTCTGTAGCAAGATGTGTAAAGAGAACAGTTATATTTACTCCTTTGGAACACTCATTGCATTTTAACAGTTCTTTTATGTGTTAACTTTTTATTTTAACAAACTTCTCTCTTTAATTTCAAAAGCTATGCTACGTGTGATATTTTAAACTCTCAAAAGTCTATATCAATTGAGTTTCCAGGGTATCCTTGAAAAAAAAAATCTTTGCTTGTTTAAAATGCCAGTTGTGATGTTGTAACCAGTTTAAGAAATATGAATGTGAGTGGTAAGTATATCTAAGTTTAAATGGTTATTTTAAGGTAAAGGTGAACTGTGGTTTACATTTTTTCCAGAAATCTTTTTCCTATGCAGTATCAGTTAAGGCAAGATTACCCTCTTGCTTATGTCATACATAAAGAAATGATTTGAGAGGAATGTGACTTCCCGATGTGGAATATAAGGAAAGTATTTTTTCAAGCCTCTGATTTCTATAAGAGAAAAAAAAGGAAGCACTACAATCAAGAGGCTTTAAACATTAATTTTAAATACATTTAAATAGTATTATTTCACTTCATCCACTTTTCCAGAGATAACTGAGCATTCTAACTCTTAGAAGTCTTCAAATAAAAATGTAATAAAAGATATAACCCACAGATACCAGGATTCTGATTACTACACTAGATCAAAAAGAGTTTTACACCTATGGCACAGATAGTCCCAACTGACATATTTTTGTTTACTGCTTTAACAAATATTATGTATTTAGCCATAGGCAGAATAGCTACGTAATTATACTCTAGCACTTTCTTTTGTTCACCTTGATGAGCACTTTAAATATGTACTCGGCACACCCTGAAGCCTGCCACATGACTGAGAACATTGAATAACATATGTTACACAGATCTTACATTGCTTAAAATCTGGGTTTGGTTTCTTTGGGTTTTTTTTCCTTCAGTGCATTTTGTTAAGCATGAGTTCTAGTTTTGGAGCAAAGCTGATATAAGCATGTTTAGCTTCAAGATATGAATCGTTAGCATCGAATAGTTGAGAAGTTTCTGTAAGGAGAAAATTCTGTAAATTGAGCCTGATATCTGGTATATATTTTACCAAATAGCCTTAAACTATATTTGGAAGCAAAAACCAAGATGAATGTATGTCCTTCCAAAAACAACAACAACAAAACCCTCCCTGAAATATTCTTATATAAATGAAAACTTATTATGCCCTCACCCCCCAGTGTGTTCACAGCATTTTCTGTATACGGAAAGAGCTGAATCCTGGGTAGTGTACAATATTGATGCTGCTTCCTATATTTGTTGTACTATTTTAAATACAAATGTATTTGCAGGTTTTGGCATCTTTAGTCTTTAAAAGTGATATTTAATGTTAAGTGGAGCTGCGAATTAGAACTATCCACATGAAAATAAAGCCAGTGTATTTCCTAGATATAGGAAATTTAAAATAGATCTATATATATATATATATATATATATATGGCACCTGATATATTTTATCTAATTTCCTTGAATACTTTCAGGCTAAATCAGACTTGTTTTACTCGCGTGAGTAATCCCACATAAGGTAAGGGTGTCATGTGGGTACAGCAAACAGCGTTTGACCTGTCAGTATACAGAACTTGTGAAGTCAAATTGTAAAAATTAGACTAGCTGTTAAATTTTGATCCCAGCTTATGCTATAGTGCTGTCTTGAAACAGTCCATAACGTTTTAATTACCCATCAGCTTTTTGGGATTGTTTTATGTTAGTATTTCATCACTAAATTGGACTTCAAATGTCTGGCTAAAACAGACCTGTGTGAGCAAATTTGATCCTAAATTTTACAAGGTTCATGCAATTATGGGAATGCGCTTAATATGAGTCTCTGGATATGTCTGATTCCCTATGTGTTCCACCTCTGTTCCAAAGAAGAATAATTAAAAGTAAAATAGATGCCTACTGCTAAATCTGATAAAATGTTATCTGTACATGTTACATTTTTAAGTGCAATATATTCGACTTGTTGTGCAGATAACACTCTATCAATAAAGGCAGATCAAAGCCATGTTTATCTGTGTATTGTACATCTAATTAGTCGGAAAAATAAAATGTTTATAATACTTGTGTTGAAAGTCAGTCACACACAATCTGCTTTAATCATTGCTATAAGATACACCGTATTTAGTAACTATCACCTACAGAGAGGTCATGTCAAATCTGGAAATATCCTTTTCATACATAGGAGTGGATTACAGGACCAGTATAAAAGAAAATTCAGTAAATTATAATTTTCTATTAACATAATAACTGATTATGACTATCTTAGCAACTTCATGCTCTATAGTTACTTAGAACAATTTTAGGAGTCAGAGTTCTCATAAGAGAATAACTTGTTAGCTAGGCCTTTTGTATACCAGGTCTTATCTGTAAAGGGTGAAAAATGCAATTGTCATTTCATTGTCCATAAAACACAAGTATAATAAACAGAATTCTCAATAGTATTATATTTGATGTAAGAACAGGACCTGATTGGTTTAAGGTTCAATACTTGTTATACATATTTTTTGCTTTGTATTTATTTTAGATTTAAAGTTCATTTTAAATCAGTGAAGTACATTACAACGCATTTTATTATTTCTTGATTGATTGAGCAGAATGGCCTCTGGCAGTGTGTAAAGACTGAAAATGTTGTACAGTTTAATACCAAAAATTACATTTTAGTTCATGCTTAAACTTTGTCACTGTATGTTAAAATTGAGATCAATTAGAAAGGAATTCAAGCATAAATAGGAAGGTGTGTGGATTTCATACGTATAATGCACTTCATATAACACAAATTATTTTTTAAAAGTCATAACTTCTGCTTTTCAGTAAATCAGTGCTCTAATTTTTACTACTTTAACACAACTGATGAACTGTTGAAAGGGACAGAATTTACTGAGAGACAATGGACTGCAGTTTAGCTATCAGCCACAAATGTACCAGAAATTTCTCAGAATCTTCCTTTGACTAGTCCTTCTCTACAGATTATCTCTTCCTGGGTTTCTTTGTTTATTCTGCTCTCACAACATACAATACCCTGTTCTATTGCTTGTCAACAACTCTTGTAAACTTTCTGTTAGGTTCCTGTGCTGTTTTATTTCAGTAACATCTTTATGCTAATTGGTAGCTATATTGGCAAACTAAGAATCACATTCATCTCAGCCATTTGCATGCATCACACTCTTAGACAAATTTTATTCCTGTTTACACCTGGACTACAGCATTAACGTCAGCAGAGGAGGCCACAGCTTGGCCTGTCTGACTGCACTGTGTGTTGTGCATGTTAATCTGAAGGCTGAATTTATCCCATAGGAAATTAGGTACAGCTGCCTCCTTTAATATTGTACAAAGCAGAGAGTCCTCTGTGAGAGGGGCTTTAGAAATGTTGATTGATAGTTGAGATAAAATGCTCAGCAATAGTCAGTTACTCCTCTGCGCTGCTTTCAGAGCAAATCACTAGACAATGCTGTCACAAGTAAATCGAAATACAGGTGACAAATATTAGTAAATCCTTTAATATTCAGAGTGGTGCTTCCCCAGTGTATGGGAGGTCAACACTTACATTATATAGTGCCTTTCATCCAGAAGGATCTCAACGCACTTTACTAGCTGATTTGCAAAGGATGGGCAAAATTCTGGCTCATGCAGGGCAAGTGGTTCAACTGGATCATGTCCTCATTCCCTCCACACCAAAAGGGAGTTTTATAATCCCCTCAAAATCTTATGGAGACCTTTCTGCATACTCCAGGATCTGGGCTGTTGGAGGAAGATGTCAAAATTGGATGGTTCAAAACAAAGGAATTGCTGTGACTGGGAGTGGGGGCAAAGCACGTGGCCATCCCTCCAGAAATTAGGAAGATAAGAGAGAGCATCCTCAGGTTTTGGCACCTTTTCAGAAATAGCCTTTGCATCTGCTCCATACTTGATGGTCTTTAGAGCCACTGTGGCCAAGGGAGAGTCCATTAGGAGCTATTTAACCAGAGAACTGGATAATGATTCAAAAGGGAGCCACAACCAGTGCAAAAAGCATAGAGTCTCTATGTGGATAGTACAGGTTTGCCAGGTTTTTCTATATGATCTCTCAGCCTGTTTCAATCGGGGCAACCCACCCCTCTCCCTCAGTGAGATGATATGGAGGAATCTCCACTAGGGATCATCAGCAGATATCTCACCACCAGAACTCCTTCCCATGAGTTTTTTCAGCAGAGGATCTAGACCATATGCTGCAAAAACAGGCTTAATGTAGACTCTATTGTAGCTGAAACCTGCTATAGTCTCTACCCCCTTGTGGACTATAGTCAGACCACAAGTAAAAATAAAAAAAGAATATAATATTCTGAAATTGTAGTTAGAGACCAATGGGGAGCAATTGCATGTGTGGGGGGGAGGGCATGTTCTTTGATTACACTTCTTTGACCCTAATAGTTCATTTAATGAAAAAGCGATAAAGCTACCTCTATGCAATATTTTTTGGGGTTGAGGCAGATTAGGGGCAGCCATCATCAATCATAAGTGACATTAATAAGTAATTTTTGGCATGCTCACCTGCACACCCAAATTCCCATTTAGATTTAAGTTATCTGGAAGCATAGGAAATGCTCAGTCCATCACCATAATGCATCCATCTCTGAAGTGAAATACAGCAACTGAAACACTTATAAAACAATATGTTCAGGATGATAAATGTAAAAATGAAAATAAAAAAGGAAACTTACCCAAAATTGAAGTTGAATGAGATACTAAGAATAATTTGTCTCCTGGTATTTACAAAATAAATAAATAAATAAATAAATAAATAAATGTAAGTCTTAATACCTTTATGTGGCCAGGACAGTTTTTTTCCATTACATGTGAAATTCACATTTCAGAACCCTCAATAGTAAACATGTGCCACCTTTCATAAAAGATAATGACTGGGAATGACATTACGGTCCTAATTCTGCCATTTGTGATATTGAAGCAGTGCCCATTATCATTCATTGAGCTCTGAATTGAGCTTCATGGGTCAGATTCTCAGATGTTGTAAGTCCTTATAGCTCCACTAATGTTAACACATAAATATGCCAATTGAGAATCAAGCCGTATGTCTTTAATTAAGGATCATTGGTAGTCACTATTCTACATTGGTATTTTGTTGCAGAACAGTCTTTTACTCTTTCAATACTGATTTGACAAACAAAACAGCATTTAAATGAGGAATGAATGAGAGCTTATTTGAAGATATTATCATTAGTTTTACCACAGAGATGTTTAAAATCCACAAATCAATATAGCCAGTCTTAAGCACTTCCCCTTTCTAGTTTGTCATTCTGCACATAGCAGTTTCCATCTTTGGGGCTGAACTGTAAGCAGAGCTCTATGATAAATATTCTTTAGCTTTATGAATAGATTCTGATTTCAGTTACACTAATGTAAACCTGAGAAACTTCACTGAAGTCAATGGAGCTATTCCAGATGTGTATCAGTGCAACTGATATTCCAGCAGTGCATCAGTGTGTATCTCTGATACATGTCCAATTGAGGTGGAAAACAATTACTCTGGAAGTTAGCTCATGCAACGTTTTTTAAAGTAGATCTTCTTCCCTTTCAAGTAGGACACAGTCACCACAGAGTGCTTGTTATTGGGCTCAAGTTTATGATAATTGTCATTACATATTAAATAAAGCAAGTAATTTTCTAATTGTTGATGGAATCCACATCTTCATATCCATGCTTTGATTTTCCCCTTGGAGGTTTAAATAGCATGGCCATCTCATTTTAAAAGGGCTCAGTATGTATGTATTCCTTACTCCACTTTATATAGAGATTTTTCTGAATTAACAAAATTTCCCTTTGAAGTCATGTGACTTCTATTGCTCTAGAACTGTTCTTTCTTGAAGAAAAGCCACCATGACTGTGCAGTTTCATCTGTACAGCAATAACTCATACATCCATTTACCATGTAACATGCCAAAATTTTCAAGTGTGGCCTAAGGACTAAATTAAATGCCTCCTATAGAATTTCAAGGAATGTTAGAACCAGGAAACTAGCTGTTTAGTTAACATTAAAATATATATATAAATATATATATAAATATATATACATAAGAAATCATATCAACAATGAGGATGAACTGAGTGCCAAATATTCATCATCTGTACAAAGCGATACTTCACTAGAATTAAACTATTTTATGTAATTCTCTTTTCATGCTTTTATGGTTCTTTTGATAAATTCTATTTAGTAGCATGCAGGATACCTAAATTGAATGTACAGTTTGCTGTTTCATTGCTACAATAATTTCTTGCTTCTAAGTAATATCTTCTGTCCCAGAATGTTACTCGTTATTTTGAAGACATATTTGAGAATTGTTCTATTCTTGAGTTATTCCTCTTCATGATTCTCTACTCATCTCCAGCTGATTGTAAGAAAATGTGCTTCACTCTTTTGCCCCCTGGCTCTTTTATGAAGTTGCCTCTTTCAATTGGTTTATGTATTGTTTATGTTCATCTCCTGTAAATAATTCTGCAATTAAATTTTTTGAGAAAAGTGGAATTTACTCTTTATTGAATTAAACAATTTGAAATAATTGAAAACACACAGGAAATGGATACCTTCCTCAGTCAGGAAACTCTTATTACTTATTACTCATATGATAACTGTGAAATAACTTGACAAATGTAAAGTTTCACGCACCTTCAATTTCAACCTAAATGTAATAGTTTTGATAAATAGTTGTATGAAAGCCAAAGCAACACACACTTAATAGCTGAAGTAATGTGACAAATCAATTTGGAATCCATTGAGCAATGCTAACAGGTACATTGTTTGATTAATATTCATACAAGAGATATAGAATCTAATTTGCATACATTTTGAATCAATTCATTGTGCTTCATTAATAGAGAAAATAATGGCCTCGTACAGATTTAAAATAATTGAAATAGAATTGTTTGTAATTAGTTTGTATTAGAATGTAAAAGAAAATGGAAGAGCATATTGGTTCTACAAGATATATCCCAGTGTTTCTCTGTGTATGTATTTGTCTTATTAGCAACTAATTAGCTATTAAGAACTTTAGTGTTGTCCTGTTTTTTCAGCTCCTTCCAGGGCAGACAAAGTTGCATTCAGGGCATATCTCAGGGAAAAAAAGCCTAATTAGTGCTTTGTGCTGCCCAAACTTCTTGATATGCCAATAAGAGTACATAAATCTGGGAGAAGAGAAGAATGTTCAAGAGCCTCTGTGAAAAACATGAAATTATCGCGGCAAGCAGATGTGTTAGGTGGAAAATAGCTGGTTAAGTATTTGTATGAAAATCAGTAATCTGCCTGCCCACAGTTTTGATGAGAGAATTATCCTGAGAATATTTTTCTCAGCGCAAACGGTCTGTGATGTTCTTGTAAGAATTTCTGGGAGAGGGCCGAAGGCAACCTTGCTTTCCTTTCTGTCTCTGTCTCCAGTCCAAGTTCCATTTTGGCATAAAGAGGCATTAGTAGCAGTTCTGCTCTGATAGTCTGCAACCAGGAATTGCTGTCATCCCAATACCCATTTCCCTAATAACTTTTGGGGGCTCTATAAAATCAAATATCCCCTCTGGAAATGTATTTGTCCTCAGAATTGTAAATGTTGCTTTTCTTTAAAAGTATGGGTTGAGATATGTGTAATTATTTGCCAACATAAATATGTCCATTACTAAAAGCCCTAGGTGCATTCACAGTTATCCAAGTATAAAGCCATTTCAGCAGAGCTTAGGGGAAATAAGCAAAGCTATCCTGCTATAAGCACCTTCATACTACTATAAGGGTACGTCTACACTGCAACACTGTTTCGGGATACTGAAGTATCCCAAAATAACCATTCTGCATCTTCACAGCAAGCCCGATACGTCAAGCTCACTATTCCGACATCCCTGTCAACCTCATTCTATGAGGAATAAGGGACGTTTCAGAATAGCGCTTTATTTTGAAATTTGTCGCTGTGTAGACAGCACCAAATGGCGAAATAAGCTATTTCAAAATAGCATCAAAATAAGATATGCAATTTGTGTAGCTTAAATTGTGTATCTTATTTCAACTTACAGTGCAGTTTAGATGCACCCTAAATGTGTCCACAGTTTGAAGTGGAGAGGAAGCCCCTTCTTTATGCCTACATAGTAAATTTTTAAGTATAGACAAGGGTAAGCCATTACTGTGTGCTGTGTTTTTGTCAAATCTAAAGAAAAGCAAAATGAGGTAAGGTTAGTGCTTCAATGAGAGGCCTCTAAGGTAAATGTCGGTGCCAAAGGAAGTGCTAGTTGCTTATTTGGTGACGTTCTTCCCCCTGTGTCAGTACTGGGCTAATATCCCAGCAAAGTATTTGCACGCAATGCTACTCTTCAAATGATGTCTTTAGATAAGAGACATAAAAGAAAAGTCTTGACTACTGGTGATCATTAAAGATCCCTTAATTTTTCCCAGGTGACCAGAGATGACCAAATTCCAGTTTGGGTAATAATAATGTGCCTATCTAAAGTGTCTTTTAACTTTCTAGTGCATGTAGTATTCTTCACAAACTGAGAATACTGGCTTCTTGCATATTTCAAATACTTGAAACTGAGGGGGTACGTCTACACTGCACCCTAATTTTGAAATATTTTTCAAAATAACGGGTGCACTATTTTGGCATCCTGGTAACCCTTGTTCCACAAGGGTTAAGGGATATCTCGAAATAGCATGATATTTCAAAATTTAGTGCTGTGTAAATGCACCAGATTTCAAAATAAGCTATTTCGAAATACATTTGAAATAAGATATGCAATTTGCATCGCACAAATTGTGTATCTTATTTCGAGTGTAGAGTACTGTGTAGATGCACCCTGAATTGTTTGTAGTTATGTAAACTGCTATTTAGAGTTGCTGTGTGCTAGTGTTATTTATTATTAGCTACAAATATATAAAGGCAGTCTTTTTCAAAGTTTCCAGGGATCCAATTTTCAGAGGGACTGAGCAACCATAACTTTAACTGGAACTGGAACATTCAGCACTTCTGAAAATCAGGTCCTAAAATGCTATAAGAATTCAGTGCCAACAGCTGAATCCCATCACACTTGATGCAGAACCTGGCACTGAATTGCTTCAGAACTGTTCATATTTAGGTCAGTGATGTGTGATCTGCTGGCCAACCAATTCCACTACAGCTCAACAGGAAATCTGGGAACTCAATATAAGAAACTCCTGAATGACTATACAAAAGTAAATTAAACTGTTTATACAATAAACATTAATAATATTGTAAAGCTCAAGGATGTAAGTATTACAAATAACATCAGAAATAATGTTAGAGATGTGACATAATATACTACTGGTAGTTCAGAAAGCAAATTCCTAGTGAAAAGTGAAGAAGGCACTTAAATATTATGTGATATTGGAATATGTCCAAATACATTTGATCAAATGCATCTCAATTAGGAAGGAATTGACAACATCTTAGAAAAAATTACCTGATTTTTAAAGTGTATCTATACATAAAATTAGATTGAGATATATGAAGGCCCATACCACCTGCTGGTGTAAGTCAGTGTAGCTGATGATTTATATCAGCAGAAGAATTGATTCGAAGTGTTTACATGCATGGCTGCTCAGAGAGTTATGCTGAGAAGAAATACAGAAAGGGGAAGCTGAAAAGGAAGCTACAAAGAAAGCTTCTGGGAAAGGAAATGTGTACAAATTAATACAGCCAGAAATTATACGTCTTAGTATCCAGTCAGGAATGTAAGCTGAATTCTGTGAATGCAAAAATTAATTTTAGCATCTCTTGTTTAAAGTGCATATCTGAAGAAGCAATTTTTGATTAGTTCCCATTATGTACCTATCTGTGAGGCTATTACCTACAGACAAATGTACAGAAGTTCCCAGAAATATGGAATATAGTAGTAGTTCTCAGCCAGAGCAGTAGTTCTCAGCCAGGGGTATGTGTATCCAGGGGCAAATGAGAGTTTTGCAGAGCCCAGGGCAGCACAATTTTGCGGGGCCTCCCTTTGGAGAAAAAATAGAAAAAAGGCGTCAAATGCGCAAATTGAAGGCTATTTTCATATTAAATGTGAATTGGGTAAATTTGATAGAAACTTAATTTAGTTGGATAATTTTTATTTTAATTATATTGTAAGTCATTCTTTTAAAAAAATCTGCATTAATAATTAAAAATTTTCATTTGTATTTGTCTCCTCCCCCTCCTGCCTCACTCTCTCTTTCTCTTCTCCTCCTCCTCCTTCTGCCTCACTCTCTCTCTCCTCCTCCTCCTCCTGCCTCACTCTCTCTTTCTCTTTCTCTTTCTCTTTCTCTTCCTCTTCTCCTTCTGCCTCACTCTCTCTTTCTCTTCTCCTTAGTCCTCCCCCTCCTGCCTCTCACTCGCGGAGCCCAAACGGCCATTCAGGCCCCACGCGGCATCCCGGGGGCCGAGCGCCATGGCGGGAGGCAAAAAGGGGTGGGGTGGTGATGTACACGGCCGGGGGCGAGACCTGGAGCCTCTGTCACGTCCTTCGCCTCCTGCCCCCTGGCCGTGTACATCACCGCCCCACCCCCCTTCGCCTCCCGCCGTGGCGCTCGGCTGAGTTCTGTGCCACTCAGCCAGAACGCCGCACGGGAGCAAGCGGCTCAAGCGGCCGTTTGGGCCCCGCGCGGGAGCTCAGCGCAGGGCCTATTGCAGAGTGGGGCCCGGGGGCAGCTGCCCCGCTTGCCCTGCCCTATATCTGCCACTGTGTAGCCATGGGAGTAAGCAGAGATCCTCTAGAGAGTACATCAACTAATTTAGGTATTTGGCTAGTTTTACAAAAAGCTACATGAAAAATCAGCCGAGCAGTCAAACTAAAATTTCACAGACAACTGCTCTATATAATATACCCAGAAATGTAGGTACAATGTTTATATTTCAGTTGGAAGGTGAAACTTGGGGGTGCATGTGACAAATAAAATTCCTGAAATGGGTACAGCAGTCTGAAAGATTGAGAACCACTGTTTTAGCAGACTAATTCATAGCATCCTGCAAACTGTGAATTAGTACAGCTACTTACTTCTCTGTTAGAGGAATAGAATGTCACATTATTTGGTCAAAATCAAGACTTCTTATTTGTCACCTGTTCTCATGACCTTCCTCAAGCAGACATATCAGCAAGAAATATCAATCAACTGATTCTATGTGCAGGTAGAATAAACAATATATAGCTATTCTTCGTCATAAGCCAAAGGAAGTTGTAGAACTACATTTGATTTGACCTTCTGATCAGAATCAAAGAGCAAAGAAGCCAACTCTTTGAGACAGCATGGTTATGTATCCTCACTGCCAAACAAGGGACCTTACATGTCATGAATAAATGACTGAAGTGAATATGACACTATATGTAGGTATTTTCTCCTTAACTTTGTTATTTTGTATGGTATTTTGATTATATTTTCTTCATTTGTGAAATAAATCAACTATAATTAAAACAGTTTGTTACGTTCAGAATTAAAGTACTCTTTTTAATTGACCGCTTTAGAATGGATTGAAATAATACACTGAAAGAGAAATTGTGTACACAACTGGACTGGTGGTTTGCACCATTTCCTTGCATAAGGCTACTTGGCAATTAGAAAGACTTGTCATATGAAGCAATTTCCATTGACCCTTTGCCAACTATGACAAGTATTTCACTTCTGTGCCATTTGACCTGCATTCCCTAAAAAGTTGTGACTATTTCTCATTTTTCTGGGCCTCAGCATCTCACTGTCATTAAGTATGACAGATGGAGCACTTGGCCCACAAGTTGCACAATATTTGACTTTATTGACACAAGTTACACATTTGTAGACATTTTCTGAGATGCTCCACCATGGACTATTATGCCAGATGGTCTGGGACCCTGGTGTTTCTGCAGAACGTTGTCATGCTTCTGATTATGCTGCTGGTGTATTTCTAGCTAGTGTGCTAAGAAAGTATTGGGGGGAGAAGGCAAGATGTGGCCTCAACTCTGAGTCAGTATGAAAGGAAGGAAAAGGTCTGTTATGCCTAGAAAATCACAGGGGAAAGTATACAAGGGAGAAAATAGGTGGGAACGATATCATCATAAATGGATAACAGAACAAGAAACTTCACAAACATATTTGCAGTAGCTGAAAATCAAATATATTAATTGTAGTACATTCTAAGTTGTTTCTGTCCAGGTCTCTGAGTTGCTCTAATTTTCACTCCCTAGTCAGATACATCATTCAAAAGGCATAAAGAAGGGTTGCCACCACCTTATTCCCCACGTGGGCTGTGACTACTCTTTTAAGCAGCTCATAAATTGATCTCCTGTTTTTAGATTTCAACAAGTCTTATCCTCCTGTACCTAGTAGGAATCAACCAGGTTCATTGCTCAGTATCTAAAGTCTCTTTCCAACCAGCACTCTCCCCCGAAAGTTTTCTATTTTAGCTCATTCTCAGCTTCAGTGCTTCCTTAGCTGTTCTTGGGCTTTCTGCTTTGTCTGCTTCTTTGGTGATTTTATTTGTGTCTGCTCTCGGTCACACTCATACACATAGCTCCTCCAACATCCTATCTAGACCTCTGCACTAGTCTTGGGGAAATCCTGCACCAAAAAATTAAAAATTCTGAACACAATATTGTAAAATTCTGCAAAATTCTGTAAATTGTATTTCTCAGAACAACACTACATAATCACACCCATTTCAGTAGGTCTGTAAAAGGAGTAGGGAGTTAAAGAAATCACTACAGCAACCCAGTTCCTGGTTCTCTGCCTCCTCTCCTCCAAAGCCCTCCCCCCCCTTTAGCGCACAACTGTGGGGCCAGACACTCACACCCTATATCCCCTAGAGCCTAGCCATGCTCCCCCTGCCCAGAAACTCTCATTTCCTTCCCTGGTGCACAGCCATAGTCCCCCATTCCAGACACTCTCTCACACACACAGAGCCCAGCCCCACATACCCCAGCACAGACCCTCAAATCCCCTACTGCCCAGAGGCCAGCTGTGGGGGCCCCTCTGGGGCCCAGCACTTACACCCCTTCCTACAGAGCTCATCTGCACACACACACACATCCCTCCAGCCCAGACACTCACAGACCCTTCCATACTAGAGACCAGGGATCAAGAGGATGAAACAGCCTGATGCTGGGTCCCAGGCTTGTACCCAATTCTTTCTTCGGGATGTTCTGGGAAGTGCAGCTGTTGGGAATATGCTTATTCCTGCTTCCCCCTCCCCGTCCCCCTAGCCCTGTCTTTTATGTGTGAGCTGGGCTGTTCCGGTGGTGAACAGTAGATCCGCAGTCAAAGTTTTGGGAATTCTGTGCACACATTAATTTCTGCTTAATTTTACATTGCACAATGGTGCAGGATTCTCCCAGGCACAGCACTGTCACTCACACCCTTGAACTCAGCTCCTGCTTGGATTAGTATGTGGTTTGTGGTTTGCAAAATGGCACTGATTATTTCTGCTGTTTTACTTCAGATGCTTTACCATGGGTCCCAGTTTTTTCTTACATAGCCAAAGCCTTAAAGGTACGTGAAGATGGATTGACTACATCTAGCTAGCCACCTGCAGCTGATGGAGCAAAGCAGCATTTTTCCACTGTGAAGGCTGTAGTTGCTTCCATGCTTATCCATGTACAATTTGGGGGGAAGGCAAAATATTTTATTTAGGGCTTCGGTCAATTGTATTTAATGTATATTTTATCCCCCCCAAATGTTTCATATCTATATGCCTTTGAACAAAAAAATACCCTATGCTATGTGCTGTTCAGAAGCTTAAATATGGGTAGATTTATATTTATCCAATTCTATAACAGAGTCCATACCATTGCATTTAGGTTCTTTACTTTCATTTTGAGTAGGGTTGCCAGATGGTTTCAACAAAAATACCAGACACACTTGACATTACGTCACAATCTACATTACATCTTATTTAGAAAATACCGGACATTTATATTTTCTCAATTTGTTTCCCGAACAGAAAGCTCAAATACTGGACAGTCCGGTTCAAAACTGGACACCTGACAACCCTAATTCTGAGTTACATTTAACCCTGTGGAAACATTCAGTATAATTCCCCCACCCACCCACACACAGAAAGAGTTAGCATTGTAAGTTACTATACTTGCAGGTCTGGCTGACAGTGCCACCTAGTGTTAAAATTATAAGGCTCTGGTTTTAATTGCTTATTACTTTGTCACACTTTAACCTGGAAATGACCATGCCAACTATCAGCTTCAGACTGAAATTTTTGCAATGTGTCAACAAAAACAGTTTAGCCATTTGCAAGAACAAGATTATGTGGAAGATACATTGTTTTGCACATATTTTAAAATTCCTGCAACCATCTTACGGAGGTGCTCTGATATCTCCATTCTTTGAAGCAGGGGCTTGACCTTTTGGGAGTAGGGGAGGATCATTGTGGTGTCAGGGCTAGATCTTTTGCCTAAATGTGGCCACATTGTAAGCCTTTGAACTATCACAATGTGCTCATGCTCAGTAGAGGCTTGCTGTGTGCTTGCTTGCATGTTGCATCCCCACACAGATCCCATGTGCTGACTGTGTATATGTCATCCCCATAGAGCAACTCAATATATGCCTGTGCAGAAGTGTAACAACTGGGCGGGACTTTTCCTCTAATTGCTCCTCCTGGCTCCAGGCACCAGACTTGAAAGCAAAGATACCTCTTGTATGCTCTCACAGTCCAGGATAAGAGAGAAAACTGCCCAATGCAGAGAGATGAGGAAGATGAGAGCAGAAGGAATAGGGCAGGCTAAAGTGTGGGATGGGGAAATAAGAGCAAGAGCCATGAAGTGGAGGGAAAGAGGAGCAGAGGGGAAGAAGAAGGAACCAGTGGCACAGAGACATACTGTGCAGAAGAGTCTGTAGCCATTAGAGAACAATCTCTTCCAGGACCTGGAATGGCACTCAGGGTTCTGTGTTTCAACATTCTTTTGTTGTCAACAAATATCTTTGAATCCATTGGCAAAGTATTTGTCTCCTCCTCCTTTAGTGGCTGCTCCCACATACTGAATTACAAAATTGTCAGAAGTACTCTTCTGTGCCTAATATGATTTAACCAGCTCATGGCTGTCAAATCTGTTTTATTGTAACGGTCACTAAAAAACTCAATCAGTCTCTCACTTTATCACAGACTCAATTCCCCTCTGATTTAAGTCTTGCCAATGAGTTCACTAGAAGCAGAATCAGGCAAACGTCACCACTAGACAAACCTCAATTTCTAACAGGGACCACTAGTCACCAACAAAGTCCTGGGCAGTAGCGTAGACTAGAGTGCAGTTAATTTTCCGTTGCATTCTATCGGCATGTCCTTCTCATTCTAATGTCATTGTCATCGTATAGCATGTAAGCAAGAGGCTTCTACAAACAAGTGCACTAATTTTAATTCATGACCCATGAATGAACAAATGAAAAGGTACAAGGGAATTAAAAAATCAGGCCAGGCTTATGCATTGCAGAATAGGTTGTGTTCATTTATTTTATTTTTTGGTTTTATACAAATTAGAAAAGCATCTAAGCAGAGCTCTAGGTGATATATAATCCATATTAGGGCATGAACAACTCAATAGATCAAAAATATAATGGAAAGATAAAAAAGGGAGTTTAATTTCAATATATATTTTAGAGGCATCTGTCTGTGAGTCTGTCTGTCTGTCTGCGAGTCCATTTTCTTAAGAATGCGTAAATCATAAGAGCTAGGAGCACTAAATTTGGCATGCAGCTTCCTCTTATAACTTAGAGCAAGATCAGGGTTTGATTGAGGCAGGGAAATGGAATGTGCTAGAATTCGATTGTTTTCCACAACATGGAAATGGAGGGGGCTGTTTTGAAATATGTGACACTGCACAGTCACCACTAGGGGCAGTGAGCACAGGGGACAGCTGTATTGCAGAGTGACCACTGGAGGCAGCTGCAGCAGGAAGGGAGTGGCCAGTTGGGGACAGGGCTCAGCATCTTGCTGGCCACCAGCCCAAGTAAGTAGCCTCTCTGCCCCAAAACCATTCCTTTCAGCCTCATCACTGGACCAGGGGGGAAGCCCCACTGGGATCAGGTAGCACAGCCCTAGCCCCCCCTCTTCCCAGCACCCACAGGAGGCCCTCCAAACATTGTCTGGCTGCCCAGTATGGCCATGCTGGCAGGCCTGTGCAGCCCCACCCCTTCTCTGGGCTGTCCTGTGTGCCCCCTTCACCCTCAGGCCTAGGCCTAGGCCCAGGGAGTACTGCTGCAAAGACTCCATGGCCCCCCTCGCACCTCTGATCTGGGCCTGGGGAGTGTTGTGGGGAGGTCTCCGTGCCCCCAGCCCAGCCCCGGGCTAGACCCCCCACCCAGCCCTGAGCTGCCTCCTTCACTCTTCCCTGAGGCCAGCCACAGGCAATGCCATGTTAAGTTTTCTAGTGTATAATAAGTTGTAGTCTCCCAGTTGCAGTATTTTTGCAGTATAGCATATGACCATGTAATCTTTCCTTTAGCAAGCAGGCTGCCATTCCATGTGGTGTATGTAGATTGCTGGCCTGAGAATTAGTGACATTTTACAAAGTTATTTAAAAATTAAATATGTGCTCTTTTTACTTCTCTAGAAAAGAGATCAGGAATGCGTCAAGGCTTACTTTTGTGGATTTTCAAAGCACCACTATTTCAGGAGAAAATCAAGATAGAGAAGTGAAAGGAACTGTTATGTTCCTACTTGGAAGCCCAGCAGAGTATGGAAGACAGTGGCTGCTCTCTCTCTTCTGTACCGTCTGTCTCCTGTTAATGTGATCAAGTTCTTTTGACCTCAGTTTCCCCTTAGAAGTAGACACTCTACCCATTGGACTCTGCCAATATCCTTACTTTGAGTTAGCAATCTCTGTGTTGAGAAATGCTACAGAGATAAATAAAAGGTTGAGAAGATGAAGTGCACAGTGTGGATTTAGTGTCACATACTGAAAATAAATTACAATAATATAAATAAGATTCATTGGCGGTACATAAGACAGTGAACTAAGACTATTTCTCTACTAGAAACATTTTAGCAGCACAGCTGCAGCTGCGGTACTATAGCAGTTCAGTGTTGATGCTCCCTACAGCAATGGGATGGGTTCTCTCTGTCACTGTGGTTAACTCACCTCCCTGAGAGGCAGTAGCAAGGTTGATGGGAGAAGTCTTCCATCAACCTAGCACTGTTTACACCAGGGCTTAACTTGCACTGCTACATTTTCACACACACCCATTTTAGGCTATGTCTAGACTGCAGGCTTCTTTCAGGAGAAGCTTTTCTGGAAGAGATCTTCTGAAAAAACTTCTTCCAAAACAGAGCATCCATGCTGCGAAAGTGCATCGAAAAAGCGATCTCCTTTTTCGACAGATAGAGTCCACACTGAATGGACACTATTTCGCATGTAAGCTGTGGTTACTATGGGCGGAATGGCCACCAGGGCACCTGTGCTCTTTCCTCTTTCCTCTTCTTGTGAAAGAACTCCCCTCTTCCCCATCCATACACGCCTTTTTTCCAAAAGCGCTCTTTCGGAATCCCTTTTTCTGGTCCTCTCAAAGGTACTTTTGGAGTACCTCCAACTCAGGCTACGAGAGGGAGCAAATATGGCCAAATGTTCAAATCTTAGATTTTATTATAATGTTCCCCCTTCCTCTCTGCCCTGTTCCATTTTTTCCTTCTGACTCATAAGTATATTTTAAGGGTACCTTTTCTTACTAATACATAAAAAATAAATTAGTGTAATATTTCCACATTTACACAAGATGGCAGTAAAGTGGCATAGTGAAGCAGCATTTCTCTAGACCTGTAAGTATAAGATGTGGGAGTTTTTTGGGAGGGGATTATTGGGGGGGGGAGTTGTTTTGTTTTTTGGGTTTTGTGTGTGTGTGTATTTTGTTTTGTTTTTACAGGGCATTTGGTGTTATTAGAAATGTGTTTATAAAACTGTGCTGAATAAAGTTATGGTTATTTAAAGGAGATGAAACTACAATTTTATATTTGTTTTCATAGTTTGAAATCAAAGAGGTAAAATAGCTTAATGATAGGAATACAGGCCAAGATTTCAAAAAGTGACTAGTAATTTTGGATGGCCAATTTGGGACACCTCAGAGGGACCTGATTTTCAGAGGTGTTTCAAGTTGAACTCCCAAATTACTGCTCACTTCTGAAAAACCTGGCCATACTGCATGATGGTGTTCTCCAGCACATAGTCCAATCTCTGTGGGAATTAAGGGCACTGATTGCAATGCTGGCAGACTAGGTGCCAACTCTTGCCAAGCCTTTAGGCCTGATCCAGATAAATTCATTGCTGGAAACGAATCTTTTTTTACCTGTGTGTTAAAATGGTTGAGATGAGTATTGGATTTATAAAAATGTATTTAGTGTTCAAATTTTATGAAATGCTTTTAAATTGCTGCACACATTATTCTCACTTGTAATTCCTTTATGCCATGCTATCAAGTAATATTTAAGTTTTTAAAAATATTTGCACCTGCACCACAAGAAAGTCTATCAAAACTAAATGGGCCGTTGTAGAACATCATGATGCAAAATACTTTGTTAATTGTGCCCTTATATTCATGTAGCGGCTACATGCAAAATTACCCTTCCATCACCTTGAATTCTTGAAGGAGGACATGGAAAGTTCAATAAGAAAAACTTTTCATCTGTTTTGTTATGGCTTTATTGGGTGTTAATCAAGATGCATTCTATTAATGGTAGTCTCATTGTAATTTAATATTTATGTTCCTTGAGAATAATTCTTATGATAAACTTATGTACTTGTGTGATTTAAAATATTTGTATGTTATAAAAACTATTGATCTTTAGTCCCAATGTTGTTTTCAGTCACAAAGACTCTGGACTTAACCTGTTTTTTCCTGCCAGCAGGAGCTCTGAAATTCTATTGCCTCAAGATTTTCCTACCAAAAAAGGAATATAAGTGTCTGCACAGTGTCTGCGTGGTGCTGTCCATCCTAATAACAGGGTGTGCATAGTCAGGCCCACTGATTGGGAGGGGAAAGGAGGCAGTTGCCCAGGGACCCTTTTATTTGCCATTGGAGTGTGGCGCTGAGACCTCTGCAGAGTTGTGTGCTCTCCAGGGCTTTGAAGCCTGGGGGGGGCCGGGTGGCAGCATGGTCCATGTGGTGCTGAGGGCTGGCTGCCCTGGCCCCAACCTTTCTGCCTGAGGACCTTCTCCTTACAGGAGTGCGGAGCCATCTCCCCACCACCACCACCATTTTGCCCTGGGGACCATGGTGGCTGTCAGCCCAGCTGAGTGTGGTTCGCTAGGAGAACACGGGACCACGGCCCTCCCACTTTTTGAAAGTGGACAGGCCTGGCATCATGGAGAACTGGAAAAGCATGTCAAAACTTTGTAATTGTCATGCCATGCTTGAGTAACAGCCCTCAAGGCAATCTAATAAAGCAACTCTTCACCTTCTATACTATGTTGTCATCTCACATTGCATTACCCCATTTAAATATGAAAACATACAACCCTGGCAATTGAAATAGAGTTTCCAATTCAAGGCAATGCATTGGCAGGGAGATCTTCATTCTTTACATTGTGTAATTTTACAGAGTAGCAAGAAAATCTCTATCTCCTGAGCTTTAGAATTTGATTTTGGTTACAAAAATGCCAGTCAACAGAGAACTCTCTTTCCTTGCACCTTACCTTTTGTGATACTTATGGATATTGGCAACCATTGCATTGAAAAATAATTTAAACTTAATCAATAAGTGAAGGGCACCACATTATTGAATGTCTTATTTACTATATTTAATTATTAGATTTTTAAAAAAGTTTAAAAGAGCATTATTTAGGTGGCTAAGTTGACCACTCAGAAATTAGGAAATGCAAGAATCAAAATTCAGATTTTTCTTATGCTTTCAATTTGTCCCCTTACTTGCATATATATTATAATAATCCTTAATTACATTATCACATACTATTTTTTCCACAGGAGGTTCATATATGTGTCTGACAATATTCTTTACTATAGATTCAACTAATTTGCCCGGTACTGACGTTAGACTTACCGGTATGTAATTGCCAGGATCACCTCTAGAGCCTGTTTTAAATATTGGCGTCACATTAGCTGTCTTTTAGTCGTTAGGCACAGAAGCTGATTTAAAGGATAGGATAAAAGCCACAGTTAATAGTTCCGCAATTTCACATTTGAGTTCTTTCAGAACTCTTGGATGAATGCCATCTGGTCCCGGTGACTTGTTACTGTTAAATTTATCAATTTGTTCCAAAACCTCTTCTAATGACACCTCATTCTGGGACAATTCCTCAGATTTGTCACCTAAAAAGAATGGCTCAGGTTTGGGAATCTGAGGGCCAACTAAAAAAGAATTAATTTAGCTTCTCCACAATGACTGTATCATCTTTGAGTGCTACTTCAGCATCTCAGTCATCCAAGGTCCCCACTGGTTGTTTAGCAGGATTCCTGCTTCTGATGTACTTAGAAAAGCATTTTACTATTACTTCTTGAGTTTTTTGGCTAGCTCTTCTTCAAACTCTTTTTTTTTTTTTTGTCTTTTCTTATATTTTTACACTTAATTTGAGAGTTTATGCTCCTTTCTATTTTCCTCACTAGGATTTGACTTCACGTTTTAAAAGATATCTTCTTATTTCTCACCACTTCTTTCACTTAGTTGTTAAGCCATGGTGGCACTTTTTTCGTTCTCTTACTGTGTTTTTTAATTTGGGGTATACTTTTAAGTTGGGCCTCTATTATGGTGTCTTTGAAAAGTTTCCATGCAGCTTGCAGAGATTTTACTTTTATCACTGTACCTTTTAGTTGTGATCAAAGAGACTGTTACATGGTGACTGGCCTTTTCAAGAGGGAATTCATCCAGTCCACCTGTGACTAATTAATTGTCTCCCAAAGGTAGTTTACAGAAGGCAGCTGGTTTCAATAAAAACTGAAGCACTGGCTAGAACTGTTAGGAAGTAGAAGCAGGAGGCCAGAGCAGATGCTGGTTCCCTAAAAGAACCTGCATATGCCCTCTAAAGGTATATCTACACAGCAAAGTGATTTTGAAATAACAGCCGTTATTTCGAAATAACTTTACTAGCGTTTAGACAGCCAAACTGCTATTTTGAAATAAATTCGAAATAGCAGAGCGCTTATTTCGAATTTGGTAAACCTCATTCCATGAGGAATAACACCAAATTCGAAATAGCTAGTGCAAAATAAGCACTGCACAGTGCTTATTTCGAAATAGGGGGCCTCCAGCCCTTCCCAGGGTGCCCTGGTGGCCACTCTGGGCACAACCAAGAAAACTCCTCTCCCTGACCCCTCCCCAGAGCCCTTAAAGGGGTAGACTCTGGCCACAGTGCCTGTGCCAGCTCCAAGCCTGTCAGCCCAGAGCCAGCAGTCGCTGCACCTGACCCAGTGGCTCCAGCATAAGCCAGGCAGCCAATGCCAGCCAGCCCTCCTCCGCTCCCCAGGACCCCGCACCCATGGTGCTGGGAGACAGTTGGGCCAGTGAGACCCCCAACCCTGAGCCCTGAGCTTCTCCTTCCCCTTCCTCCCCTTGCCTCCCCCTGCCAGCTCCCTCCTCCCAGGTTTCCCCCTCTCCTCTCCCCTCCTTCCTCCCCCCACCTTCTTTCCCCAGTCTCACCTCAGTTTCATGCTCCCCCCACCCCAGTTTTGTTCAATAAAGAGGCTTTGTTGTAATGAACATGTGTCTTTTATTGTACAGCATGAAGGGGGGTTAGGGAGGGGTAAGTGGAAGAATGTGAGGGAGGAATTAGGCACAATCCCCCAGTGGGGCACACCAGGGGAGACTGTTACTGTCTGCAGAACGTGCTGCCAGGCTCGCAGCAACATGTCCAGGAGAGGCATCAGAGTGCCCAGGGGTGGCGCTGGCTCCATGCTGCAAAGTGCTGTGGTGTCCTGAGTGAGGGCAACCAGAGCACGCAGAGAAAAAAATGCTTTGCTGTCCTTCAGCGAGGTAGGGAAGCAAGCAAGGAAACCTTAGAACCAGCTGGCCAGGGGGGTTCCTTTAAGCACAGGTCTCAGATAGCCTCAGGCAGCAGCCACACAAGGTAACTCCTGACCTGATGCCCTGCCAAAACCAGTTCTGGCCGGCCTTAAATGCGATTCAGCGTCCTATCAGTGCGGACACACTATTTCGAAATAGCAAAACACTATTTCAAAATGCATTTTGTGTCTAGACGCGTTATTTCAAAATAAGATACTTCGAAATAAGATATTTCAAAATAACGCTGTAGTGTAGACATACCCTAAGAGAGAAGGAATTTGGAGTTGCTGAGAGGAGGATCTGCACAGAGGCAGAACTAAAGAGACTTGGCCAAAAGAGGACTGAGCTTCATGTGATACCCTTAAGTAAAGTGGAAGATCTGTCTCAGCCACAGGCAAGCCAAACAGAAGACAGATGACTAGGGAGAAGTATAAATGATGACCAGGGAGAAATATAAATATATTGCTTGATCATTCAGGGGTGCAATCCGGAAAACCAAAGTGCAATTGGAATTGCAGCTAGCAAGGGAGGTGAAGAGTAACAAGAAAAGTTTCTATGGGCATGTTAGCAATAAGAGGGTGGGACTCTTACTGGATGAGGGAGGTAACCTAGTGACAGATGATATGGGAAAAGCTGAACTACTCACTGATTTTTTTTGCCTTTGTCTTCACAGACAAGATTAGCTCCCAGACTACTGCACTAGGCAACACAGTATGGGGAGGAGGTGGGCAGCCCTCAGTGGAGAAAGAAAAGGTTAATAACTGTTTAAAAAGTTTGACATACACAAATCCCTGGAGCCAGCTCTAATGCATCCGAGGGTGCTGAGAGAGTTTACTGATGTGATTGCAGAGCCATTGGCCATTATCTTTGAAAACTCAGGGCAATCAGTGGAGGTCCCAGACAACTGGAAAAAGGCAAATGTGCCCATCTTTAAAAAAGGGAAGAAGGACAATCCAGGAACTATAGACCTATCAGCTTCAACTCAGTCCCCAGAAAAATCATGGAGGGGATCCTCAAGGAATCCATTTTGAAGCTCTTGGAAGAGAGGAAAGTGTTCAGGAATAGTCAATATGGATTCACCAAGGGTAAGTGATGCCTGACCAACCTGATTGTCTTCTGTGACAAGTTAACTGGCTTTGTGGATATGGGGAAGGCGGTGGACATGATATACTTTGACTTTAGCAAAGCTTTTGATATGGTCTCCCACAATATTCTTGCCAGCAAGTTAAAGAAGGATGGATTGGATAAATGGACTGTAAGGTGTACAGAAAGCTGGCTAGATTGTTGGGCTCAGCAGGTAGTGATCAATGGCTCAATGGCTGGTTCGTGGTCAGTATCAAGCAGAATGCCCCAAGGGTTGCTTCTAGGGCCAATTTTGTTCAACTTCTTTATTAATGACCTGAATGAAAGGATGGATTGCACCCTCAGCAAGTTTGCAGCTGACACTAAGGGCTCATCTAGACTACAGGGAATGGTCGAAAGAAAATATGCAAATTCCACAGGAATTTGAATATCTTCTTCCAATCGCACTTTCGAAAGAAGAGCTTTCGAAAGTAATTAAGACACAGCTTTTTCAGTGACATCCCCCCCCCGGCGCCTTTGTTGAAAAGCCACGTAAACTTCCTTTTTTGAGGAAGAGCAGCTTTTCAACGAAGGGGGCAGTTCGCCGAAAAGCCACATCTTAATTACTTTCACTTTCGAAAGCTTTGCTTTTGAAAGTGCGATCGGAAGAAGATATGCAAATTCCACAGGAATCCTTTTTTGACCGTTCCACATAGTCTAGATACGCCTTAAACTAGGGGGAGAGGTAGATACGTTGGAGAGTAGGCATATGGCCCAGAGTGACCTAGACAAATTGGAAGATTGGGCCAAAAGAAATCTGATGAGGTTCAACAAGGACAAGTGCAGAGTCCTGTACTAGGACAGAAGAATCTCAAGCACAGTTACAGGCAGAAGAGCAACTAGCTAAGCAACAATTTGGCAGAAAGAGACCTGGAGATTACAGTGGATGAGAATCTGGATATGAGTTAACAGTGTGCCCTTGTAGCCAAGAAAGCTAATGGCATATTAGGATGCATTAGGAGGAGCATTGCCAACAGATCTAGAGAAGTTATTATTCCCCTTTATTCAGCACTGGTGAGGCCGCATCTAGAGTATTGCATCCAGTTCTGGGGCCCCCATTACAGTAAGAATATGGATGCATTGGAGAAAGTCCAGCAGAAGGCAACAAAAAAGATTAGGAGGCTGGAGCACATTACTTACGAGGAGAGGCTGAGGGATCTGGGCTTATTTCATCTACAGAATAGAAGAGTGGGGGGGGATTCAATAGCAGCCTTTAACTACCTGAAGGAGGGTTCAAAAGATGATGGAGAGAGGACGGTGATTCTGGAGAAGCTCAGCAGGGGTAGGACTCAGAGGTGAATAAGGCCTTTGTAATAGAATACTGTGAGGAGTCTACCTGCAGAAGCTCTAGGTTGAGGGATGTGGTGAGAGATGTGGTCGAAAAGTTTAAGAACCTTGTAGCTGTCAGACTGGTCTGGCTAGAATTATAGGATTATAGAATTATGTCTCACGTAGATGACCTGGGTATGGAATCCTGGTATAGGGACAATGGAACTAGTGAACTGTTACCTTTTACTTGTTTTACATCATGATCTGAGAATTGTTTCACTTGGCAGGATATGAGAATGGGTACCTTTAAGTTAGTAAATGAGGCCCAGAAATGGATATTTTGTTAGACTGAGAGGGACAACATTCCTTTCTTGTGTAAGTTTGATGGGCCACTAGTCTGGTTTGTGAGGATCTTGGCTGGGTCTGAGAACTGAAAAAGGAGAAACTGGTTGTTGTGGAACTGTGACACCACTTTTGGCAAAAAGGCTAGGTGGGGCTCCAGTTGGACTTAATCCTTCTAGAACACCAGACAGGGTGGCTCCAATGTGAGTGCTCTGATTTCAGGGACTCTGTGGGTCACAGCGACCGTGACTAGGAAGGAGACCTTCCTTGAAAGGAGCATTAGAGAACCCAAGGTTAATGGCTCAAAGGGAGGCCCTGTGGACCTTGACAGTATCAGCTTCAGGTTCCAAGGTGGTATAGGGTTACGATCTATCTGGTGATTATGTCTCTTTTTTCTGTATGGTTTTACTAGAAACAATCCCATTTCAGGCATATGCTATTTTCCTAGCACAAGCAAACTTTTGCCTTGCTTTAAGTTATGATAAGAGGAAGCTGTATAACAAATTTGGTGGTCCTACGTCTAACTGTTTAGTAGGAGTTATTAAACGAACAGACAGACAGACACACTCACAGACCTACTCTCTCAAATCATATATATAGTAGCCCAATGTCTGTGACTCTGTAACACTGAAACGCTGGCTGTTACCTCTGGGTGGCGCTGTTGCCTCCCGCCGTGGCGCTTGGCTGACTTCTGCGCTGAGGCGAACGGGGGCAGGGCGGTGACGTGCGGCATGACAGCGGCTCTAGGCCCCACCCCCTGGCCGTGAACAGACCCTGGCCGGGGGGAGGGCGGGGGAATGAGGAGGAGGGGAAGGTGGGGGATAACTGGGAGGCTGCAGGATCAGTGCTGGGGTGCAGGGAAACGGTGCAGGGGGGCAGCTGGAGCTCATAGGCAGCTGCTCAGCCGGGCTGCCGCGCGGGAGCAAGCAGTGCAAACAGCTGTTTGGGCTCCGCGCGCTCCCCATGCAGGAGGAGGAGGAGAAGAGAAAGAGAGACGGAGAGAGAGGCAGGAGATGGAGGAGAGCTGAGAGAGAGAGAGGGGGAGGCAGTAGGAGGAGGGGAGCGAGAGAGAGATGGAGTGAGAGACCGGAGGCTCAGGAGAGAAGACTGAGATAGAAAGGGAATAGGACGTGGAGGAGAGACCTGAAAATCCCGTTTTATGACGGGTTAATTGGCTAGTATATAGTAGATTTCTCTAAACCTGAGATTGCACATCACATTCTCTACCCCTTTATTGTACCTTACAGCAATACCATCCCACCCTTACATCTCCACTGCTGCTAGCAGCAGCACTGTCTTCAGAGCTGGGTGTCCAGCCAGCAGCCTCTAATCTCCACTCTTCCTTCAGAGCTGGGAGGCAGGATACTAGATTTCATGGGAGAGACCAGACTTTTGTGGCCTGTGACATGATTTTCCATCACCAGCAATGAAAAAGTAAAAGTAGGATGGTTTGGTATTGCCACATCTACTTTTGTGCTGCTACTGGCAGCAACTCTGCCTTCAGAGGTGGGTGCCTGGCCAGCCAGCACCACTCTCCCAAGCCCACTTTCACACAACAGCATCACCATCAGCAGCGCAGGACTAAGGGTGACGATACCATTACCTCTCTGCAATAGGCTTTGGGTCAGAGACTCCAGTTTGAGAAATGCTGTGACAAAATCACACATTTTTTGTGGATTGGTCATAACATAAATAGAAAATTTTGCAGAAGTGTAACACATCCACGAAATCTGCTATTTTTGCCATAAAGTAGATCACTATCTATGAAATAAGGAAAAGTGTATAAGGGGAGAAGGGGACACAGAATAAACTTGGAAAAACAAAGCAAAAATAGAACCCTTTACACACACACACACACATTCACACACACTAAAATAGGCACTGCCACTGTATCTTTGGCAGTAATCCTTTAACCCAGATCCCCACCTGCTAGCATGGAAGTATTATAAGACAATGCCCCATTAAAAACAGTTTCTGACCTTTTTTAACTTGTTCTCCTACATGTGTTGCTCTTGTCTCTTCCATGCTCCATGATTATGTGCCCAGGTGCACAGCTACCAGAGACTTTTTGCCCCAGTGGTGTCCAAAGGGCTAGCCCTGGGACCCTCTGGAGTCCCGTGCACATATATCGGTACGTAAGCTTCAGGGGGTAGCCGAGTTAGTCTGTTACAGAAAAAAAAACAGCAAGCAAATGGTCTGGTAGCACTTTATAGACTAACAAAACATGATACCATCTACATGTTTTGTTAGTCTATCAGTACGTAAAGCGCTATGGGCCCAGTGCCCTCCCAGTTCCTTCTTGTCATCAAGTCTGATAGTAGGTCAGGTCATGAAATGGACATGAGCAACACACCTCGAAGAGCAACAGTTATGAATGATAGGTAACCATTCTTTCTTCTTTGAGTACTTGATCGATTCCATGCTGGTTAACTCCCAAGCAGTACACCTAGAAATGGGCTTGGAGCTCAGAGTCCACACTCTCTACTGGTGTCATCCTAAGCCTTCTGAGTAATTGCATAAAGGGATGCAAAGGTGTGTACCAAAGACCATGTTGTGTCTCTGCAGATGTCCTGGATCAGAACTTGTATGAGGAAAGCTGCTGTTGAAGCTTGTCCTCACCTGGAATGGGAGGGCAGGATAGTTTATACTGACACCATTGTTGTTCCTATCAGAATTTGAGGCAGGCAGTTATCCATGAGGAGATTCTCTGGGCAGAAGATCCCAGGTCTTACCATCCTGTCTGCTACTGCAATGAAGAGTTGCTTCGACTTATTTGATTTGGTTCTCTTGAGGTAGAAGGCCAGGACCCTTCTAACAACCAGGATATATCACTTGCCTTCCTCATTGTGAGGTGCTGGAAAAAATAGGAATATATTCTGATTATTGTGGAACTGTGACACACCTTTGGCAAAAAGGGTGGGTGGGGCTCCAGTTGAACTTAATCCTTCTAGAACACCATACAGGGTGGCTCCAATGTGAGTGCTCTGATTTCAGAGACCCTGTGGGCCAAAGTGACAGTGACTAGGAAGGAGACTTTCCGTGACCAGCAGCAGAGAAAACAAAACACAAGGGAAGCAGAGAACACAAGGAAGGCCCTGTGGGCCTTGACAGTGCCATGTTCAGGTCCCAAGATGGTATAGAGTCATGAATTTGAGGATTAAATTGCTCCAAACCATTCAGAAATCTGACTGTCATATCCTGGGAAAAGACAGATCTGCCCTGGATTAAAGGATGGAAGGCTGCGATGGCTGCCAAGTGGGGCTTGATTGATAAGTGCCAGACCCAGGTGCTTGAGATGTAACAGGTACTCTAGGATGGATTGTAGTGGGTGAGAGGAATCTGCGACTGCCTCATCCAGTGATGAGGAGAAGAGTGGCACAACCAGGGGAAGGGCTGGGATGCTCTCTGGCTCAGGAGAAACTTCCCCTATAACTGGCATCTGACGCTCAATATTAGTGATGGAGTCTGAATCTGTGCCACATGCCGGTCCTGACAGCACTGCACACTGCTTCTCAGAGGGGCCTACAGAGGAGCATTGAGATGTGGCCCTGGAATAATGGGGAGACACTCTGGGTTCCAATATGGTCAGCTATTCACTTTGTCTTCAGGCACCCACTATTTAAAGACTGAGCTGATCAAACTTATTTGAGAATCTTTTGTTCTCTTACGGGAGACTAGAGTTGAAATCTCTGATACATGAAGGCTTAGCCTTAGACTCCCGTGGGACACTATGAAAAGTCCAAGAGTCTGCCCAGCCTGCACTAGCCGTGAGGCTCTTTAACTAACAAACTAAAATCAGTGAGAGTTCTATTAAGTGATGGGCTCTCAAGACATTGCAGAGGTTGCAGTGCAGAGGACAGCTGCAGCTGAACAATGACACTTCAGTGGAGTGGATGACAGCAGAGCACTCAGTGGGCATGATACCGGCACAAAGTGAATGACACAGGAGCAATAGCAAAGGCATTGTTTGATATGATCTCTTCTCCCAACTCCCGGAGTGGGAGGTGAATGCACCTCTGCACTCTGGGTCTTTGCTAAACAAGAACAGCAGCTGTGAGTGTGGTGCAGTGGGAGAAGACAGGAGTGGTGTGTTAAAGGGAACATTTGTTTCTGTGATTTTCACAGTGCAAGGTGAGAAACTGAGCAAAGGAACAATGCACCTCGGAGTCGGGTGTTTTAATCATGGTCATGTGTTTTCAAATCATGCCTGTGATGTTTTTCCAAATTAATGCTGGGTTCCTTTCCCTCTTTTTATTAAACATTTTCTTGTCTACACACAGACTTAGTGCTCATGAGAAGGAAAGTATTGTCTCTTACAGGCGCCCCAAGGTGGTGTGAAATTTCTCCACATTGCCGGGTGGGAGGGTTGAGCCAGTTCTGTGTTGTATT
This sequence comes from Rafetus swinhoei, assembly GCA_019425775.1. Classification (NCBI taxonomy): domain Eukaryota; kingdom Metazoa; phylum Chordata; order Testudines; family Trionychidae; genus Rafetus; species Rafetus swinhoei. Next base: position 38,751,842 of record CM033440.1, read on the forward strand.
GTCAAAAGGAACCTCCTAGATATTGAACCAGCCCTTCTGCTGCTGACTTCACCTGCCAGATGGGTTTAATAAATAATAATACCAGATTTGCATGGGATGGTGCCAAAGTGGACAAAGGAACATGGCTATAGGTCTGGCTGCATTATAAGCGAAAGTGTAGGATTCTAGTCTGCCCTACAACTCCTGCTTTTTTATTTACTTACGTGTTCAGGTTATAAATCTATTATATATCTCTTGTGCAACATAGAAATCAGCAGAGGACTCCATTAAAGATCTCTTTCCCATCCAACTTCTGTAATTCTTAATGACCTTGTAAGTAAGTCATAAGATTGGGAAACTTTTTTATAGTGAATAAAATGATCTGCATGTTGTTTTAATACAAAACTAGGAATAAATAAAATACATGCAGCAGAATTTAGCAACCTACAAAAACCCAGCAACCTTGTGTAAAATGAGAATTGCTCATGTATAGAATAATCTACATTTGGTTAATAGATGGTTAATAGATAAACCATATTCTAAATGCTATGTTTCAAAGCTGGTTTATGCTTTTTCAACTAAGGTGGGCTGAAATTCACTGCCTGCTTAAAGTGTACTAATCTGGACCCCTTGCTCCATTCATCTGAAGAAGTGGGTTGTGCCACTGTCACGTTATTGGATTTTAAAGATCATTGCTGCACCCATGGGGGGGGTGTTTGCCCCAAAAGTCAGTACAAATGGGACCATATGAGGTGTCAAATAGAAGCTTGTGTTTTGCTGATTCTGTATATGCTATTAATGTACTTGTATGATATCTGTATGTGGAGTTATAAATATATAATCTGTGCTCATGCTGGAAGATTCTCTGTCTGGGCGAAGAATGGGCGAAGAATGTTCAGCCAGTGACTGTGCTAATTAGCAAGGCTCCAGGGACAATGAATCTCTAGGTGCCAATACACACCTGAGGAATGCGTCTGGAAATCTGGATACCTGCAAACCAGCCAGGGCACAATGGCTGCCAGCACGTGAAACAGATAGGTCACTCGACCAGGTGATCTGCTCTAGCCAGGAAGATGCCAGGAGAAGTATATAAGTGCCATGTGGCAATCTCCATCTTGTCTGCAATTATGCTCCTGATCCCAGATGCAGCCTTGCGAGGGACAGAGAGCCGGGAAGAATCGTGGACCCATCCTGACATAGGATGTACACCAGAGACTTTTAAGATAGCAGTTTATAATATCTCTCCTAAGAGCCCGTATCAAGAACTTGGTGATGCGATGCATGTAATGTATTCTCCTTAACAACCTTACTCTCATGCTTTTCTTTCCTTTTTTAATAAACCTTTAGATTTTAGATTCTAAAGGATTGGCTCAGCATGATCTTGTGGGTAAGATCCAGAGTGTAAATTGACTGGGGGACTTGTGGCTGGTTCTTTGGGACCGGAAAGACCCGTATGGGGTCGATGAGATTGGTTTCTATAATCCCTAATCTGTGTGTTAGGCCCGGGGCTGATTGTGGCACAGGGATAGCTGGGGTGTCTGAGGTGTTTTGCTCGGTTGACCAGTTTGTGACCTGTTTGGGAAGGTCTCTGGTCTGGGGCTATAAAGAGCCCTTGTTTTGAGCAATTTGCCCTGAGTGGACACCCTCAGCGGTACCCAAACCCGGCCTGGTCCATCACAGCCATGAAAGCTCATGATACTATCTACATTTGTTAGTCTCTAAAGTGCTACAGGACCATTTGCTGTTTTTTAAGATTTTTTTTCAGCGTGTCTACACTGCAACCTTAGCTCAAAATAAGATACGCAATTTGAGCTACTCGAATTGCATAGCTTATTTCAAGTCAATTTTTAAATAGCTTATTTTGTAATTTGGTGCTGTCTACGCAGCACCAAATTACAAAATAAACCACTATTCCGAAATGTCCCTTAATCCTTGTGGAACGAGATTTACAGGGACGTCAGAATACAAGTCCATTATATTTCAAACTAAGAGGCTTGCTTAGAGACATGGAATAGCTATTTTGGGAAACCAGAAGTATCCCAAAATAGCGCCACAGTGTAGACATACCCTTACAAGACTAACATGGCTACTCCTCTGAGACTTTTAATCCATGATAGCTAGAGCCTTATTTGAATCCCTGCACAATGCATTTTACTCTGTAGTTGTCACCAGAAAGTGTGCTCTTGGAGACTATTGGTCAGGGCATCTCAGTGCCACAGCTCCTGGATTCTAAATTAATTTCCCAATAATTAAAAGGACCACTGACCCTGATTGGCCATTTTCTCTATAGCCACTCTAGCTTGCCTAGAGAGCCTCTCTATGGCTTTCTTCTGGGGAGGGCAAGGCAACAAGCCTCCAACAGGGAGGCATCAGGTCTTGGTCCACCCCTTCATAGAACCTTAGAGATCAGTGTATCATATAAGCAAATCTTTGTAAAACTGAGACAATTTAATATTAATGTTTCATTGAAAGGAATGAGAGTCAGAAGTCAGGAAGGCCCACACAAGGGAGCCAAAGAACACAGTGGTAGTAACTGTCTCTGGAGTCTTCAGAGTGTACAGTCCATGATGCTGGCTGACTGAAGATCTGTCTCCAGGACAAAAAGCCACTCTCTGAGTGGGGAACAGACTAAGAAGGATTCTAACAGAGGACACGAGATGGTCCACGCAGTTCACACAGGAGGGTGTCTTGGCCGAAGGGCTGAGCAGCCAGAAAGGCTGATAAACTCAGGGAGTGCAGGCACATGCACTTGGCCAGATGGGGGCGCTCATAGTAGGTGAGCGCCAATTAATTACAGGATCATATAAAATCAGCTTCCTTCTATATGACGCCAGTTTAAGCTCCAAATTTAGGTTCCGTTAGTAGAAAAAATGCTTGAAGCCTAGTATGAATGGCAATATAAGGTTAAAAAAGAACATGGCAGGGCTTTGCTAGGGCAGCGGAAGTGCAGAGTGAAAGCGAAAGTGCAGAGACTTAGCGGGGCTTTCTGCGCTCCCCGCGCTGCTGCCCAGCCAGCGCACGCGAGAAGCTGCAGACAGCAGCAGCTCCAGCCAAGAGCAAGAGGAGAGTCCGCGAGCAGCAAAACTGGGCGTCGGCGGAAGAGGAGACCGGGCACGGAGCAGTCTGCGGGATAGATCTAAGGTAAGTGGAAGCGATGCAGACTGGAGGAGGCTGCTGCTAACAGCCCGCCGGGCCCCATCATGCTTGTGACTCCCAATGCTTCCCAACAACCACCCCTCGCCTGTCGGTCCAGGCTCTCTCACCCGCCTACCTTTGCCCTCCCCACATAGTCAGCCTATATGCTCCTCCAGACAAGCCCCAAATATCTTCATTCGCCTAACTCACGTCAGCACCCTAGTCCGCACCGATTCCCCAGTCCCCTGCTTTCTCCAGCCCCCCACCCAGCTCTGGCTCATCCCTCCTCCAGGGTTCTGCTTCTGCAGGGGACACGGGACAGCTCCTGCCGCCCTCATCCCTCCCCCACCCCTTGTGAGACACCCAGAGAGGCAAATCTGTGGCTACCGATCCACAGAAATGACCCACCCTGAGCTGCACAAAACCTGGCTGCTCTGGTAGAGGTCCCCTTCCTATACAGCAATGTTTCTTAAACTTTTTAAGACTGAGGAAAACCAAACAATAATTTTTTTTTATGGGGAACACCAAGGAAAAAGAAAAAAAGAAGCAGCCACCAGGGAAAATTTGTCAAGCAAAAAAAAAAAAAAAATGTGCCACGACCCCCCCAGGAAGACTGCCCTAATAACAATCTGGTACACAGGGGCGGCCCTAGATGAGCTACCAGCAACTGGCGCCCTAGGCAAACCATGCAATCACCCCACCGCCCGCAACCCCAAGGGCAGATATAGGCTGAGGTTTTTGGTAAACTAGGAAACATTTTGCCCCTATTTTCCATTTAATGTTTTTTAAGCGTATTTATTTAAACAGACATAATTATTCAGTTTGTCCATCCACCAATGTTTCTGAGATCAGAGTAAAATAGAGACACGAAATTTTCAGAATAGATTTGTACACGACAGTTAGACGATATTTCAGTACGATTTCAAATAAAAATGCATTACAAATGTTAATTATAATTTTTATTATTACAAATCCAAAATAGTACATTACACTATCCTGCTTTAACTGCCATTACCACCACATCGTAGGGGATAGGGGGGCTGGGGATGGAGTTTTGTGGCTGGGAACAGGGGTGCCGGGGATGGAGTTCTTTGGCTGGGGAGAAGGGAGTGGGGAGAGGGAACAGGGTGCCAGTGGGGGGAGAGAGTCCCCTGCACCCACCTCCTCCCAGGATTCCCGAGGGAAGCTGGTGCGCGCCTCTCCCAGAGCCAACCCCCTCCCGTGGCACGGGGAAACCCCTGCACGCTGCCTCTCCCAGGGCTGATCCCCACCTCCCGCTGCGCAGGGGAAGCCGGCACGTGCCTCCCCCGGGGCCAACTCCCCGCGCTCCTCCGCCGGGGCCGACTCACCCCTCCTGTGGCACAAGGAAGCCTTCCTCCAGGGCCGATGCCAGGAAGGGGAAGTGGCAGGGAATTTGGTGCCCCATTTAACTTGGCACCCTAGGTGACTGCCGAGTTTGCCTATAGGCCGCCCCTGCTAGTACATGGAGCTGAAAACATAGACCACAAAAAAAGTAAGGATAATAATAAACAAATGCTAAATAAGGCCATGTGTCTGGCCAGGAGGTAGGGTAGAGGAGGGGACTTGGGGCAGGGTGTCAGAGCAAGCTGGGAATGTGGGGTCTTGGCAGGGGGAAGGGACTGAGGGGGGTTTGGGTGCAGGGTCTGGGCATGAGGCGGGACGCTTACCTGGCTTGGCACCCTGCTGCAGCAGGGAAAGCCTCCGGGGAGCATACCCTGCACCCTGAACCCGAAAGTGTGCCGGGCCATGGGCGCGAGTTACTATTCAGAGCCGGGGCCCTGCTCCAGCAATATGTGGAGCTGGGTCTCTCCCCCAGCTCTGCCTGGAGCAGGCCCCGGACCCCCCGCGCATCCTCCCACCCTGCCCCCAGAGCATCCCCCTCAGCCCCAGACCGTCCCTGCCGTGCACGGCTCTCAGCGCAGCTCCCTCTTGCCGGCTGCTGCTGCTGCCATGCGCTGCGTTGCAGGTGGGCGGGGATACGCCCGGGCGTGACATGACGTCACGGCCTGGGATTTTAAAACTCTTCGGCGCTACGTTGCAGGGCGTGGCTGGCTCTGGGTTCGGACTCTGGGATCTGAGTGCAGACTCCGGCCCTGCAAAGTGGAAGGCAGAAGGTAGGGAAGGGGCTTGTGTGGTGGGGAAGGGGCTTGTGTGGAGGGGGGAAGAGGAAGGGGCTTGTGCAGAGGAAGAGAGGGGAAGGCACCAAGAGACAGGGTGGAGGAGAGACAAATGGCAGGGGGCCAAGTGCTGACAAAGAGGGAAAGGGCAGGAAGGGAGGTGTCAGTGGGAGGGGGGACAGGGTGATGCTGGGAGAGGAGAGCAGAGGAGAGGAGAGGGGAAGGGTATTGGGGGCTAGAGGGGAAGGGAGGTGCTGGGAGAAGACTTGAAAGAAGGTGGGCATGGGAAAGGTGGGGATGGAAGAAGTCATGTGTGAGGGCACAGAGGGGCAGGAGGGGAACGGAGGCAAATAGTGGTGAGGGGGTGGGCATCAGGGAAAAAGAGGGCAAAGGGGGCAGGGGCAGTAAGGGAAGGGGGAGGCACCAGGAGGGTGCAGGGCTAAGGGAATGTGCAGGTGCCAGGAGATTCTGGGGGTGAAGCAGAAGGGCAGACACCTGCAGGGGACAGACCAGCACCAGAAAAGAGAGGCAGGGCAGGTGTGTAGAGGGAGGTGTTGGAAAAGGGGATGAAGAGGGGTAGCTCACATGATCAGAGTGGGGCTACTGGAGAAGTGGGCACAGGGGGGAGTGAAGGGCTGGTGGAGGGGGGCAGGTCGTAGCAGGGCTGAGGACAGTGAGAAGGGCAGGAGTCAGGACAGCAGAGGAGGGTGAGGAGTTGGGGGGCAGCAGGCACCAGGGGAGCTGATGGAGCAAGGGGAGGAGACATGGCAGCAGAAAGAAAAGGTAAAGGTTTAAAAATATTTATTAATAATTTGGTATGCTGCCCACAGCCAGTTTGTTTGTGCCCTGCGGTGCAGTTTGGGTTTATGTGGGGATCAACACGTGGCCGGCGAGTGGGAGCCAAAACAAAAAAGTAGTCAGTGTAATGATCTTCTGTTAATATGTGTTTTAGTATTTAAATTCTTGGACTGTCATTGCTCATGAAAAGTGCCGTCACATGGGTAGAAATCGGGTAAAAATTGCATTTTATTAATATCCGCAGAACTGACTTAAATGGGGCCTGTGTATTATGTAGTCTTGCCTTAATCTTTGTATTCATGCCTGTCCATGTGAGAGAAGCTATTTGTATATATTTGCTTGCATATGCAACCACACTTAAGTTGAGGCCCTCAGCATGTTCTGTAAGTATCAGTGTGGTCCCTGGGGCTTCCAAAGTTGAGTTGCCCTAGCTCATCGCTGACAGATGTCTGTCTAACCTGGTCTTAAATATCTCCAGTGATGGAGATTCCGCAGTCTCCCTAGGCAATTTATTCCAGTGTTTAACCACCCTGACAGGCAGGAAGTTTTTCCTAATGTCCAACCAAAACCTCCCTTGCTGCAATTTAAGCCCATTGCTTCTCATCCTAACTTGAAAACTGCTCTCATGTCCCTTTTTCGGTCTTCTCTTTTCCAAGGTAAACAAGGCCAATTCCTTCAGCCTTGCCTCATACCTCATGTTCTCTAGACCTTTCATCATTTGTGTTGATCTTCTCTGGACTTTCTCCAGTTTCTCCACGTTTCCTGAAATGTGGCACCCAGAACTGGACATAATACTCCAGCTGGGGCCTAATGTAGATGGCTCATTCCCTGCCTAGGGTACATGAGACTGGGCGGGTTAATTTCCAATCCTCCTGTTTATTCTTTTCCTAAGCCAGGAGGGCATGGTAGTTCTGATGGGGGCTCTGCAGGAAGGCAGCCCGCACTGCCCCCTGCCTGAAACCTTGTGCAGGTGTTAAACAGCTGTCCAGCCCACCCTAGAGGTGACTGCATTTTAGCGTGCCTGAAGCAACACAGCACCAGCAATGGACAGGAGAATGGCTCCCGGGCATGGCTTGCTCATGACTGCTTCAGTCCCATTGGATGGGCCTCGCCTCTTTTCTTCCCCTCCCCCGCTTTGCAATGGGGCTGTAGACTCTGGGGGGAGAGGGGTGGAGGCAGGCAGAGGTGTTTCCCTGCAGCAGATGTAGACACGTCTCTATATTAATCATTCTCTCATTGAAGTTTTTAGCTTTGTATTGAGTCCTTTTACATGGAAACTTTGTATTACGTCTCGGTAGAATAGTCCCTAGGACAAGTGAGGCAGAGACTGTCCCTGTGGGGTGAATGAGGTGGGAATGTATAAGGCGGAAGGTGAGCACCTCTGGGCAGTTGCAAAGGTTGGAGAGGGGATGGAAGCCAGATCCAAGATCAATGAGCCCTGGGAAGTGGGCCCATTGAAAGGAGACTGGACCTGTGGATGCCTTGGGGGTCAGCAGCAAGGGCCTGCTTTGGGAAACCCCCTCTTTGGAGGTGAATGTGGCAGCATTGAGACACCACCCAGAAGCTGGCACTAACTGCAGATTCATGGGACGGCTCTCACAGATCTTGCACATGCATAAGATGATAGATCTGCGGGGAGGCAGTGGCGTAGTGAGGGGGTCGGGGGGGTCAGTTGCCCCTGGGCACCATGCTAGGGAGGCTCCAATTTAATCCCATTCTGCTCCCCCCCTTATCCCTTCAGCTCACGTGCTCCTACTCCTCCTGCCACCGGCAGCTGGAGCCTCCTCCCTGCCTTTCTGCTCCAAGCCCGATCCTGCTCCAAGCCTGACCCTCCTTCATCTCCACTGGAGGGTTAGTGCATGTGGGAGCCCGGCCCCAAACTGTAGGGGGTTGGGGAAAGATGCAGTACAAGTTCCCCTCAGCTGTGTACCAGGTTTGGGGCCATGCCACATGGCGGAGGGGGGCAAATTTTTCCTTTGCCCCTGGGCACATAACACCCTCGCTACACTTCTGGTGGCACATCCAAACAAGCCACATGAACTCAGTACAGGTGCACAACACAAAATCCATTCTGCTCATGGGAGGAAACTCTTAGGCTATGTCTACACTGGCAGCTTCTTGCACAAGAACATCTTGAGCAAGGGTTCTTGTGCAAGAAGTCTTGCACAAGAACAGGTCCACACTGTCATGTGCGAGCTGTGCTTTTGCACAAGAGCATCCATGGCAGCGTGGACGCTCTCTTGAGCAAGAAAGCTCCAATGGCCATTTTAGCCATAGGTGTTTCTTGCGCAAGAAATCCCTGCCAAGCATCCACACTGCCCTCTTGCGCAAGAGAGTTTACCTCTGTTAGAAAAGAGCATAGCTCTTGCGCAAGACACCCTCTCTTACCACGCCATACTGTAAATTTCCTTACGCAAGAGCAGGCGGGCAGTGTGGCTGCTCTGTGGGTTCTTGCACAAGGACGGCTGTACTTGCGTAAGAAGCCGCGAGTGTAGACATAGCCTTAGAGGGAACACTTCCCCCAGTCTCTCTGCCCCCGAGTTAATGTCACACACACTGGGTTAATGCAACTGCAGGATAGTTACATGAGGGGGGTTTGGTGGGGGCCAAACTAATCCCTGTTGGTAGGAGGAAGGTGGGAAAAGTCCTTCGAGAGGGGTGACATGACACCTTTTACTTCTGGTCATGTGTCCATCTTGCCCTGAGCGTGTTGCCTCCAGAGGCCTGGCTAATGGGGGTCAGGGAGTGTGGCTAATGGGGGTCAGAGAGTGTGGCTAATGGGGCACCACCAAAAATTATACAAATCTGCCAGCCCCGGAGGAGGAGTGCATCGGCGGGGGATTTTGTGTGTGTGTGTGTGTGTGTGTGTGTGTTTTTTGTTTTTGTTTTTGTTTTTTTTGCTCAACTAAAATTGCTGTGGGGCCCCATCGAAATTGTTTGAATTGGGCCCTGCACTTCCTAAAGCTGGCCCTGAGGGTGAGTGGGTGGAGAGCTCAGTTTCTTCCCCCCACCCATGCAGGCCAGGCTTCCCACTGGCAGGGCAGGGAGGTGGGGGAGTAGAAACCCCGACTGTCCCCTCCAGATTAAACTCTGCCATTTCCCCAGCAGGCTTGGGAGGGCCACAGGGGAGAGAGAGCAGCAGTGCATGGGGGATAGCAGAGCCCAAGCATGCCCCGAGGGGGCAGCAGAGCCTGAGCATGCCCCGATGGGAAGGGGGGCAGCAGAGCCCGAGCGTGCCCCAGGTGGGGGGAAGGAGCAGCAGAGCTTGAGCCAGGTTCCGCGCAGGCGACAGTTTTAAAACACCGAGGTCCGGGAGCGGCTCCTCAGCTCCAGCCACCCCTCCCACTCCCAGCAGCAGTGGTCACTGTAAAAGCTGCTGCCTGCCCACGTGGAGGAGGAGGAGGAGGCTGTGCAGCACCGGAGGCCCTGTGGGACAGGGAACCCCGGGATTCCGTGGAGCACCGTTTGGGAAACTGCCCCAGGGAAAAGTTGTTGAGCAAAAAAAAAGGAGGCTTGCTCTTTTAAGAGCGGCCATTTTGAATTCTGTTCTCTCCACGGCACACCGGTGTGCAGTGGAACACATTTTAAGAAACGTTGCTATACAGGGCCTTCCTCACCCTCTACCTGCCACCTCCCCCGGCTGACCTGCATGGAGGGAGGGGCTGAAGCTGTGGGGAAAAGGGGTTACCAACTCTCCTAGACAGATGGGCAGGACGCCATTTACTTCAGTGACGTCTGGTGTGAGAGATAGGGTTGCCAGGTGTCCGGTATTCAACCGGACAGCCCGGTTTTTGGGTCCTCTGTCGGGTAAAAAAATTCAGAAAATACCGGACATGTGTAATGTCCGGTATTTTCTGGTTTTCCGGCTGGGCGCCCGAGGGAAGTCTGGTGGGGGTGGGCAAAGTGGCTGGGAGGTGGGGCACAATTGGCGCTGGGAGCCTCTGGTTGCGTGTGACACCTTGGGAGGAGGGGAAGCCCTGTACGTGCTCAGTCCTGCTCCCCGCTCCCCTCCCGGTCGGCTGGTTCTCCCCCACTTCTCCTCCCGATCTTCCCCGGCCAGCCCCGCTGCCCCCGCCAGCCCCGCTTCCGGTGGCCAGTTCTCCCCTCCTCCTCCCGATCTCCCCCGGCCAGCCCCACTCCACCCAACCCCTCCACCTCCCGCCAGCTCTGCTTCCTGCCAGCCGGTTCCCCGCCCGATTTCCTCCAGCCAGCCCCACTGCCCCCGACGACCCCCAACTCCCAGACAGCCCTGCTGCCCCTATCCCCTCCCCGCCAGCCCTGCTTCCCGCTGGCTGTTTCCCCCAGACAGCCCCACTGCCCCCTGACCTGCTGCCCTCCCCCCAGCTCTGCTTCCCACTGGCCACGCCTCTCCTCCTCCCAGCCAGCCCCGCCCACCTCCCGGCCGGTCCCCCGGCCGGTATTTTTTTTAACTCACCTGGTAACTCTAGTGAGAGAGTTGTCAACCTGGAGCAGGACCTGAAGAGCAGTATTGGCTGGAAGATTCCAGAGTAGCAGCTGCTGGGGGCTGGACGCTGAGCCCAGAGGAAACTACTGAGCAGCAAACAAGTTTGACCTTGGTCTCAGCTCATAAGAGTGATAAGAATGTCATTGAGCCAGTGTCACATTACTGAATTTGAGTGAGGCAGCCGGATCACTGCTGCACCCATGGGGGGGAGGGGTTGTTGGTCCCAAAAGTAGTGTAAAGGGGGCCATGCGAGATGTCAAATATAAAATTAGAAGACAGTAAGCTTCTATATGCTATTCATGTAAATGTATAATGTCTGCGTGTGAAGTTATAAGTATGTACTTTGTGTGAGTATTAAATATTTCTCTGTGTGTGGTTGAACAATGGGCAGAGCTTGGCCTATAGACATGCTAATTAGCGAGGCTATGTGGGACAATAGCACTCAATGGGCCAAGGACACACCTGGGGAAAGAGGAAAGACACCTAAGGGCTGCCAGCAGGGAACACAGGGATAGTCCACTGGCCAGGTGACCTGCTGCAGCCAAGAAGAGACCAGGAAGGAGGTATAAATTTGCCATGTGGCCATCTCCATTTTGTACTCAGCTCAGCACTTCATCCCAGAGGCAGCAGTGCAGGAATCGAAGAGCTGGAAAGAACTGTGGACCCATCCTGACCTAGGATGTGCAACAAGGACTTTTAAGCCAGCAGTTATAACATCTTTGCTGCAAGCCTGCATCGAGAACTGGGAGAGTCAATGCATGTAATGTATGATACTTTAGCAACCTTACTCTCATGCTTTTCTTTCTTGTAGTAATAAACCTTTAGATTGTAGCTTCTAAAGGATTGGCTCAGCGTGATTTGTGGGTAAGATCCAGAGTGTAAATTGACCTGGGAACTGTGGCTGGTTTCTTGGAACCGGACAGAACTTGTTCGGGGAAGGTGAGATTGGGTTCTAAGACCCCTCACCTGTGTATGAGGCCCGGGGCCATCTGGGGCACGGATATTGCTGGGGTGTCAGAGGGGGTTTGCTCGTGAGGCTTCAGGCAGGCAGCTGAAGCGTTCTGTGGAACTGGTTTGTGGCCTGTTTGGGAAGGTCTCCAGTCTGGGGGCTGTAAGGAGCCCCGAATTTGAGCAATTCGCCCTGAGCGGACACCCTCAGCTGTGCCCAGACCCGGCCCGGTCCGTCACAGCCAGGTACATGCACACCTGGTAAACAACTGTAGTATAGCTAGTGTAGGGAGTTTCGTGTCCAGTGAGTCTCACCAGGAACCTAAATCTCAAAGGGTGTCCTGAATCCCTCTAGCTGGAGCCATGTCCACTGTGACTTGGTGCAAGGTAACCGGAACAGGACTTCCTGCAGACTAAATGGGTGTAAGCATTTCCAAGTACCTGTTACTTTTTTATGCATTGCTCTGCCTATGTTTATTGGTTTAATACTTTGCAGTAGCTGTGTAACCTATTTGGCAGTATTGAGCCTGTAACAGTAGTGATGTAGTGAGATTAATAAAAGCAACTATCTGTCCCTAATCAACTCTGTCTTGAAGCGAATCCATAACCCTGTTGGGCCCTGGCCCTGGGCCTTGACATCTCTGTTCCACTTCTTCATATACAAACTACATATTATTTACAAGGCTTCCTTTCTTTTGTTCTCTTTGAGTGTACAAGACTTACAAATGTGCACACAACTGTGATGCTGCAAACTTAGTTAAAACACCTCACAGAAAAAAAGAAGTGGAAGAAGCAGGGATATCTTTTTTCAGTTTCAAAAAGTTTATTTATTCTTATGAATTAATACAAAAAATATTTAAAAGTTCTGATTATAACAGACCAAAATTACATACTTTTGGGTATCAAAGATCCATTTATTATGTTTACATAATCAGTAATTTTTCTAGTCAAAATATTAAAGTAAGTGTACACAGATACTATAAAACAGGGGTGGGCAATAAGCAGCCTGCAGGCCACTTATTGCCTGCCCCTACTATAAATCCAGGGCTCCATTCTTATTTGCCTTGACTGCATTCCCAAGAGTTCAAGGCTCCTTCATGTTTCCAGGCAGTGTAAAGTGGCCTTAATGTAACTGAGAATGAAGCCCATAGTGGGTGATTTGTTACAGCTTTGAGCTGTATCCTGTAAACTGTATATTTAATCCTAAAGACTCTTAGACTATTTTTGTTGTGTTTTGTAACTAGTGTCAGAGAGTCATAGAGGCCAAGTCTGTTGGCTCTGGCTTGGGTGGTGGCACTAATTAGTATTGTAAATCTTGCAGCTCAGGCTCCCAAACTCACCCCCCACCCTGCATTTCAGAACCCAACCTCCAGCCTGAACAGCTACACAGCTGTTCTTAGTGCCATAGCAAAAGCCTCAGGTTGTGTCTACACTAGCACGATCTTGCGCAAAAGCGGCCGCTCTTGCGCAAAAACTTACTGCCTGTCTACACTGGCCGCGTGTTCTTGCGCAAGTAAACTGACATTCTAATGTATGAAAATCAGGGCTTCTTGCGCCAGAACTCTGACATTCCCGCTCAGGAATAAGCCCTTTGGCACAACTGTTCTTGCGCAAGAGGCCAGTGTAGACAGGCAACATGAATTTCTTGCGCAAGAAAGCCCTATGGTTAAAATGGCCATCAGAGCGTTCTTGCGCAAGAGAGCGTCTACACTGGCATGGATGCTCTTGTGCAAAAGCACATCTCTTGAGGAAAAGCACATGCCAGTGTAGACGCTCTCTTCTGGAAGAGTTTTTGCACAAGAACTCTTCCACAAAAGAGTTCTTGCGCAAGAAGCTGCCAGTGTAGACGTAGCCTTCAGTGTGTAGATTGAGGCTCAGAGACACACAGGTTTGCAGCTGTTCAGGCTCTAGGAGGGAGGGAGGGAGAGGAGCAGGGACAGAGCATAAATCAGGGAATTCATGGCGTTCAGAAAGTACTGGAAGTCAGGGAGAGGAGTAGAAAGTGCAGGGTTCCAGTTACCCAGTGCGCGAGGTGTGTGGGAGAGAGGAGCAGAGAGAGGGTCCGTGGTCAGCAGGTGGAACCCCAGTGGGGCGCACGCTGCAGGTTGCCCACCATTGACAGCAATGCAGCCACCTGAAATGAAGGAGAGCCACATCCCGCCCACTTAATTAGCCTCATTAACACAAGTCCTACAATTGACAGGTACTTCTTTTGCCCATGAATGCTCATGAGTCTTTATATTTTGATTAGTCTCTAAGGGCTTGCCTACCCTAGAAAATGATTTCACAATAATTTATTTTTAAATAACTCCCAAAATAACTATTTTGAAATAGTGTGTCCACACTACAGAGAAGCCTTGAAAGTAGCCTGAGGCAGGCTCCATTAATGTGGACATGCTGCCTAGACTTAGAGCCGCAGGAAGCACTGGGAAATAATTTGTTTGAATTACTCTGGGGAACAAGGGAATATTTCTATCACTATTCTGGGGAACAGTTATTTTGAAATAGCAGCACTGGCGTGTCCACACTAACACTTTCAAAATAACTATTTCAAAATTAGCATTATTCCTCATGGAAAGCAGGAGTTATTTTGGAATAACTATTGGTAGTGTGGACGCTCTGCTTGTTTTTTTCAAAACCGGGAGTTATTACAAAATAACTCTCTAGTGTAGACCAGGGATAGGGTGCCACAGGACCACTCATTGTTTTTGTAGTGAAACTCGTGAGCTTTTATAAATGGGGAGATCATATGGAAATGCAGACACAGCCATTCTCTACAAGTCTCTCTCTCTCTCTCTCTTTTAAATTGCAGGTGGGTTTCTGCTCTGTGTAACAGCCCAGGCTCAATAGCCTTAAAAAAGACCAACGAGTGGGTGAGGTGCATCAGACTACCTCCAAATATTTTAAATTATAAAAGAAATGAATCTTGCAAATGATGGTGCAACTTTCAGAGACATATTTGACTGGGACTATATTCTCTGGAGTGTTCGTTTAAAGTTATTAGCAGCTGGCTTTTTTATCTACCTGGGAGTATTTTTTCTAGCTCACTGGCTGTCATCATGGATCAGTGCCAGTTATCCTGCTTTGTCAACAAAAAAGAAGATTGAATGGAATATAAATATCACACGTGGCGTGTTTGGAGTTCAGTGTTCTATAGCTGGGTTCTGGGCCTTGCTTATAGATCCAGTTTTCCAAGCTGACAAAGTGTATTCACAGCAAAATTGGAGCTGGCTTCATTGCTTAGTAGCCTCTGGCTGCATGTTACTTGACGATGTATATCTTCTTGTGTTTGATATTGTTTTCAGGACACGTAATATGATCTTGTTATTTCATCATTTTTTTGCTTCTGGTGCACTTCTTGGTCTGATAATTAACATAAAGTCTGGACACTATCTAATCCTGATAGGACTTCTGCTTGAGATGATCACTCCATTAAACTGCCTGACGACATTGCTTAAAATGGTAAGAACTTTCTGTATTAAGTATTGGTAAAAGATGTTTCCACTATAAACTTCACATTGTCTCTCCCTTAAAAAAAAAACTTGCAAAAAATGACCACCAAATTGGGAGATTAGTTCTGGGATCATGGTAGAATTCCCTTCCACCTGCAACTTGAAGTTATTGGCCATGAGAATCCTTAATTAAGGCACTATGGCCGAGTCCCTGGCAGCTGTGTAGCTAAGGGTATGTCTAAACTACATCTCTCTATCAACAGACAGATGTAGATTAGGCACATCGAAATTGCTAATGAAGCAGGGATTTAAATATCCCATGCTTCATTAGCATAAACATGGCTGCCGCTTTTTTTCCAAACGGAGTTTTTTTCGAAAAAACAGCAGTCTAGATGTGGATCTGTCAAAAATAAACCCTTTTTCGAAAGATCCTGTATTCCTCAAAAAATGAGGTTTACAGGATCTTTCGAAAAAGGCTTTATTTTTCAACAGATCCGCGTCTAGACTGCTGGTTTTTGGTTTTTTTGGGGGGGGGGGTTAGAAAAAGCTCTGTTTCGAAAAAAAGTGGTGGCCATGTTTATGCTAATAAAGTGCAGGATATTTAAATCCCTGCTTCATTAGCAATTTCTACGTGCTTGATTTGCATCCCTCTGTCGACAGAGGGATGCAGTCTAGACGTAGTCTTAGTGTCTAGGAGAGTCACAGGAATAAGCAGGAAAAGGGTGGGGGCTGCCTCCTGTCCTGCTTGTGTTCCTGGCCCAAGAACTCCAAGCCACTCCTAATCTAAGTTCTCAAGTTTGGGGTGTGGCCCCAAGAGTGCAGATTCCCTTTAGTTGGGATTTCTCAAAAGGTTCCCCCCTTTTACCAGAGGGGTAGGAATGGGGGCTTACTTGCTCCCGGACACACTCTGCTCATACCCTGAGACTGCTGAACCAGGGTCCTGCCCCGGGTTCCCCGCTGTGCCTCTCTCTTTTAAATGTAATAAGAGCCATGGGTGGCTCTTACCACATTTCAAAGGCAGTGGTGCAGCTGGGATAGCGAGCACCCCGCCCTGCTCCTCCCTACAACAACTAATCGAGTAGTCGATGGATATTCCATTGAAATTTAACATCCCTAGTATGCACATAGCTTGTAACATGGTTTAGAATTCTTCTTGACAAAAGTTGCTACGTATATGTGGCATCTCTTAGTACACAAGAAAAACAATTGAATGTCTGTATGGCAGTTTACACTAAACACACCAGTAAAAGCTAAATATCTACCTTAGTTATAGAAAAACTGACTGCCTTATCTTGAAGCTGGAGTCTCATTTCTCTTTCTTTGTGTTTGTCTCTTCCAGACTGGCAATGCTAATACCCTTCTGGGGAAGGTAAACCGATGGGTGCATCTTCATATTCAACACTGCCGTGTGGTCCTTACTTATCACATGTGGTGGGTTTGTATTTCCAACTGGAATGATGTGGTGGAAAATCTGGGACTTCCATATTTTATTGTCTTTTTGTTGGGGCTAAGTATACTTACATTTATAATGAATCCATACTGGATATACACATTGACTCCACGGCTCTTTGGTCCAATTGACACAAACTCTCCAAATACAGCTTTGAAAAAATGATCCTCTGGAAAATTAAATAGTGAAACATTCCAAAAGAAGAAGATATAGTTTTGGAAGAATATTGTTGAATAATTATATTTGATTCTTCCATTCTCTGTTTTACTGATGAAATGTATGCTTCTTTGCTGTTCAACAGTTTTCCATCAGGGCTTTGCAGTGATGAAATAAGCTTTGGTATATATGTACTAGCAGTATTATTTTGCATATAGACAATTATTTTTGCATATGTTAAGGATAACTTCATGTTCAGCAATCAGGAATAACCACGGTATAAATTTCTCATATTAAAAAATGAGTTGCTACAGGATTACTTGTTTAAGTTACAGATCAACATGGCTACCCCTCTGAGACTTCTCCTATTAAGGCTTTTATAAAGGAATAGGTGAAAACTGCCCATTTAATTATTACAGATTATTAATACCACTGCAACTTCACAAAAATTGTCTTTTGTGCAGGTATGTCACAGGGTATGCACATCCCATCTCTCTTTGGGGGTGGATTGGGGGTAGTGATATTACCATGGTTGCAGCCTACCAGAGTGTTTTTAGGCTGACAGCAGTACAGCCCACTGTACTCTGCCTGACTGTCTGAGGGTTCAGGGATGTACACCCTAATGGCCAGGGTCAATATGACTTCCATTGGGGTTCAGAGCCATGTGGCCTAATGGCCATAGTTGAGTGCTACCTAAAGGGGGTGGTAAACAGGAATAGGACCCAGGTCCACCCTACTCCACCAGGTTCCATCCCAGGCCCTGTCAATGGTGGGTGATTACAACATGCAAACCTTACTTGGCTGGCAAATACCACTCATTCTGCCTCCCTGGAGCACTTCCTCCTGAGTCTCCTGGAGCTGGAGTTCATATATCATTGGCATCTCTGGATTCCCTGGCATGGGTGGATCACTGGAACTCTGACTTTTGCAGATCGACTGTAGGTAGCAGATTACAAGACTAGTCCCCAGGATCTCTGGTTCTTGCAGTCAGAAACTGTAGTGGCTCCTGGCCCAGAGTCTCCACCAAGTGTTCTGTCTCCTCAGTGGCCAGCCCAGACTGAGCTGAGCAGCTCTCCTTTATACTAATATAGATGTTGGAGCACGCCCAGCACTGTCTCACTTAGTGTGGGGTATGCACAGCCCATCACAAGATGATTAATATTCCACCACTTTGAAATTGTTTATTTAGTATGTGTGTCAGCTTTGTGGCAGACCTTGATCCTGAGGATACGCATGTGAATAACTTCCCAATGTTCATACGGATTCTCAAGTTTTGTCTTAACCAAATAAGTATAGGTCTAGTGAAATAAAAATGGCAGTCCTTAGACTTAAAACACAGTTGGTTCCTGCAAATTGCATCATAGTCAAAATGTAACTCAGAAACAGGAATATGCACAATATGTTGCAGGACCGAGCATTATAAAGTCGAAACCAAGGTGAATCAAATCAGGGTGTCAATTCAGAAACATTTTAAATGCCTTTTGTCTTAATTCAGACATCATAAAGTCAAGGACTGCCAAGTTTTGCCTGAGTGAATTGCGTAGCATGCAAAAACAAATAAAAACTCTAAACTACAAGTCTTCACAGAATAAAAATAACTGTAACTGGGATGAAGTGGAGAGAGAGGAGAGTGGTATGTTAAAAGTACATCATCTTCACCACAAGGAATCTACTCTGCCCAATATGCTCTGGAGTGGGTGTTTTCCTTATGGTCATATCACTTCAAATCATGCTTGTCATGTTTTCAGAAATTAGCTTGTTACCTTTCCCTTTTTTATTAAAAGTTTTTTTTCCCCTATACTTTTCTATATTAAAAGTGTTTTCTATATTGAAAGTTTTTTTCTCACAATGACTGTGAGAGAGGAGGTATAGCTTCTTATAGACACCAGGGGGTGCTGTGAATTTTTCTAACATTACTGGGTGGTGGCGCAAGCTGATTTTGTGTTCTTTTGTCAAAAGGAGCCCCTCAGGCTATGTCTACACTGCAGAGTTTTTGCTCAAAAATGGCTGTTTTTGTGCAAAAACTCGTGGCGCGTCCACACTACATGCGTGATTTTGCGCAAGTAAATTTACAGTAAATCAGAAGAAGAGAGGACGTTTTGTGCAAGAGTTATTCCTCTTTCTTCAAGGAATAAGGCTTTTCGCGCAAGAGCTCTTGCGCAAAAAGGTGTGTGTGTTATGGCAAACGGGTTTCTTCTGCAAAAAGAACCTATCAGAAAATGCACAGGTGCCTGGTGGCCATTCTGTTAATGGCAATCGGAGCTTTCTTGCACAGGAGCATCCATCCAATGTGGACGCTCTTTTACGCAAAAGTGCATCGCAAAAGTGCGATGTAGTGTGGACGTGCTCTTGTACAAGAAGTTTTTGAGGAAGATTGCTTCCACAAAAAGCTTCTTGCGCAAGAAACCTGCAGTGTAGATGTAGCCAATATGTTTAACCCAACCCTTGTTGCTGCCCACTGTACCTGGCAGAAGGGTTTCTTAAATAATACCTCTTCCAGTCTCTACCGAGGCACACTCACTTTCTCAGATTTGCATGGAGGAGTGGCAATATGGACACATGGGCATTGATAGAGGGCTGACTCAGTCATATGTAAACATGCAGGATTCTAGACTGCTCCACTACTCCTGCATGTTTATTTACTTCTCAGATCTATTGCACATCTCTTGTGCAAGAGAGAAATCAGGACTCCATTAAAGATTTCTTTCACCTCCAATGATACTTGACCTTTCAAGTATATCATAAGACCAGGAAACCTTTTATATAGTGAATAAAGTTATCTGAATATCATTGAAATACAACACTAGGAATAAAAAATACAGCAGAATTTAGCAACATGCTAAAAGCTTTAGCAATCTTTTGTAAAATAAAAATTGCTCATGTAATGAAAAATTACAGACTAATCTGCATTTACTTTGGTTAATAGACTATATTCTAAATGCTGTCTAGAAAAGCTGATTTAAGCTTGTTCAATGGGTAGGGTGAACTGAAATTCACTTTACCTATTTAAAGTCTGAATACTAATCACTGGTATGTAAAGTCATATTTAAACTTCTGCATAAGGCGAATTTCACTCTGTCACCAGAAAGTGTGCTCTTAGAAACTGCTGATTAGGTCAAGCTCGGAGTCACACATGTTGGATTCTAAAATTAATTTGCTAATAAGTAAAGAGACCGTGTCAGGATGTTTAAGCCCCAAATTTAGGTTCTATTAGAAGAAAGAAAGAAAACTAATATTAGAAATATTAAGAATCTTTAGAAAGCAAGAACCCAAACATGGTAGCATTTTGCTAGGGCATGAGAAATGTGAAGTGAAACAGAAATGAAACTAACAGGGACCTGCCCTGCTGGTGCAGAGCCAGTGTCAGCAGGAAGCAGCAGATAGCAACGCTCTAGCTAACAGAGAGAGGAGAATTGTGAGAAGGAAAGCTGGGGGATGGGTAGACGGGCAGGCAAGGAAATGAGAAGACGGTGGACAGAATGGCGTAGAAGTAGCCAAATGGAAAGGCTGCTCCAGCTCTCTCCTCTCTCCCCTTACGCTTGAGGCTCTCAATGCTCGCAAACCACTCTTCCCTATCTGGCTCAGGCTCTTTCATTTGCTTCTCCCCCGTATCACAGTTAACCTATGCTCTTCCACCTCCCCCTCCAAAGATCCTCAGGCATTT
This sequence comes from Rafetus swinhoei, assembly GCA_019425775.1. Lineage (NCBI taxonomy): Eukaryota > Metazoa > Chordata > Testudines > Trionychidae > Rafetus > Rafetus swinhoei. The sequence goes on from CM033440.1 coordinate 38,772,027, forward strand.
TACTGCACATGCTCCCCCTGGCTCTCAAGCACCCTACTCCCCACCAATTTCCCCAGTTACCCTGCCTTCTCCAATCCCCTTCCCCATCTCTGACTCTCCTCCTCACATATATACACACCCAGTCCTGCTGCTGCAGATGGTGACTGCTGGAGAGGGACACAATGGGGGTACAGGCCATGTGACTTCCCCTCTTGTGACTCCTCCCCACACCACACATAGCCTGAGGAAGGTCCCCACTTCTTCTTGCCCCACCCCACACCCACTCCCAGGCCTGCTGACAAGGGGGAGTTAAGAGGACAATTACCCAAGGGCCTGGTGATTCAAACGGGCCCAGAGCTCCTGGCTTCTGCCACTGCTACTGCAACTGCAACTGTGGTAGTGGCTGGATCCCTGGGCCCTTTAAATGGCTGCTGGAGCGCTGCGCAGCTCTGAGGGGGTGAGGAGTGCCAGGGCCTCCATTAGTCCCCTGGGCTGCATGGGCCCTCTGAAAGAATGGGGTCTGGTGTGATTGGAAGAACTATACTATGGATGAGATGTTTCTGTCTGCCAGCTGCTGGCCCTTTGCTCCTCCCCACATGGTATTGGGCTATATGACCCTTCATGTCCCCCATGTCACCACTTAGCAAGGCACATGAGATAGGCTCCTGCCACTCTCCTACCACTGCCCCAGATGGGGAGAACCCAGAGTGCAATCCATGACTCTGAAAAGAGAGAATCGTCCCATACAGCAGATCTGTATGAAGCTGGCAGTTCTGATGAAATAGCAAGAGAAGGTCCCCTTCGCCTTGCAACACTCACATTTTACCAGAAGCAGTTACTGACACCTGAGTATGGTCTTTTTTGCTCCCCCATTAGGATCTGATACCTTTCCTTAATAGTCCAGTGTAGTACATTCTGATGGAGGAAGTCTAACTGCTGCTCTGTCCTTCACTCTGAACCCACGGCAACATCTCCCAGTCAGGAGCCCTCTCCCAAACTCCTCATCCCTGGCCCACCCCAGAGCTCACACCTCCAGCTGGAGCCCTCACTCCCTCTTGCATCCCAATGCCCAGCCCCAGCCCAGATTTCCCTGCCTGAAAGCCCATTTCTGGCCCCATCCTGGAGACATCACTCCAAGTCTGGCACGCATACCTCCTCCCGCACTCTAACCCCCTCCCATACCCACAGCCCTAAGCACCCTCCTTCTCTTCCTAGCCAATCATCCAGTTAGGTGGCCCTGCCCCCCCACAAATGACTAGTAGCTGCTGGGGACAGAGGTGTGTCCTGTCCATAGGATGGTATAGGGTGGCGGTCTCGGGCCTCATGCTTTGGTTTGGCTCACCATGGTGACGGGAAGCAGTGACACAGCCACAGCGCACTCCACTCCCCTGAAGGGGAGAGCAGAGCGGGCTGGGGCCAGATTGCTCTGCTTCCTGCTACTACAAGTGAAGCAAAGTGACCCAGGTGGGAGATGGTGGCAGAGCAGAGCAGGCTGCTGTGTTGCTCCAATTCCTGCAGCTCCCACTGCTGTGGTGAGTGCAGGGTGGCCCAACTGCTGCTGCTGCTGCTGCTCCATGCCAGGCCCCCCAGTAATCCCGTGGGTCCCATTGCTTGGTGTACAGGGCTTCAGGAAGGGGTGTAATGGGGGGAAGGGGAAGGAACAGAGAAGGCACAGAAAGAACTGTGGTAGGGGGCAGGGCCTGGGATGGAGTGGGAGTTGTCCCTGGCCCTCCGCATCCCCTTAGGATGGCCCTGCTCGGGGAGGAGTCAGATGGAGATGCTCCAATGCTAACACACTTTTTGGAAGGCAAAGCAATGGGTAAATATCCATGTTTCATTACTTCATGGTTCTTGCTTATCACATGTGGTGGGTTTGTATTTCCAACTGAAATGATGTGGTAGAAAATTGTGGACTTCCATATTTTGTCATCTTCATCAGTTAGATACATTTACAATAATATTTAATCTGTACTGGACATACAAATCAATTTAGCAGCTCTTCAGTCTCATTGACTGAAACTTTCCAAATACAGACATGAAAAATAGATCCTAAATAGAAAACTAAAGAGTGAAACATTTGAAAAGAAGAGGTTATAGTGCTGCAACAGCTGTTGGGGTAACAGTAAAATATGACCAGAAGAACACAATGTAGGATTAATGCCAAGCCCAGGAAAATAGAATTTCTTACAAGAAGTCTCTGAATATATTGATCACCATTGCAGATTACTATTAGAGCACTATGCTCATTTATCAAACATGATTTTAAATTGTTGCTGTCTGTATTTAAAACTCTCTCTCCTTGACTCACTCAAGATTCTTGCCAGTAATTTCAGTCTGGGAAAATGTGATAAAAATCTCATTCTTGGGCAAGTAACAAGTTAATTTTAGAAAGATCAGGCCAGTGGCTGTATACTATTATGAATTAAGTGAAGTATAATTTCAGTTGTAGGAAGGAATCACTGCCTCCCAGTTCCAGGTCCTCTGGCTGGTGGACATTTTAATAATAAAACTTTTGTTAGTGTAGCGGTGGCCAGAGTTTGTCCCTAAGAGCCTCACTCCGGGCCCCCGCCTTTTGTCCCCTCTGGGTTGTCTTTCCCCTAACAACGTCCCTCTTACAGTCCTCCCTGGGGTGTTGGAGCTGCCGTCCCCTGGCTCTGGTCCAGCTGCATCAGTTTCCCCGCATCGGCTCGGTCTCCCTGTCCTCTGGCCGGCTGGAGCCCCTGCGGCTCTCGCTGGGGCCGCTCCCCTCCAGGGCTCCCATCAGGTTGGCTGTTGGCGGAGTCCGGTGCTCCCTCGGTCTCCGGATCTGGCTCGCCGCCTGCGGAGGGTGAGAGCACAGCCAGCCCCTGCTCTCCCCTCCCCTGCTACTCCCTCCTGCCTCCCGTTTGTACTCGCCGGCCGGCGTCACACCCCCGCTTGGCGCAGGGCTGCCAAAATTTATTTTGTAATAGTACCAAACTTTTCACGAAAAGGTACCAAAACACACAAAAACGTACCAAATTTTAAACATCAATATATAAACCCTATAAAACATCTTAAACAGGAAAAAATACATTTAACTTACATTACATCTTACTAAAACATTGAAATGGAGGAAATACATTCAACTTACCTTATATTTTGTTAAAAGAGAACTTTTTCGTCAACTGCTTCATTACTATACCATCTTTTTTGTTGCATTCTATCACAAAGCTCTTTTGGTGGATTCCACGTCGTGCAGTTAATGTCTTGAAGTAAAGATTTAGATCTTATTAACGCATTTAAGGTGGACATTTTCAGAGATGCACGATTTTTAACTTTAATGTTGTTGAGTAAGGAGAAAACTCTTTCAGCAGCTGCTGAAGAGTGAGGCAATGAAAGAAGATTGATCATAAATTCTGACAACAGAAAGAAGTGATATTCGACACCGCATTTTTCTTAAGATATGTTAAACCAAAATTTTTCAGGCATTTTTTCAGCATTAGGAGGTTGATCTTGCATTGTCTGCTCCCTCCATTCTTTATTTATTTGTTCATAATGTTCTTCATCAACTAGGTTAGAAAATTTCATAACTAGTGGGATAATTGATTTAGGCCTTCCCTCAATAACATTAGCTGGGTCCAACGCCTCAAGCAACTCCAATATTGCAAACAATTCACAAGATAAAAAGCACTGAAACATCTGCTTTGTAAGGCAAACATAGAAATTTAAAATTTTTACTCGAAATTCTTGCAATTCTTTCTGGGAAATTTTTGTTGAATTATCCAGGTAAATGCTTTCTACAGTGGCACCACAATAAATGTCATCTATCCTGAGATATGTTGAAGGATCATTAATATTGATTTTACTTATATCATTAGGTTTCAAAATTTCTCGCTTGATGAAATTACTGAGAATCCCTTTAACACTAGTATTAATAGAATTCCTTAACTTATGAATTCTAAATGTTTCTGCTTGATACTCCAAATTGAGCTTATTGATGTCAGGCAAAATGTAAGCTAAGAAAGCATAATACATTTTTGTAATGGGATTTTGTAATCCCTCTAGAATTCTTGAAGCCATAGGAATGCCATCTTCTAATGCAGCAGATGTAAAGAACAATAAAAGTGCAGGCCATTGTTCTAAAATTCTTTTCACCACTTGCTCAAGGGAAAGCCATCTTGTGCAGCTAATGTGGAGAATTTTTTGAGGATTGGTATTTGTAAATGTTTGAAATTCTTTATATTCATTTAGGCGCTTAGGACTATTGCTCAAATATGAAAAAATATTTCTGGCTAACTCTTCTAAATAATGTGGCAGTGCAGTGCAGGCTTTAGAAGCACACAAGTGCAATGAATGCCAAACACAAGGTTGTATGAAGATATGAGGATTTTTCTGTTTTAAGAGATGCTGGACTCCTCCTTTGCTTCCCATCATAACACTAGCATTATCGCTGGCAAATCCTATTAGGTTTTCAAAGGGGATTTCATTACTGTTAAAAAACACCTCTATGCAATTATAAATTCCAAGAGCAGTTGTGTCTTTAATTTCTAAAAGTGTTAGAAATTTGTCCACTGTTTTTCGAACTTCAGTATCATCATGTCTAGCTACCAGAACAAGTTGTTTGATAGTAGAAATGTCTGTTGTCTCATCAATAATAAGAGAAAATTTTGTCACCTTCAACTTAGATACTAGGTTACTGAAGTCATATTCACCGATCACATTAGAAAAAATGTATGTTCCTTTGGTTCTAGCACACTTGATATCCTTTGCTATTTTTTAATCTGGACAAACGTTTGCAACGAGGCCAGGCAAATGATCCAAAAGGGCTATAGGTAAATTGTGTTCTGCAATAAATCCACACAGTTTAAGCTCAGCAGCTGCTATCTGTGCTGAGTGAATAGAGGATGGACCAGGTTTCATAAAGTAAGTTACTTTTGAAATTTGTTTTGTAGATTTTAGGGTTTTTTGATGCTTTTCTGTGTTTTCATGTCTTTCAATTTGACTTAAACTACACCAGCAATTTCGCAATTGCATAATTTGCAGAAACCTTTACCTGAGTTGTATTTACTAACTACTAGCCAGCCAGAAAATTTTTCATGTGTCAACAATTTCGACGGCAATTTTCTCTCATAAGAAGCTGTACACTTTTGTTTATTTTTCTTAGGAGTGTTATCCTTATCATTTTCATCACTATCTGAACGAATATCCATATTTTTCTCTTCACTCATAATGGGTTCACAAAAAACAACGTGAAAACACAAAATGTTCACAAAGGACTTGTAAAAGTAAGCAAACAACGCCGAGTAACCGGAACACAGCGCTAACTGCATCACTGCAACTCAAACTGACGCCAGGGCGGCAGGGCCAGTGATGCGGCCACGTGAAGCGGAGGAACACATCACATGATTGCATCACATTACACAATACACACAGTCACCTCTCTCCCCAGTCTTCATTTGCATAATAAACCGAAAGATATTAATGAACATGTATCAGATGTAAGAAATGTTAACGCTTTTAAAAATGAGCGTGGAACATAAAATTATAACATAGAGGCTTCTGAGCAAAAATTTATAATATTAACACAAAATTCCTAAAACGTACCAAAAATATCGGGCGTCGTACCAAACGTACAACAGGAGGTAAATAGTACCAATTTTGTACGAACTTACCAACTTTGGCAGCCCTGGCTCGGCGTCTGAGCTGGCTGGCGGCCCCAGGGCCCATCACTTCTGGCCCCGGCCCTTCTGCGCCTGCACCCTCGGCCCTCCGCCCGCCGCTCGGGGTGCCGGCGGTGTCGGCGCCAGGGCAGCGGGGCTCCGCCGGTAAGCGGGCCTCAGTATGGGGGGCGGCTTCCCCATCACAGTTAGAAATAGGTCAAGTTAGGGATTCTGAATAATACACATATCCCACGAATTCAATGGTATTAAACTGAAACAATTATGAGATGTATATTTGAGAAAGTATTTAAATATCAATGTTTCAAAATTATATTTTAATGCAAGGATGCATTACTTACATGAAAAACATGGCCTTTAATAATCCTAGGGAACTTAAACTAAAAACATGTATTTGTCAAAATGACATCACTGTTTGTCTCTTTGTCACATTGGTCCTCATCCATGTCCAACATACACACATCTCTGCACAAGGCAGACAGCTGTCATAGTGGTCAACATATGGTCTTTCTGCATGAACTTTCGATTTGTAGGATTGACTTAGGAATGCATATTTCCTGCATAATTGGTGAGCTCAGTCCATCCTCCAAGATCCTTCTGAATCTGGAAGGGGAGGGTAGTTTTGGATATGCTCGATCATCCTGAAGCCATATTCTTGCTTGATAATTTGGCCTCTTGATAGGAGATATAAATACATCCCTTGTCAACGGCAATTTTTTTTTTTTTTTGCTTGGAAAACATCCGCCACCATAGCTCTGCAAGTGCTGTAATATTCATCTTTAAATGGTGAACAGCATATGAACACTTCTGGTGCATTTATGACCACATCAGTGGCTGTCTCAGCCATTGTAAGCACCTTCAGAGCAAGGAAAGAGTCTGGGAGGCTGAATGACATGCCTTTCTGTAAGATAATTTGGTCTTTCCTGCCATCCTTCCACTGGTGTCATATTCTGAAGGGTTATGGAAACCTAGCAGTGCAGCTCAGCTGTTGATCAGATCTATGAAGATGCATGCCATTTTGCTTCAGTTCTGAAGATGTATTTCTTCATGTGTTCCAGCTGCATAAGGATTGCTAACTGGACTGAACTATCAGAGGGGCTAGTATAAATGACTGACAGGACAGAAATTTTGAGTCAGAGGTGATGTCAGTATTGTGTAAACTATATGGCATAGCTAAAAGCCGAACAACACCCTTATCACCCGCAAGGAAATTCTCAGTGTGAGAGGGTTAACTGGACAATGCATGACATGCTCAGAACACTCCTGCCTGAAAAGAAACGAGCCTGGCAGGAACATCTCCCTGAGCTGGTGATGGCCTATAATAGTCATATCTATTCGTCGACAGGTTATGCTCCTTTTTATCTCATGTTTGCAAGGGATCCCAGATTGCCACTGGATATTCTGGACAGAGAGGGTCCTGAGGAAGGTGAGGTGACCAGTCTGGATGACTAGGTCAAAGGTCACCATGACAGGCTGAAGACAGCCTGTGAAGTTGCTCTCAGTACGACTAGAGAGACAGCCTAAAGCAGGAAGAGGACATATGATCACAAGTCCAGTGGGGCTCTCATCAAGCTTGGTGATCATGTACTAGTTCGTAATCATAGACACCGGGGGCGTAATAAAATACAGGACAAGTGGGAGTCAAGTCCCCACATTGTAGTTGCTCACAACAATCCTGACCTGCCAGTTTACACCATTCGGCCTGTAGGAGAAGGTCATTAGAGAACAGTACACAGGGATCAGCTAAAACATTGCACCTTTAGTTCAGTCAGGAATCCTAGGAGGCGTAGATCAGAATGCCCTGAAAAGACTGAAAGCAATTGGGGAATGGTTCTAGTCCCACAAACTGAATACCAAGGGGAACAGAGGGTGGCAAACCCAGGCCATAACGAGGATGACCGGACCCCTCAGGCTGACCCAGTGTTACCTGAAGACAGGGAAATAGAAAATATGGGTAATGAACCACCTGTTGTAAGAAGGTCCCAGAGAACTAATAAGGGTGTTTTGCCTGTTAAACTTAGAGATGATTATGTTATTGGTTCTATGTAGTGTCTTAATGAATGTTAGCATGTCCAGTAGACATAGGATGTTAAATATGTTAAATGTTTTTCTGTTAATTGTTAATGTTTTTTTATATGATGTGAATTTTGTGGCTGTGGCAGAATTTTAGCAAGGGGGAATGTAAGGGGACTGTTGGCCCCTTACTAAAACTCAGTGGGAGTTTTTGATTGGCCAGCTCCCAGTACCAAAAGGGGAAGGGTTCATGAGAAATCAGGGCCCTGAGACTGACAGACCCCAGGGACAATGGAAAGAGGCCAACACTCCAGCTCAGCCTGATTGACAGGTTGGACAGGCCAATGAGAAAATTAGGAGGCTAGGTCCCGTCCTCCGTGTGAGCTGGGATTTTCTGGGTCTCTCTGAGAAAAGGAGAGAGCTAAGAAGAGCAGCAAGAAGAGCAAGCTGTGTTGAGAGACAGACCTGCAGTGTCAGAGCCAGAGGCCCATACAGCCCACAGAGCGCAGACACTGTGCTAAGAAGCAGACCTGCAGTGTCAGAGCCAGACACACACAGCCCAAGGAGTGCAAGCTATGCTGAGGGGCAGTCCTGCAGTGTCAGAACCAGACACACACACAGCCCAAGGAGTGCAAGCTATGCTAAGAAGCAGACCTGCAGTGTCAGAGCCAGGCACACACAGCCCAAGGAGTGCAAGCTGCACTGAGGGGCAGTCCTGCAGTGACAGAGCCAGACACACACACAGCCCAAGGAGCGCAGACCCTGTGGTGAGAAGCAGACCTGCAGTGACCTGAGAGCCAAAGGGGTCAGAGAAGCAACACAAGGAGCTGGAGGCTGGCAAAGCAGCACAGTCTGCAGCTGGGTGTGGTGAGCAGCTGGGACCAGCAAAGTGGGGGGAGAGGCTCTGGGCAGAGGCTCTGGGCAGGGAGACACCACCAGCCAAGAGGCCCTGCAGGCCAGACTTGGAGAGGGATTGTAACTCCAACTGGGAAAGGGGTCCTGCCATCTAGAGCCTGAAGTCGTGTGGTCACTGCCAGAGCAAGTGTGTCCAACCTGCAGCCCCCCCTGCAGCACAGCCTGGGCCTGAGAAAGAGCCCTGGGACCTATAAGGAACAGACTGTGAACTGTCCTTACACTCTGCAAACTGCAGTTTGTGATGTCCCCGTGCTACAGAGCAGGACTATGTGTTCTCATTTAACCTTTCTCATTTTTTCCTTATTCTTTTATTTTTAATCAGTTGCTGTTTAATAAATTGTGTTTGCTTTGAACTGTATGTAATGATCACTGGGTCAAGAAAGCATCCAATGTGAAGAGAGCACCCCGGAGTGGGGACACCCTAGCCCCTGCCCCAAGTGACTACAAGGTCGAGGATTAAGCCCCAGAAAACCTGGGCCCAGCTTTGTGGGATTTTGAGGACTCTGCTACTCAGGAGAGTGGAAGGAGAGCCCTCAGGATCAGGGAGGCCTTTGGGTAAAAGAAGTGGGAGCGGGGACTCAAATCCTTTCGCTGGTCCATTTCACCGAGGTAGTATAGAAGCCAGGAAAGTTCCCCACAATAGCGGTACCATTCCCCCTGCTTACATATATACATGGATCATTCAATCTGGCACTTCGTGTAGTGCTGAGTTAAATGCTGACCATGTTGGTATGTACCCGTCTCTTGGAATGTTGGTATGGCATATCCTGAGTGTCCAGATCACTTGAGGGTGCATCTCCTGTCCCTTCAGTGAAGCAGTATTCAATTTTTAATCACAGTTTCCTAGGGCATGTGACATTGTGTACTGACCCCACAGTGGAGAAGAGGTTAAGACTATACTCTTAGCAATGGAAGCCCTGTCCCCTTAACCCTGCTGGGCAAGCTCCAAGGGTATGTCTACACTTGCAGCCTAATTCGAACTAGGGCTGCAAATGTAGGCATTCAGAATTGCAAATCAAGCCCGGGATTTAAATATCCCACGCTTGATTTGCATCTTCCAACTGGGCGCCATTTTTGAAATTTACAAGCCCGAAGTAACTGCCGCGTCTGCGTGGCAGTGAAGCGAGCGTTTGAAATAAAGCCCTAGTTTGAACTACCTGTTATTCCTCCTGCAATGAGGTTTAACAGGGTAGTTCGAACTAGGCTTTATTCGAATGCCCATTTCACTGCCACGTGTAGATGCGGGCAGTTACTTCAGGCTTGTACATTTAAAAAATGGTGCCCGGCCAGGAAGATGCAAATCAAGCGCGGGATATTTAAATCCCTGGCTTGATTTGCAATTCCAAATGCCTACATTTGCAGCCCTAGTTCGAATTAGGCTGCAAGTGTAGACATACTCCAACTTCTGCTGCAGTTTAAAAGGGAGCTGTACAACTCAGTCTGGGCTGACTGCTGAGGGGGAAAGATGCATCTCATTGGCTTCAGCCAAAAAGCAGTCAGGAGCTTGAACCAAGGGAACAGGAGATGCTGTGGCACAGGCAGCCATCCCTAGATGCCCCAGGGAGATTACAGATACCTGAGGTACCCTGATACCCTGAAGATACACAGATTCAGATTCAGGAGACAATGAAGGAAGTAGCCCAGAAAGAGACCAGCCAGTGTCCCCACAGAAGTCAGTGTGTTGTGTGTGGATTTCCTGCCGACTATGTGGTGAACCCCATCACCAATATCAGGGCTCTGTATTGGGACTCAGTGAAGAAGGGAGGGCCCGGATCTCCCTCCCCAGTCACCTACCTGTGGGGAGTGGCCTTCCAAACACTCTTGCCTTCTTCTGACTCTGGCCACTGGGACATAATTCCCTGTAGATAAGGGGAGTCCCGTTGACTCTAGCCATTGGGCCATATGTCCCAGACCAAATTTCTCCACTAAACTTTCATAACCGTTGTTCTTCAAGATGTGTTGCTCATGTGGTGAACTCACATGAATGCACATTTGAACTTTGGGTCTTCACTAACCAAGGGTGACATGCATCTTTATAGATCTGATCTGTGAGTGGGTGTAGGGGAGTAAAATGGGATGGAATGTCAAAAAGAATATTTGTTTGACTTTTTCACTGCAAGGTGAGAAACTGAAGTATACTGCCCAATGTATTCAATTTTCCCAGTGGAGAGAGGTAACTAGTGGGGTCCTCCAAGGGTCCTGGGACCAATCCTATTCAACTTATTTACAAATGATCTAGATTCTAGAGAAAAGGATAAACAGTGAGGTAGCAAATTTGCAGATGATACCAAACTGCTCAAGATAGTTAAGACCAAAGCAGACTGTGAAGAGCTTCAAAAAGATCTCACCAAACAAAGTGATTGGACAACAAAATGGCAAGTGAAGTTTAATGTTGATAAATGTAAAGTAATGCACATTGGAAAAAATAATCCCAGTTAATATGATGGGGACTAATTTAGCTACAACTACTGAAGAGCGAGAGCTTGGAATCATTGTGGATAGTTCTATGAAAGTGTAAGTCAATGTGCAAATAGAATGTTAGGAACTATTAAAAAAGGGATAGAGAATAAGACAGAGAATATCTTATAGCTTCTCTATAAAACCATGGTACACCCACATCTTAAACAGATGTGGTCGCCTCATCTCAAAAAAGATACATTGGCACTGAAAAGTTTCAGTAAAGGGCAACAAAAGTGATTAGGGATTTGGAATGCATTCCATATGAATAGAGATTAAAAAGACATGGAATGTTCAGCTTAGAAAAGAGGAGACTAAAGGGGGGTATGATAGAGGTCTATAAAATCATGACTGGTGTGGAAAAAGTGAGTAAGAAAAAGTTATTTATTTGTTCCCACAATATAAGAACTAGGGGTTACCAAATGAAATTAATAGGCAGCAGGTTTAAAACAAACAAAATGAAGTTTTTCTTCATGCAACACACAGTCAAGCTGTGGAACTCCTTGCCAAAGGATGCTGTGAAGACCAGGACTTTTAACAGGTTTAAAAAAAGAACTAGATATATTCATGGAGGTTAGGTCAATCAATGGCTATTAGCTAGGTTGGGTAGGAATGGTGTCCCTAGCCTCTGTTTGTCTGGAAATGGATGACAGGCGAGGGATCATGTGATGATTACCTGTTGTGTTCACTCCCTCTGGGGAATCTGGCATTGGCACTGTCAGCAAACAGAATACTGGGCTAGATGGACCTTTGGTCTGACTCTGTATGGCCGTTCTTAGGTATTTTACTCATCATCATGTTTTCAAATCATGCTTGTGGTATTTTTGCAAATTAATTATGGATTCCTTTCCTCTGTTGATAAAAAGTTTTATTTTCTATACACAGACTTGGTACCTGTGAGAGGAGAAAGTATTTCCTCTTAAACAGGGGTGGGCAATAACTTTTGATGGGGGTCCACTCCAAGAATGTGGAAAGTGGTTGAGGGCCGCACTCTTCCATGATATTAATGGAGGAGATGCGGGGTCTGGAATGGAGGTTAGGTGGAAAAGGGAGCTTGGGGTAAGGGAGGAAATTTGAGTGAAGGAGGCAGTTGTGACCTAGGACACTGGACAGGGGTGCAGGGGGTTGGACTGTGACCTAGGGCAGGGAATTATGGTACAGGAGGGGATGCAGGGGTTTGGGTTGTGAGCTAGGGCAGGAGGGGACTGTGATCTGGGGTAGGAGATTGGGGTGCCAGATCTAGGAGGGGGTATGGGTATAGGAGGGTGGCAGAGGATTTTGGTATGTGGAGTAGGGCGGCAGATGGTTGGGGAAGGGAGGTACTGGGGTGCCAGAGCCAAGATCTGGCCAAGAGACTTACCAGCCAGCAGCCCATTCCTGAATCAGCCTCGCTGCCTGACCTGCCTCCACAGAGGCTGCAGCCATGTGATCTGTGAATAACTATAGGTCCCTGGTGTTTCATGGCTGCCTGTTATTGAAACAGGCATCTCCCATTGGCCAGTTTTTGGCCAGAAGCCAGCCAATGGGATTGTGCTGGGAGCAGCTCTTAAAGCTTCTCCCCTTCCCTTCCGGCTCAGTTTTTAAAGTGAAACCTATCCCCAGCCATTTCTGAGGAGTGTGCATGTGGGGCGAGGCAAGCAAGGCAAACGGGAGCCTTCCTGGGGCTCCCCACAGCGTCTGCAGGCCGGATCTGGTGGCTTGGTGGGCCAAATCTGGTCCACGGACCATATTTTGCCCAGCCCTGTTCTTAGACATGGTGGGGTGGGACACTGAGCCAGTTCGGTATTGCATTGCCAAAAGGAATCACTAGGTATTGAACCCAGTCTTTGTTGCTGCTGACTTCACCTAGCAGAAGTGTTTAATTAATAATACTTCCAGTCCCTGACTACAAATATTCCCTGTTCCAGATTAGTATGTGGTAGTGGCAATATGAACAAATGGGTATTAATATAGGTCTGGTTGGGTCATAAGTAAACATTCATGATTCCAGACTGCCCTACTGCTCATATATGTTTGTTTACTTACCATGTGTAGGTTGCAAGTCTATTACACATCATTGTGAACAGGGCCATCCTTAGGCATACGCAGAGTATGCAGCTGCATAGGGGCACCACTATTTGTGGGGCACCACTCTGCCGGGATGGACGGTAAGCACCGGAGCCAGTGGGGGCCCTGCTCCAGCAATATTTGGAACTGGGTCTCTCCCCCGGCTCTGCCTGGAGCGGTCCCCGACCCCCACCTGCCAGCTCCCCCTGCACATTCTCCTACCCTGGCCCCAGATCATCCCTGCCATGCGCACCTTTCAGTGCGGCTGCTGCTGCTGCCATGCATGGCGTTTGCAGGTGAGTGGGGAGGATGCCTGGATGTGACATGACGTCACGGCCCGGGACTTTAAAACTGCTCGGCGCCGCGTTGCGCCGCGTGGCCTAGCTCTGGGTTCGCGGAGTCCGGGGCCCAAGCGCAGACTCTGGCCCCACAAAGTGGAAGGCAGAAGGTAGGGGAGGTGGAGGAAGGGGCTTGTGCAGAGAGGGAGGGGGAAGAAAGGGGAAGGCACCAAGAGACACGGTGGAGGGGAGACAAATGCCAGGGGGCCAAGTGCAGACAATGAGGAAAAGGGCAGGAGGGGAGGTGTCAGTGGGAGGGGGGACAGGGTGATGCTGGAAGAGGAGAGGGTAAGGGCATTGGGGGCTAGAGAGGAGGTGCTGGAAGAAGGCTTGAAAGAAGGGGTGGGCATGAGAAAGGTGGGGATGGAGCAAGTCATGTGTGGGGCATGAGGGAATGGGGGCAGAGAGTGGTGAGGGGATGGGCATCAGGGAAAAGGGGCAGGGGCAGTAAGGGAAGGGGAGGCACCAGGAGGGTGCAGGGCTAAGGGAAGGTGCAGGTGCCAGGGGATTCTGGGGGAGAAGCAGAAGGGCAGACACCTGCAGGGGACAGACCAGCACCAGAGGAGAGAGGCAGGGCAGGTGTGTAGAGGGAGGTGTTAGAAGAGGGGATGAGCAGAGGTAGCTCACATGATCAGAGTGGGGCTACTGAAGGAGTGGGCACAGGGGGGAGAGAAGGGCTGGTGGAGGAGGGCAGGAGGGCTGAGGGCAGGAGTCAGGACAGCAGAAGAGAGTGAGGAGTTGGGGGGCAGCAAGCACCAGAAGAGCTAATGGAGCAAGGGGAGGAGATGTGGCAGCAGAGAGAAAAGGTAAAGGTTTATAAAATATTTATTAATAAGTAGGGTGCCACAGTGGCACATCTAAACAAGCCACATGAACTCAGTACTGGTGCACAACACAAAATTCATTCTGCTCATGGGCTATGTCTACACTGGTGGCGTCTTGCGCAAGAACATCTTGCACAAAGGTTCTTGTGCAAGAACTCTTGTGCAAGAAAACATCCACACTGCCATGTGGGAGATGTGCTTTTGCGCAAGAAATCCCTGCCGCATGTCCGTGTTCTAAGAGAGCTTACACCTGTTAGAAAAGAGCATAGCTCTTGCGCAAGAAGCTCTCTCTTACCATGCCTTACTGTAAATTTTCTTGCGCAAAAGCAGACAGGCAGTGTGGATGCTCTGCGGAAGAATGTCTGTTCTTGTGCAAGAAGCCTAGAGTGTAGACATAGCCTTCCTTGCTTAGGGTGGCTGCAGCAAGAAGCATCTTGCAGCCCAGCCCCGGGCTGCCAGCAACGCCTCCTTAACAGTTAAGAAGGCATGTGCGACCTAAGGGAAGCGGGGGAGGGGAAATCTCTTGCAGGAGTGGGAGGGAAGGGGAAGACCACCCCATTGTCTTCGCTGCAAGGAGTGGCCAGAGTTGGGCAAGCCCCAGAACCTTCCCAAAGTGGGGAGCTGAGAAACAGGGAGAAGGAGCAGCCATAGCTGGGCAAGCCCCAGAGGCTTTTGCTGTGGGTAGGGCATCAGTTGAAGCTGTGTGGGGCGGTTTTTTTCTTCTCACTTGTGGGTGGTCTTCAACTGATATCTCTGTGGGTTAGTGGCTCCCAACCCAAAAAAGGTTCTCCACTGCTGCATTAGAGGTATGGAACAGCTTCACTATGAGGAGAGATTAAAAAGGCTGGAACTTTTCAGCTTGGAAAATATATAAGGAGGGATACAATAAAGGTCTTTAAAATCATCAAACCTGTGGAAAAAGTGAATAATGAAGTGTGATTTACCCCTTATAAGCAGGGCCGTCCTTAGCCATAGGCAGAATAGGCAGTTGCCTAGGGCACCAGTATTTCTGGGGCACCAATACTGTAAGCTTATGTTTGTGTTGCTAAGAGCAAGTCAGGCATAGGGGCACCAGTTTAATAATCCTGCCTAGGGCACCATAAATCCTAAAGACGGCCCTGATTGTGAACACAGAAAACAGTGTAGGAACCCATCATATCTTCCAATTACTATGATTCTTGATTACCTTCCAAGTAGGCCATAAGCCTAAGAAATATTTTATATAATGAATACAATCATATGAGTATTGTTTTAATACAATCCTAGAAATAAATATATGCAGAAAAATTTAATAACCTACTAAAAACTGTAGCAATCATTTGTAAAATAAAAACTGTTCTTGTCCTGAAATATTACTGAATAATCCATATTTACTCTTTCTGCTTAATAGATGGAGCCCATTCTAAATGGTATCTATAAAAGCTAGTTTAAGCTTGTTCTATGGGGCTGAAATTCGCTTTACCTGCTTAAAACCTAAGAACTAATTCCAGGTAGATAGAGCCTCATTTCAAGCCCTGTCCCAGATGAATTTCACACTGTAGCTGTCACCAGAAAGTGTGCTCTTGGAAACGACTGGTCAGGGCATCTCAGTGTCACAGCTCTTGGATGCTACAATTTTCTAATAACTAAAGGAACAACATCCGGTTTTATAATCCCCAGATTTAGGCTCCGCTAGGAGAAATAAATAACACCTAAGATTTATAGGAAATGTTAAGATTTTTTTTTAATCCGAACACGGCAGGACTTTGCTAGGGCAGGGGAACTGCAAAGTAAAAGTGAAACAAGACTAAGCCGGGCTTTCCGCGCTCCCCAACTGGCGCCCAGCCTGGGTCGGCAGGAAGCAGCAGACAGCAGCGGCTCCAGCCAACAGCGAGAGGAATCTACGTGAGTAGCAAAGCTGGGGGGTGAGCACATTGGGGAGAAGGGTTCGAGAGCGAATGGAGCTGAATGGGGGACAGATCTAGAGGGGGCGAGCGAAGCCATCTGTATACTGCAAAAACTAGCGGCTCTCACCTCACCCCTCCACCTATTGGTCCAGGCTCTTTCATCTCTTCTCCCTCCCCCACACACCCCGTGCTCTGCCGCCCACCCCGCCAAACAAGCCCCACGCATCTTACCCCGCGTGCTCCCGAGTCTCTCCAGTACAGTTCCCTAATCCTCACCGATTGCCGCGGGCACCCTGCCTCCTCCTATCCTCCCCCAGCCCTGCCCATCCGAGAGGCTCCCGCCGCCCCAGAGGCGGAAATTCGTGCCTGTGTTCGCCGAGATAGAACTGTCCCCCAAAGAACAAGACTCGGTGCCTCTCATACCCCAGCGGGCAGATACCGCCAACACACGCGTGGCACCTTATTTTTGTGCAGGGATCTGACACGCGCGACGCGTCCTGCCCACGGTAGGATATGGGGGGGGGAGGATCTGCCCCTCTCTTCCAGCTCCCGCCTCACTACCCAGCTCAGTGGCTGCAGCCGGGCTCAGGCTTTGCACCTGACACGGTTTGCACCCTAGCAGGTGCGGCTGCCCACGGCAACCGTCTCCAGGGCTCTCAGAGCTCTGTCTTGGGGCCGCTCCCCTTTTGCTCAGTGCAGGGCAGGGGGCTCTCGCCGGGCTGCAGAATCCGATCCCCGGAGAAGCAGCCCTGACTTCAGTGGGCCGAGCGCTGCTGTTGCGCACAGAACAGGGAAGCTGGAGGGCTGCGGGAGACCGAAGCGGGCCAGCCAGTAGCACCGCGCCGGACGCGCTGTTAACTGAAGCGCTCACTTGCTGCAAGGGGCCCTCGGAGAACCCGCCTGTCGGTATTTCGGTGGCCCTGCTGTTTCCCTCACTTCTAGTGATTCTTGTCCAATGTTTTCCTGTGCTGCGCTGTTCCTGCTTGTGAGGCGGAGGAAGTGAGGCTCAGCATTAACTAACCCGGGCCAATCCGACCCGCCAAGCCACCGCATCCAGCTGCAGAGGCTGCGAGCCCCGGGCAGGCTTCCGTTTGCCTCGCTTGCCTCCTCCCACACGCAGGCTGCTCAGAAACGGCTTCGAGTAGGTTTCACTTTAAAAACTGAGCCAGAGGGGAGAGGGGGAGCTGCTCCGGTCCCCAGCACAATCCCCTTGGCTGGCTTCTGGCCAATGGGAGATGCCTGTTTTAATATCATGGAAGAGTGCGGGCCAAAACCACTTGCCAAATTCTTGGACTGGGACACCCCCGGCCTCAAAAATTATTACGCACCCCCAGGGGCAGTAGGTTTGTATAATTTTTGGTGGTGCCCCATTAGCCACACCCCCGATCCCTGTTAACCATGCCCCGACCCCCATTAGCCACACTCCCTGACCCCCGTTAACCACGCCACGACCCGCATTAGCCACACCCCCTGAACCCCATTAACCAGGCCTCTGGAGGTAACATGCTCGGGGCAAGGTGGACACATGACCAGAAGTAAAAGGTGTCATGTCACCCCTCTCAAAGGACTTTTCCCACCATCCTCCTACCAACAGGGATTAGTTTGGCCCCCACCAAACCCCCCTCATGCAACTATCCTGCAATTGCATTAACCCAATGTGTGTGACATCAGCTCGGGGGCAGAGAGGCTGGGGGAAGTGTTCCCTCTAAGGCTATGTCTACACTCGTGGTTTCTTGCACAAGTACAGCTATTCTTGCGCAAGAACCCACAGAGCAGCCACACTGCCCGCCTGCTCTTGCGCAAGGAAATTTACAGTATGGCGTGGTAAGAGAAGGTGTCTTGCGTAAGAGCTACGCTCTTTTCTAACATGTGTAAGCTCTCTTGCGCAAGAGGGCAGTATGGATGCTCGGCAGTGATTTCTTCGGCAAGAAACCCCTATGGCTAAAATGGCCATTGGAGCTTTCTTGCGTAAGAGAGCGTCCACACTGCCATGGATGCTCTTGCGCAAAAGCACAGCTCGCACATGGCAGTGTGGACATGTTCTTGCGGAAGGCTTCTTGCACAAGAACCCTTGCACAAGACGTTCTTGTGCAAGAAGCTGCCAGTGTAGACATAGCCTAAGAGTTTCCTCCCATGAGCAGAATGGATTTTGTGTTGTGCACCTGTACTGAGTTCATGTGACTTGTTTGGATGTGCCACTGTGGCACCCAAGTTATTAATAAATATTTTATAAACCTTTACCTTTTCTCTCTGCTGCCACGTCTCCTCCCCTTGCTCCATCAGCTCCCCTGGTGCCTGCTGCCCCCCAACTCCTCACCCTGCTCTGCTGTCCTGACTCCTGCCCTCCTCACTGCCCTCAACCCTCCTGACCTGCCCCCTCCACCAGCCCTTCTCTCCCCTGTGCCCACTCCTCCAGTAGCCCCACTCTGAACATGTGAGCTTCCCTCCTCATCCCCTCTCTAACACCTCCTCTACACACCTGCCCTGCCTCTCTCCTCTGGTGCTGGTCCCTCCCCTGCAGGTGTCTGTCCTTCTGCTTCACCCCAGAATCCCCTGGCACCTGCACCTTCCCTTAGCTCTGCACCTCCTGGTACCCTTACTGCCCCTACCCCTTTGCCCTCTTTTTTCCTGATGCCCACCCCCTCACCACTCTCTGCCCCTGTTCCCTCCTGCTTCTCTGTGCCCTCACACATGACTTACTCCATCCCCACCTTTCTCATGCCCACCCCTTCTTTCAAGCCTTCTCCCAGCACCTCCCCCTCTTGACCCCAATGCCCTTCCCCTCTCCTCTCCTTTCCCAGCATCACCCTGTCCCCCCTCCCAGTGACACCTCCCCTCCTGCCCTTTTCCTCATTGTCTTTCTTCCCCCTCTGCACAAGCCCCTTCCTCTCCCACCGCCTTCCCCTATTTCCCCCTCCCGCTCCGCACAAGCCCCTTCCTCTCCCACCTCTTCCCCCTAGTTTTCCCCCTCCCCTACCTTCTGCCTTCCTCTTTGAGGGGCCAGAGTCTGTGCTCGGGCCCCAGACTCCGAACCCGGAGCTAGGCCGAGCGGCGCAGCGCAGCACCGAGCAGTTTTAAAGTCCTGAGCCATGACGTCACATCACGCCCGGGTGTCTCCTCGCTCACCTGGGAACACCGCGCATGGCAGCAGCAGCAGCTGGCAGTGCGTGCCGGTGAGGGGGAGCCACACTGAAAGCTGTGGATGGGACGGGGCTAAGGGGGACGCTCTGAGGCCAGGGTGGGAGAATGCGTGGGGGGGGGCGGCAGGTGGGGGCCGGAGCCCACTCCAGGCAGAGCTGGGGCAGAGACCCAGCTCCAAATATTGCTGGAGCAGGGCCCCCAGCTCTGAATATTGCTGGAGCATGGGCACCACGAGCCCATATAACTCACCGCCCATGCCCATCCCTGAACTAACTGCTGCTTTTGGTTAAATAGCGAGGAAAACATCACACTTCCAGGAGAGGCTAATGTATGCAGTCAGGGGAATTTGATACAGTTTGTGAACCACCAAATTTAGAGGGCTGTGTGTAACTGGACTGGGTGTGTGTATTTTACTTTTGTTGTCTGACAGGAAAGTTTCAGGGGCTTTCTCCTCACACCATAAGTATGCTAATTCTCCACTTCCTTGTACGTTGCATAGTTATATATAGTAGATATGTTGAAATAATGTTGAAATAATGGGTGGGGGGGGAGGGAACAGTCACAAGGGAAAAGACCAGAAAAGGGTATTATCTTTTAAACTAGGGAACAAAAGGTAAAGGCTTAGGGACTGTAATATCAATTGATACTAACAGTTCTGACAGCAAGGAAACAGGGAGCCTCTCTCTCTTATCTTCTCTTTTATCTTTATTTAATTGCAGGTGAATTTCTGCTTCATGTAACAACACAGACTCAAGTAGCCTTAATATAGATCAACTTGTGTGAGACTGTCTCCAAATATTTTGAATTGAAGAAGAAATGACTCTTGCGTATGATGGTGAAACCTGGAGTGCTATATTTGACTGGGACTATGCTCTGTGGGAAGTTCGTTTGATGTTAGTAGCAGCTGGCTTTTTCTTCTACCTGTGTGTGTTTCTTCTAAATCACTGGCTGGCCTTATGGATCAGTGCCAGTTATCGCACTTTGCCAGCAAAGGAAAAAGTCTTCTCAAATATAGCTATCACACGTGCCCTGCATGGACTTCAGAGTTGTGTAGCTGGGCTGTGGGCCTTACTCATAGATCCAGTTTTCCAAGCTGATAAAGTATATTCACAGCAAAAATGGAGCTGGTTTCACTGCTTAATAGCCTCTGGATACATGTTGTTTGAAAATATAGTTGTTCACATATCTAATATTGTTTTTAGGACATTTGATGTGTTCTTGGTAGTTCATCATTTATTTGCCTTTGCTGGACTTCTTGGTGTGATAATTAACATAAAATCAGGACATTATCTACCCTTAATGGGACTGCTACTTGAGATGAGCACTCCTTCACTCTGTATGTATTGGCTGCTTCGAAGGGTAAGAACTTAATCTATTAATTATTGGTGATATAAGTTTCTATTGTAATGCTCACATTGCCTCCCCCTCAAAAAAATCTACAAAGAAATACTGGCTCCAAAATGGAAAATCAGTTCTGGGATCAAGGAATAATTTTTCTTCCAATCTTGAAGTCTTGAGAATCCCTAATTATAGCATATCATATATATAGTAGTCCAATGTCTGTGACTCTGTAATGCTGAAATGCTGGCTGTTCCCCCTTGGTGGCGCTGTTGCCTCCCGCCATGGCGCTCGGCTGACTTCTGCGCCGCTCAGCCAGGCCGCCGTGCGGGAGCAAGCAGCGCAAGCAGCCTTTTGGGGTACACGCTCCCCATGCAGCACAGGGGTGCTGCATGGGGAGTGCGGGGCCCAAACGGCCGCTTGCATCGCTTGCTCCCACGCGGTGACCCAGCTGCATGGGGAGCGCAGACCCCAAACGGCTGCTTGCGCCGCTTGCTCCCGCGCGGCGGCCTGGCTGAGTGGCGCAGAAGTCAGACGAGCGCCACGGCAGGAGGCAACAGCGCCGCTCAGAGGGAACAGCCAGGGGGCAGGGCCTGGATGAGTGTGAGTCTCTGATGTCAGGAAAGGGCGCCGGATTCAAAAGGAGGAAAGCGGAGCAGACACAGAGGACGCGAAGGAGACAGAGAGGAGAATGGAGGAGGTGGAGGACAGCGAGAGAGACTGAGAGAGACGCAGCAGGAGGAGGAGAAGAGAAACACAGAGTGAGAGGCGGGAGGGGGAGAAGAGAAAGAGAGAGAGACGGAGAGAGAGGCAGGAGGTGGGCGAGAGCTCAGAGAGAGAGAGAGAGGGTGAGGCAGTAGGAGGAGAAGAGAGAGAGAGGCCGTTTGCTCCCATGTGGCGGCCCGGCTGAGCTGTGCAGAAGTCAGCCAAGCGCCACGGCGGGAGGCGAAGGGGGGCCGGGCGGTGACATACACGCCCAGGGGGCGGGGCCTGGATGAGTGTGCATCCCCGACAGAGACAGAGGAGAGCGGAGAGAGAGTGAGAGGCAGGAGGGGGAGAAGAGAAAGAGAGAGACAGAGAGAGAGGCAGAAGGCGGAGGAGAGCTGAGAGAGAGACGAGGAGGCAGGAGGAGGAGGAGAGAGAGAGAAAGAGAAAGAGACACGGAGCGAGAGACCAGAGGCTCAGGAGAGAAGACCGACGTGGAGGAGAGACCTGAAAATCCCGTCTTATGACGGGCTAATTGGCTAGCTAAAAATAGACATTGTTCAAATGTTTTAAATAGATTTTTACCTATTTTGTAGCAAAGAAAACAGATTATTTTAAAAATTACTTCACAGACTCACTAGCTGGAATATAATGCACAGCACTAAAAATTAGGTGCCCAAACTCTATTTTTAAAAGAGTTTATTTTTAGAGAATGAAAATAGTTACATGAAAATGACTGATCAGCTACAATAATCTTAATGTAGACCAGCGTTTCCCAAAGTGTGGTCCACAGCCCAGTATCTGTCCTTAGAAAAAAAATAACAGTCCTCAGAAAAATTATTGCACATGATCTATTAATAAATGTGACAGGGTAGCAGCACCTCGCACTGCCGAGCGTGGTGGCGCAGCCCTCTTGGGAGAGAGCCTGCTGCCGTGGCATCTCTGCTGGGCATGCTTCCAGGGGGCGGGGCTAGATCCAGCGGGCGCTAGGACCCAGGGAGAAGGCTGGGCACCATGCACACCGACGCAGAACACCCTGCGCTAGACACAGCCGGGGGAGCTGGCGCCGGCTGATAAAACAGCCGGGATTGGGGCCAGGAGGGGGTGTGTAACAACCCGCCAGACAGATAAGTCCAGCGACACAATTTATTTGCATATTCATCATTTTCTTAATGAATATGCAAATATGCAAATAAATGTTACCGGTCCTCCAAAAGCTTGTGAATGGGTTTATTGGTCCCCAGTATCAAAAAGATTGGGAACCACTGATGTAGACCATTAAATTTCTACTGGAGACTAAAGGGCATGCATGTGTACTCCCACATGAATGTTTATGTTCATTCTGTGCAGAGAGGGAGAACATCCTTGAAGAAACCTGCTATGCTTTGTAGGGTGAGAAGAAATCAGCACATGTTCCAAACTCTTATCAGCAATACATTTAGTGGTTTAAGCTTAAATTCTAATGTATCTTGATTCTTTAAAGCTACAGCCACAAGCCCTGGCAGGATTACCTCAGCCCTTCTGCAGTGCTTTTAATAACACCTTAAACATGAAGGTCCTGTCTATGCATGTAGATGCTAGAGCAGTCAGAGTGTGGTGGTTTGCCTGTGAGGTGTTGGCCAAAACTTCCCAGACCCTGATGACCTCCAAGTACTTTTGTGATATGTGCTTTGTTTTGATTGTCTTCCTCCATCCTGCATCTTTGTGATGCTGAATGCACATAGTATACAAAGTGGCTTAGAATTCTGCTAGAGAAAAGGTTCTATATAAATGTGCACTCTCTTAGCAAAATGGTTTAGCAAATGATTGTGTGGTAGTTTACACTAAATACAATAGTAAAGTTAATATATATCTTTTCTCTAGAAAACACTGACTGCCTTATCTTGAAGGTACAACTTCATTTCTCTTTCTTTGTTCTTCTCTTTTCAGACTGGCTATGCAAATACCCTTTTATGGAAGGCAAACCAATGGATACTGGTCCATATGCAACACTGCCGCATGGTCCTTATTTATCACATGTGGTGGGTGTGTATTTCCAATTGGAATGATGTGGTAGAAAATCTGGGACTTCTACATTGTATCGTCTTTTTCACAGGGTTAAGTACACTTACATTAATACTTAATCCATACTGGGTATACAGATCGACTCGGCGGCTCTTTGGTCCAGTGGACTGGAGCTTTTCATTTACTGATGTTTTTGGATCATCTGGAAAACTCAACAGCAAAACATCCCAAAAGAAGGAGAGATAGTGCTGCAATGGCTATAGGATAATAGTAAAATATGGCCAACAGAATATGGTGCAGGTTTACTACTAAGTTCATGAAAATAGAATTGCTCACAAGATGTCTATGAATATATTGATCCCCTCACAGATTACTATTAGTGTACTATACTAATTTATCAGAAGTGGTTTAAAATTGTGGTTGTCTATATTTAAAACACCTGCACAGACAAAATCTTTGACTTACTCAGGATTCATGTCAGTAACCTCAGTCTGGGAGGATAATGTAATAAAATCTCATTTTGGGGGAAGTGGCAAGTTACTACTGTGGTCTGGAGACATGGTTTGATTAGTAAAAAACTATAGAATCATAATTTCAATGGCGACACCCTCTGCAGTGTGGCAGGGTGGGTCTTCCTGGCACCTCCTCACCCCATCAGGTTAGTCGAAATTCTGATAATAGAAATTGGTCAAGTTGGGTATTACTAAGACCCCTTTTCGCCTGATAATAGAAATTGGTCAAGTTGAGTATTACTAAAACCCCTTTTTGTCCTTGAATACAGTGCTACCAAGTATGACAAACCAATATATTTTTGAGAAAATAATTAAATATCAGCTTTTTAAATTTAAACACAGAAATGCATTGCTTGAATAAAGACATTGATCTTTATTAATCCCAGAGAGCTCAGCCTTAACAGGTAGGACATGTATTCGTCAAAGTCATCGTCATCAGTGTCATCTCCATCTAGAGCTCCACTGCTAGACATGTCAGATTAATCCTCAGCTGTGTCTCACTTGTATCTCTGTACGAGGCAGACAACTGGCAGACATTTGCAAGACAGTGAGCATCTGCTCTTTGCTCATGATATTTTGTTTAGCTGAAGGATTAATCTGAGAGTGTACAATGTATCCTGCATAACTGATGTGATCAGTCTTATCCTCCAAGTCCATCGATGCCCAATGGGGGATGGTAGTTTTGGATGTCCTCATCAATTCATCATGTGATCCCTCTCCTCTCATCCATTTCCAGCCAACAGAGACTAGGGACACCATTCCTAACCATCCTGGCAAATAGCCATTGATGGCCCTAACCTCCATGAATTTATCTAGTTCTTTTTTGAACCTTGTTAAAGTCCTGGTCTTCGCAACATCCTCTGGCAAGGAGTTCCACAGTTTGACTGTGCACTGTATAAAGAAAAACTTCCTTTTGTATGTTTTAAACCTGCTACCTATTAATTGTATTTGGTGACTCCTAGTTCCTATGCTATGGGAACAAGTAAATAACTTTTCCTTATTCACTTTTTCTATACCATTCATGATTTTATAGACCTCTATCATATCCTCCTTAGTCTCCTCTTTTCTAAACTGAAAAGTCCCAGCCTTTTTAATCTCTTTTCATATAGCACCCATTCCAAACCCTAGTCAATTTTGTTGCCCTTTTCTGAACCTTTTCCAATGCCAATATATCTTTTTTGAGATGAGGTGACCACATCTGTATGCAGTATTCAAGTTGTGGGCGTAACATGGATTTATATAGACGCAATAAGATGTTCTATGTCTTATTCTATATCCCTTTTTTAATGATTCCTAACATTCTGGTTTTTTGGTTTTTTTGTTTTGTTTTTTACTCCTGCTGCACATTGAGTGGATGTTTTCCGAAAAGTACCCACAATGACTCCAAGATCTCTCTCGAGTAGTTATAGCTAAATTCATCCCTTCGATCATCTTGGGGCCATTTTATAGCTTTATAGAAGGTGTAAATGGATTTCTTGCCAAAGGCATTTTTTTTGTTTGCTGCTTGGAAAAGATCCACATATGTAGCTGTGCAAGTATTGCAATATTGGTCTTTAAAAGGTAAATCCAGCATATGAATGTTACTACTCAGCCATTCTGAGCAGCTTGGGAACATGGAGAGAGTGGTAGAAGGCTGAATGTTATGCCTTCTAGTAAGGTAATTTGGGCTTTTCTGTCATCTTCTGGTAGTGTCACATTCTGAAAGGGTGTGGAAACCTGGACGTTGAACAGGTCTGCAAAGATCCATGTCATTTTGATTTAGATCCAGAGATGTATTTGTTCCAGCTGCATAAAGAACGTTAACTGTATTGAGTGATCAGTAAGGCTAGCATGTATCACTGACAAGGAGAATCATACCTGGGTAATTCATTCTGGCACATTATGTAGTCCAAGTTAAAGGCTGACCATGTTGGAATGTACCTGTCTCCAGGAATGTGTGGTATAATCTGTCCTGGATGTTCTGATCCTTTGAAGGTACATCTTTTGTCTCTTCAGTGAAGCAGTACTTTTTCTCAGCCAGTGCTTCATAACCTATCAGACAGATCCAAACATTCCAGACAGGTATCTGGTTCTGGTTGCAGCAGCATTCATATGCTATGTTCTGTGTATTGACTTTGTGTTGTGTTGTGATTTTTTTCTTAGTTTGTTTATTAAATCGATTTCTATTCTTACCTTCAAAGCCTACCATGATCTAGCAGCAACAACATAGAATTCCTTAAATTATAAATTCTAGCCCAAACTCAGGTTCTCGCAAATTGCCAGCTGTGTCCAAGTCCTGTACATTTTTCTTCTGGTACAAAAATTGAGGATTTATATATAGTGTTCTTTGTTTCTAGAATGCTCTACTGTTTATCTCAGGGATACGTCCACTTGACATGGTTTTAGAAGTCAGTTAAACTGTTTTTGAAAACAATGAATATAGTTAGGTTCATTGTACAATAGAGCATTTTTAGACAATATGCTCTCTTTGGCTTTTTGCATATATAAGGATTTTGTTGAATAATTATAATTTGTGTGACTGTCATTCACTGTTCTACTGATGAAATGTTAGCTTCTTCACTGTTCAACATTTTGTCATTGCAGACTTGCTGTGATTAAATAAGTTTGACAGTGTATGTACTAAAGTATCATTCTGTGTACTGAATGTTTTATTACACAATAACTTAATGTGCAGCAACTGGGAATAACTCAATATCAATTTCTGTATTAACACTGTGTGACGGGTATTAAGGGTGCGACCATCCCCTCCCATCCAGAAGAGGGGTTCAGCGGACCCATCACCTGACATAGGTCTGGTTCTTGGGTCCCCTGCCCTCAGGACAGGTCCTCGGGTGCGATCTCCCCCTCCCAAATCAGGAGGGGAGTTCAGCGAACCCGTGAGTCCCCCTATGAAAGGGTTGAGTAGGGTCCACCACCCTGAAGTCTAGCCCGTACCCTGGGCGGGGTCCAGAAAGAGTGTGTTGTAGCTGGGTTGGGTTTCCGGCTTACTGGCATGGCCGTAAACCCTGAGGATAAGACCGGGTGGAGGAAGTGGGACCCGGGTCTGCCCTCTCCACTGGGTCCCAGCCCGGGGCCCTAAGTGCAGGGTGCAATGCTCCCCTTGCACGACGGACAGGGGTTAATCCTGAAACTCGTCTGTCCATGGGCGCCAGAGGCGCGCCGCCCCAGGCTGCTTCCTATCCCCCTCCCGGGGGGTCTGGCCCAGGAAACCACCGTGGGGCCCTACCCCTGCTTGATCCGCCTCCGGTCCTCCTTGGTGCTCTGGTGGCCCGCGGGTCCCGCTCCGGTTCCTCCAGCATGGGGGCAGGTCTTCCCTTCTTTGGCCAGGACGGGGCCGCCTCCTCTGTGCATGCCCCCTCTGCCTCTGGCCGGGCCGCTTTTCAAACGGCCCGGGGGTGGACCCTGAGCATCGGCGCCCCGCCCCCCCTGCGTCGTCCCGCTCCGGAACGTCGGGCGGAGCGTCGAGCCCCGGCCCCTGAGCCTCCCTGCGCTCGCCTGTCCGTGCACTCCCCCAGCATCTCGCCAGGGAGCGTCGGTGTGACTTGGCCCTGCCTCCTGCGCGGCGGGGCCGCGCCACTCCTCCGCCCGGCCCCGGTCTTGCTGAACCGGAGGCTGGATTACCCCGACTGGCTGTGGCGCTGGCTCACCTTCCCCGCCGTGGGAGGGGGGGGGGCCTCCCCCTCGGCAATGCAGATCCCCGTGGGTCCATCACACACCTCCCCCCTTTGTGGTACCTCGTTCGGGGTTAGCTCCAGTTCCCCTACCCGCGAAAAAAAGTCCGCGTTTTGGTGTGTGGTCCCCGGACGGTGGACCACCTCAAAACAGTACAGCTGGAGGGCGAGATACCACCGCATAATGCGGGCGTTTGTGTCCTTCATTGAATTTAACCACACCAGCGGAGCATGGTCCGTTATCAACTTAAATTTTTTGCCCCGCAAATAATACCTTAAGGAATCTATTGCCCATTTTACCACCAGAGCTTCCTTTTCCACGGTGGCATAACTCTGCTCCCGGGACGCCAGCTTCCGCCTAATGTAGAGGACAGGGTGCTCCTCTCCCTGGTGCTCCTGTGCCAGAATGGCGCCTAGTCCGACATTGGCGGCGTCTGTATGTAAGAGAAAGGGTCTGTTGAAATCGGGTTGGGTCAACACGGGGGCCTTTGATAATTTGTCTTTTAATACCTGGAAGGCTCGCTCGGCCCTTGGGTTCCACCGTATCCATGCCGGCTTGGTATTCTTGGTTAGTTCTGTTAAAGGGGCCGCCAAGGTGGCAGACTGTGGCACAAACCTCCTATAATAACCGGCTTACCTCAGGAATTGTCGCACTTGTCTCTTTGTGGCCAGGGTGGGGTAGTCTCATAATGCCTGTACCTTGTCACAGAGGGGTTTTAGTTTGCCCCCTCTCACCATGTATCCCAGGTACGATACCTCCCTTTGGGCTAGGTGGCACTTTTTCGGGTTCACAGTTAGCCAGGCCTTACCGAGTGAGGCGAGTACCTTTTCTAGGTGTACCAGGTGGTCCTCCCAGGTCTGACTGTAGATGATAATATCGTCTATATACGCTGCTGAATACCCCTGCTGGGGCGTCAGCAGCCGGTCCATCACCCTTTGGAAGGTGGCAGCGGCCCCGTGGAGACCAAAGGGCATGGTTCTGAATTGGAACATCCCGAACGGGGTGGAGAAGGCGGTCTTTTCTTTGGCTTCGGGCTCCAGCGGTATTTGCCAGTACCCTTTGGATAAGTCGAGGGTTGAGATGTAAGCGGCTTGTCCCACGCGTTCCAAGAGTTCGTCTACTCGAGGCATCGGGTAGGCGTCGAAGCGGGAGATGGAGTTGACCCTCCAGAAATCTATGCAAAAATGAGTCGATCCATCGGACTTGGGGACCAAAACGATCAGGCTCCGCCACTCACTCTCGGAGTCCTCTATCACACCCCATTGGCGCATGAGCTGGACTTCCCTCTTGACCGTATCCCACATTTTCCGTGGTAAGTGCCTGTGCGGTTCTTGCACTATTTTACTGCTCTCGGTGATTATCTGATGGACCCCGAGGGAGGTTCGTCCCGGTTGGGCGGTGAGGACTCCGGGGTGGCGACGTAGAAGGGTTTTCAGCTGTCCTAGTTGTTGGGTCATCAGCTTCCCTCCCAGACTGATCCTGGACTCCTCTCGACAATCTTCCCCCCACGGCCCGAGCTCTTCCCCTTCCTCCAGCGGGGCAATCATCAGGACTTCCCGAGGGACCCACTTCTTCAATAGATTAAAGTGGAAGACTTGAGTGTCCTGCCGTCGTCCCGACAGTCGTACCTCATAGTCTACCTCTCCTATTTTCCGGACCACCTCGAAAGGTCCTTGCCATTGAGCCAACAGCTTGGACTCCTGTGAGGGCAACAGGAGTAGTACCCGGTCTCCGGGTTGGAACTCTCTTTGCCTCATGTTGTCATTATAATGTTGGGCCTGTCTCCTCTGGCTACCTTCGAGGTTCATCCGGGCATATTCCCCCAGGCGGCTCAGCCTCTCTCGCAACTGGGTGATGTATTGTGCCGTCCCCCGTCCCGTTGTGGGTTGAGCTTCCCTGCCTTCCCTCAGAAGGTCCAAAATTCCTCTGGGTCATCACCCATATAGTAGTTCAAAGGGAGAAAACCCGGTAGAGGCTTGGGGGACCTCTCGCACCGCAAACAGGAGGGCCGGAAGCATCTGGTCCCATCCGCGGGGATTGTCCTGTATGAATCTTCGCAGCATCCCTTTCTACGTCTGGTTGAATCTTTCCACCAGCCCATCCATTTGCAGATGGTACATGGAGGTTTGCAGTCGCTTAATTTTTAACAGCTTGCATAGCTCCTTCATGACCCATGAGGTGACATTCGTCCCTTGATCCGTTAGGATTTCCCGGGGCAGCCCGACCCTCGAGAGGATCTTCACTAATTCCCGAGCCAGTGTGGGGGCCGTGGTGTTCCGAAAGGGGACTGCCTCGGGATAACAAGTAGCGTAGTCCAGGACTACCATTATGTACCGGTGCCCCCTCCCCAAGGGTTCCAGGGGCCCCACTAGGTCCAGGGCTATTCATTCAAATGGGACTGCAATGATGGGTAGCGGGATGAGGGGTGCCTTCGGGACCCGGGCGGGGGCCGTCTTTTGACATTCTGGGCAGGACTCGCAGAAGTCCTACACCGCACAAAATACCCCTGGCCAATAAAATCTGTGTAACACCTGGACCAGGGTCTTTTCCCGCCCTAAGTGTCCCGTCCAAGGGTTTGCATGTCCTAACTCCAGTACCTCCCGATGGAACCGTACGGGGACCACTAACTGTCTCAGTTCCCCTCCCCCCGTTCCATCGTCACCCGGTACAACCGGTCATTCACTACCTGAAGTGTGGTCCTTGTGCTTGGGGATCACGGCTCCCCTCGGGCTCCTCCTCGGTGTCCGCCTGGTCCCACGCATTTTGGAGTGTGGGGTCCTGCCTCTGCTCCATCAGGAAGTCGGGGTCCCATTCCACTTCTCGTCGTGGCCCCTTGTCCGACGGGTCCTCTAGCGCTAGGACCTCCAGATTTGGACCCCTGGTGGCTCCTCCCTGGGGGGTTGCCTCCTTCTTGTCTTCCGCGTTACCACCAGGCGGGCTCCCAGGAGGCCGCCGGCCTTGGCTCCGCAGCATCCGTGCAAACCCAGGCCAGTCTCGTCCTACTAACACTGGGTAGGGTAGCGTGGCCGCCTTCCCCACGCGCCAGACCTGATCTTGGCCACCCTCCTCAAGTCGGATCCACACCGTCGGGTACGCTCTTACATCCCCGTGGACACACCGCATCCAGACTGGCTCTCCCTCTGCTCGCCCCCGGGGGACCAGGTTCGCTCGTACCAGAGTTACTGCCGACCCGGAGTCTACCAGGGCCTCCGTCCACTTTTCCTCTACCTTTATCCGGCTGACCACTTGGTCTCCCAGTGGTCCCGGAGTCTGGGCAGGGGCTGCCCACTCGGCTTGGCCCAGGGTGCAGTCCATAAGCGGGCAATCCCGCTTAAAATGACCTTCCTGGCCGAATTGGAAGCATGCCCCCCAAGGGGTTGGTCTATTTTCCCTGGGTACCTCCCTCGGCGTCTCGTCTGCTTCTGCCCCTTCCGGGGCCTGTGTGGGCCACACCGGGGCGAGCCTGCGAGTGTATCCTCATCCCCGGTGAAGACCCTGAGCCCCCCCTCTCCCGTGCGATTTCCTCTGGGGCTGTAACCCGCCTACCATCGGGCCAGGTAGGGCCCCTCTCCTACTGTCGGCCTCCTCCGCCTCAGCCATCAGATGAGCTTCCATCAGGCTCACGGCTTCGTTGAGGGTTGTGGGTTGATTCCGTCTCCGTCACTTGCGCGCCTGTCTTATGGTCTGGCTCCAACCATCGGGCCGCCAACTCCCGGAGTCATTGCGCCACAGCTCACGGTCAGTCTCCCACTTTGAACTGCTCCTGCCGAAACCTCTGTCGACAGGTCTCTGGAGTACGTCCCAACTGATCGAGCACCGCCTCTCTTACTTTGTAATAGTTTAAAGCATCACTGATAACCCGCGGTACGCCAGCTGGGCCGGTCCTCTCAGGTAGGGTGCCAGCAGAGTGGCCCACTGCTCGGGGGGCCACCATGCGGCGGTAGCCACCCTCTCGAACGTCGTGAGAAAGGCCTCCGGATCGTCCTGGGGTCCCAATTTAGTAAGCCGCAACAGCAGCCTGGATCCCTCTCCTTGGCCTAGGGTGGTACCAGCCTTGGCCTAGGGTGTCTCCAACTTTTTCTCCACCGTCTGATGCCATTGGTCTTGCTGGGCCGCCAGCTCCCTCACTAGCTGTCGCTGATGCTCTTGGAACTGGCCAGCCAAGCTGAGCCTGTTGTTCCTGATGCGCTTCCTACTGTTGGCATTGGCTTTCTCAAAGCCATTCCAAAAATTGCCACGGGTCCATCCAGGCGGCAGGGTCTCCTATCTCCTTCACCCGGAATGCTCGCCGAAATCCTTGCCGTTTAGTTCCTGAGGGTTAGAGAGTTACCCACATTCTCCACAGTGTGACGGGTATTAAGGGTGCGACCATCCCCTCCCACCCGGAAGGGGGGTTTAGCGGACCCACCGCCTGACATAGGTCTGGTTCTTGGGTCCCCTGCCCTCGGGACAGGTCCTCGGGTGCGATCTCCCCCTCCCAAATCAGGAGGGGAGTTCAGCGAACCCGTGAGTCCCCCTATGAAAGGGTTGAGTAGGGTCCACCACCCTGAAGTCTAGCCCGTACCCTGGGCGGGGTCCAGAAAGAGTGTGTTGTAGCTGGGTTGGGTTTCCGGCTTACTGGCATGGCCGCAAACCCTGAGGATAAGAGCAGGTGGGGGAAGGGGGAACCGGACCCACCCTCTCCACCGGGTCTCAGCCCGGGGCCCTAAGTGGAGGGTGAAATGCTCCCCTTGCACGACGGACGGGGGTTAATCCCGAAACTCGTCCGTCCACGTGCGCCAGAGGCGCGCCGCCCCAGGCTGCTTCCTATCCCCCTCCCGGGGAGTCTGGCCCGGCAAACCGCCATGGGTCCTTACCCCTGCTTGATCCGCCTCCAGTCCTCCTTGGTGCTCTGGTGGCCCGCGGGTCCCGCTCCGGTTCCTCCAGCGTGGGAGCAGGTCCTCCCTTCTTCGGCCAGGACGGGGCTGCCTCCTCCGTGCGTGCCCCCTCTGCCTCTGGCCGGGCCGCTTTTCAAAGGGCCCGGGGGTGGACGCCGAGCATCGGCGCCCCGCTCCCCCTGCGTCGTCCCGCTCCGGAACGTCAGGCGGAGCGTCGGGAGCCCCGGCCCCTGAGCCTCCCTGCGCTCACCTGCCCGTGTGCTCCCCCGGCATCCCACCGGGGAGCATCGGCGTGACTTGGCCCCGCCACTCCTCCTCCCGGCCCCGGTGTCGCTGAACCGGAGGCCGGGATTACCCTGACCGGCTGCGGTGCTGGCTCGCCTTCCCCGCCGTGGGGGGGGCGGGGCCTCCCCCTCGGCAGTGCGGACCCCCGCGGGTCCGTCACACACTGTTCGTAAAGGTATAGGCACAAAACTGTCCACTTTTAATGTACAGATATTACACATTATTAATTTCAGTGCAGCTTCTTGTGTTGTGTACAAGTGATTAAAAAATGTCCCACTTTGAGCTTATTCCTTTGGTCTGTGTATTGTGTATCTTATCTGTGTGCCCTCTATCCGAGTTAGGCCGTGATCCTGAGGGTATGCATGTGAATAACTGTACACACGTACATGAGTAATTTCAGGTTTGTCTTAACCAACAAGGAAGATTTCTACTGAAATAAAAATTACAGTACAATATTTAGAAGAGAAATTATCCCTTTTTTTTTAAAAAAAAAAATTAGCTTGTTATTAAAGTTTTGACTAAATGAATTACTCAGCATGCGAAAAACCCCAGCTGAATAAAAACTTTCTAAAAGGTGGTCCAGTAACATAGGCTATGTCTAAACGAGCACTTTTGTTGGTCTCCTGTTGACATAGCTACTGTTGCTCATTGAATGTGGTTTAATTGTGCTGACAGTAGAGCTGACTTCTGCCAACTCAGAATGGCTACACAGGAGACCTTACAATGGCACAGCTGCACCGATATTACTGTGTTGCTGCATGGTCAGTAGTGTAGACATAGCCAGAGATAGGCATCTTAATCAGCTCATTGTTCTTGGGAAGAAAGAAGAAAGAAACTTGGGAAGAAAGTTTAAGATTGCGGTATGCAGGATAAACCCCCTATCATTTAGGCGATGTCTGCACCGCACACTTATTTCAGAATAACTCATGTTACTTGGAAATAACAGAGTGCGAGTCTACACAGAAAGCCTATTATGTCAAAATATTTTTGAAATAATAGGCTTCTTACTCCGACCCTTCTGTAACCCTCATTTCATGAGGAGTAAGGGAAGTCGAAGGAAGAATGATCTGCTGTGTAGACAGCGCCAAAAGTCAAGTTAAACTATTTCAACTTCAGCTACGCAATTAACGTAGCTGAAGTTGCATATCTTAACTCAACTTTGTCCCACAGTGTAGATGTACCCTTACAGAGATGTTTTATATACAGTAAACTGCAGTGTAGACAAAGCCTATAAGTCACAAAGAATACTTCAGCTGCCACACTGGCCAGCAAGCAGTCACACAAGCAACCCCTTTAACCACTCCAGCTTTTCCTGTGCCACAAACAGTACCACACCAGCCACATTCTTTGTGACTTATAGGCTATGTCTACAGACTCCAGAATAAAGTTAACCAGTCTATTAAACATTGAAAGGTATACAGCATATAATATAACAGTAAACAATAGTAATTACAACGTTAATAAGAATAATCCTCCCCGCACTCTAAAAGGAAAGGAAAGAAATAATGGAGTAAATAAAATATTACAATTCCAGATGGTCACTGCAGACAGCTGATGCCTAGGACCTCACACCATCCAGCTAATTGGAAGCTGACAGGGAGGAGCTCTAGGGTGGTCCCACATATGATGACTGAGATGAAGGACAAAGTATGCGATACTGCTCCTGAATACTGCTCTGGGCCTTCACCACAGATAGCGAGGAATCGCTGCTGTCTTCTGGCACAGCTTCTCCGATCCACACACGGCCTCTGGGTCTTCACCACAGATATACTGAAATCCAATAGAGATTCTGCTTGATGGCTCTCAAGGTAGTTGAGGATACTGTCTGGTGTAGCTCAGTTATCAAACCAAAGCCTACGCTATGGGAGGTAGTGGAAATCACCACAGCACCTCGCTCCGGTGTCAGTGAGAGTGAGCCCCTGTCCCTGGAGGGGGCAGTGCTTTTGTTCATCTCATGGCAGGAAAAAAGGAATGATTGACAGGAGCCGGTTGTGCACACTCCTGCGGTAAAAGTCTATTTTAGTCCTTCTGGCAGGAAAAGCCAGTTTGAGCCAGTTCTTGTTTACTTCAAAACAGGCTTTACAAAATGGAGTTGATAAATCAAAATGGAGTTGGCACGTAATTAAAATGAATAACACATCACTATTAAAATTGCTCCCAACACTGGGTACTTTTTTGGCTCTGTCAATCTGTTTTTTCACTTCCCCAGGTGAGTATTTCAGTTTTAAGAATGCTCTATATAGATCCTGTAGGTTTTTGTCTCTGTCTGTGGGATTGGAGCAAATCTGGTTGTATCTTAGGCTGTATACAATAGGTTGAGAAATGTGTCTATGATGGAAGCTAGAGGCATGAAGGTAAGTGGAGTGGTCGGTGGGTTTCCAGTATATGGTGGTGGAAATTTGTCCATCATTTAATTGTACTGAAGTGTCAAGGAAGTGGAATTCTTATGTGGACTGATCTAGGCTGAGGTTGATGGTGGGGTGGAAGTCGTTGAAATCCTTGTGAAATTCTTCAAGGGTCTCTTTCCCATGGGTCCATATGATGAAGATGTCATCGATGTAACGTAAATAGAGTAAAGATGTTAGGGGGCGAGAGCAGAGAAAACATTGTTCAAGGTCAGCCATAAAGTTGTTGGCATATTGTGGTGCCATATGGGTGCCCATGGCTGTGCCACTGACTTGAAGATACAAATTATCTCTGAATTGGTAGTTGTGGGTGAGGAAAAAGTCGCAGAGCTCTGTAACTAGGTGTGCAGTGCTGTCATCAGGGATGTGTTCCTGATAGCCTGTAATCCATCTTCATGTGGAATAAACTTAAAAAACAACAAATGGTCTGGTAGCGCTTTATAGACTAACAAAACATGTAGATGGTATCATGAGCTTTCGTGGGCACAGCCCACTTCTTCAGATGACCGGAGTTTTGAGGTTAGGATGTCCAGAGCCAAAATAAATAGGGGATATGGGGGAGGAGGAAACAAGGAGGGGGAGTGGGAAACAAGGAGCAGAGGAGATTGAAATATCATAGGGAAAAACAGGAAGGTAGAACTGGGAATAATAAGCACCTGAAGATTGGGTAGTTAAAATGAAGCAGATAAGAATCAAAGGCAATAACAGGAATCCACACAAAGAGCTGTTTGCACCTTCATTGAATGTTAGGTGATAGTGTCCCAACCATCCCTCATCACAATTGAGGCCATTAGCATGAGAATTGAACACATGGATGAATTGTAATTCCAATGCCTCTCTGAGTATTTGGCTAGTAGAATTGGTTTGTGAAAAGACAGCCACTTTTGAAGATCTTTTAAACAGTGATTAGGTAGATTCAAGTGTTCCCCAACAGGTTTCTGTATGTTCCCTTTACGTATATCTAATTTGTATCCATTAATTCTATGCCATAGGGACTGTCCAGTTTGTCCAATATATATAGCAGTGGGGCATTGCTGGCATTTGATGGCATAGATCAAATTACTGGATGTGCAGTCAAATGACCTTTTGATTTGGTAGCTTATGTTGTTGGCTCCAGTGATGAATTTGCTTGTATAGATATGTGGGCAGACTTGGCACCGTGGTTGGTTGCAGGGCTGGGTTCCAGGATGCTTATGATGTGGTTGTGTGGCATGGTTACCGGAAAGACCTCGTTTCAGATTGGGGGGTTGTCTGTAAGCAAGAATAGGTTTTTCTCCGAAGGCCTCTGAGAGTGAAGGATCATTTTCCAAGATGGGTTGTAGATTGTGTATAATGCGTTGGAGCGGTTTGAGCTGTGAACTATAGGTAATAACAAGTGGAGTTCTGTTATTTTCTCTTTTTGGGTCTGTCTTGAAGTAGTTCATGTCTGGGTACTTTTTTGGCTCTGTCAATCTGTTTTTTCACTTCTCCAGGTGGGTATTTTAGTCTTAGGAATACCCTCTGCTCCTTGTTTCCCACCCACCCCCTGCTTTTTTTCTTCCCCCCCCTTCTTCCCAATTTATTTTGGGTCTGCACATCCTAAACTCAAAACTCCGGTCATCAGAAGAAGTGGGCTATTCCCACAAAAAGCTCATGATACCATCAACATGTTCTGTTAGTCTATAACAGCGATGGGCAATCATGCGGCTCACGAGTGAAAAAATTGCGGCTCCTGATGAAACTGGGACAGAACCCAGAACTGCTCAGGTCAGCTGCTCTGATAATGGCTGGGCTGCTGTAAGACGCATTTCAGCGTGTGCTTACAGCCTGCGCAGTTGTGCTCACAGCCCCCAGCACCCTGTGTCATATCCTGCATATGCAGGACGTCACATCCTGCACGTGTGGCAGCAGCGGTGGCTTTGCGGCAGTTTGGGCTCGTGTGGTGGCGGCGAGGGAGGATCTTGTGGTGGTGGTGGATCTTGTAGCGGCGGAGGCAGCAGCGGCGGTGGCATAGGCAGCAGCGGCGGTGGCATAGGCAGCAGCGGCAGTGAGGAGGTCTCCTGTGATGACGAGGGATCTTGCGGCGGTGGCACTGACAGTGGGGGCAGCAGCGGCAGTGAGGAGGGCTCCTGTGATGGCGAGGGATCTTGTGGAGGAGGCAGCAGTGGCGGCGGCAAGACCTGGTTCGGTGGCCTTAGGTAAGGCGGGTTGGTTGCTGGCTTTGGTGGGGGATTGGGTGTTGGTGCCTCGCTCGCGAGAAGGGGCGGGGCTTGGGTTTTAGGGCCTGACTCGGTGGCTTGTGTTTTGACGCCTGGCTCGGTGGGTTGTGTTTTGGTGCCTGGCTCGGGGGTGGGGAGGGGGCTTGTGTTCTAGTGCCTGGCTCAGTGGTTTGGGCTTTGGTGCCTGGCTCGGGGGAAGGGGGGGCTTGGGTTTTGGTGCCTCGCTCAGGGGAAGTGTGTGGGGGGGGCGGCGCTTGTGTTTTGGTGCCTGGCTCTGTGGCTTGTGTTTTTGTGCCTGGCTTGGTGGCTTGGGTTTTGGTGCCTGGCTCGGGGAAAGGGAGGGGACTTGGGTTTCGGTGCCTGGCATGGAGGAAGAGGGGGCTTGTGTTTTTGTGCCTGGCTCAGTGGCTTGTGTTTTGGTGCCTGGCTTGGTGGCTTGGGTTTTGGTGCCTGGCTCAGGAGAAGGGGGGACTTGGGTTTTGGTGCCTGGCTTTGGGGAAGGGGGAGGACTTGTGTTTTGGTGCCTGGCTTGGGGGATGGGAGAGGGGAGCTTGGGTTTATGTGCCTCAGGGGAAGCGGGGCGGGGGAAGGGGCTTAGGTTTTGGTGCCTGGCTCGGTGGCTTGGGTTTTGGTGCCTGGCTTGGTGGCTTGTGGTTTGGTGCCTGGCTTGGGGGAAAGAGAAGGTCTTGGGTCTTGGTGCCTGGCTTGAGGGAAGGGGGAGGGGGAGCTTGGGTTTTGGTGTCTGGCTCGGTGGCTTTTGTTTTGGTGCCTGGCTCAGGGAAAGCTGGGGGGGGGACTTGGGTTTTGGTGCCTGGCTTGGGGGAAGGGGGAGGCTTGTGTTTTGATGCCTGGATCGGTGGCATTGGTTTCGGTGCCTGGCTCAGGGAAACGGGGGGTACTTGGATTTTGGTGCTAGGCTCGGGGGAAGGGCAGCAGCTTCTGTTTCAATGCCTGGCTTGGTGGGTTGTGTTTTGGTGCCTGGCTTGGGAGAAGAGGGAGCCTTGGGTTTTGGTGCATAGATCGGCAGAAGCTGGGGAGCTTGTGTTCTGGTGCCTGGCTTGGTGGGTTGTGTTTTGGTGCCTGGCTCAGGAGAAGGGGGCATTGGGTTTTGGTGCATGGTTTGCGGGAGTGGGGGGTTTGTGTTTTGGTGCCTGGCTCAGGGGAAGGGCAGGGGCTTGTGTTTTGGTTCCTGACACGGTGGCTTGTGTTTGGTGCCTGGCTCGGGGGAAGAGGTGGGGCTTGTGTTTTGCTGCCTGGCTCAGTGGCTTGGGTTTTGGTGCCTGGCTCGGGGGAAGAAGGGGGGGGGCTTGGGTTTTGGTGCCTGGCTCGGGGGCAAGGGGAAGGGGCTTGCATGTGTGCTGGTGGAGTGCCTGGCTCGGGGGTAGGAGGACTGGGTTAAAGCTGTGGTCACCAACCTGTGGGCCCACAAATTCCACTAATCCTGGAACCGCAGAAGAGTTAATCTGACCCGGGACTAGTGTGCCAGGGGAGTGAGGTGTTTCAGTTGGGGGCACATTACTGAGGCTCGGGGAGAGGGTTTGGAGGGGTTGTTATTTTGCATCTCACTTGTAACTTTTCTGTGGGTCAGTGAGGTTCCCTGCCTCTCTCATAAAGACAACGCTAAAACATTTTGTGTTTGACATAATATTTTATTTAAAATGAGCCCTGGCCAATAAGCCCCCAATTGGGGCCAAGCCCCCATCTGACTGCAGCATCATAACATTCCTGCTCCCCCCCACAGAACCCAAATCTGAGCCTATCATACACTGCGCCTCTCACATCCCCAAACTCCTGCATCCCCACATAACCAGTCTTGTGCCACAACACTCCTATAACATCCAAACGCCAAAATCTGTGTCATGAGCCCATCATACTCCCAACCTCCCTTCCCTGAGCCCCTCACACATCCCAACCCAAACTCCTGCACTCTCACATCCACAAGCTTGCAGCTTGCTCAGCACCCCAACCCTCCACCTGCCCAACACTCTCTCCAGCCTGGAGCCCTCTTCCTGAGCCAGCAGCCCTTTCTCTTCTTCCTCCTGCATCCAAATTCCCTCCCAGAGCTTGCACCTGTCTCCCCTTCCCACACCCAAATCCTTCATTCCCACCCAAGAGCCCGCACCTCCTGTTTCAACCCAGTGAGAGTGAGTAAGCACAGCAAAGAATGGAGAGTAAGGGAACAGAGAGGGGAACACATTTTGTTGGTGAGATGTGTAGCAGTGTCCAATATTTTCTTTTTAATTTGTAGCATATGGTAGTCCTCTTTCAATATGGAAAGAAAATGTAAGACTAAGCACAAATATGAAGACGAACACAGAACATTCTTAACAGTTTGGGAAAGTTCTTATTTTTTCATCGAATGCAATGGCAAACCACTCTGTCTGATATGCCTGACTTCGTTAGCATATTTCAAGTGTTCAAATCTCCAGCGCCATTTCACAACACACCATGCTAACATTGATTGGGAATGTCCAAAAGGTACTGAAATACACACTCACAAACTAAAAACTTTGAAAAGTCAAATAGAAAAACAGAGTGGAATGTTCCGTACATTTTCCAAGCACTCTCAGACAGTTACATTTGCCTCATGTCAAGTCACTTGAAACATTGCCCGCGCTAAAAAAACCTTACAATGAAGGTGAGTTTGTTAAAAAATGCCTTTTAGATGTTGTTTCCATCTTGTCTCCAGAAAATGAGAATCTGAAAAGAATGGTTTCAGACCTTCAACTCTCATGCCACACAATGGAACACAGAATATCTGACATAAATGAGGCAATTGAAACACTTTTGTATTCAGATCTTCAGAAATGCGAGTACCTCAGTATCGTGCTGGACGAGTCTTGTGATGTGCAGGACAAACCTCAATTGTCAATATTTGTACAGACTGTGTCGGAGAATTGTGTAATCAGCGAAGAACTCCTGGATATTGTACCATTAAAAGACAGAACCCGTGGCATTGACGTGAAAGAAACATGGATGGAAGTATTTACAAAAGCAGATCTGCCCTTACAGAAACTTGCAGCAATAGCAACGGGTGGGACACCATCTATGATTGAATCTGTGAATGGACTTGTGGGGCTATGTAGAGCTGACGACAGGTTCCCTGAGTTCTGGACATTTCCTTACATCCTCCATCGGGAACAACTGGTGTCTAAAAGCCTAAATTTAGACCACATAATGAAACCTGTGCTAGAAATTGTCAATTATATTCACACACATGCTCTTAACCACAGACAATTAAAAAATATCATTGCTGAGCTTGACCAAGATCTTCCAGGAGACCTTCCACTGCACTGTACTGTAAGGTGGCTTTCAAAAGGCAAAGTGCTGCTTAGTTTTTTTGAACTTTTGGATGTTGTGAAACTGTTCATGGAAGAGAAACATAAGGAATATCCCACGCTCTCAGATCCACATTGGGTTTTAGATTTGGCATTTCTGGTGGACATGATGCATCATCTGGATAGACTCAACCTGGATCTACAAGGAAAACTGAAGATGCCTGACTTGGTCCAAAGTGTATTTGCATTTATCAACAAACTCAAGCTTTTCAAGGCACAACTTCAAAGGGGGGAACTGACACATTTTCCCTCATTGTTAAATGTAGGTCAACAAGCAGCTGAAGCCTTGAAAAAAAGCACAGCATGGTATGCAACATTAGTCAAAAACCTTCTGGATAGTTTTGTGGAAAGATTCCATAATCTACAATTAAAAAGGCCACAGATTACATTCCTGGTTGACCCTTTCATTGCGGAGGCTGACTGTTTGAAAGCACCATTAGTCACAGATGAAGCAGCTTCTCAGATTGAGATGATTGAACTGTCAGAAGACGATAGATTGAAGTATTTTCTAAAGGAAAGCACACTTGAATTCTGGAGAACTGTACCAATGGAAAAATACCCCTATATTAAACGTGCTGCACTCAGACTATTCTCAATGTTTGGATCAATTTATCTTTGTGAGTCAGTTTTTTCTACATTGAAACAAGTGAAATCAAAGCATCGAGCTATTCTAACTGACACACACGAGGGAATTAATTCGAGTGGCCTCAACTGAATACAAGTCCGATTTGAAGAAGATTGTTGAAAACAAGGATTGCCAAAAGTCCCACTGAGTCAAAAACTGTAACTGTAATTTCTATCTCTATATTTTGTGTACTAAATATGAATATATATTCAGTAAAGATAGATACAAACAAATATGTGGCTTTTTTCACTCTATCCACATCCACTTTGCTCTCAGCTTCTAATTTGGGGTGGCTAACCTCGCAGCTCTGTGCCTGGCCTTTTTTTTTCCTCAACAACTTTGCCACGGCTCTTTGCACTGTCTCTGCTGCTATTTTGGCTCTTCGACTGGAACGGGTTGGCCACCCCGGTCTATAAAGTGCTACCAGACCATTTGTTGTTTTTTAAGTTTATCCTGTACAGACTAACTCGGCTACCCCCTGAAGCTTCATGTGGAATGTTGGTGTATAGGGCTTCTACGTCCATGGTGGCCAGGATGGTGTTTTCAGGTAGATTACTGATGTTTTGTAGTCTCCTCAGGAAGTCGGTGGTGTCACGAAGGTAGCTAGGGGTGCTGGTGGCATAGGGTCTGAGGAGAGAGTCAATATAGCCAGATAATCCTATTGTAAGTGTGCCAATGGTTGAGATGATGGGTCGTCCAGGATTTCCAGCTTTGTGTATTTTGGGTAGCAGATAGAAAACTCCTGGTCAGGGATTGGGGGAGGAGGTGTTAGTGTACATCTGGTCGTGAGCAGCATCAGGGATCTTCATGAGCAGTTGTTTCGGGGGGAGGAGAGGTTTGGTATTCTTTAGTGAGATCACAGGAGAGAGGCTTGTAGAATCTGTTATTGGTAAGTTGTCTGGTTACCTCCTGTTCATAATCTGTTCTGTTCATGATGACTACTACAGTGCCCCCTTTGTCAGCCTCTTTGATTATGATGTTAGAATTGTTTTTGAGGCTGTGTATAGCATTGCGTTCTGCATGACTGAGGTTATATGTTGTTGTTTGCTGACCATGTCAGCTCAAGCATGTTTGCAGAAGCAGTCTATGTAGAAATCAAGATTCTCATACAACCATTAGTAGAGGTCCACACAGAAGCCTTCCTCTTGTGGAATTGGTGGGGGGGAGCAGTAAGGTCAGTGTGTTGTACATCAGTGTGTTGGAAATATTCCTTTAGTTGGAGGCGGTGAAAATAGGCTTCCAGATCTCTACAGAACTGAATCATATTCGTAGGGGTGGTGGGGCAGAATGAGAATCCTTGAGATAGGGCAGATTCCTCTGCTGGGTTAAGAGAGTGGTTGG
Organism: Rafetus swinhoei; assembly: GCA_019425775.1. NCBI lineage: Eukaryota > Metazoa > Chordata > Testudines > Trionychidae > Rafetus > Rafetus swinhoei. Next base: position 38,814,565 of record CM033440.1, read on the forward strand.
ATAGGTTGACAATGTTGCTAGGAGAATTGAAAGTATCTGGAATAAGAGATCCTGAGGCATATAACAGTTTGGATAGTTTATTGTCCTTTTTCTTCTGAAGGGAGCTGAAGTGATCCTTGTAGGTGGTTTGTTGAATTTTTGTAAAGTCTGGAAAAGATGAAGTATGTGTTGGTTTTTTTATGATAATTTCTAACGTTGAGAGTTCCTCCTTGATTTTCTTCTGTTTGTTGTATAGAATGCTGATAAGATGATTCCCGAGTATCTTTGCGAACGTATGACATAATCTCTGGCTATAGTCTGTGGGATACATAGACTGTAGTGGGTTTTTCACCCTCAGTCCCTTAAGTATGATGTTCTTCTGTTTGCACATGGAAAGGAAGATGATGTCTCTTTGGATGTTTGGATCTGTGTGAGTTTCTGTGTGATGTTTGGATCTGTGAGATGTTTGGATCTGTGTGAGTTTCTTTGTGTAGTTGATGGATTTCCACTCCATTCGGCTGAATGCAGTGCCTTGCATGTTCAAAAGCTTCAGAGGGGTAGCCGAGTTAGTCTGTAACAGGAAAAACTTAAAAAACAACAAATAGTCTAGTAGCACTTAAGTTAGTCTGTAACAGGAAAAACTTAAAAAGCAACAAATAGTCTAGTAGCACTTAAGTGCTACTAGACTATTTGTTGTTTTTTAAGTTTTTCCTGTTACAGACTAACTCGGCTACCTCTCTGAAGCACTAGAACCGTGTATTTATACTAGAACAGCATTTAGTTATAGGACCTTTTGATACTTCAAGTGTCCCTAAGTATGTTAGGGTATGTCTACACTGCCACCTTAGTTCGAACTAGGGTGGCTAATGTAGTCATTCGAACATGCAAATGAAGCCCGGGATTAAAATATCCCGGGCTTTATTTGCATGTTCCCGGGGCGCCGCCATTTTAAAATGCCCGGTAGTTCGGACTCCCTGCCCGCGGCTACACGCAGCACGGGCTAGGTAGTTCGAACTAAAGCCCCTAATTCGGACTACCGTTACTCCTCCTGCAATACCCTTATATAGTACATACTGTATTATCATTGGTGAGCAAAATTCACCCTAGTTTAGATGAAGTGTTGAAAGAGAATTTAAAAGCACCTATATTTCTCCACACAAGGTGGCAGTGTCTCTTTACAAATATATAGGATAGTGCACCTATGTTTTACAGGAAGCCATCAACTTTTACAGGAATATTTTTATTTCAGTTTGTTACAACAAATACAAAAAAAGGTAATAAAGGTCTTCATATCAATTACAGGAAAACGCACATATATGACATGCTTAATCTAAAACATATGGAATGCATAAACTATTTATTAGACCACTTACAGAAATAAGCACTGCAAGCTAGTATTGTGATGCTTTGGTTTTCATTAATTTTGGATCAGATTGATTGTCTATAATTCATATTAAGATAATTTTATTAAAAGATAAAATAATTACAACAGGGAAAAGTGTAAACAATAAAAATCTGGAAATTTAAAATGGATATTACTTGTAGAGAATTGTAAAGTTTTTGATGCTTTGCTAATGAAATGGACCTTTTTTAATCAAGTGATTTTAAATTAGCTTAATTTCAAGATAAAGGGAAATCAAAGTGATCCCAGAATAGCTATAGAAACCTAGATCCTAGCATCTGGCTGAGCAGCTCAGCAGGGGAGCACAGCTGATTATAGAAGGAGCTGCTCAGTAGCTGGTTTGAAATGCCCCCTATGCAAGCAACCTTAGAGCTGTGCTATTTTATACCCATTTGGTAACACGCCTTAGAGGCTCTTCATACACCTACTGATTTCCAGAGCCCAGCTTTTCTTACATCTGCCAGGCCTTCACCCTTGGGAAGATCTGTTGGGTGACTGAGTAGCAGCTTCATATCAACAAACACAGCCACAATGGGAGCCAGAATTAGACCCAATACATCTCACTCTACTTGTTGTGCAGTAGAAATCTGCAGGAGTATCTTGTAGTAATGTACATGATGTAGCAGAGAGAAGCAATGGTCCAAGCAAATAAGCAGCACGTTTTCTCATAGCTGTTTAAAAATAATGTAAAAAATATTGTGCATGAGCTTAAGATATCTTCATGGCACTTAAATCTCAGTGACCAGCATTGATTTACCCAGCCACTGGAGTGAGGGGAAGAGGACTTGTCTGTGAACTAGAGCTTCAGCAAATGATTTGAAGCCATAGAGCTTTGAATCCATTAGGTCTATTGCATGCCTGTAATATGGTAGATCTAACCAGGAACTTGTTTGTTTTCTCCTCTGGGGGAAATAATGAGAAGCATACAGTAGAGTGTTTTGTTCTTATAGGCTGCGTCTAGACTGGCATGATTTTGCGCAAATACTTTTAACGGAAAAGTTTTTCCGTTAAAAGTATTTATAGCATCTAGATTGGCACGGATGCTTTTGCACAAAAGCGCTTTGTAAAAGCATCCGTGGCCAATCTAGACGATATGTTAAAAAGCCCGATCACCATTTTTGCCATCGGGCTTTTTTTTTTAAAAAACAATTCTGGGTTGTCTACACTGGCCCTCTTGCGCAAAAGCATTTGCGCAAGAGGGCTTTTGCCAGTGGGAGTGTCATTGTATTTGCAAGAAGCACTGATTTTGTACATTACAAAGTCAGTGCTCTTGAGCAAATTCAAGCGGCCAGTGTAGACAGCTGGCAAGTTTTTGCGCAAAAACTTGCCAGTCTAGACGCAGCCATAGAATTTTAGATTTTGAAGGAGGTTTTAAGGGGGCCATTATATTGTAAACACTTGCAGGGCCATTCCCAGAAGTTCTGGAGCCCTACACAGCCTGACCATCTGCACCCCTCCGTGGGGGGGGCGGCATTTGAGGGCTGTGGGTGAATAAGTTGTGGGGGACAGGCCCAGGGATGCAGGGAGCAGAAGCAGTGCCAGAATCAGGCCTGCACCTTGCACTCAGCAGCAGTGGCAGGAAGCAGAGTGATGCTGCTGGGAGCCAGCAGAGCAGAGCATGCTGAGGATGGGTTGTTTCACTTCCCAGTGCTGTTTTTCCATGACCCCTGCTGCCAGTGCCAGGCCCCCCACTAATCACCTGGGGTGCATCGCTTGGGAGGAGGGGGTTTGGGAGTAGAGGTGGAGTGGGAGCAGGGTAGAAGAGAGGCAGGAAGGGGCAGGGTGGAGACAGAGCATGTGGGTGGGGGCTTATGGGAAAGGTTGGAGTGCTTCAACAAAAAAACCTTCAAAAACAGACTGCAAAGAGAAACTGCAGAGTTGAAATTCATTTGCAAACTTGACACTATTAATATGGGTTTGAACAGGCCCTGGGAATGGCTGGCTCACTACAAAAGCAATTTTTCCTCTCTTAGTATTCACACCTCTTCTTCAATGGTTGGGAATGGGCCATATCCACCCTGACTGAAGTGGCCTAGTTAGTACAGGTTGCAGCTCTGAAAACTGGTACTCTCTGGTCTGGCAGGACCACGGATGCTCCTGGACCAGAGAGCCCCAGAGCCAAATGGCAAGAGGGCCAGCAGCCTAGCCAGGGCCAGGGCCAGCAGGGCCGAAGGAGCCCCACAGCAATGCTGTGGCCAGGACTGGAGAACTCTGGCAGCCCACGGCAACATGGAGTTGGGGCTAAGGAATCCCAGGCACCCACGGCAGCATGAGACTGGCAGCTGTAGAAGCCCGGGTGCCCATGGCAGCATGCGGTCCAGGGACAGAGAAGCCTGGCTGCCTGTGGCTGCCTGTGGCAGCCTGTGGCTGTGCAGAGCCGGAGAACCCAGACAGTAAGAGTCAATGCAGGGTTGGGGGCTGGAGATGGATGGCCACCCGCGGCAGCACAGTGCTGGAGAAATCTGGCTGCACACGGCAGTGCTGGCCAGGGTTGGAGAACCCAGCCACGAAAGGCAGTCCGGGGCCGGGCTGGCAGCAGCAGAATGGGAGAGAGGCAGGGAGCTGGACCAGGAAGGACCAACCTGTATCAGTCCTCCATTTGATAAAGTAACTTCCTTCTTTTCATGTCTGATTCTAATTTCCACTCCAATGCATTTTATGGAGTGGGTCTTTGCCCACAAAGGCTTATGCTCAAATAAACCTGTTAGTCTTTAAGGTGCCACAGAATTCCTTGTTTTTACAGAAACAGATTAACACAGCCCCCCTCTTATGTGTGTATCAACATGAGAGAATCCAGGAGAAGGGACATCAGTCACTGCTACAAACCCCCTTTTTCGCAAGATCCCTTATTCCTCAAAAATCGAGGTTCACAGGATCTTGCAAAAAAGGGGTTTTTTTCTGACAAATGGCCCCGTCTACAAGGGGCTTTTTAGCGGCAAAACCTCTTCTGCAAAAAGAATCGGAAGAAGATATGCCAATGAGTGCTCCATTTGCATATCCTCTTCCGCAAAAAAAACAAAGTGTAGACATAGCCTCAGATGCCAGACATCTGTGAAAGTAAGAGGGGTGGGGACTGGTGTCCAAGCCAGAAGGTGTGGATTCCCGCCAATGGTTCCCTGTCTGGTTTAACCTGTTCCTTTCCACTGTTCAAAGATAGAGCTAAATAGTCTTTATTAGTAGACTTTTATTATGTTAAAGGGCTCAAATGAGAGCTGAAATGACTTGTGATGGGGCAGTGTTTCTGTTCACTTTGCAAAGAGCTGAAAATCACTAAGAGACTGATGTGCAGAGTCACAGCAAAGAGGAAGGTGGTAGCAGATGGTGACTGACAATCAGCCAGTGAACAAGCAACTGAGGAAGCAACAAGTAACTGGTGAGGCAGCCAACGGAGTGGAACTGTGGCTGGTGGGGAGAGGAACCATGGCTGCCAGGGTGGCCAGCAAGAGCTAGTGCTCAGATGGCAGAGCAAGCAAGGTGCCTTCTCCTCCAGGTGGGAGGTGACCTCACAAATGCACCTTTGAACCCTGGATCCTCACTGACCAAAGACAACCACTGTGCATGGGGATGGTGAGGCAGCAGAGAGGGGACAGACACATAACTTTTGGTTGTAAAACTCAAGAACATGAGGCAGAAAACTCTGCCCCACACACTCTGGGGTGCTTGCCCTGCTCACAGTTTTATAATTATGAGTCCTTCTTGTGGCATTTTCCCTAATTAATGTCAAGTGACTCCCCTCCTTTTATTAGAAGTTTCTTTTCTACAGTCAGAATCTTTGCTTGCAAGTGGTAAAGTATTGCCTCTCAGAGCACCCAGTGGCAATGTGCAGTTTTCCTAGGTTCTGCATTGTGTTGTTGAAAAGGAACCCCTAGATATTGAACCCCAGCCCTGGTTGCTGCTGGCTCCACCTGGCAGAAGGGTTACAATTGAAAGCACAGTCCCAACTCTCTGTTCACAGTAAAGAACTCTAAATGTGCCTCACAGCAGGGCTTTCATTCTTTGTGGTTACTATTGTTGTACATGATTCTCCTGTAACAACCAAAACAGAGAGCTAGGAATGGTTAAAAGACTTGTATGAAAGCAATTCCTCTTTTCTAAGATCGAAGCAAAATCCACTTCATATTTGCAATTGGTTTCATTCTATACAAGTAGGGGAGAGTTTCTCTGGTGGAAAGTGCTTTGTTTAGAAATGCCCATGTATTTCATCAATTCTGCCTTATGGGTGTGGCAAAGCTGTACAGAATATGACTTACATCTCACTGGGCTGTATTTCAGGAATGCTAAGTAAAAATATCTTTCCAAGTTATTTCCAAATGAAATAGTGCAGCAAGCAAGAAAATAGCCACTCCAGCTACGGCTAGCAAATTCCTAAAGCATTATAGGCTGTAATCGTCAGTTTGACAAGAAGAGGGGATCATGGCCCCAAGACTGTAGAGATAGCTTAAACCCACAGCTATGTCTACACTGCAGGCTTCTTGCGCAAGAGAGCGTCCACACTGGTGGGATGCTCTTGCGCAAATACTTCCCGAACCACACTGGACATGGCAAAAGGTCACCAGTATCTTCCGCGGGCGGGTGCTGGAGCCCTGCTGAGACACGTGCTTAAAGGACTCTCCCTGGACAGCCGTTTCTCTGCAGCTGCATGCTTTGGGACCTCTTGTAGGGACTGAAAGCTGTAGCAGTGCTAGTTGGGGTTGCCTTTGGACACCACAGCTTTTGCCCTAGTACCTTTGGGTACTTGTGCCATCTTCCTCTTGTGCCATGGAGCCAGAGATGGCCCTGTGCCTGCTCTGGCCCCATATGGACATTTTGGAGTGTATGCAGATGCTGCTACATGCTGCCATGCTACTCTTGCAGGAGCTCAACACCGAGCTCAATGTGGAGTCCCTCTCCCTGGATGCGGCGGCTTCGCTGTGGCATCCGTACCCCACCGTGGAGAGGTGATATTGGAGACTCGGCACCAGTTCCAACTGGTGGGACTGGCTGGTTCTGGAGCAATGGGACGACCAGCAGTGGCTCCAGAACTTTAGGATGCGAAAGCAAATGTTTCTGGAGCTGTGTGCCTGCCCCTGCGCTCTGGAGACACAACACCCAGCTGCGACCCACCATCCCAGTGAACAAGAGGCTCGCCATCGCCCTTTGGAAGCTGGCCACCCCGGACAGCTACTGCTTGGTGGCAAACCAGTTTGGGATGGGCAAGTCCACAGTGGGTGCCATCGTCATGCAGGTAAGGACCTCTGGGGGCCTGCAGTCCCTGCCTGGGGGAAGGGAAGAGTCCAGGCTGGGGGGGGAGGCAATGGGGGTGGAGAAGCCCTGTCACCCAGGGGGTTGTGCCATCTCTCTCTCACATAGCCCTGCTGGTGGGGGGGACTCCGGGGCCCTGGCGTGTTTGGGGGGAGAGGGCATCAGAGGGGGGTGGGCACCCCCCAAAGGCTCATGCACCCACCCTATCTCATTCTGTGTTTGTGTGTGCCCTTCTGCAGGTTGTCCGAGCCATCAACGACATCCTGCTCAAGAGGGTCATCGCCTGCGCAACGTGGTCACAACCGTGGCTGGCTTCACTTCCCTGGGGTTCCCCAACTGCGGGGGAGCCGTGGATGGGACCCATATCCCCATCTGGGCACCGGAGCATCGAGCGACCCACTTCATCAACTGGAAGGGGTACTTTTCAATGGTGCTCCAGGCCCTCGTGGACCACCATGGCCACGTCACAGACATTTATGTGGGGTGGTCAGGCAGGGCACATGACACTTGCATCCTCAGAAACTCCAGCCTGTTTTGCAGGCTGGAGGCGGGCACTTTCTTACCCCAGTGGGAATTGACAGTTGGGGACAGCTGCATGCCACTGTGCATCGTGGGGGATGCGGCCTACCCCCTGATGCTGTGGCTGATGCGGCCGTACACTGGACGCATGGACCCCAGCCAGGACCAATTCAACCTGCAACTGAACCAGGCATGCAACCTGGTGGAGTGCGCCTTCAGCCGGATGAAGGAGAGATTCCTTTGCCTGCTCACCTGTCTTGACATGGGCGAGCATAACATCCCGGAGGTGGTTGCAGCAGGTTGTGTGCTGCACAGCGTTGTGGAGAGGAAGGGGGAGGCCTTCCTCCCAGGGTAGATGGCAAGCAAGGGCCGGGCGTTCGAGCAGCCCCAGACAGCTGCCATCCGGCAGGCCCACCACGATGGGTGTGCATCGGAGAGGCCCTCAGGGAGATGCTCTCCCAGGCCCCACAATAGGTCACCTCTGTCTTGCGTCCACATCCCCAACCCTTTCCTCTCCTCCCAATAAACACAACTCTGTTCACCAAAAAAATAAACTGTATTATTTACATTGGGATGAAGGGTGAGCAGTGGGAGGGAGCTCTGAACTGGGAGGGGGAGGAGGAAGGGGCTCTAACTGGGAGGGGGAATTAGTGCTGAGAGGGGCGGCTCCTCCCAGCGCCTCAGGTGTGGGGGCTTTGGCACCCTTCATGCCAGGTTGGGGCAGGCAGCACGGGGAGGTGAGCAGGACGGGGTGCAGCAGGAGGGGGCATGGGCACGGTGGGGGGGGTGGCAGGAGGGGGCATGGGCACGGCAGGAGGGCAGCAGAGTGGGGCAAGGTCATGCCATGGTGGACTGCATGGCCAATGTGCGCTGTCATCGTGGACGTGATGTCACACATGCAGTTGCAATGCTGCAGGAACTGCCCCCATGCCTGCTGCCACCACTCCAGGTCGGCCCGCATCTTGCTGGTCAGCGTCTACTCCATATGCTCCACAGCTTGAATGTGCCACCGGAGGAGCTGGTCGCGCTGCCTGGGCTGCCTGGCTGGTCCCTGCATCATCAGTGCCGGCAGTGCGGGGCTGAATGGTCCCTCGCTCCTGGCTGGTCCCGCTGCAGAGAACACAGAAGATGGCGAGGCAGTCAGTCAGCTCTGCACACAGTGTCCCTGAGCCCCGTGCCCTCCTCCATGACACTAACGTAACACCACACACTGTGGCTTGGGCCCAATCTATATCTGTGTGTGTTCACATAAGGACTAGTTAAAAATCCTAGGAGTGAAGTGATCCTCCATGGATTGTAACACTGGGGAGACATCACTGTGAATGAAGACCCCTTGTCTGTGTCCTAGCCACTTGGCATGCTGTGTCTGTCTGTCTAACACTGTACCCTCCCAAACATAGAGCACATGGCTTCGAATCTTCTCACTGTGAGCATACACCATGATGCTGCACTCATGTTTGAGTACACATCCACATTGCATGGGAGCAAGTGAGGCAGACAAGGTCTGGGTTCTTGCACTATTGTCATTGATTTCCTTGGAGACGGAGCCAGGGCTACTGGGAGAGTACTGTCCCTGCAGCAAGACTCAGTGGGCCACAGGCCCAGGCTGCCCGCTTCCCTGCTCCTTTCCCCCCCCCAGCCCTCGGACAAGTAGCCCAGGGAAGTGTGTGGTTGCAGTGGGGGGATTCCCTTGGGGCAGCAGAGGGGCCTGGAGCAGCCTGGGGGCTCTGTGGGGGCCGCGCTCACAGGGCTGGCTTGCTTCGCTTTTCCAAGGAGTAGCTGCTGTGTCACACGGGCATGCATGGTGTCTGTGTGCTGCACCCTTTGAGATATGTGGGGTCTGGCCTGCGACCTTGGGGCTTGGCTGCTTCCAGGACGTGTGTGACCACCAGGGTCCCAGGCGTGCCCTGGGCTATGCAGCCAAAGATTTTGGTGTTCCAGCGATGGGACCGGGGATCTTGGAGGGCATCCTCCTGCACCTACAGGTCCAGGAGGGCCTCCACCTCTACCCCTGACCAGCATGGGGCGAGCCATTTTGTGCCCCTCCAGGCCTGCTGGGAGCCCTAGGGTGGCTTCTGGGATGGAGGTGCAGGCTCTCGGGGTGGCTCGGACAGACATGCCTGCGGAGCTTCTGCACGCACATCCATATGTTGGAGCTGCTGGCTGTGCTGCTGCTGCCATGCGCCTTCAGCATGGGGGGGGGGGGCGGCAAGCAGGGGCTAGTGAGCTGTGATTGCTGGTACAGAGCATCCAAGTGCCCACCTGCGTTTTTTCCTGGGAGGCCAGTTCTTGTGCAAAAACTCCCTGCAGCCCGTCCACACTGCCTTCTTGTGCAAGAGCGCTTATTCCTCGTACCAAGTGTCAGAAGTCTTGTGCAAGAAGCCCTGTCTTCCGACGCTTTACTGTAAATTTTCTTGTGCAAGAATGCGCATGCAGTGTGGACACTCCACAAGTTTTTGCACAAGAACGGCCTTTCTTGCACAAGAAGCCTGCAGTTTAGACAAAGCCCCAGAGTGAAAAGGGGTTTGACTTTTCTAGCCTGCCAATTACAAGGCCCATTAGGGGAGCATGCATCAGCATCATCTATGAGTGTGAAGAAGCTTTAGACCTATTTTGCTAAATGTGTCCCTTATCCTGAAGAGACTTACTTATGTTTATCCCTTGTGAGTCATCCCACTGAAGTCACTAAACTGATTCTCGATGTGACAGTTTAAACACATGAACGAATGTTTGCAGGGTTGGGACCTCAAGAACTTGCCAGGCCTTCTAAACAGTCAGTTGCTATGAGTGAAGTTAAAACAATTGCAACATTTCATTTTGTTGATTATAAATTCCTAGGCTTCGGAAGCCAAAACAACCCGCCTTCCAAGCAAACAGAGATACTCTAAAGAATATTACAGAAGTGACTGTGGGTTTTATCCAAAGGTCACGGACGTCAATGGAAAGACTCCTGTATGAATATAAGAATATAACTAGCTGCTAAAAATCAAGTTTGTCTGTTGTATCCCTCTCATTCCCTGCAACTTCTTTTCCTTTTGACCACCAAGTGTTTCTTCTGCCACCCTACTCCTCACTGTGGAGTGGATACGTCCACAGAGAAGGCTAACAAGAATCTACTGTTTTATCCCCTCAAAAGCATAACATTTGACAAACTCATCACAAGCAGCAGGAACACTTGTGAAACACTGTAAAAGAGATGGGGATAATTCAGGCAACTGAAGCAGTCAGAAAGGACTCAGGGTATGTCTACATTTGCTCCCTAGTTCGAGCTAAGGATGCAAATGTAGCCGACTAAAATTGCTAATGAAGTGGGGATTTAAATATCCCGCGCTTCATTAGCACAATCTTGCCCACGCATTACTCCGCTCAATAGCTGATTCGAACCAGGAAGTGCGCTCTGGGATGCTTTAGTTTGAATCAAACCCCTTGGTTCGAGCTAACGTTACTCCTCATTTTTTACCAGATTACCAAGCCTAGTAATCTGTGAGAACAAGGCAAAACAGGAAGAGGTAGAACCTATGATGAATGTCTGCATTTCTGGGATGGGCATTCTTAATACTGAGCTAAATTGGAAGCTGATGGTACAATGCAACCATCTAGGGTGTGTCTAGACTACAGGGTTTTTTCGAAAAAAGTGGCCTTTTTCGAAAAAAACTGTACCGTAAATTGACAGACCACGGCAGTTTTGTTGACGGCAGTGAACCTCATTTTACAAGGAAAAACGCTAAATGTGTGTGTGGATGCAGAGAGCCTGTTCTTTAAAAAAAAAAAGGCCTCCAGGAAGAAGCCCTGGTGGACAGTCCATCCTTTACATGCTGAGCACCTCTATGGTTCCTGTCCACAGCCTTTTAAAGGCACAGGCACCCAGACAGGCATTGCCAGCCAGAGTACCCGTGTAGCCATGTCCCAGCCTCAAAGCCCCCCTGGCCCTTCTTGGGACAGTGAAGAGAACCCACCCAGGGGCACCAAAAGGTGGGCACCAGCCTGGTCAGGGCCAGAAATTAAAAACCTCCTGGAGCTCTGGTCCCAGGAAGAATCCCTGCAGGCCCCGCAGTCGCGCCACAGGAATGCGGACATATATGGGCGCGTGGCCCAGGGACTGGCCAAGAAAGAGCATCACCCCCACACCGTGGACCAAGTGAGGGCCAAGGTGAAAGAACCGCGGCAGGGGTATGCCAAGGCCCGAGACCAGAGCTCCCACTCTGGCAGAGCTGCCCATATTATGGACCTGGAGCAGATTCTGGGTGGTGGGGAAGCCCAGACTCCACTGCGTGTGGTGGAGTCCGGGTTACCCCACCATATCGTGGACCAACCCTGAAGGATGACGACCAGGAAGGAGGGATGGGAGAGCTGCACCCGGAGGAGAAGGATGAGCAGGAAGAAACAGCAAGGACCCTCTCCTAGGAGCCGGTCCTTTGGACCCCAGAGGCCTCCCAGGCGTCCGTGGACATCAGGGAGGGAACATCAGGTGAGTGCTTTGAGGGGTCACACACGGGTGGGTTGGCAGTGTGGGGGCCATCTAGTCCCATTGCCACTGTGGGGCCCCTGTGATGCTTTCAGGCTGCTGCCCAACTCACACACAGTGTCACGTGTCACACCCCTGAGTCTCCTGTCCAAAGGAGAGCCCCTGACAGCGACAGCATGCCCTCAGGGACAGCGGGGGTGCACACATACTTTGATTGTCTCCTCCTCTTTTCCTCCACAGCCGGACCCTCCACCCAAGAAGGGAGCACCACACCTGCCCCACCATCCTGGACACCCGCAGGCACTGGACATCGTGGCACCCGCAGGCACTGGCGTGTCTACACTGACGTGCTGAAAGAGCATGTAGTGGCCCTGCAGGACCTCAACAGGACTCTTCAGCAGAGGACGAAGGCAGAGGCTGAGTGACGCAACAGGCTGCTGGATGAGCTGGTCCAGCAGCGCACTTCCATCTGTGCCACAATGTGGGAGATCCTACCCTTGCCTGCCCCTGTCATGGGCACTGCTCCTCCTGCACGCCAGGACCCTGCTCCCCCAGCCCCCCTGCTCCTGAGCCCTCACAGGCCCAAGAGCGGTAGCTGTCGGGGGTGGCCAGCTTCCAAAGGGCGATTGTGACCTGCTTCTGCAGGGGGATGGCAGGCTGCAGGTGGGTGTCCTGAGGTTGCAGAGCAGGGGCGAGCCAGGCACACAGCTCCTGGAATGTGGCGTTCTGCATCCAGAAGTTGAGAAGCCAGTGTTCGTCGTCCCAGAGTCCCGTGATGAGCTGGTCCCACCAGTCCAAACTCGTCTCATGCCTCCAAATCTGCCTGTCCCCCAAAAAGTTGGGGGACAAGGACAGAGCTCCTGCATCCCGGACAAAGGTCTCATAGGTCTGGTCCGGGTCCATATGGGGCAGGAGATTCATGACAGAGTCACAAAAATGCAGCAGAAGCTGCAGTATGGCAGCGTGGGACCATCACCTGCCCAGGGGCACCTCGGGCTCCATGGCCAAAAAAACAGTGAAAAGCAGAAAACGCCCCAGAAAATAAACTGCTGTGGTGTCCAAGAAAACAGGGCAACCAGAGCAAACACTGCAGCAGCTTTGCTTTCCCCTAGGAGGTAGGCAAGCCAGAAGCAGGAGCAGAGCAACGGCTGTCCAGGAGGATCCCTTTAAGCACGCGTCTCTGCAAAGGGCATGCAGCAGCACCAGGAAGTAAAGACTGCCCCCATGCCCTGCCAAAAGCAGTTCCGGGTGCCTTTTTTTTTTTTTAAAAAGCACGTCTAGACTACACGCCTTTTTCGAAAAAGCAGATCAATTTTTCGATCCACATAATGCAATCTAGATGCTCTTTCGAAAAAGGCATGTAGTCTAGACGTAGCCCTAGAGATGCATGTGATGATCTGAAAGGGGCACCAGACTTTTAGTATATCTGGACTCAGCATAATCTAAATAAGTCCCGCACAGTTATTTCTCTAAATTGGAAAGTATGTTACTACAGTTTTCACACACCGGGAGAAAAAGTATCCTAGTCTTGCTTGAATGAAAATTATCTTGAGCCTAAGAGGTCTTACAAATACTCTGAGTGAGACACACACACAAAAGGATTTGTTTCAACAGCTCCCAGAGTCACTTGACTTTCTGGTTTCCCAGGAGTGCTAGACCAGTGTTTCTGAAACTGTTTCACAGAATCACTCTCAGAAACACATTGACTGGCCATCCCGGTTAGTTTGTTTACTGGCACTGCAGCCACAGAGCCTTGTGGCTCCCATTGGCTCTGTTTCATCCTTTGCAGCCAAGGGGGGAGCCATGGGAAGTGGCGCGGGCCAGGCCACCGCTTCCCACGGCTCTCCTTGGATGCAAAGGATGAAATGGAGCCAATGGGAGCCAGGAGGCTCCGTGGCCAGAGCTCTGGTAAATAAACAAACCAGGGCGGCCAGTCAATGTGTTTCTGAGAGTGATTCCGCGGAACACTTTCAGAAACACTGTGCTAGACCACTGCTCTGTTTTACGCCCTGCCTCCACTCCACCTCTTCTCCTGAGTGCATCCTTCCCTTGATCTGCCTCTTCCTGCTCCCACTTCTCCCCCCTCCCCACCTCAATGCTTCCTCCATGCTGCTAATCAGCAGGCAGGAAGTGTTAGTAGAAAGAAGGAAGACCTGATTGGTGGGTGGGAGGTGCTGTGGTGGAGGAGGAGGAGCTGATTGGCAAGGCCACCGGTAGGTGCTGAGCATCCACTCTTTTTTTCCTGTGGGTGCTCCAGCCCGGGAGCGCCCAGGAAGTCAGCATCTTTGCCAGCTCCTGCGGAGGCATAAGACATACCTGATGAGCAGAATCTGAGAAGAAAGGTAGAGCACCTGGAGAACAGGCTATGTGTGAAAGACCAGTTAGACCAGCCCCTGAAGAGTAGAGCTATGATGCAAGAGCTTGACTACCAACGTAGATTAGCCTGATCTAGCCAACACTGTTAAGACTTGTCCAGACATTAGGGAAGAGACTGAGGGTTGAGCTGTCACCCACAGTATCCTACTCACTGGGAACCAACAAAAAACAGAAGCTTCATCAAACCTGGGTATGCTAAATATTACTGACTGATTGATTTCTAAGGAGAAAGGAAGAGAGTAGTACACCAGTGTTTAGTTCTACACACTTAAAAAGAGAGGGGGAGGAGGGTCCATATTTTCTTCAGAGCTGGGACTGGGGAGAAGATAAGAGGAAGAAGTGTGCATATTGTATAGGTTGTGGTGACAGAGAGATTTGGGCATTTAAAGAGACATGAAGATAAGGGAGGGAAAGAAAAGGAGAAAGAGACTGAGGACCTTGTGGTAATAAGGAGAATGAGAAGGGTTTTGAGGTGAAGTTGAGAAGGTAAGAGAAAAGGATGGAAGTGCAGCAGCAGCCCCTTTTCTTGATGAACCAGGACTTTCCAGGGAGAAACTGGTAGAGCTTGGGGTGGAGGGTCTGAGATTTTGAGGGCCTTTGACTCAGAAGGAGAAAGGAAGAGAGGAGAGAAAGAGATCCTGAGAGGATCTTGCACAAAATTGGAAAAAATAGGGATCAGAGAAGAACTAAAGGATGAAGTCACAGTCTTCACAGGAAAGGAGAAAAGAGTGAAGCAATAATGGTCTCAGAGCTGCTACTGGTGAGGCTTGAATGAACATCAGACAGGAAAGGGCCATACCCCAAGGAAGGTGCAGGATGAGATGCTCCAAATTGCGTCAGATTGCTCCAATAAGGAAGGAGGGAAAGCCTGGAGCACTTCAGCCCCACGTTTCCCTTCAACATTTCCTTATGTGTGCATGTGTGTTGAGGTACATAATCCTAAACTTTCTCCGCTACCCAGCAAAATTCCAGCAGATTCAGACAAAAGCCTATCTGATCCATTCCTTGTTACTGCCCAGTAATGGTTAGCTCCAAACCAATGTCAGCAAAGTTTATTTTTTTAACTCTCCCATCTAAGAATCTCAAACACTTCATAAAGAATTTTGTCATCTCAGTCTCCTTCTCTGAAGTTGATTTAAAAGGGCTGAGGCCTTCACAAGAGTATGAAAGTGAAAACCAGGACTTCACAGCAGAAATTCCCACAGAGTTAGCAAAAACAGAAGTAGGCAAAGTAGCTCTGAAGGATAAATGCATTACACCATACAGCAGCCCCTGAATTTATCCAAGGTAACATACCTAGTTTAAGGCACATGACAGATTATTCTGTGGTAGAATAAGTTTGGTATAGGTATTAAGAAACATATGTAAAATGTGTGATTGCATTAAATGAACATATGCTAAATGCTTTTGCTTTGGGATAACTGTAGCTTTGTATGTAAAAATTTGGCATCTGTACTCACTAGACACCACCCAGATGAACTTTGAGAGGGGTGTATAAAACATTAATGAAATGAGATTGGTATTAGAAACTAAAATGGGCTTTTCTTCTTTGTAGGTTTTTTTTTTTTTTTTTGAGGGGGGAAGTGGGTCAGCTAACTTTGGTTTATACTCGTAACACCCTATTTTCATATATGGCAAAGCTAAGAATGAAGGAACTTTTGTCTTGCTCGGCTTGGCTGTAAGTGACTCTAGATACTCTAGTATATTAGGAATGCCAAGACTAACAGAAAAGAAATTGCCCATGAGGGAAATTGCCCGTGACTCTTGGGAATTAGTGGGAAAGCATCCCAGAAGGAAGGCAATTACAGCTCTTGGTTAAGACACCAGCTGTAATCATTGATTACCATGAGTTACAATATCACCAACTCACTTATTAACAGTCACTGCTTTTACCTCCAGGAGCTTACAATCTCAGGAATTCTATGTGAACAATGCCACAGGGGTGAAAACTACAAGAAACCTTCATGGATATAAAGTAGGAATAACAGCGTCATTTTGGTCAGTATTCTTATGGCAGTGAATTTGGGAGTGGGCTTAGCTGATTACACTGAACAGGTCACGTGTTGCTTGGTTTTACACATTTTTGGTTTGTTCCCCAAAATTCTTTACATCAATTTGCTTGTCTTGTTATTTAGAGATGCAGTGGCAGATATAGGGCAGGGCGAGCGGGGCGGCCGCCCCGGGCCCCACACTTCAAGAAGCCCTGTGCATGCACCATGTCAAAGGGGGGGGGGGGCGCAAAATTGTGCTGCCCTGGGTCCCGCAAAATCCTCATCTGTCCCTGTAGAGATTTTTAGTTTCCATAATATAGCTGACAACACCGAAGTGGAGGAAACAACTGAGTTTTGGGGAGAGATTGGGAGGAGGAGAGTGAGGACACCTGATGGACAGGAAAAGGGGAAGCCCTTTCAGCCAAAAGATAACATGAGGAAAGGTAAAGAGGACCAAACTGACTGAAGAGCTAACCAAAGTCATAAGTGTGAGATGAAAACAAGTGAGGGATTAAATGCTGAGACTGAGGAGCCAACAGGATCATCAGGCCCCTGGGCCATGTGGGGGTTGGTGGCTCCCCACTCCCAGAAGGGTTGGGGCCTCAGATGAAAGAGGCAGGGCTGGGACAGCCAGTCCCCAGTGCTGCCCAGATGAGCCAACCTCCCTCCCTTGAACCTTAGAGCTGGCTGGGGCATTCAACACAGGGCCCTGGAGCGTCTCGTGCGGCAATCCAGCGGTGATTCTAATACTGCAGTAGCAGCAGTGGCGGCTGGGAGCCCTAGTCCCTTTAGAATTGATGGGCCCCAGGACAACTGGCCCCTTTGCATGCTCCCTCCCCTCCCCGTTGGCAGGCCTTGCTAAGACACTGGCAGCACAAAAACAGGCAGAACCTTGAAGAAGCCCGTGAAGATGTACAAAGAGGGCAATGTGATAATCTTGATGGGGAGAAAGGAAGATGATTTTAGAAGTAGTGAGAAAGGCAGGGAGCCAGAGAAGAGGCATGAATCCCCGTTCTGAAAATAGGCATAGTGAGAATGGCTTAGAAATGCAAAGTCTGATTCAACTATCATTGAGTCAAAGCAAGTCTTTCCACTGACTAAATGGGAGTTGGATCACATCCTTGGAACACAATCCCTAACCTGCTGAAATAGTCTTTCCACTGTTTTGAATGGAAGTATAACAGGCCCTTCAGTATCTAGGAGAGAAGCAAAAGAATGCGGTAAAAGTTGTTAATGCTATCTTAAGAATTGTTTCATTAGAGCCATCTGTGGTATCAGATAGGAATCGTTCAGTACAGTTCAGGTACTCTGAAGTGAGTGGAGAGACACAATACCAGCCTAAAGGGGCTGGCTCTAGGCTGATATAGAATGAAAAGCTATTATTCCCTTTGAGCATGAATCTCTCATAAGTATGTGGTACCAACAAAATAATTTGATAACATTGGAAGGCTCCTTGGCAGAGAATAGATAAATAATAACCTTACTGACCAAGGTCACAAACTCCTCTCAGTAATGCTGAAATGTTGGGAGCCTGTAGATTTACTTTAACTTTAGTCACCACGATTTCCTGATCTGTGGAATGCTGCTTACTCTAACAAGAAGGTGGCTGATAAATAGATCTAAATATTTGCTTACAGCTGGCAACCCAAAGAAACTTGCAATTAGTTGTCTCTCTCCCTCCCGGGTGGGATTTTTCCAGGCTGCACATTTCCCTGCCTGTACCGTGATATTGCCAGAAAACCAAACCACCTAAACTGGCCAGCATCTGTACTTGCTTTCTCTCCAGAGGCTAGGAACAGTTGTAATTGCCAGCTGCAATTGCTAGGGTGCCAGCTGAGGGAAGCAGAGCAACCTGGCCCCAGCCCGCTCCATTCCCCCAGTTCCCAGCCCCATTGCTCGGAGGAGGAGGCTTGAGGGAAGGGGCAGGACTGTTCTCTCAACTCACTGGTGGTAGGCAGGAAGCAGAGTGACATGGCTAGTAGCAGACAGAGTTCAGTGAAGTGAGCGGTGGCCCCACCTTTTCCTTCAAGTCCCCTCCCCGCAGTGATGAGGCTGGGAGCCCAGTGCGTAGAATTGGCTGGGGCTGGGTTGCTGGTTTCTTGGCCCTGCCAATGAGTGCAGGGGTAGGCCTAACTCCTGTTGCCAGATCAGGTGCCACACTAGTGCTTCATGTGACCCTGGGCCATACAGGGCCCACCAAAGTGCAGGTCCTGGGGTGGTTACCTCGAACTGTCCTATGGACAGGATGGCTGGTAACTGCTGCGTGGTTACCTGTGAAGCTGCTGTTAGAGTCCTGGAAAGCTGCAGATATGTGCATCTGTATCCATGAACAATTTTTGCAGATTGAAGATCCAATGCAGATACAAATTTTGTATCCATTCAGGGCTCTACATACCTGGTCATAACAGCCTTAGGTCAGAACTAGCAATCGCTTGAAATAGGTAAATCTTTTCTTTCTGCAGCTTTGATCTTGAGACTCTGGGAACAGGCAATTTGCAGACAGGTGTTCTCAGGATGAAGCTTCACAAGGCTGGTATTTTGCATAGCAGGAAATAGAAAATATACATTTTCTGACCCTCCACTCCCAGAAATTCCTCAGGCAAACAACTTGACACTTTCCATAAGTCCATTCTTGTCAATACAATTCTTCAAAGTTGTTAACACTTGACAGGAGTCACATCATATCTCATCCCTTACGAGGTTACGTACAATTCTGGTCCACAACACCACAACTTTTGCATTTATTACAATGGATTCCAGCGAGATACAACCTTAAAAATCCTCATTTAATTACGTTAATTGCTATATTTATCACAATACCTTACTGAGCAAGGTCAGAAATCCTGTCAGTAATGCTGAAAAGTTGTTATATAAAGAAACTCTTGGCTTATTAGAACTATAGGCACCATAATTATCTATGGAATGGTGCTTAGTCTACTGTAACAAGGAGGTGGCTGACAAACAGCTCTAAGCATTTGGTTACAACTGGAAACAGAAAGAAAATTAAAGTTAGTCTGAGTATTAATTAATCTATTGGTCTAAATTTGTCCTGATGTCTGCTGCCCTTTCCCTTTTTTAGATGATCCCTTATGAAAAAATCCCACAGTATTTAGGATAGAATTTTCAAAGTAGCCTAAAGAAGAGAGGTGCCCAACCATCACAAGTCAATTACCCGACTTCCTCATTAAGTGCAAGAAAATACAGTAAGGCCCCTTGAGAAACGCTATACTTTCCACAGATGCTATGACAATTCACACCCAACATAAAATGATATGCAGGACATGATTTGCACGTAGATTTGTACTTAATGTGAGTAGCATTTCTCAACAAGCCCTCTTACATTATCTTACTACTAATGTGAAGTCACACTAATACATTACCACATAGGTGCAATGCAACATGAACATTTAAAATGTCATTTGTTGGAGTTTAAATATAGCTTATCATAATTATTTGGCAACAGATCCTGAAATACTACTCATACACTAATCCTTATTCACTCAAACATTCTGTTTGAATGGGAATTCTCTTATGGGCTTAGATCATTGACATGAGTAAGTATTCCAGGAGTATTCTCTTATATAAAATTGACTAATCAACTCATATATATTTGGTTTTAATGGAGGTTAAAGTTTTAATATTAATTCTTAAACCTTTTATAGCATCATGCTAAATTTAGATCATTAGAAGAGTGGACTCATGGTCATGTCACAAAGTTTTTTGCCAAAAGTATCAAGTAGAAATGGGTCTAAACCACAAAGATCAGGTTCTGAACTGGATCTGGATTTCAGTGCTCCCAAAGTTTGGGAGGGAAGGATCTTGTGCTTTGAGTATATTTATGGGAGGTTGTGGAATCTCCCTCACTGGCAATTCTATTGACTAATTCTATTGGGATTAAATGTACACGTTGTAACTCTCTAGCCTGGTACTCTCTGGTCCAGGAACATCCGAGGTCTGGCATGATTTTATTCGTAGTTAGCTGGATGTCCATTTATCCATGGTGTGGTCAAATTTCCTGTGGTCCCATAAAGTTTCTTTACAGCAGAGGTGGGGAATGTCAGGCCTGGGGGCCAGATGTGGCCATACTTGCCTGGATCTGGACCCCGAAGCTCAGAGCTCCCCCCAGCATTGGGGAGCCTGTGGTAGTGCTCCAGTCCCCTGCTGCGGGACTGGAGCACACAAAATCTACTAGTCTGGGCCCCCCGAGGCTCTAGTGTGCAAGGGGACTATGGAGAGTGTCTTTCTCCTTCTTAGTCAGGGACCACATCAGTGAGGGTTTGTTTTTCTATTTTTGCTTCTCATTTGTGTGTGGCCCCCTGACCAATTTTTCTGTGGGTCGGTTCCCCCCCTGATTTACAGCCACCAGTCCTGGCTTTCAGTGTTCTGTGCTGTTATTTAGCTCTAATTTACCCCCAAATGTCTTCCAGCAAGCAGTGGAAGTATTGGTAATGCTAATACACCAGGGGTGGGCAATAATTTTTGATGGGAAGGCCAGTCCAAGAATTTGGAAAGTGATCCAGGACTGCACTCTTCCATGATATTAATGGAGGAGGTGTGGGGTCTGGGATGGAGGTTGGGTGCAGAAGGGAACATGGGGTAAGGGAGGGAGTTTGAGTGAAGGAGGCAGTTGTGACCTGGGGCACTGGACTGGGTGCAGGGGGTTGGATTGTGACCAAGGGCAGGGAATTCGGGTATAGGAGGATGTGCAGGATTTTGGGTTGTGAGCTAGGGCAGGAGGGGACTGGGGTGCTGAATCTGGGAGGGGATATGGGTACAGGAGGGGGGCAGAGGATTTGGGTATGTGGGGTAGGGGGCAGAAGTGGGGGGCAGATGGTTGGGAAGGGAGGGACTGGGGTGCCAGAGGTAGGTTCTGTCAGTCAGGGGATTTACCAGTCATCAGCAGTTCCGGAATCAGCCCCCCTGCCTGCCCCGCCCCCTCCCCGGCTGCAGCCATGTGCTCTGGAGCCCCTTGTGCTTCATGGCTGCCTGTTATTGAAACAGGCAGCTCCCGTTGGCCAGTTTCTGGCTAGAAACCACCCAGTGGGATTTGTACTGGGGGCAGGAGCAGCTCGTAAAGTTTCCCTCCCCCCAGGATTCACCGTTTTTTAAAGAAAAAATGCCCAACAGCCATGTTTCTGAGTGGCGTGCCAGTTGGGTGAGGCAAGAGGGAAACCTGCCTGGGACTTCCCGCAGCTTCCACAGGCTGGATCTGGACCGTGGGCCGTATTTTGCCCAGGCCTGTGCTAGACAATATTTACCTCCCATGGTCTGGTCCCGAATGCCAGACTAGAGAGGTTCAACCTATACTTTATGCTGCTGTAGGGTGTTCCTAAAATAAGTTCCTTGTCCTGAGAAATAGTGCCAGGTTGCTTAGGCCTCACATTTAAGTTTGAATAAAAATAAATAAATAAAGCCTGAGAGAGAGAGAGAATCCAAAGGCTGCAGCAAAGTGCTAGAGCAGGAAAACTGCAAAGTGAAACTGACACAAAGTTAAGGGGGGCTTGCCCAGCTCCCTGTGCTGGCACCCAGCCTGTGCAGAGCTGCTGTGCGGAAAACCTGAGATGGCAGTGTCCCAGCCAACAGTGAGGTGAGAACTCCTGTAGAAGAAAAGCTGGAGGATGGGTAGACAGGGAGAGGCAAGGCAAGGGGGACAGGGCTGGTGGAGTTGGGGAAGCTCGTTGGAAGCAATGCACACTGGGGGAGGCTGCTCCAAATATCCCCCTATAACTCAGTTTAAGGATCCCAA
This sequence comes from Rafetus swinhoei, assembly GCA_019425775.1. Lineage (NCBI taxonomy): Eukaryota > Metazoa > Chordata > Testudines > Trionychidae > Rafetus > Rafetus swinhoei. Next base: position 38,836,284 of record CM033440.1, read on the forward strand.
TGCTTGTCAACCATCCTCCCTAGACACCAGCTGATCCAGGTTCTCTTACCTGCCTAGGCCACCACCCCAGGCTAATTTGTATTCTGTTCTTCCCTTTCCCTCTACTTCCCAACATCCTCATTCCAGCCAGGCCTCTGTCAAGCCAGGATTTAACGGCTAGGATGGAGATTCCACCACCTCCCTAAATAACTCATTCCAGTGCTGCACCACCCTGCTAGTGAAAGAGTTTTCTCTAATAGCCAACCTAATCCAGCAATCCCCGCCCATGTCCCCAGAAACCCTGGGCTCCCCATCCCTGCCTTGACTCATCAGGGCTCATGGGAAAGGCTCCTACGCAACCCCACCCCTGCCCAGCGGGGAACGCCCGGGGAAAGAAAGCCCGGACGCTTCTGGGCAGAAACGCCCCACGCCCAGCTGCGCACCCCGGCAGCGCTGACAGAGTAACCGGTCTCAGGACGCGCCCCCGGGCGGACACACGATTCCCCTGCAGGGCGGGGCTGCGCAGCGCCGCTTCTAGCTGGGCTCCGGCGGCCTGTGCAGGTGACGTAAGTTTGCAGCCGATCCGCGGCGGCCGCCAATAGCTGCCCACGCCGCCGTGGGGGGCCGGTGGCTCGCGGAACGTGGCGCCGCGGCCGCGGGCTAGAGGGAGCTGAGCCCCGCTGCTGCGCGGCACGGTTCCCATGCGAAGAGGGTGACAAAGCGGATGACTGAATGCGCTCCCCTCCCCCCCTCCAAGGAGGGCGCGATGCTTTGCCTCGGTCTAGGGGCCCGGCAGCCGGAAACCGATTGTCCTCGCGTGTGCACAGCTGAGCTGGGGGCTGTCCAGTTCCCATTCCCCACCCCGGCAGAGAAGCAGAAGGCCTGAGTGCACAGTTTGCAGGTCGGCTGATCGCCGCTGCCGGGCGCGTGACAGGAAAGCGCAGAGCCTGCGCGGAGAAAGCTCCGAGGCCTGCCTGTCACCGAAGCAGAGCAGCCGGTGAGTACGGGAGGAGAAGCGTTTTGTTAACTAAAGCACTCACTGTACTGAATGGCTAGGGCGGGCCTGCCAGACCCTGCAAATGGCTATTTCGTTGTTGTTGTTTCCCCCTCCTCTGCTGATTCTTTTGCAAATATTTTCTCTATGTTGTACTGTCCCTGCTCGTGAGGAAGAGGAACTTGAGATTAGGCAGCTTTAACTCGCTTCTAGTTTTGCTTAAATGTTCACAAAGCCACTGTCTGGGACGTCTGGTGTTATTGCATGAAGTTGGAGGAGTTGCACATGGGCTGTGAGCCATTGTATTTAGAGGGTTGTATTTGTATATATCATTGTTGGGTGGAGTGAGTGTCCTTTCTTTGTCTTTTTTGGGGGGCGGAAAGTTGAGAGGGGAAGGTTCACAGGACTTTTTCTTGGCACCAGTGTTACTATGCCAGTATTAATGGATCTGCTTCTCCACTTGCTTGCAAGTTGCATAGTTGTACACATCTGTACTGAGAGTATGGTGATCAAGTGAGGATCCTTAACTCTCACTGGTCCAAGATGCAAGGCAGTGCAGTTGCTCTGGTATAAATGAGAATATAAATAAGAAATATTCCTTTGCTCTGTAGCTATGAGGAAATTATTTTCCCTTTTCTGTGGTTATATATATTGGGGAGCAGGGCAGGAAAGCATTTTTGCAGAATCTTGGTATTTATGTTGCTAACAATCCCTGTGGCTTCCACTTCTGCTTTCCACCCAAACTGTGTTACGTTAGATATTCTCCAGGCAGTTCTTCCCATGGCCATATTGACAGGATATGCTGTCTCCAGTGATGGTGCTGACCCCACTCTGAAGCATCAGCAAAATCAACTAATGAATCATGATTATGGATATTTTAAAATAAACAGCAAAAAAGTTAAGCGTCTTTAAACCACATCATGTTGAGGAAGTTTTAATTTCACTTAATACCCATGAGTTTGAAAAGTATGGATTAAGGTTACAACTGTTAACCGACTTACTATTTTAACTCATGGCTGGCCACCCAGCCCACCACCAGACCTGCCATTCCTGTGGGGGCCCACCATCTGTCCCTTGGCCCACCATCTGTCCCTTGGCCACCCCGCAGCCAGGACTTTTGCAGCCCAGTACAACTGGCCGCCAGTAGAATTCACTGACAAGGGCTGGTTAACTTTCTCTGAGTATTCAAGGCTCCTTTATACTTCCAGGCATTCATAGAATCATAGAACCATAGAGCTGGAAGAGACCTCAGAAGGTCATCAAGTCCAGCCCCCTGCTCTAGGCAGGACCAATCCCAACTAAATCAACCCAGCCAGGGCTTGGTCAAGCCGAGACTTAAACACCTCCAGGGATGGAGACTCCACTACTTGCCTAGGTAACCCATTCCAGTGCTTCACTACCCTCCTAGTGAAATAGTTTTTCCTAATATCCAACCTGGACCTCTCCCACCACAACTTGAGACCATTGCTCCTTGTTCTGCCATCTGTCACTACTGAGAACAGCCTCTCTCCATCCTCTTTGGAACCTCCCTTCAGGAAGTTGAAGGCTGCTATCAAATCCCCTCACTCTTCGCTTCTGCAGACTAAACAGACCCAACTCCTCAGTCTCTCCTCATAAGTCATATGCTCCAGCCCCTAATCATTTTGGTTGCCCTCCGCTGGACCCTCTCCAATGCGCCCACATCCTTTTGTAGTGGGGGCCCAGAACTGGACACAATACTCCAGATGTGGCCTCACCAAAGCCGAATAAAGGGAATAATGACATCTCTGGATCTGCTGGCAATGCTCCTCCTAATGCAGCCTAATATGCCATTAGCCTTCTTGGCTACAAGGGCACACTGTTGACTCATATCCAGCTTCTCATCCACTGTAACCCCCAGGTCCTTTTCTGCAGAACTACTACTTAACTGGTTGGTCCCCAGCTTGTAACTGTGCTTGGTATTCTTCCGTCCCAAGTGCAGGACTCTGCGCTTGTCCTTGTTGAACTTCATCAGATTTCTTTTGGCCCAATCCTCCAATTTGTCTAAGTCACTCTGGACCCTATCTCTGCCCTCAAGCGTATCTACCTCTCCCCTAGCTTAGTGTCATCTGAAACTTGCTGAGGCGCAATCCATCCCCCTCATCCAGGTCATTAATAAAGATATTGAACAAAACCGGTCCTAGAACCGAACCTTTGGGCACTCCGCTAGAAACCGACCGCCAACCTGAAATCGAGCCGTTGATCACTACCCGCTGGGCCCGGCCTTCTATCCATCTTTCTATCCATCTTACTGTCCATTTATCCAATCTGCATTCCCTTAACTTGCTGGCAAGAATAATGTGGGAGACCGTATCAAAAGCCTTGCTAAAGTCAAGGTATATCACATCCACTGACTTTCCCATGTCCACAGAGCCAGTTACCTCATCATAGAAGCTAATCAGATTGGTCAGGCACGACTTGCCCTTTGTGAATCCATGCTGACTATTCCTAATCACTTTCCTCTCTTCCAAGTGCCTCAAAATGGATTCCTTAAGGATCCCTTCCATGATTTTTCCAGGAACCGAGGTAAGACTGACCGCCTATAGTTCCCTGGATCGCCCTTCTTCCCTTTTTGAAGATGGGCACTACATTTGCCTTTTTCAATCATCCGGGATTTCTCGATCTCCACGACTTTTCAAAGATAATGGCCAAAGGCTCCTCAATGACATTTGCCAACTCCCTCAGTACCCTCGGATGCATTAAGTCTGGACCCATGGATTTGTGTACGTTTAGCTTTTCTAAATAGTTCCTAACCTGTTCTTTACTCACCATGGGCTGTCCATCTTCATCCCATCTTGAGTCACTTAGCGCAGAAGTCCAGGAGCCGACCTTGTCCGTGAATACAGAGGCAAAGAAAGCATTGAGTACTTCAGCTTTCCCACATCATCTGTCACTAGGATACCTCCTTCATCCAGTAGGGGCCGCACACCCTCTCTGATCACCTTCTTCTTGTTAACATGCCTGTAGAAACCTTTCTTGTTATCCTTCACATTCTTAGCCAGTCGCAATTCCATTTGCCCTTTCGCCTTCCTGATAATCCCCCGGCATTCTCGAGCTATACATTTAAACCTCTCCTGGTCATTTGTCCAAGTTTCCACTTTTGTAAGCTTCCTTTTGTGCTTAAGTTCACCAAGGATTTCCCCCATAAGCCAATCCGGTCTCCTACCATGTTTGCCTCTCTTGCTACGCATCGGGATGGTTTCTTTCTGTGCCTTCAATGAGGCTTCTTTAAAATACTGCGAGCTGACCTGGACTCCTTTTCCCCCTTCATGTTAGCATCCCAGGGGATTCTGCCCATCAGATCTCTGAGGGAGTCAAAATCTGCTTTTTTGAAGTCCAAGGTGTGTATTTTACTACTCTCTTTTCTTCCTTTGGTCAGGATCCTGAAATCTACCATCTCATGATCACTGCTTCCCAGGTTGTCACCTACCTCCACTTCCCTATTAGTTCCTCCCTGTTTGTGAGCAGAAGGTCAAGCTGCACGGCCCCTGGTCGGATCCTTCAGCACTTGTGTCAAGAAGTTATCCCCAACATTCTCCAAAAACTTCCTGGATTGCCTGTGTACTGCCGCATTGGTTTCCCAACAGATGTCAGGGTGATTAAAGTCCCCACGAGAACCAGGGCCTGCGATCTGGAAGCTTCTCTCAGTTGTCCGAAGAAAGCCTCATCTACCTCATCCACCTGATTCGTGGCCTGTAGCAGACACCAACCACAACATCACTGCTGTTGTTTGCTCCTTCAAACTTAACCCATAGACTCTCAACAGGTTTTTCTCCTCTTTATACTGGAGTTCAGAGCAATCATAGTGCTCTCTTACATATAGTGCAACTCCTCCTCCTTTTCTCCCCTGCCTGTTCTTCCTGAACAGTCTATACCCTTCCATGACAGCGCTCCAGTCATGTCATCCCACCAAGTCTCTGTTATCCCAATTAAATCATATTTCTTGGACTGGGCCAGGGCCTCCAGTTCTTCCTGTTTGTTGCCCAGGCTTCTCGCATTAGTGTACAAACACCTCAGGTAACCAGTTGATCGCCCTATCTTCTCCATTCAAACAGGGGTCCTCCTTTCTTGCTCGTTCCTCTCTGCATTTCTTCCCGGTATCCGACTTTCCCGCTCCCTCAGGGTTTTGGTCACCGTCCCCGACAAACCCTAGTTTAAAGCCCTCCTCACTAGGTTTGCAAGCCTGCCCGCGAAGATGCTCCTTCCTCTCTTGGTTAGGTGGATCCCATCTCTTCCTAACAATCCTTGTGCCCGAACAGAGTCCCATGGTCGAAGAAACCAAAGCCCTCTCTGCGACACCACCTGCGCAACCACGCATTTACGTCCTCAATTCGACGATCCCTGCCCAGTCCTTTCCTTCAACAGGGAGGATGGACGAGAACACCACTTGCGCTCCGAGTTCTTGGATCCTTCTTCCCAGCGCTACATAATCCGCAGTAACCCGCTCAAGGTCATTCTTGGCCGTATCATTAGTTCCCACATGGAGAAGCAGGAAGGGGTAGCGATCCAAAGGTTTGATCAGTTTGGTAAGCCTCTCAGTCACATCTTGAATGCGAGCTCCCGGTAAGCAGCATACCTCTCGAGATTCCAGGTCCGGACAGCAGAGGGATGGCTCAGTCCTCTTAGGAGGGAGTCCCCACCACCACCACCCGCTGCGTTTCTTTTGGGGTGGTGGCCGTGAACCCCAGGACTACGCATCCCATGCCTTCCAGTAGATGGTGTTCCTTCCGGTTTCTTCCTTGTGAGATCCTTCCAAAGCATTCAGCACCGCAGAGCCTGTGGAGAGCCTGAAAGCGATTACTTACCTCTATAGCATTGGGGGATTCCCATGCTGGCCTTTTTCCCCTTCTAGAAGTTCTCTTCCTGGTCACGTACTGCCCTCTCCGGCTCTTCTGCCTGCCGTGCTTGAAGGATTAAACGCTGCCTTCTATCGAGGAAGTCTTCATCATCTCTGATCGAGCGTAGGGTCGACACTTGGGCCTCCAGCCCTCTAATTTTCTCTTCCAAAATGGCGACCAGCTTGCACTTAGTGCAGATGAAATCTGTTCTTTCTTCCGGGAGGAAGACAAACATGGCACACTCCATGCAGGTAACAACAGCAGAACCATCACCATCCATCCCTGCTGTCCTGGAGAAGGGATTTAAAAAGAAAGGCAAGAGAAGCTCACCCCCCTTCCCAACTCCCTGTTAGCACTCACCTGTTCGCAAGCTCCTTGGTCACTTGCCCAAGGAGCCTTATAAAGCCCTGGACTGCCTGAAAGTCCCTTCCCCTACCAAGGCTCAGCCAATCAGCAGAGGCTTCTAGAATTCAAACTTTAAGTAGAAGCCAACAGTTTCCACCTGCCAATCACAGCACCAGCCAATCACAGCACACACTCCATGAAGGGGAGGGGGAGGGCAAAGGGGGGAAGGGTACATTATTAAGTACCCTTAATGTAAATGACAGTCAGACCCATAGTGTGCTTATTGTGTGAGAGTATATTTGAGCCATAAAGACTCTCAGTCTCTACAGGTGAAAAGTGAAGATTCAGTGATGCTTAAACATATTGCTAAAGAATTGTAAGCCTGTAGTTTGGGGGACTGTTTTTTCTTTTGCTCTGGCTACCTTCCATGGGCATGGTGGTAGTTGCTGTTCATATTTGAAATGTGAATCTTTTTAGAGGTATTAAACATTGGTCATATAACAAAAATTGCTAAGTATCCTGTAAGAAACTGGCTGGGTGGGGGTATTGGCAGATAACTGTAGAATTAAACAGTGTGTTGACAATATTGACAATAGTATTAGCAAAACATCTCAACCAGGTCTTCTTGAGCAATGATCTAGAAAGGCAATGTAAGACTTACATAAGAACATAAGAACGGCCGTACCGGGTCAGACCAAAGGTCCATCTAGCCCAGTATCCTGTCTGCCGACAGTGGCCAGCACCAGGTGTCCCAGAGGGGGTGGACCGAAGACAATGATCAAGCGATTTGTCTCCTGCCATCCCTCTCCAGCCTCTGTCAAACAGAGGCCAAGGACACCATTTTATCCCCTGGCTAATAGCCTTTTATGGACCTAACCTCCATGAAATTATCTAGCTTCTCTTTAAACTCTGTTATATTCCTAGCCTTCACAGCCTCCTCTGGCAAGGAGTTCCACATGCTGACTACCCTCTGTGTGAAGAAGAACTTTCTTTTATTAGTTTTAAACCTGCTACCCATTAATTTCATTTGGTGTCCTCTAGTTCTTCTATTTAGGGAACTAATAAATAACTTTTCTTTATCCGCCTCTCCACACCACTCATGATTTTATACACCTCTATCATATCCCCTCAGTCTCCTCTTTTCTAAACTGAAAAGTCCCAGTCGCTTTAACCTCTCCTCATATGGGACCCGTTCCAAACCCCTAATCATTTTAGTTGCCCTTTTCTGAACCCTTTCCAAGGCCAAAATATCTTTTTGAGGTGAGGAGACCACATCTGTACACAGTATTCAAGATGTGGGCGTACCATAGTTTTATACAGGGGCAGTAAGATATTCTGGGTCTTATTTTCTATCCCTTTCTTAATAATACCTAGCATCCTATATGCCTTTTTGACCGCCGCTGCACACTGTGTGGAAGTTTTCAGAGAAATGTCCACGATAACTCCAAGATCTCTTTCCTGATTTGTCGTAGCCAAATTAGCCCCCATCATACTGTATGTATAGTTGGGGTTATTTTTCCCGATGTGCATTACTTTACACTTATCCACATTAAATTTCATTTGCCATTTTGTTGCCCACTCACTCAGTTTGGTGAGATCTTCTTGGAGTCCCTCACAGTCTGCTTCTGTCTTGACTATCCTAAACAGTTTGGTATCATCTGCAAACTTTACCACCTCACTGCTTACCCCTTTCTCCAGATCATTTATGAATAAGTTGAACAGGATTGGTCCTAGGACTGACCCTTGGGGGACACCACTAGTTACCCTCTCCATTCTGAAAATTTACCATTTATTCCTACCCTTTGTTTCCTGTCTTTTAACCAGTTCTCAATCCAAGAAAGGACCTTCCCTCTTATCCCATGGCCATGTAATTTACATAAGAGCCTTTGGTGAGGGACCTTGTCAAAGGCTTTCTGGAAATCTAAGTATACTATATCTACTGGATCCCCCTTGTCCGCATGTTTGTTAACCCCTTCAAAGAACTCTAATATCAAACTTGAAGGGGTTTGGTTGGTTGGTTTGTTTTGCTTTGTTAAAGCGTGTATTCTGTGTTTGTAGAAGTAAGTAGATGGGAAGGAAGTACAAACTGTAGAGAAATTAGCATTTATAAATGACTTCGTCAAGAATGGCTGTGTCTGTATGTAGCCATTCTTTACAATTTTCCTTCTTTTTTTTTAACTTCAGATGGGTACCTGCTGTGTATTACAACACAGGCTCAGCAGCTTTAAATAGACCAACGTGTGGGTAAGAAGCTTCAGACTCCCTCCCGAAATTTGGAAGAATAGAGGGAAGAAATGAATCTAGCAAACGACGATACAACATCCAGTGCCATATTTGACTGGGACTATGTTCTATGGGAAGTTCGTTTGACGTTACTAGCAGCTGGTTTTTTCATCTACCTGGGAATATTTCTTCTAGCTCATTGGCTGTCCTCATGGATCTGTGCCACTTACTGTGCTTTCTCAGCAAAGGAGAAGGTCTTCTGGAATATGACTATCACACGTGGCGTGTTTGGAATTCAGAGTTGGATAGCTGGGTTGTGGGCCTTGCTCATAGATCCAGTTTTTCAAGCTGATAAAGTGTATTCCCAGCAAAATTGGAGCTGGTTTAATTGCTTAATAGCCTCTGGCTTCTTTTTGCTTGAAAATGTGGCTGTTCTTTTGTCTGATATTGTTTTCAGGACATTTGATGTGTTCTTGGTAGTTCATCATTTACTTGCCCTCGCTGGCTTTTTTGGGCTGATAACAAATATAAAATCTGGGCACTATATACCTCTGATGGGATTGCTACTTGAGATGAGTACTCCTTCAACCTGCATCTCCTGGGTACTTTTAAAGGTAAGAATTTACTAATGATCTTATTTTAAAGGAAATGACTATCTTAGTAATTAAAAGTGTTGTTCCTTCACGTTAAGGATGTTAAATGGCGGTTACGATTAGTCGATAGGACTGCTCTGCAGAGCTGCAGTGGGGGTAGCTCCAGGAGCCAGCTCAACAAGCTGGGACTGAGCAGTCCCAGCTTGTGCTGGTTCTGGGAGCCACCCGTGCTGCGGTTCTGCATTTTAAATGTAGTACCAGGCTCTTACTACATTTAAAATGTAGAGGTGCAGCATCCTGGACCAGTGCCAGACAGGAATGCTCTGTCCTGGCTCACGCTGAGTCCAGCAGCCCCTGTTCGCAGTGGCCAGGGTTGGCTGCCTTGAAAGGGGGCTGCTTGGTGGCAGCAGCCCCCTGTCCACGTGGGGGTCCAGCTCCCCACTGATAGAAGCAGGCAGCACCCTGGACATGGTGCTGGGGGGAGCTGGCTTTTAACCTGGCTGCCCCCGCACCGGCTCCTGTCCCTCTTCCTTTCACCCCCCCGCCCCCTGCTGCCTTTGATAGAGGCAGCAAGGGGTGGGGGAGTGACTAGTTGAGTCGCTACTCCTGGATTGTCTGATAAGCATAAGTTTATCGGATAGTTGACTAGTCACTTACATCCCTACTTCACCTCCCCTCTTCATAAATATATCTGTCTGCAAATAAATAAATAATGGCCTACAAATTTGGAGATGAGTTCTGAGATCAAAATAGATAATTTGTTTTCTTCCAAACTGGAAATAAATTGACCAATGGAATCCTTAACTATTTTAGGGTGTTTATAATTAACTAGTGTAAAAACATCTTTATTTTACCTATTTTGTAGCAAGGAAACATAATGAACTGTGTTTTTAATCTCTTTTTCTGGGTCACTTGTGGGGATCTTGGGCATCAGACCAAAGATTAATAACTAAATTCTAATTTTAGAAGTTTTTTTTATTAAGTCTAAATAGTAATGTAAGAATGGCTCATCAGGTTCAACAACCTTCATAATAGCCATTAAATTACTGCTGGAAACTAAAGGTGTATGCTCACATGTATGAGTGTTCAGAGATGCCATATCATCTGAGGGTGTGGGGAGGGGAGAATAGACTTGAAGAGATCTGCCATGCTTGTAGGGACAGAAGAAATCTGCCTTGCTTCAGTTCCAAAGGGTTGGTTTATACTTCATTTCTAAAATATCAGTTCACCTCAGCCCTTCTGGGATGCATTTGATAAGAAATTAAACATGAAGATACCTTTTGTGTAGATGCTGGAGCAGTCAGAGAGTCATGGTTTGCCTTGGTGGTGGTGGCCAAAACTTCCCAGACCCTATTAACTCTTGTTGCATTATTGTGACATGTGCTTTGTTTTGATTGTCTTCCTCTATGAATTATTTCTTGAACTATGTGAATGCAAGAGATGCTGTATGCCCATAATTTATGAAATGGTTTATAATTCTTGTGGATAAAATATTACACATTTATATAGCACCTGTTAGCACTCCAGAGGAAAATGATTAAAAGTATCTGTGTATGGCTGTTTACATCTAACAGGAAAGCTAAATATGTATCTTATTTATAGAAAACACTAACTGCCTTATTTTAAAGCAGCAATCTTATTTCTCTTTGTTGTCTTTTCCAGATTGGCTGGTCTAATACCCTTTTTTGGAAGGCAAACCAGTGGTTAATGATCCATCTATTTCACTGTCGCATGATTCTTACTTACCACATGTGGTGGGTGTGCATTTCCCATTGGAATGATATGGTGGAAAATATGGGACTTGCATACTTTACTGTCTTTATCATGGGATTAGGTGCACTTACTGTCGTACTTAACCCATACTGGACATACAAAAAGACTCAGCAGCTCCTCAATCCAGTTGACTGGAACTTTTCCAACGCAGCAGTGAAAAATGGATCTTTTGGAAAATTAAATAGTGAAACAGACCAAAAGAAGAAGACATAGTGCTGCAGTACCTATTAGGGTAACTTTAAAATATGGTCGGAAGGACGTGGGGAAGGTTTATTGAGTGCATAAAAATACAATTATTTACAAGACTTATTAGCAATGTACCAGCTGATCCTCAGTATTCTCTACACATTTATCAAGTGTTAAAAATTGTTGCTTCCTGTATTTTATATACATAACATAGTCAAAATCTTTGATTGTCAGGTTTTATGAGAGCATTTTTCTCGCGTTGGACAGTGCCCTGTTATTTAGCAGTGAAAATCAAGGTGCCATTTTCATTTTAGAATCTACAAGTGCTTTACAAATAGCTCATTAAGCCTCCCAGTTCCTCCTTGGGGGAGATATTGATATTGATAGCGATTTGTTCAAAGTTATATTGTAAATTTGTGGCAAAACTAGGATTAGCAGGCAGAACACCTAGCTCCCAGAGCCATGCTTTTACCACTAGTCCATAACATGCTAGTGTGAATTTTCCATCACTTGAAGTGTTTACATCAAAACTAGGTGTTTTTCTGAATGGTACAAGAATATTGTAGGTCAAACTGAAGGTGTGAGCCACTGTTCCCTGTAAACTGTGCATCAGGATGATCTCTCAGGAGAAATTAAAATAATACCCAGCTGATTAGCAGAGTGCTTACCACTTCGTGTGTTGTTTCTACTGGTGGTGTACATTTGCACATGCTTTGACACACAGATTTTATTCCACACATGGATGGAAAAAAATCCACATATGAATGGAAAAGATTAGAGGGAACATTGGTGTGGGTTTGATGCAGAAATCACGGGGGGAGATTATGTGGCCTGTGGTAAGCAGGAGATTAGTCTAGAGTGGATTATATTGGTCCCTGACCTTAAAATCTGTGTAAATGCAAAGTACCATAAGAGTCCATAATGAGCTGCTTGTTCTCATAATTTCTAGTGTGCAAAGGTCCATTGCACAAAATCACCCCAACTATTGGTACTGACTGACAACCTGGTTGGTCAGCCACTTCACTAAAGGGAAATAGAGCTGTCTTCTCACTCTTGCAGGTAATTCTTTTGTGACAATACAGAAAACTTTAATCTTCTGGGGTCCTATGAAGATACATAAAGGATAGCGGAGGGTAACACTTCTGGAACATAATTTAGAAGTCCTTTTTTTTTTTTTTTTTTTTTTTTTTAAAAGGATCTTTATTTTCTTTACAATAAAATGGCTCATTGAGGGTGATAATACTCTGCTAGCACTTATTGAGCAGAACCCTAAATCCTTCCCTGATATAAAGAAAATAATATTGGTTTAAGACTGACTAATGTTGGACAACTAGTTAAAGTAAGCATACCAGTTACAAACTTGATTGGACCAGAATTGGTGAGGTGATAGACATGTGACTAATAGATTCTTCTGTTCAAGGATGACACCTACGGGCAGGAATGATGCATTAGTTTTAACATATAAAAATAGCAAAATCAAAAATGTGTGTGGGTCACATCCCTCCTTCACTCTGACAAGAACTCTGCTTAATTATAAATTTATTTCTCAGAGTAACTAGCTTTTGAAGGCATGTGGAAGTATTTTAGGTCAAGGCTCATTTTACTGACAGTTTTGTGTGTGTGATATATACAATTTTCCTTCTTATAATGGAAAAGTGTACATGAGTACATCCTGCACAGTGTAAATGAAGTATTTTCTATTTATTGACACATTAGGTGGAATGGGAAAAAATGGAATGCTCAGAATGCTGTTGGGATTAAGTAGAAATGTATTGGAGAACACACTGAAAATTTGTTTCTGGGATATAGATCCTTTCACCTCTAGATCATAGGTTTAAATCCAGCCCCAGTTGATGGCAGTAGAATAATGATCAGAAGGCTAATGAACTATGTGAAATATATTTGCTAGTCTCAGTCCAGTTCCCAGTGAATAGTACCTCCAAATTCCCCATTAGTTACCTTGTTATCTATAAGTGTGGCCCTCAAAATCAGAATAGAGTCTTGTTGCTTGGGCAGGATTGGCGCACATTGATCCTGTCCTGCAAATAAATGACTGCCCTGGGAAATCCAGTTCATCATGCACTTTTCAGGAATAGAAAAGGCACAGGCAAAATATGTTAGAAAAAGGGTTAAGGATAAATCAGTTCCTCAGAAATGGGAAAGGCGTTCTGTGATCTGAATGCATTAAAATGCCAACCTCTCTGCTGGAGATTCCAGTGTTGAGTGCTAAGCAAGTCAAGTCACTGAGGAACAAGAGGGTTCTTGGAGTAGAGATGTAAAATCCAGTTTAACCAGTTAACTGCTTACATGGGGGTGGGCAGGCTGGAGTGCTCCTGCCCACAGCTTGCTGCTCCACCCCTAACCGGTTAACCGTTCACATGCCTACCCTGGAGAAGGCATGGAGATGAGAAGTCAAAGAGGTTGGACATTTATTGGAACTAGGAGACCAGAAGATTGCAGAGGCCTAAGAACAGAAGCCACAGAAGTGGGTGAAACAGGAGAGTGGGACATGCTTTAGAATGATTTGTTAGAGTATTTTGCATAGCCTTGATTTTAGCACCCGGAGGGGATGGGATTAGCTACAGCACTGGAGATTCAAAAGGTTATTTGAAGGTGTGTCCCAGTGAGATTTAGGCAGTTGGATAGACATTTGCAAGGAACTGTGCAGGTTTTTATTTTTTAACTTATTGGGAAAAATAGGTTTTGTAAAGCTGAGTTTATAAAACCTGTTATGAACAGAATAGAGTTTTACACCAATATAGGCATTTTTAATTAAAAGCTTTTTTTTTTTTTTTTTAAAAAAAAAAAAAAAAAAAAAAAAGGTAGTGAAATGTAACTTAACATACTCCTGGAGCCAGTATAAGATGCTCAAGGAGCCTTATCATATTTTATACTTAAAGCATCTTGTACTTCAGTCGCATATTATGAATAATTTTATTAAACTATCAGGCTGCGTCTAGACTGGCAAGATTTTGTGCAAATGCGCCTGCTTTTGCGCAAAATCTTGCCGCCTGTCTACACTGGCCGCGAGTATTTGCACAAGAACACTGACCTTGTACTGTACAAAATCAGTGCTTCTTGCGCAAATACTCTGATGCTCCCATTAGGATAAGCCCTCTTGCGCAAGTATTCTTGCACAAGAGGGCCAGTGTAGACAGCAACGTTAATTTCTTGCAAAGAAAGCCCGATGGCTAAAATGGCCATCGGAGCTTTCAAGAAGAGTCTACACTGGCACGGATGCTTTTGCACAAAAGATGTGCTTTTGCGCAAAAGCATCCGTGCCAGTGTAGACGCTCTCTTGTGAAAATACTTTTAACGGAAAAACTTTTCCGTTAAAAGTATTTGCGCAAAATCTTGCCAGTCTAGACGCAGCCTCAGTGTTTGCTAGTGCAGAAGAGCCAGAGAGTGAAGTTGGTATGTGTCTAAACTGAATTTTTATTTGGTAAGGAGGAAGTGTTCTTTGATCTTGTGAAAAATGTAGCTAGGGCATTAATATACAGTAGGCCTGGGCAAAATATGGCCTGCCAAGCCCCTGGATCCGGCCCGTGGAGGTAGCGAGGAGCCCCAGGCTGGCTTACCTGCTTGCCCCACAGTCCTGCGTGCCTTGCAAAAAAGCTTCTGCAGGGCTTCGTTTCGGTTTTGAAACTGGAGGGGGAGTTTTAGGGGCCGTCCCAACCCCAGCAAATTCCCATTGGCTGGTTTCTGGCAGAAACCAGCCAATGTGAGCTGCTTGTTAGAATAACAGGTAACTAAGAAAAATCACACCCCCTCTCCTGGGCTCAGTTATTCATGAAGCACATGGCCAGGCAAACTGGCTGGTTGGGAAACATTTTAAGCTCTGCAGGCAGGCAGGCTAGTTTGGCAGCTGACAAGTAAGTCTCTTGTCTACAGCCTGCTTCTGGCACCCCAGCACTTTCCTGCCCCAACTGTTCCCCCCCCCCCCCCAACATACCCAAACTCTCTGTCCCGCTCTTACACCCATACTCCCTCCCAGATCTGGCACCCCAATCTCCTGTCCCAGATCACAATCCCCTCCTACCCTAGGTCACATCCCAAACCCCTGCCCTAGATCACAACCGCCTGCTTCATCCCAACTCCCTTCCAGTCTCCCTCCTGCACCCCAGGCCCTTACCCCAAGCTCCCTTCTGCACCCAACTCCATTCCAGACCCTGCGTCTCCATTAGTATCATGGAAGAGTGTGGCCCTTGACCACTTTCGAAAATCTTGGAGTGGCCCCCCCATCAAAAATTATTGCCAACCCCTGATATAAAGTGTAACTTTAATGTTGATCATGTACCTTAAGCATCCAGATAACTTGGGTATAGTATACTTTATTTTGCATTATTTGAAGAGGGATGGTGGAGAGTGAGACTCAGAACGTGCTCTAGGAAAGACTAAAGGAGGGTCCCCTCATATGTATTAGATGTTAATGGTTAGTTGGCTAACCTCCCTACCACTCTACCCTCCTCCCCCTCCATGCTCTGCATTTAAATCTTGGCCCAGCAAGCTGGCACAGTCCCAGCCCATTGGTCTGAGTTTTCAATGAAGAGCACACAAGGGAGCCGCCTAACACCATGTGCTGTTGCCTCTGTATCAGGCAGCAACATGGGCGGCCTGAGCTCCCCATGGACAGAGGCTGCTCTGGCATCCTGCGGAGCATCCTCTATCTGCCGCAAGCCCGCCTGCACTCTTGCTTCTGATACAGAGGCAGCAGTGCAGGATGGCACTGGGTGCCCCAGGATTGGAGCTGGGAGCACACTGGCTGCCAGCCCCGATCCCAGGGGGCATCGTGTAACCACTAAGAAATGTAGTGGTTACACTGTTATTAAAATAACTGCTTTCTAACATCCCTAGTATGTATCCCTCCAAAACTGTAATCTCAACAAGTAAGCTTAAGAGTACAAATTACTTATCAGTGTAAGTTATGCGTGTTCCTCATGTGAACTGTCACTTGTATGCAGTTTGGTCAGGTTTATTTGCTGTTATGCTGCTACATAAAGGTATCTCATTCTTCTGGAGCTAGTCAGTAGTGTCTATTCTTTGTTTTTTAGTTTAGAATGAGATAATAATCAGACCTAAATGCTGCTAAGACTTAATTTACTTTAGGCCCGAATTGTAGTTCATTTGTAGATGTTGCTAATGTAAAACTTAGTGTCCTACTTTAGAAGGACCTCATCGCATTTTCACATGAAAAAGCTCATTTTGACGTCATTGAGAGTTGGGTCAAGCCATTACAGGTTGCACTTCTCTCTTATCCGGCATCCTCGGGACCTGACCTGTCCTGAATGAAGGAATTTGCCAGATATGGAGAAGTCCCCTGCCACCAGCCTCCCAGGACACTCCCCCTACCTGCAGTTGGCTCTGCTCTGGCCCCACTGCCACTGGGCTCCAGCCTGAAGGGCTTGGACATGAGCTCTGGTTTGTTGGGGCTCTCCAGGACGGGATCTCTTGAGGTGGGGCTTGCTGGCTACCTTGCTTCTGCTGCACTCCACTGAGATCCCCAGGGGCAGATCTTGCTAGCTGCCCTGCTTTTGCCACTGGCTGCCCCGCTACTGCCCTGCCCAGCCGGGGCTTCCTGGGGGCAGGTTCTAAGCTGGTTCGCACTCCAGGGCTCTCTGATCCAGGAACATCCATGGTCCTGCCAGACCATAGATGTTGCTGGACCAGAGAGTCACAGATTTCAGAGGTTCAACCTACAGTGTGTTGCTGTTATCACTTGTGAAATTTTTGCCTAACTCAGAATGCTGGCAGATTAATGTATTCTCTTCCTCAGTTCAGTGGTGCGAACTTTATTTTTACTTTTGTCATGAACAGGATTAATCATTATACAACTTCATAGAGATTTTGTGAAGTAATATTTTTTCATTGGACCTATATCACCTTGGGTGTGTCTAGACTACACCCCCTTTTTCAAGAAAGGGATGTAAATTAGGCACGTTGATATTGCAAATGAAGCCGGGATTTGAATTTCCCATGCTTCATTTGCATAATGGCGGCCACTGCTTTTTTTCGAAACGGGGCTTTTTTTGAAAAAACCCGGCAGTTTAGACGCGGATCTTTTTAAAAAAAAAAAAAACCTTTTTCAAAAGATCCTGTACTCAAAAAATGAGGTTTACAGGATCTTTCGAAAAAGGGTTTTATTTTCGAAAGAGCCGCATCTAAACTGCTGGGTTTTTTTCAAAAAAGCCCTGTTTTGGAAAAAAAGCGGCAGCTGCCATTATGCAAATGAAGCGCAGGAAATTCAAATCCCGGCTTCATTTGCAATATCGACATGCCTAATTTACATCCCTTTCTCAAAAAAGGGATGTAGTCTAGACACACCCCTTGTGTCTGTAATATGCTCAAGCTAATACTGCTACAAAAATAGTACTTTTTTGCCTTCTTGCCAATACTCCATATCTTTTCAAACAGATCCAAAACATTCCAGCCATGTTTCTTGTTCTGATTTCCAAACTTCTGGGCTGTGTACTTAACACACAGTCAGTGCATTCTTTTCATTTTCATGTTTGTTTTTAACTACAAACCTACCATGATCTCACACTGTATGCATAGACTTTCTTGTCTTATAGATTCCAGCCTAAACTCTCAAATCCTCTTGATTGATGTGTCCAAGTCCTATACATTTTTCTTCTTACACAGTAATTGAGGATTTACATACTATGCCCTCTCTTTCTGTAACACTCTACCCTTGCCCTCAGCGAGACTCCCACTTGAGATGGATTTAGAAGTCAGTTTAAACTGTCTTTTAAAACACTGAACACGGTTGGGTCATTGTACAATGTAACTTTTTGGATGGCATTCTGTCTTTGGCTTGTATGCATCAATAAAAGCATTTTGTGGAATAATTATAATTTGTGTGGCACTTCTATTCATTGTTTTACTGATGAAATGGCTGCTTCTTGACTATTCATCCTTGTCCACTGGTGACCTAAAGTGATGAAATAAGCTTTGAATATATGTACTAAATGTGCCATTTTGTGTATTTGTTTTATTACGTGTTAATTGCTGAAGAGGATGTTATCTTTGTGAAAAAGGATAAAGTTCTTTGTATTAACATTTATAAAGAAACAGGTGAAAACTGCCCATTTAATGATTACAGATCATTAATATCAATGTAGCATCACAATGTTTATCTTTTGTAAAAGGGATTAAAAATGCACTCCTTTGACATTTATTCTCTGAGTCTGTGTGTAGTGTGTCTCAGCTGTGTGGCATTTGCCTTAGGCCCTGATCCTTGGGACAAGCATGTGATTAGCCTTACACACATGCATAAGTATTTGCAGGTTTTTCCTAACCAAAAAGGCATAGATCTAGGTAAATAAAAAATACAATTCAACATTTAAAAGATATATTATCTGAACATTTTAAAAATAGTATTAACTTGTTTTTGAAGTAGTGCTTAAATGAATTGCTTTGATGTCAAAATAAAACAAAACAAAAAACACTATCTCAGCCAAACGAAAACTTCTATAAAAAGTCTATTTATAAAGATAACATATGCCTCTCACTAGGCTCATCATTTGAAAACTGGGAAGAATTTTAGATGGCAGCACACAGTAAAAAAACCTACACCCATAATTTACAGAGAGGTTTTAGGAAAAATCTCTCTCTCTCTCTCTATATATATATATATGTATACAAAAATTTTTTCCTGTGGGATGACAGAGTGATGTCATTACCTCACTCTGCATCCCACCTGCCTCCTCCTTCCCTCTCCACCTCCCCTTTCTCCAGCAGTCAGGGGGATAGCACCCAGGAAACCAACTCCCAAAAGGGACCAAACCCCCACATAATCCATTTTACCCTAACTTCACATACCCTATTTTTTTAATGTATCGTTCTTGTATGCAGATTCAGCAGTTTGTGACATAAGAATGGCCATACTGGGTCAGCCTAAAGGTCCATCTAGCCCAGTATCCTGTCTACTGACAGTGGCCAGTACCAGATGCCCCAGAGGGAGGGCACAAAATAGGTAGTCATCATGTGATCCCTCTCCTATTCCCACCTATCCTGGCAAATAGCCATTGATGGACTTAACCTCCATGAATCTATCTAGCTCTTTTTTGAACCCCGTTAAAGTCCTACTCTTCACAACAACCTCTGGTAAGGAGTTCCACAAGTTGACTGTGCACTGAGTGACGAAAAACTTCCTTTTGTTTGTTTAAATCTGCTGCCTATTAATTTAATTTGGTGACCCCTAGTTCTTATAGTGTGGGAATAAGTAAATAACTTTTCCTTATTCACTTTTTCCACACCACTCATGATTTTATAGACCTCTATCATATCCACCCTTAGTCTCCTCTTTTCTAATCTGAAAAGTCCAAGTCTTTTTCATTTCTCTTCATATGAGACCCATTCCAAACCCCTAATCACGTTTGTTGCCCTTTTCTGAACCTTTTCCAATGCCAATATATCTTTTAAAATGATGTTATATAACCTGTTTTGCAAAAGCATCTTTGAGTTATGTATATTCATAAGCCAATTTGCATAAAGCTTGGGGGAGTGAGTGTCATAATTGCAAGAATCCTTTAGGAAGAAAACTGTTATTTGTTACTATTTGGCCTTTCACGGGACTGGTGTCAGAAAAAATAAAAGGAAAAGGCACCAGTGTCTTTTGTTTTGATTCCAAATGTACTTGGTGTATCATTCTCAAAGTTGGTGGGCTGAATAGATGATATGATGCAGTCTTACTAAGCAGATATTTAGATGATTAATATTGCTGAGAATTAGTTTATAGATAAGAATTAACCATTTTCAGCTATGTGTTGAGCTGGGGGGCCTGGAGAGTCTCCACATTTGTATATTGGCTTGATTTTTTTAAAATAATGTAAGCTCTGATTCCAAAGGGTTTTTGGCCTTCAAAAGACATTTTTATTATTATAAGACATTCCGGATTATAGAAGATTTGTCACTGTTATCAATGTGTTTTTTACTGTACATATGGGAGCAGGTCCTCAGCTTTGTGGGCTTTAATCATAGTTCTGTCAGCTTTACTGAAGCTACACCAATTTACATCAGTTGAGGATCTGCCTTAGTGACTCCGGGATGTTGGCATGTTAATTCTTCGTAATTTAAAATCTAAAGGCTGCAATATGTTACCCGTAAGGGGTGACTATGTATAATAATTACTACTAATTAGCCTAATTAGAATATTACGATGTTAAGGTGCGACTCCGAGAATCCGTATCTATTCACCGGTATTTTTGTTCTTACCCATAGACAGTGGCGCGTGAATGAAAACATAACAATTTAAATGTTTCAACAACAAGACTATATTATAAACATATATCTCAAACAAAACAAGGGGGCAGTCCCCTCTTAATAAACAATAATCCTACCAAAGTCTAGCAGCGCAAAGACGATCGATGGGTTGCTGGCGACCTCGATCCTTTGGCTAGTTGAAAGCCTCAGGAGAGGAACAGCCAGGAGTCCCTCGTTGGTTGACGGCGCCGATGCTGGCGACCTCTATCCTTTGGTCCTTTCGGGCCTCAGGAGAGGAACAACCAGGAGTCCCTCGAAGAACTGGAATCGGGAGCGATGTGTTCACCTTCCGTGAAGACCTTCAGCCTCTTCCTGCCCTTCGGCGCAGCTGGACGGCGATGGATGCTAGACTCTGAACTAACCCTAATCTACACTTAACCTAAAATAAAACCTTAACTAAACCCCGATGCGCCCGACGAACAAGCACGATGATGGCCGACGTGCGTGGACCGACGCTGCCTGATGTACAGACTCGAAGACGAGGATCTAACCTACCTAAAAGCTAAACTAAACTAATCTAGACCTATACCTAAATAGGGGAAGAGTAAGCCGCTTATCTTCACTCTAAAAGATGCTAGACCTCACACATTCAAATACCCGGGACAAGACTCTAGACCGCACACGTACAACTCCTCATACATGCACTAAGCCTAACCTATGCCTATGCCCGACGCCCTGACGCAACAACCTTAACGGGTGTGGCATAGGCTTATAAAGGTTATGCTCATGCATATTCATGAGGGTTCCGATTCAAATTGATTGGTCAAAGATAAGATGCTCTTTTGCATAGGTTTAAAATGATTGGGTGTTACACCTATTAATCACATATTTCTGAGGAACGGTCGTTCTTATGAATATTCATGTAGTCAACGGCTAGACTCATGAATATTCATTTACAGTTGGTATTTTAAATTGAAACATGCCAGTTTATCAAATCACAGCAATGCCCTATAGTTTTAAATACAATGATGACGTAACATGGGTATTCTTATATATGTTAGGCTACATGCATTAGACTCATTAGACTCATGATATTATAGTAATTATATACACAACAATTAGATGTTATACAAATCATACAAGCATTCAATTATAATTATACAATTCTGTAACAGATAGGAGAACACAGAAACTGAGCCTAATTCTGGAGCTGTTGCATTACTCTATACTCAAAGGCTACATTTACTCTACAGAGTTTTTGTGCAAAACTCGCGGCGCTTCCACACTACAAGCGCGTTTTTATGCAAGAAAATTTATAGTAAATTGTAAGAAGAGAGGGCCTTTTGTGCAAGAGTTATTCCTGTTTCTACAAGGAATAAACCTTTTTGCGCAAGCCAGGTGGCCGCAGCAGCAGAGGATGAGGAGCAGGAGCAGAAGGGCACTGTGACCCTCTCCCTGGAGCTGGTACCTGTCAGCCAGGATGTCTCCCAGGCCTCCTCGGATTCCTAGGAGGGATCCTCAGGTCAGTGGTCTCTTTGTCACTCACACAGAGGGCGAGGGAGGCGGGCACACAGGGGGCCGGGGACGAGTGTCACTCGGGCTGCTTGGGCTGCACGTCGTGCTGCAGTACGTGCATGTGCAACCTCGTGCAGCGTTAGTGTGCAGCACGTGGACGCAGCAGGCACCCCATAGCACGCCTGGGATCCTGCTGGCCACACACGTCCTGCCGGGGGTGGGCGCAGGCTGGAAGCATGCTAGCCACAAGGGCACAGGCCCGACCCCACACACACACTGAGGAATGCCGCACACACTACGCGGCCATGCCTGCATGTGCGAGACCGCAGCCGTAGACAGCGCTGCGAGCTGCCCGTGTGTGCGGCCCTCAGGGAGGTCCAGACTGCTCCGGGCTCCTCTGTTGCCCCTGAGGGGATCCCACTGTGTCTGGACACTTCCCTTGGCTGCTTGTCTGTGGGCTGGGGGGCACGGGGAAGCGGGCAGCCTGGTCCTGTGGGCCGCGGACTGTTGGTCACTGCACACAGAGGAGGGCACGGCCTCAGGGACAGTGTCTGCAGGGATGATTGACCACCTCTTCCTCTTGTGTGTTCTCCACAGCCGGATCAGCTGGGAGTGAAGGGCCAGCCAGTCCACTGCAGCCCCCCACCAGAGCCCAGGGACCATGAAGGTGCGTCAGGGTCCGGGACCAGCTCATGTGGCGGCATGTCATGGCCATTGAAAGGATGGAGTGGATGCTGGTGCAGAAGGTCCGCTCTGACCACAAGTGGCAGCAACATGCCTGGGGCCAGTTCCTGGAGCACTGCGATCACTTCGGAGACATTATGGCCAGCATGGCGGCACACATGGCCCATGCAGCTCCTCTTGGCTCCCACCCTCCTGCTCCCCCCGCCATGCCTATGCCCCCTCCTCCTGCCCCCTGCTCCTGCCCCCCATCCTGGCCACCTCTCTGCACCCACCCGACCACAAGCCTGATGAGGCCCCCGCACCCAAGGTGCCACAGGCAGCCTCCCCCTTCGCCCCTCGCAATGATGAGCCTCCTCTTCCTCTCAGTTTAGAGCCCCCTTCCCCTGCCCACCTTTTGTTGATGTTAAATAAATACAGTTCATTTTTGGTGGAAAACCAAAGAGGTTTGTTTATTGGGAAGTCAGGGAAGGGAGGGGTCGTGGTGGGGAAGTGATGTGGGTGCAAGGCAGGGGCCCCTTGATAGGAGGCCCCGGGGACAGTTACCGGGGTGCTTGAGAGAACCTCTCCCTCAGGGCCTCCCTGATGCACACCCTGGCCTCGTGGGGCTGCCGGATGGGGCTGAAACGCACAGCCCAGGAGGAAGGCATCCCCCTTCCTCTCCACAACGTTGTGGAGGACACAACATGCTGCGACCACCTTGGAGATGTTGTATTCCCACATGTTGAGGCGGGTCAGCAGACAACAGAAGCGTGCCTTCAGATGGCCGAAGGCACACTCCACCTGGTTCCTGGCCCAGTGCAGGTGGAATTTTCCCCTTCTGGGGTCCAGGTGTCTGGTGTACGGCTTCATGAGCCACGGCATGAGGGGGTAGGTCGTGTCCCCCACGATGCACAGTGGCATCTGCACATTCCCAACTGCAAATTTCCGGTGGGGGAATAATGTGCCCGCCTCCAGCCTGCGGTACAGGCTGGAGTTTCTAAAGATGCAGGCGTCATGTGCCCTGCTCAACCACCCCACAAAAATATCCGTGAAGTGTCCACGGTGGTTGACCAGGGCCTGTAGCACCATCGAAAAGTAGCCCTTTCAATTGATGAAGTGGGTTGCTTGATGGTCAGGTGCTCGTATCAGGATGTGTCTCCCATCTATGGTGCCCCCGCAGTTGGGGAACCCCAGGGCAGCAAATCCAGCCACGGTCGTGTCCAAGTCTCCCATACAGATGACCCTCTTCAGCAGGATGGACTTGATGACCCTCACCACCTGCAGAAGGACACAGAGGAGCACAGAAAACACATAGATGATGAGAAGGAGGGGGAGCGTGAGCCCTTGTGAGGTGCCTGCCCCCCTCCCATGCCCTCTCCCCCCAAACACCCCAGGAGCCCTCCCATGAGGCTGCCTTCCCCAGCAGCAGGGCTGTGTGAGGGCGGAACGGGGCTTCACCCCACTCCCACTCCACGCCCCCACAGCTAGGACTCTCCCCCCCCCTCCCGTGGAGGGACTGCAACCCCAGAGGGCCTTACCTGCATGAGGACGGCCCCGACGGTGGACTTCCCCACGCCAAACTGGTTGCCCATCGAGCAGTAACTGTTTGGGGTGGCGAGCTTCCAGAGGGCGATGGCGACCCTCTTCTCCAGGGTGATGGTGGGCGGCACGTGGTTGACTTGTCTCTGGAGGGCAGGGGCGAGCCAGGTACACAGCTCCAAGAATGTCTCCTTTCTCCTGCGGAAGTTTTGGACCCACTTCTGGTAATCCCACCGCTCCAGGACCAGCTGATCCCACCAGTTGGAACTGGTGTCCAGCCTCCAGAACTGCCTCTCCACAATGGGCTGTGATTGCCATAATGTAGCAGTTGCACCCAGGGAGAGGGACTCCAGACTGTCATCAAGGTCGAGTTCCTGCATGAGCAGCATGGCAGTGTGCATCAAGTGCTGCACACACTGCAGCATGGCCATGTGGGGCCAGGACATGCCCAGGGGCAGCCCGGCTCCATGGCACTAGTGAAAAAGCTGTGGCATGCAAAGAAGCACAGGGCAACCACAGCATGCACTGCTAGAGCTTTGCTGTCCCTCGAAGAGGTAGGCAAGCACGCAGCAGTAGCAGACAAACGGCTGTCCAGGGGGATCCTTTTAAGCGTGTCTCTGCAGGGCGAGCACCAGCCCTCGGAAGCAACTGGTGACCTTCTGCCCCGCCTGAAGTGCTTCTGGGTGGCCTTTCTTGAGAGAGAGCATCCATGCAGTGTGGACGCACTCTTCTGCGAAAACCTTCTTGCACAAGAAGCCTGCACTGTAGACGTAGCCAAAGTCTGAGCTGACAGAAAACTTAAGCTTAGAGTACTCCAAGAACAGGTGTGAAAATTTCCCTTGTTGAACCAGAGGAATGATTCTGAGTGCCAAATCTAGAACACCCAACACTCAACAAAGGAGTCTCTTTTCCTAGCATGCAACCTAGAATAAAGAGGAAACCACTATACAGTATAATATGTGTTTAAAAAAAATCAACTGTGTTTAAAACCATGGATGTGATGCACATTGATGAGGAATATTTTTTCTGATACTTAGTCCTCTTGGGTACGTCTACACAGCAACATTTCAAAATAACTAGTGTTATTTCTAAATAACATAGTCCGCATCTACACAGCAGGCAGTTAGTTCGAAATAATGTCGAAATACTGTCAAGCTCTAGGACTTCTTACTCTGACTCCTGCAATCCTCATTGTATGAATAGTTGGGGAAGTCAGAGGAAGAGTGCTCTATTTCGAAATAAGTGCTGTGTAGACACTCTCAATTTCAATATAAACTATGCAGTTGACTTAGCTCAATTGGCATAGCTTATTTCAAGTTAAGCCCTGTTGTGTAGATGCACCCTTTTAGACTACCAGCAAGGTAATAAAGACTCACACAAGTTAGCTTCTTTGTAAACCATGAGTAAGAGTGGATCTCTGTGTGTTCTCCCAGTTAGAACACTTCTAAAGTAAAGGTCTCTCAGAATAATTTTAGTGTATGATTTTGGATCAGAGCACTTGTTTTCCTCTCCTCTTTCCATCTGATTCATCCCTGCTGGCTTGTGCGCTCCACAAGGGAACAGCGTGGGCGATATATTTACCATGGAAAAACAGCTTTGTTCCATATGAAATATTTACTCTTTTTATGAGTCATTGTCCATGAAGGTCAAATAAACGCACATCAGAGCAGAATTATCTTTTCTGGTGAGCAGAGCTCAGAATTGCATGTTGGCTATCTGTTAAAATAGTCTTTTAATAAACCACTGCCTATTAACTACTCAAACATCTTCCTAAAGAACATTACATCCAAGTCTAAGGTGCATTTCTTTGTTGCTGCCTTCTCTGACATAAGTAAAATTAACATTATATGATATAGAAAGCCTGAAACCACAGAGTGTGCTCCACTGTATGCTCTTCTTCCTCAAAGGAGAGGATAATAGAATGAACAACACACATTCCCCACTTTATAACACACATTTGATATTTATATACCTCTGCTCCTTGTTTCCCACCCCCTTCCATTTTTTTCCTTCCCCCCTCTTTTTTCTCCCCTATTTATTTTGGGTCTGAACATCCTAAACTCAAAACTCTGGTCATCTGAAGAAGTGGGCTATGCCCACGAAAGCTCATGATACCATCTACATGTTTTGTTAATGTAGCGCCCCCTCTCCACCTGGTTATCTTCTTTAAAGCCAATCTCCTTACAGGTTTTGATGGATAGGTCTGGGTTCTTCTGGATCCCGCCACCCACTCAACTTTATTTTTTCCGATGGATTTATTTGGCGGTACCTCCACCCCCTTCACTCCTTCCTGGCAGGGTCACCAGGGCAGCTTGCGAGGAAAATTCTAACCCAGGGTAATCCCCATGTATTTGCCAGATAATTGGAGAGTCCCAGAAAGTAACACAAACACATACACTATAATAAACACAATTATATTAAACCGGAGACAAATATAACAGAACAGGGTAAAACACTATTTTTAGGTTCACTGGTGCCCAGCAACTGTAAGGTTAGTGTCCCGTTGGTACGTGTACTTTGTTGGGGCCCTTGATGACTTTTGACCATAAAATTCTTCTCTGCAGTGGGTTAGCAGTGGGGCTGACTAGGTCCAGTACAGCCCAAAGAACTCACAAGTGGGAGAAGGCAGTAAATCCCTCCACAGGTTTAATATGCAGCAGGTAATAAAATCACCAAACAAATTCCCTGACTTACTAACTAAAAGATGGTGCACTCACACATTCCATGAATGAGCCTCAGGTTCAGAGATGACTCAGTCACTGCAGGGGGCTGCTCTCTTCTGGCAGGGATCCTCTTTGGGCAGGAATCAGGCTGCTTCAGTCCCAGAATTTCCCCTCACCACAAAGGGGTGCAAGGCTCAAGGTGCAGGCCACACAAATGCACCAAAATTCAAACTATAATCTCCTACCCCAGCATTCAGACACACACCCAGCAGGCAGCAGCCCCAAACCAGCCGACACAGCAGAGCTGACCATGCGGTGACTGGTCTCACCCAGGGAGCCGAAGAGCCAACTCAGCCTGGCTGGGGTATCCTCCCAACAAACTCCACAAACTGGGAATCAACAGTGGAGAAATAAAACCCAGCTGAGGGATCCTGCCTTCAGGTCCCTAGAGGCTAGTTCTCAGGGGGAATCTTGCATGCAGGGATACTAGCTTCCACACAGCCAGCCTTCCCCCTGCCCTGACTGGCTCCAGACTCTCCCAACCATGGCTCCTCCTCCCCCCCCTGAACTCTCCGGGAGGGGCATCTCACTCCCTATGGGTTGCCAGGCAGACTCTGTCCCTGGTAGGGAGGGGGAGCCAAGGCAAACTCAGTGTGCCTCTCCCTGAGCTGCCAGATAGACAGAACCCCAGGAATCTAGGTAATCTCCTTGGGGGTTACATTAGTCTATAAAGTGCTACCAGACCATTTGTTGTTTTTTAAGTTTATCCTGTACAGACTAACTCTGCTCAGGGCCGGATGGAGGCATGGGCGAGCCGGGCAGCTGCCCAGGGCGCCAACCAATGGGGGGTGCCTGATGGCAGCTGTAAGGGGTGCGCGGCGTCCCTTACAGCTGCCATCAGGCGCCGCGCGCTGGGCTCCCACAGCGCCAGCCCGCCCGCATCCCTGCGGCGCCGGCCAGCAACGCCCTTCCCCCCACGGCCGCGGGGCACTACACGGCCCGGCGCGCGCGCCAGCAGCGACAGCCGGGCCGGACTGGGCTGCTCTTGCGCCACGTGCCCTAGGGGCGGGCCCCGGGCTGCGCGCCAGCGGCCGTAGCCGGGCCGCGCATGCGCCATGCGCCCCGGGGGAGGGCCTGCGCACCCTAGGGGGGCGGGTCCGCTCCCCCCGGGCGGGCCCGCGCATGCGCCGTGCACCCGGGGCGGTGCCGCGTGCCTGTGCCCGGGGCGCCAGAATACCTCGGGCCAGCCCTGACTCTGCTACCCCCTGAAGCTACACAACATAATGTTAGTCATGTTTCTTAGTGAACTATTGGAAAGTGAGACAAGGTGAGTGAGGTACTATCTCTTACTGCAGTGGTGCTCAGCCTTTTTTAATTTGCAACCCCCAGGGCCAGGAAAATTTTGGTTGAGCAGAAAAAAAAAATCCGGGATTTTGGTTGAGGAAAAAAAAAAAAAAGCCATCCGGAACATTTTGTTGTGGCCCCTTTAATTTCAAGCACCGGTCTGCTCCCCTGCCACTCCCCCCATCCCCACTGCGCGTACGTTGGGCGCCGAGCCAGGAAAACAAAATGGCAGCCAGCCCAGGACTGCACCCCTCCACCCCCAGGAAGACAGCCGCGATCCCCTGGGTTGCGCACCGCTGTCTTACTGCACTGACTGCTGATGGTGTAAAGGAGAAGTTCTCGAGCTACAGAGGGCTCATCTTCAGGTCATTCTCAGGTGACCAGATACTACATGATGTGCACAGTAAAGAAATAGAGCAGAGTTCCTTTTAATTTTAACAACAATGCTTGGAAAAAGCTAAAATATTTAACAACAAGAATAGCATTAGACTATTCATGAATTTAGGGATGGACAATGTAACTACAGTAGATTTGTATAAAGTGGGTGTTGTGTATTTCATAGGATAGCTTTGCATGTAACTAACAATAGCATAGACAGCAGTAAATTCTCAGTAAAGCAAATTCTTGCACATACGTTTTGTTCTTTTTAACTGCTACTGGTAGTTTTTCATTATCTGTTTTTGTGCCATCACTTATTGGATTTTTGAGCCATCACTTATTGGTTTATTGGATTTTTTTAATCTTACTGCTGTATGAATTGTTCTCCAATCATAATTTGTATGTATAAATGTATGAATTAAGTTTTCCAATAAGCAATACTTTGCATTTATCAGCATTGAATTTCATCTGCCATTTTGTTGCCCAGTCACTTAGTTTTGTGAGGTCCTTTTGAAGCTCTTTACAGTCTGCTTTGGATTTAACTACCTTGAGCAGTTTTGGGTCAAAATTAATTAATTTTGTGTATAATTAATTGCTGGTCTAGCACTAGCAGTGTTTACTATTTACAGCCTTACTAGATTATTGACTTCTTTGAGCACTGTACAAATTGAAGTTGTTCTCAGAGGCACAGTAACACCCAACATGCTCATATCCTCCTGAAATCCAGATGCATTGTTGTGGCACTACTAACTGTTTGCACCTGATCCAGTTGCCACTAAATCAAGTCAGTACCATTCACTAGACTCCCAGATCCTCAGCTGTCACCTCTCTTGGGGAGGAGACCCATTCTATATCCCCCTGACCAGGATTTTCCCAGGCTGTGCAATTCCCTGATTACACTCTAATATTTCCAGTGAGATGAATTGCCTAAACAGGACAGCAGCTGCGTGTTGCTCTTTTCCGAAGGCTTATGAACAGCATGTGTAACCCATCTATCTTTTGGGTGTGGTGTACTGTCTCATATAATGGCACTTAGGGTGTGTCTAAACTACACCCCTCTGCCGACAGAGGGATGTAGATTAGGCACATTGCTATTGCAAATGAAGCGGGGATTTAAATATCCCGCGCTTCATTTGAATAAAAATGGCCGATGCTTTTTGCCGATGTGGCACTTTGCCAGCAAAAGCAGCAGTCTAGACGGGGATCAGTCGACAAGGAAAGCCTTTTCCGACCGATCCCTTATGCCTCGTGCATGGGCCTTTGATCTTCTCATTCCATGAACAGCAGACGTGGACTCCTCATAGTGCAGCTTCAAGAGGCTGAAGTTTTGCATAATCAAAAGAAGTAGAGGAGGAATTTGCATTTATTAGGAATGTTAGATATTGTTTAATTTAATAATCATGTAACTGCACCAAATCTTAGCGGTTACACGATTAGTCAATGGTCCCCAGGGCAAAGCTGGAAGCCAGTGTGCTTCTGGCCCCACTCCCTGATACAGAGGCAGCAGCGCAGGGCGGCAGCAGCCTCTGTCTGTGGGGAGGCCCAAGCTCCCGTGAACAGGGGCTGCTCCAGCATCCCCCCTGCCTCCTCAGAGGCAGCAGCGTGCGAAGATGGGAGAAGAGGAGGCAGCTCTGCAAAGCCAGTGCTCATGAGTAACCGGTTTTTAAGCTGGCTCCCTCACCGGCTCCCACCTCCCCCTCCCCTTGCTGTATCAGAGGCAGCAGGGTGGAGGAGGAGGGGAGTGCATGTAGTCATTAGGATTAACCAATAAGACCAGGCTTATCAGTTAATCATTTACATGACTACCGGTATATGCTACCATCCCTAGCATTTACTTCCCACTAGATATTTCCCATTAAGTTTGTGTTGTACAGGTTGTCTCAAAAAACTGTTCTTATCTGCCACAATGTTCAATATTGCCCTTTGAGCATCTAGGCTGGGGTGGGCAAACTTTTTGGCCTGAGAGCCACATCTTAGAAAGTAAATTATATGGAGGCCATGAATGCTCACAAAATTGGGGGTTTGGGGTATGGAAAGGGGTGAGGGCTGTGGAAGGGGAAGCAGGCTCTGAGATGGAGTCAGAAATGAGGAATTCAGCATGTGGGAGGGTGCTCCAGGCTGGGACCAAGAGGTTTGGAGGGCAGGAATGGGCTCTTGGTTTGGTCAGGAGATTGGGATGTTGTGGGAGCTGGGAATGAAAGGTTTGGGGTGTAGGAGGGTGCTCCAGACTGAGATTGAAGGGTTTGGAGGAAGGGAGGGGATCAGGGCTGGGGTGGAGAGTTAGGGTGCAGGAGGGACATGGGGCTTCAGGATCCAGGCAGTGTTTACCTGAAGTGGCTCCTAGAAGCAGCAGCTCATCCCCTCTCTGGTTCTCACACAGAGGCAGGGCCACATGGCTTTGCACACTGACTTGTCCACAGGCTCTGTCCCCACAGCTCCCATTGGCTGTGGTTGCCTGCTAATGGGAACCACAGAGACAGCACTTGGGATGGGCACAGGATGCAGAATCCTCTAGCTGCCCCCATTTCTGGAAGCTGCACGGAGCCGCTACACATTCGGAGCAGAGCAAGGCAAGCCTCTGACTCCGTTCCCTGGCTGGAGCACTACAGCAGTGTAAGCTCCTGGCATTGATTCCTTGCAGGAGCTAGGGTTGCCAGATGGTTTCAACAAAAATACCAGACACACTTGACATTATATCACAATCTACATTACACCTTATTTAGAAAATACCGGCCATTTATATTTTCTCAATTTGTTTCCCGAACAGAAAGCTCAAATACTGGACTGTCCGGTTCAAAACTGGACACCTGGCAACCCTAGTGGGAGCTCGAAGACTGAATGAAAAGGTGCAATGGGCCAGATGAGCCTGTTGGCTGTAGTTTGCCCACCTCTGATGTAGGCCCGTGATAAAAGATGGCCTCTGCATTTCACACAATGGACTGTATTGAATAAGCCTTTCCTAGAGGCATTGCAGGACATTGTCATCTCTATCACAGGCTGCACTAGGAACAGGCCAGAAGCATCCAACAAGGAAAGTTCATTTCTATCTTGTAGATTATGTTGACAGGATGGGGACTGTATCTTGAAAAGCAGTGACTCCAGAAAGGCTCCTAAATCTCAAAAAAGATATTTCATCTCAAAAAAGATATACTGGCATTAGAAAAGGTTCAGAGAAGGGCAACTAAAATGATTAGGGGTTTGGAACGGATCCCATATGAGGAGAGATTAAAGAGACTGGGACTTTTCAGCTTGGAAAAGAGGAGACTAAGGGGGGATATGGTAGAGGTATATAAAATTGTGAGTGGTGTGGAGAAAGTGAATAAGGAAAAGTTCTTTACTTGTTCCCATAATATAAGAACTAGGGTCCACCAAATGAAACTAAGGGACAGCAGGTTTAAAAGAAATAAAAGGAAGTTCTTCCTCACACAGCGCATAGTCAATCTGTGGAACTCCTTGCATGAGGAGGTTGTGAAGGCTAGGACTATAACAGGGTTTAAAAGAGAACTAGATAAATTCATGGAGGTTGAGTACATAAATGGCTATTAGCCAGTATGGGTAAGGAATGGTGTCCCTAGCCTCTGTTTGTCAGAGGGTGGAGATGGATGGCAGGAGAGAGATCGCTTGATCATTACCTGTTCGATTCACTCCCTCTGGGACACCTGGCATTGGCCACTGTCAGCAGACAGGATACTGGGCTGGATGGACCTTTGGTCTGACCTAGTATGGCCATTCTTATGTTCTTATGATTTAGGAGCCATGATAGAGAACCAATTGAGTATGAGCTCCAATGTGGTGCTGTGGCTAAGAGGGCTAATGAGATCCTTGGATGCATGAGCACTTTGGCCGGAAGTGCTGGAGGGTAGGGCGCTCACCGCTGTCATCTTTTGGTAAACAAGGGTACGTCTAGACTACATGGCTCTGTCGACGGATCCATGTAGATTAGTTTACTCAACAAAGGGAAATGAAGCGGCGATTTAAATAATCGCCGCTTCATTTGAATCAAAATGGCCGCCGCGCTGTGCCGATCAGCTGTTTGTTGGCACAGCGCGGCAGTCTAGACGGGGATCTGCTGACCCCAGAACCCTTTGTCGGCAGATCCTGTAAGCCTCGTTTCACGAGGCATAAAGGATCTGCCGACAAAGCGTTCTGGGGTTGGCAGATCCCTGTCTACTCTGCCGCGCTGTGCCGACAAACAGCTGATCAGCACAGCGCGGCCGCCATTTTTATTTAAATGAAGCGGCGATTATTTAAATCGCCGCTTCATTTCCCTTTGTTGTTCTGCCTCATCTACGTGGCTCTGTCGACGGAGCCATGTAGTCTAGACACACCCCAAGGGAAAGAGCAGCTTACAGCAGCTTCAGAAACACTGGAAAGGGAAAATGTCTGTGCCACCATCTACTGGTGAAGAGAGGCAAGAGAATGAATGAACAAAGCCTGGTGTGTATTTTTGTTTGTGCAAGTTTTGGTTGCTTTGAGTGACAGGGTCAGGCTGGAGGACTACAATAGATAGAAAGGCAGCTCTAAAAAGGCAGCAACAGCCCTGGTTAATCAGGAGCAAAGGAGATAGGGCTACTGTAAATCAATCAGAGCCAGCTGATCTCACCTGAGGCTGCCATAGAGCCTTTTAAAAGGAAGTCCTCCTTGCAGGGAGGGGATGAGAGAGAGGAAGTGGAGTCTAGTGCAGATAGGAAAAGAACCAGACAAACTAAGAAAGATAATGGCAACATTGTTGCCAGTGACAGCGAAGAGGGGAGGCAGGCTCGCTCCAAACAGGGGGGTTTTGGCCCTCCTTTTCCTGAGAGCCCAGCTGAGAACTGGAGAGGACTGTTTTTGCAGCCCAGGCTGACCCTGGGACACCAGCTCCAATGCCCTTTGTAGCTGAGGCGCCAGAGCTTAAACTGTACCAAGGATTCATAGCACAGTACTGAGACTGCCCGCTTAAGGACTGAGCAGGGTACTGGGACCCAGGAGTGGGGTTACCCTGCCATGTTTGGATAAAAGTTAACTGGGGGTGAAAGGACAATGCAACATCACTATCCTTGTTGGATGGCAAAAGGGTGAGTTGTCACCTTAACCTAACCTCAGTATGGCATGGCTGCATAGTGGAGTGGAGGAACATGGATACAAGTCAGTGAGAGAGGGGCTCTTACTTTCTGGCAGGGAGTGCTTCCCAGGTGGGAGGGGGGCTCTGTTCAAGGGTACAAATCCCTGTAAACATTGCAGAGAGGCAATGCAATGACAACTTCTGGCTTGGCAGTGAAAGTGTAAGTTTGCTGAAGCAGCAGAGCTGAGTGAATTCCAATGTGGTTCCCCCCAAGACCAACAAAGCAGCCTGAAATCAGGACAGCTGGTGGTAATGACCTGTCTGAACCAAGCAACACTTACCTGAGAAGTCAGAGACAGACTTGTCTCAATTCTGGGACTTTGCTAACCACTGACACCAGTGGTGAGTGGGCTGTAAGTGGAGTTGATGGGGCACCTAACTGTGAAAGGGGCATTGCCTTAAGGCATCACAGCAGCAGGTGGGGAATTGTGTTAAAGGACTACTGCTGAACATTCAGTGATGGTGAGAGTTAGTGTGTGTAGGTGGAGAGAGAGAGTTCTATTGTTGCTTTGTTCTTCCAAGTCGTTTTGTGTCACCATTTCTCCTTTAAATAGTTTTTCTTGTTTCATATACATACTGGCTGCGTCTAGACTGGCATGATTTTGCGGAAATGCTTTTAACGGAAAAGTTTTTCTGTTAAAAGTATTTCTGCAAAAGCGCATCTAGATTGGCACAGATGCTTTTGCGCAAAAAGTGCTTTTGTGCAAAAGCATCCGTGGCCAGTCTAGACGCGATTTTGCGCAAGAAAGCTCTGGTGGCCATTTTCACCATCGGGGCTTTTTTGCGCAAAACAGTCCTTCCTGTCTACACTGGCCCTCTTGCGCAAGTATTCTTGAGCAAGAGGGCTTTTCCAGCGGGGCGTGAAAGTATTTGCGCAAGAAGCACTGATTTTGTACATTACAAAGTCAGTGCTCTTGCGCAAATTCAAGCGGCCAGTGTAGACAGCTGGCAAGTTTTTGCGCAAAATCTTGCCAGTCTAGATGCAACCACTCAGTGCTTGTGAGTAGGGAAATGTTGCCTGTTAAGGGAGCCTAGGGAAAGTACTTAGCTTTTCAAGGAGAGATGCCACCTGCTGGCATGTTAGCATACACAGGAATTAAAAACCTAAAACAAGAGCTTACTCACAGGACTTGGGCTCCAGGGCTGAAAAAAATGTTGTGTTGACCTTTGGGCTTGGGCTGGAGCCTGAGTTCTGGGCTCTTGCAAGAATCCTTTATCTGGGTTCAGATATACCCATTGCTTAAAGGAGCCTCTAAGTATTTGAACCTGGCCTTGGTTTCTGCTGACAACACTTGATAGAAGGGTTTCACATATGTGTATATATGGAACTATGTAGAAGGAGCAAGGAGGAATTATAGCACTGATGTGAGCATTTTTGGCATATGATATCCAGCTCTGGCGGTCTCACTTAAAAAAAGACATGACAAAATGCAAAGGGTTCAGGAAAAAAAAAAGCTACAGGAAGGATTTGGAAAACCTGCTCTATAGTGCAAGACTTGGGATGCTCAGTCTATTTAGCTATCA
Source organism: Rafetus swinhoei (assembly GCA_019425775.1). Lineage (NCBI taxonomy): Eukaryota > Metazoa > Chordata > Testudines > Trionychidae > Rafetus > Rafetus swinhoei. The sequence continues at coordinate 38,871,164 of CM033440.1, forward strand.
AGGTGAAGATTAATAGGTTGATACAGCCTATAAGTACCTAAATCAAGAAAAAATGTGACAATGAGAAGAATTGATAATGTTGCAAAGGCTTGATGCTGCACTAGATAAATTGAGAGAAATAAGGAACACAGATTTAATGTTGCCTTTAATGATAGTCATTTAAACAAATTACCAAGGAATGAGATGGATTCTCCATCATGTGAAGTCTTTAAATTAAGCTTCGATGTCCTAAAAACCTTCTCTACCTCAATCATAGTCATGGGTAGGGATGTAAATTCACATTTAATTGGTTAAACACTTAAATGCAGTAATAACACTATGTTTAACCATTTAAATGATTAAAGCAGGGTAGGCAGCTCCAGTGGGGCTGGAGCAGTACCCCCCACCTGCTGGGGTCAGCCTAGAGTGGCCTCTGCTGTAGGCAGGGGCTTCTCCTGGCTCTGTGCAGGGAGTGCCACTGTAGCTTCCAGTCCCTACATAGGAGCTGCTGCCACAGTTCCCAGCCCCTCCCGCCCCCGTTTCCCTGCGAGGGTTGCCACAATGGTTCCTAGCCTGCCCACAGTGGGTTGCTGCGGCTGCCCTTGCCACCCCCACATGGGTTGGGAGCCAACAGCACTGTGTGGGGGAGCCCAATGGGGTTGGAGCAGCCTTTTTCTGGGCTGTGGATGGGGGGCTGCTCCCAGGTACTGGTTAAGGGTGATGCCTACTGGATAACTGTTTAACGGTTACCCGTTAACATCCCTAGTCATGGGCAACGAGTTTTAAGGGCCCATGGTGCTTGGGCACTAGGAATATTCCTTGCTTGGGGTCTGAACTCTACCAAAGTTTCAGGGCTGGGTCTCTCCCCCAGCCTGGCTTGCTACTCCCATGCACCTCCCCCAGCCTGCCTGCTGCCCCTGGGCAATTAAAATGGCCCAGGGGACCCTGCTGCCACCACCATCTGTGCAACAAGGCTAGAGCAACTTCTGGTCACTCCCTGTACATGGCTGCTGGCACCTCCCTGTAACCCTGGGGGGTGTATCCATGTGCTGCCTGTGCCATGAATGCCCCTGTGCCAATGGGAAGCTGTGGAGGCAGTGCCTGTGGGCAGCACCATGCTTGGAGGCCCCCAATCTCCTCCTCTAGGAGCCACTGTTGTATTTTAAAGTATAGCACGGGAACTTTTCAGGGGGATAAGGCAAAGCACCACATTTATTGCAATCAATACTTATCATATGCATATGATATGTTACACTCACACACACCCACACAAACTCACTCTGTCTTGTTGTTGTTACCAATAGTTGTTCCCCCTAACTGCACTGGCCAGGTAAGTTAGGTGGCAGAGGGGTGGAGCCGGGCTTCTGCTGATCCGGATTGGTGCTCTCATGTTGACAAGATGAAATCCTTGGTCCTCCTGCAAGATACCTTTGATTTATAGTAGCTCCCCCTCATGCAAATCTATCATCTTATGCATATGCAAAATCTGTGAGTCATCATATGCATATGCAGTTAGTCATCTGTGGCGCCGCCTTCTGGGTATTATCTTAGGCTATGTCTACGCTACAAGGTTTTTGCGCAAAAACCGGTGGAGCGTCCACACCTCAAGTGCATTTTTGCACAAGAAAATCGACAGAGCAGAGGGATTTTGCTGGTAGAGTTATTCCTCTCCCCACGAGGAATAACTCCTTTTTGTACTACAGCTCTTGCGCAAAAAGGCAGATGTGGACGCTCAGAGGGTTTTTTGTGCAAGAAACCCCTATCGGAAAAAGCACAGGTGCTCTGATGGCCATTCTCTGAGTGGCCATCAGAGCTTTCTTGTGCAAGAGTGTTCGTGCAGTGTGGATGTGATGTGCTTTGAGGTCTGGACGTGCTTTTGCGCAAGAACTCTTCCACAAAAGGCTTCTTGTGCAAAAACTCTGCAGTGTAGACAAAGCCTTAATGCTGCCACATTCACCTTCAAAGAGGGTGCTTCCAAAAGCAGGCACTTGCTGCTGACTCCCAAGGCTGTTCATATGTCCAATCTTCTTTCAATGAGCTCACTTAACAGGTCTCCTTGTTCTTAGATCTGGCTTCCATCCCCTCTCCAACCATTGCAACTGCCCTGAGGAGCTTGTGTCTCTTGGCTTATCCATTCACAACTCATTCATTCAACAGGGACATTCTCTTTACCTTACTCATTTTTAGGAACTATTCTACCAAGACTTAATACAAAAGACTTAATACAAAGTTTCTATGTTCTATATGAAAAGGTACAAAGTTTCTATGTAAAAGGACTTAATACAAAGTTATATGAAAGGACTTGATACAAAGGTAAAAACTTAATACAGAGATTATATGAAGATGATCTACACTAATATGAAAACTATTAATACAGAGATTTATTATTAATAGAGATGTATCTATGCCACTACCAGAGGGGTTGCCCCCAGACAAGTGCTGCTTCCCCTCCCCTGGCATCTCATGCCCTCCCAGAGCCTGCACCCGACTCCCAAACTTTCTTCTGCAGGTTCTGGGAATAAGTTTGGGGATGGGAGGGAGTTCAGGTGCACCGTCCTCTCCCTGAACTCCCTCCCACCCCCAAACTCATTCCCAGAACCTGCACGTCCACCCCTTGCCCTAGCCCACAGCCACCGTGACTCCATCCCAGAGATTGTATCCCAGACTCCTTTCAAAACTGAAACTCTGTTCCAGAACTCGACTCCCAATCCTCACCCCCTCCAGGACCCTCACTCCCAGCTCCAGCCCAGAACCCCTCTTACACTCACCTTTCCTATGAGAGCCCCATCCTTACCCCATTTATACCCAAACGACCTCCCAGAGCCTACACTCCCTCCTGCGCCTCAATTCCCTGCCCCAGCCCAGAGCCTGCACCAAGCACCCAAGTTCCCTCCCAGAACCTTAGGCAGATGCATGGGTGGGAGTTGTATCTAATTCACCATTTTATAGTCACTTAAAACAAATTGTCATGTAATTTTCCCATACATTTTGAGTGGAATGATTTCAAGTGCCAGTTTAGTAACTTATGTACTGATAATGTATTGTTGTACAGTCATAATGAAGTCAAATATGTAAAATATAGCCTGACTAAAAATGTAGATGAAAGTCAGGCAACTTAAGAAGCATTTTCTTGTGTGGAATTGTCATACTTCAGAATAAAATCGCTACGTAATCTTTAGTATGGCATATTGAATTGTATATCATTGTACAAACTCTGTTTGATTGTACTAGCATGTACCTATTAAAAGAGCACCAAGGTACCCATATTTTTTAAATTATTTATGCTTTGTTTTGCTGAAAAGGGATAAAAACACTTAGGAGCCTAAATCCCATTGTCTGTGGATAGGATTTAGACTCCTACATGCCTAAATCTCTTTTGAAAACAAGATATAGGCTCCTAGATTAGTTTGGTGTTGTGACACTAAAGGTATGTCTACACTGTATGGCTATTTTGGGATACGGGAGGTATCCCAAAATAGCTACCCTGTATCTACACAGGCCACCCGTTATTTCAAAATATTTTTCAAAATAACGGGCACGCTATTTCACCATCCCAGTAAACCTCATTGCACGAGCGTTAAGGGATGGCTCAAAATAGCACGTTATTTCAAAATTTGGTGCTGTGTGGATGCACCAAATTTCAAAATAAACTATTCTGAAATAGATTTGAAATAAGATATGCAATCTAGCACAAATTACGTATCTTATTTTGAGTTTAGGGTGCTGTGTAGACACTCCCTCAGAGTGGCAATGCCTAAGTTGCTTTTAAAAACTGGACCTAAAACACTTCAGCATCAAACAGTAGGATGATGTAGTGAGCCTAGAGTAGCATTTATTTATAGGAACCTTTCATACTCCAAGTACCCAAAGCACATTACGCAATATAGCAATAACTGTAATATATTATCATGTGTCAGTGCAATCATTGCTGGAGTAGTTGAATTAGTGAGAGTATTTAAAATCATCTATATTTCTCTCCACAAGAGGAAAAAATATGTAGCACTTTAAAGACTAAGAAGATAGTTTATTAGGTGATGAGCTTTCGTGGGGCAGACCCACTTCTTCATATGATCTGAAGAAGTGGGTCTGCCCCACGAAAGCTCATCACCTAATAAACTATCTTGTTAGTCTTTAAAGTACTACATATTTTTTTCCTTTTGTTTTACCTAAATCAGACTAACACAGCTACCTCTCTATTACTTCTCCCCACAAGGTGGCAGTATCTTTATATGGATATACAAGATAGCACACATGTTTCCAAAGCCCTCACCTTTCAGGAGTATTTTTTTAGCACATTACAACAAATATATAATAAGGGTTTTCAGTTTAGTTACAGGAAAATGCACATATGTGACATGCTCAATCCAAAGCGAATGCACAAACTATTTAATATACTACTCAAAAGAATAAGCACTACAAGCTAGTGTTGCAATGGTTTAACTTACATCTGTCAGACCTGGGACCTGGACCATACAGATTCTATGTGATTCCTTTAAAGATAATTATCATGTTAAGAGAAAGTAACTGTATTATACAGAAAAAAAAACTATAAACAAAATATTGGAAGAGATGAAATTAAAATTGACAGCAATTGCAGAGAATACATTGCTAAACAAATTGACATTTTGGAGCTTTTTCAATGAGTTTATTTTCTTTTGTATCTTGAAATTAAAGTGACTCCAGAATAGCTACAGTGGCCTAGATCCTTTCATCAGATGAGCTGCTCAGTAGGACATACAGCTGAGGAACAAAGCTGATTATATATCTAGAGCCCTACAAATCCATAGATATCTGTGGGTATCTACATCTGCTCCAAATGTGGATATCCACGGCTCAATTTGCAGATGCAGATGTGGATGCAAATTTTGTATCTAGAACTGCACATCTGTGGATATTTGCTTTGTATCTATGGGAGTCTGCATCTGTATCTGTGGATGCAGATATCTGCAGATATCAATTTTGTATCTGTGCAGGGCTCTCAATATATTCAGCTTCTCAGGGGTGGGTTTGCAGTGTCTTTTGAGCATCAACCTCAAAGTTGTGCTGTTTTGCACCATCTGTAAGTAGGGATGTCAATGGTTAACCACTAAGCATCATCCAAAAAGGTGTGTTATCTGGTGACGGTTACTGGTTAACTGGTGGTCTGCTTGGGCTGAAGCAGTCTCCTACCCCACATGAGCAGGGGACAGCTCCAGCACAACCGGACCTGCCACACTATGAGTGGAGGGGTGCTCCAGTCCAGTTGAGCTAGAGCATCTCATTGTCTACCTGTGGTGTGGTGCCATAGGCCTGGCCCGGCTGGAGCAGCATGCCACGGGTGGAGATGCTCCTGCCTGGCTGGCCTGTCATGCTTCAGCTCCCCACCCACCCCTGTTTTAGTGGTTAAATGTTAACTAATTAAATGTGATTTTACATCGCTGTCTGTAACCAGGGCTGAACTGAGGCATGGACGACCAGATAGCTGTCTGGGGCGCCAACCGATGGGGGGCGCCTGATGGCAGCTGTAAGGGGCGTGCGGCATCCCTTACAGATGCCATCAGGCGCCGTGTGCCTGGCTCCCGCAGTGCCGGCCCCACAGCACCGGCCAGCAGCGCCCTTCCCCCCACGGCCGCGGGGCCCTGCATGGCCCGGCGCACGCGCCAGCAGCGCTGGCCGGGCTGGGCTGGGCTGGGCATGTGCTGTGCGCCCCAGGGGCGGGCCCCCGGGCTGTGCGCCAGCAGCTGTGGCCGGCCCGTGCATGCGCTGTGTGCCCTTGGGGCAGGCCCGCACACCCTGGGGGGGTGGGCCCGCGCCCCACGGGAGGGCTCGCGCATGCGCCGTGCGCTCGGGGGCGTCACCACGCACCCAGGCCCAGGGCGCCAAAAGGGCTTGGGCCGGCCCTGTCTGTAACAGCCCCTAAGGGCTGATACTGCAGGAGAGGATTTCCAGAGCCCAGCTTCACTTCCATTGTACAAGTCCTTGGCACATGCACAGGTTGCTGCGTGCTCTGTGGCCAGCATGGATGAGCAGCTGCATAACAGCAGCAAACCAGTGGAAAGCAGCTACCATGAGGGCCAGATCCAGAAAATTAGGGCTACTCAACTGGCTCTTGGGTGGGATCCTTTGAACATGGTCTCCACTGGGAACACGCTTCATAATGGTGAGTCAATATAATGGTCTTCTGTTAATATGCATTTTAGTAGTTAAATTCCTGGACTGTCATTGCTCATTAAAAGTGCTGTCATATGAGTGGAAATCGGGTAAATAATGCATTTTATTAATATCAGCAGAACTGACTTAAATGGGGCCTGCGTGTTGCATAGTCTTGCCTTAATCTTTGTATTCATGCCTGTCAGTGTGAAAGAAGCTAATTGCATTTTTGCATATATATTTGCATGCATATGCAACCACACTTAAGTTGCAGACCTCAGCATGTGCTAAGAGTATCATTGTGGCTCCTGGGGCTTCCAAAGTTGAGTAGCCCCGCAGTAAATCATACTCTACTCATAGCTCAGGAATAGAAATCTGCAGGAGTATTTTGTAGTAATGTACATGTGACAGCAGAGACAAGTAGCAGTGCAAGCAAATAAGCAGCACACTTTCTCCTATCTGTTTAAAAATGTAAAAAATATTGTACATAAGTTAAAGATACCTCCCTGGCACTTAAATCTCAGTGACCAGCACTGATTTACACAGCTACTGGAGATCTCACTGAAGTGAGGGGAAGAGGACTTATCTGTGAACTAGAGATTCAGGAGATGATTTTAAGCCATAGTGACACAGGGCTTTGAAGTCATCAGAGCCATTGTGCATCAGTAATATGGTAGATTTAATTTGGAACTTGTTTCTTCTCTCATCTTCTCCAGAGATATGTACAGTGGAATGTCTTGTATTGGTAGGGATTTAGGTTTGCGGTGGGAGTTAGCTATCAGCCTTTTTATGATAAACACTTTTCAGCAACAATGAAGTCATTTTTAAAGTTTCAGACTAACTTTCTGAGAGTCCCCCTTTTTTCCACTCAAGATCATCTCATCTGAAGAAGTGGGTTTTGTCCACGAAAGCTCATGATACTATATATATGTTTGTTAGTCTCTAAGGTGCCACAGGACTACTTGTTGCTTTTAATAGCTGTTTTTTAAAGTTACAGACTAACATGACTACTCCTCTGAGGCTATGCCTACACTGCAGTTCTTTTTCGGGAAAAGGTATGCAAATTGGAAACCACAATTTGCGTACCTTTTTCTGATTCTTTTTTTGAAAGCGGGTTTCCAACATTTGGCCCATCTACACAGGGCCAAATATGGGAAAAAAGCACCTCTTTCAGAAGAGCCCTTATTCCTCATAAAATGAGGAATACAGGGCTTCCGAAAGAACACGCCCACTTTTTCAGAAACTGATCCGAAAATGCGAACACATTCCCTGGATGCAGCAGAGTTTTTCCGGGATACCTCTGTAGTGTAGACATAGTCTGAGACTAACTCAGCTTCTTTGTAGCTATTCCTGAGACATTTCAGCAAGCCTCACATTCTGTCCAGTAGAGAGCAGTTAGTGGCATGCACGTGGATAGTAGCCAACACGTTTAAAAGTTCATGCATACACTTCAGTTTAGAGCCTTAGGTCTCTCACCAGGAAAACTCCCATTAAAGGCTAAATTTTGGCCTGTGCTGTGCACACACAAAACTCACTTTGAAGCAAGAGTAAATCAGACACAAGAGCTACCATTCCACATGCAGTTGTCCCTGCCTTTTCAAAAAAAGCTTGTGATTCTGGATTCTAGCTTGAGACACCCTAAAAGGCCTGATTTTCAGAAAGATGGGTTGTTTGCATATCTGGAAATATGGTTCCTTTTAACGTGTGTTGATTCAAGGAACCAAAATTTGAGGCAACCTAAACTACTGATAACTGCGAAGAATGTAAGCTTCAGATGTCTGGGGAAGAGGTGCCTTTTTAGCTATTGTGATAGAATAGACAAAGTAGATCCAGGGCAGCATTTGGCTCTAAATTTTCAGCCAAGATCCAGTATGGGGAGTTTTCTCTATACCATGCTGTCAAGAAATCAAAATATCACAAATTAGAAATGCTGCAATGTAAAGGGAACTACCTCATGGTCATTTCTGGTTTTTCTTGTCAACATGGAGGAAAGGCAGCACAAAGCTGGACTGTTTGACAAAGTGGGAGAGTATCAGTAGTGAGAAAAGGAAGGGTTGTTTGAACACTAATGTCTAGAGGGCACTAAGCAGCACCTGGAAGAAGCAAGGTGTTGGATGTTTATAAAACTGAAATCAGAACTGGAGCAACAAATGAGCCTCAGTAGAACTATTGTGAAGTTTTCCCATTTTGTTTAAAGAATGGTTGTTTGAAAAGTAACTGAAAAAATGACCCTGTGGTGTTACATGTTTTGTTGTATCACAAGGATTTTTGTATCAAATATGTTCAGCATACAGTGTTCAGCGAACACATTGAGTCTTTTTACTAATGCAAGAAGCTCTCTGAGCTCAGCCTGGATTTTGAAAGCCAAGCTCCACACTCAGTCTACATCTTATGCATCAATATCAGAAAAAATTCTAGAGACCAAATGATGCCTTCACTTACACTTGTCTTACAAGTCTGCCCTGAAGGCATGATCCAGTGTTGATGGACATCATGGAAGTGTCTCCGCTGACTTCCAATCAGGTCTTTAGTGGCATCCAAGCAGATTCTTTGGCTTAATGGGCAGTCAGAATGACACACAATTCTATGCCACTTTCTATCTCCTTTCCTCTCTGCTGTATAAGTGGACTGGAGCCCAATGGACCCCAGGAGGAGGGGTGTGGGAAGGACCAGGCAGCATGTACTTCCTCTCCTGGACAGCTCTTTATATCCTTCAAAGTCACTGCTCTAGAGGCCACCAGCTGTGTGCAGGTTTGGATGTTAAGGGCCTGACCGTGGGGCAAGTGGTAATGGGTATAGTTCTGTTTCACAGCTTGCAGCCTTGCAAAGTCATGTGTGAGCGACCATACCGTAAACAAATGGAGCATCAGTGACTCCCTCTGTTGCTTTTTTAAATCATGAGGGATGGGCTGCCACTTTGCCATGGGACCAGCCTGTCTGTAACAAGAATCAAGGTAGTGGTGGCTCTAGATCATAACTGTCCCTAGTTATAAATGTGCCAATTAACTAACGACCCTTCTGGGTCTCTGTGGGTCTATTTAGTGCAATGCTGTAGGGAGCCTTCTCTAACACTCTGCTGAGACTAGGCTGTGGAGGTTACTGCTGGAATATGTGTCACATCCCAGGGGGAACTAGACAGCTGCCTTTGCCATAGAAAAGAAGGTACCTGCTACCTGCTACAAAGAAGGTAGCAGGTTTAAAACAAACAAAAGGAAGTATTTCTTCATGCAACACACAGTCAACCTGTGGAACTCCTTGCCAGAGGATGTTGTAAAGGTCAGGACTTTAACAGGGTTCAAAAAAGAACTAGTTAAATTCATGGAGATTAGGTCCATCACTGGCTACTAGCCAGGATGGGTAGGAATGATGCCGCTGTCCTCTGTTGGTCAGAAGCTGGGAATGGGCGACAGGGGATCGATCACATGATAATTACCAGTTTTGTTCATTCCCTCTGGGGGCACCTGACATTGGCCACTGCTGGAAGACAGGATACTGGAGTAGATGGACCTCTGGTCTGACCCAGTATGCCCATTCTGATGTTCTTATGATCCTTGAAAACAACTGGTCAAAATCGCAGATTCTGGCCTAACAGCATCCTGACACTGGAGCCAGGCAAACCCCGCAGGCTGCATCCCTGTGTGGTTTCCCCAAATAACTGAAACCCTCTCTGGCTGGGAAGCTACTGGAGGGTGAGGGTGACACGTCCATGATTTGCACCTCAGGATCCTTAACCATCAAGGTGCCGAATGGCGGAGGGTTGCCGGGTCTGCGGCTGATGCTCTCTCCCTGGCCAGCAGCGGGCGGGGGAATACAAGGCGGAGGAGCGGCCCGAGGGAAGCTGACAGCTCCCGCCCGGCCCAGCTGTGCACAGAGGAGCAATTCGGTGGGTCACGTGCCGCTGGAGGAATGCGGGGACTGCGCGTTTGCGGAGGGAGCGAGAAAGGAAGATCCCAGGCAGCTCCGTAGCCCGCCCCGCCCATTCCAGCTGCGGCGCAGCGATTGGCAGGAGAAGGAACCAACGGGCGGCTGAGGCGCTCCCGGCCCCTCCAATGGGAGGGAGGTTAGTCCCAGTGTTCCACAGGGGGAATGGGGCGTGCTGCGTGGTAAGAAATTCGATATAGTGTAAAAAGGGCGAGAGAGACCATTGAGCCTGCGGCTGCAGCGGTGACGAGGCGGCGGCGGCGCCGAAGGTGAAAGGGGCCTTGTGAATTTCAGATTAAGCGGCAGCTCTCAACGCAGGTCGGATGGTGAGTGCTGGCTGGGACCAGCTCTCTTACTGCGGGGGGCATCTTGGGAGAAGCAGCGCTCTATGTGTGTCCAAGGGTAAGATTGGGGGGGAGTGCGGAGAGAAGGTTTAGTGACGTGTCTGAACAGGGAAACTAAATTACTTTGCAGCAGGCAGGATGGCATCCCCTTGAAGATGGATGTCTAAGGTCCCTCCCCCTCTCCAGCTACATCTGTGCTCTCTGCCCTTGCGTGGAAACAGTTGCGGTCATCGAAGCCTTTCCCTTGCATTGCTTCATGGACAAGGTAGTGCCTTAAATCACGGGTTGTGAGCCTGTGTTGCCTCTTTTGGGGTGGAAAGTAGCTGCGGGGCTGAGTTGCCTTCAGGATGGGCACACACAAGAGCACCGAACTAAAAACAAAGTGCACCTTGCTGTTCTTCACTCATCAGTTCTATAATAAAATATGACATGACAAGTCCTCTAGGTGCAGGATGTTTTGTATATTTAAGTCCTAGGAAGTCATAACCATCTGCCTCTGACATTGGTATGCTGGGGATACCTTGCTAAATTAAGCCGTCAGAGAAGAATGATCACTTCTTTTCTGTAGAAATAAAAAAACCCAGCCCATCTGAAATCAGGTTGAAGATTTTTTTTCTTTTAATAAACTTTCCCTGGTATCATGCATGTCAGAGAAAAAATGCATGTGAGCTGTAGAATGATTGACTGGTGGCTGTTCATAACACCCCACATCCTTCAACTAACTATATTAAGTATTGACTAATTGAACAGTCGATGCCTTAGGGCTGTTGCTACACTTCAAAAGGCGAAAGCGCCATGTAGAGCCAGAATCAGCTGGGGACTCCCCCACTGACCTTGGGCTCTGTGCAGTGCTGCCACTTTGAAATGCTGTGGGGAGCCCTGTGTCGAGCTCCTCGCAGCATTTCGAAGTGCCAGCATCATGTGGAGTCTAAGGATGCTAAGGACTAGTTGAGTAGTCAATTTCCCCCCCTCCCTTGCTGCTTCTATCAGATAGAGGCAACAAAGGGGGGGGGCCGGGGAAGAGGAGACACTTCAAAGTGGCAGCACCACACGGAGCCCATACCAAGTTCCGTGGGGTGCTGCTGCTTTGAAACGCTGAGGTGGCGTTTCAAAGAGGCAGTGCTACACAGCTGATCCCTTTAAGGGGCAACACTGCATGGATCTCGGGGTCAGCTCTGTGCGGTGCTGACCCTTTGAAATGCTGAGGCGACCCCAGGCTCTGCGTGGCATTTCAAAGCAGCAGCGTAGAATGGAGCCCGGGGTCAGTGGGGGACTCTGAGTCCCCTGCTGATCCAAGGCTCCATGCGGGCGCTTCCACTTTGAAATGCACAAGAGCCCCCACTGGGAACTCTTGTATATTTCAAAGCTGGCAAGCCTGTGTGCAGCCCAGAATCAGTGAGACTTCCCGTTGGCCCCAGGCTGCATGCGGAGTTCTGCATTCCTCCTTTGAAATGTACAAGAGCCCCCGCGGAAGGAGGAATGTGGAAGTGCTTATTGACTAGTCGAGTAGTCGATGGAAAGGCATCGACTACTCGAATAGTAAATTACTTGATACCTAACATCCTTAGTGGAGCCCAGGATCAGCTGGGGACTCCGGGATCAGCTGCTGCTTTGAAATGCTGCGTGCAACCTGGGAACACCCCAGCTTGCCCCAGGCGGCATGCCGAGTTTCAAAGCAGCAGTGCCGTGTGGAGCTGTGGTCCCAGGCTTCAAGCAGTGCTGCTGCTTTGAAGTACCCACTCTTCTCCTCCCCCCCCCCCCCCACTTGATGCCTCTAACTAATAGAGGCAGCAAGGGGATCATGAGTGACTAGTCGACTAGCCTGTCGAGTATCTGATAAGAATTTGCTTATTGGATAGTCAACTAGTCCTTCACATCCCTACCTTCAACTGAGATTTTTCTCCATTCTGAAGTTAAACTTTTTTGATTAGGCACCTTTTTTCTGTTGTACATTTTTTAAAAGGTCAAGCAGATTGGGCCAAAGGAAGTTTTTATATCCCTATAATTGTAGTTTATTTGAATTTCTTATATTCGGTTTAAAATTTCCAGTGAACTAGAATTAATGTATGCCCCAATTTATTTGTGGCATAACAATATAACAGAGAAGTAATTATAGATTTTTCTGGGTTGTGGATAACTTGGATAAAGGTACTTCCTAAAATGATCACTGCATTTGAAGGAGTAGGTGAAAACATTTGTGGTGTTGTTTTCTTGGATTTGTGTTTATGAGGACATGTTTTAGCAGCATAAGCATGATCGATTGCAAAAATAAGTGAGCCATGATTCTAGACTAGTGATACTTCTGATGTATGATAAGAACACAACAGGAACTTTTTTTCTCTGTTTTTAGCTGTAAGGTAGTAAGTGTTTGAGATGTAGTTAAATGTGCCTGTTTAGAATTATTAGCAGAAAATATATATTCCCCAGCTTTGGGTTTTCTACAATTTTCAGATTCTGTGTTCTCTGTGTGATATGGCAGTGATTATTAAAAAGCAAAGCAAAACAAACAAACAACATATCAAGGACTTCCTGTCACTTTAGGCTCACTTTTTATTTAAGTGTGTGCCTGTCCAACATTGGCTTTTTGTTAGGCAATTAAAATATATGAAGTAATGTAAAACAAATGAAAAATATATGTAATTATAGAATGGTCAAACGATTCTTTCCATATACAGTAAATAAGAGAGACAGGGTCCATCAAGTTATACTCTCTTATATCTTGGGACCAATATGGCTACAACACTGCAGTAAACAATAGATCAGTGGTTCTCAACCTTTCTCCAGTATTGTACACCTTTCAGGAGCCTGATTTGTCTTGCGTAACCCCAACTTTCACCTTACTTAAACTACTTGCTTGCAAAATCAGACACAAAACAACAGTGTTACAGCAGACTATTACTGAAAAATTGCTTATGTTCTCATTTTTACGATATAATTATAAAATCAGTTGGAATATAAATACATAAACTTACATTTTGGGGTATATTGGATAGAGCAGTAAAAACAAGTCAGTGTCTGTATGTAATTTTAGTTAGTACAAACTTTGTTAGTACTTATGTAACCTGTTTTAAAGTTAGGCAGTTATGTAGATGAATTGATGTACCCGCTGAAAGACCTCTGAGTACCCCAAGGAGAACATGTGCCCCTGGTTGATAATCATTGCAGTATATAATCAGTATGTTCCATGATTTCTTTGTAATTGAAATATTTATCTATAGAAGCAGTTTCATAGTGTTTGTGATCTCAGAACATGTGCTTGTATAGAAGATGCCTTGCTCTTTCAGTTACACTTGATCAGACTATGGTCCATCTAATCCAGCGGTCTCCAACCTTTTTAAGCACAAGATCACTTTTTGAATTTAAGTGCAATCCAGAATCTACCTTAAACCCAGATATCCTTGCCCCGCCTCCTTCGTGTCCCTTCTCTGAGGCCCTACCCCTGCTCATTCCATCCTCCCTCCCTCCCCCACCCATTCTCTCTCCCTTTCACCAGGCAGGGGCAGAGGGTTGGGACACAGGCTCTGGTCTTGACCTAAGAGATTTGGAGTGGGAGGGGACTCTGAGCTGAGCATGGGGCAGGGAGTTGGGGTGCAGGAGGGAGTTCAGGCTCGATCAGGGAGTTTGGATCTAAGGGGCTCAGGGCTAGGGCAGGAGCTTGGGGTGCAGGAGGAGATTCATGACTAGGGCAGGGGTTCGGAGCTGACTTCAGCTGGATACTGTTTACTTCAGGTGGCTCATGGGTGATGGTGCAGTGGGGCTAAGGCAGGCTCACCCCTGCACTGGCCCTGCACCATTCAAAAGCAGCCAGCAAACTCCCTCCATCCCAAGCCCTGTGCCTCCCCCCCCGCCCGTTCTGTGGAGATAGAATACAGAGGGGGTCACCCTGAAATCAGCACCCTCTCCTCTCCCTTCCCTGCTCTGCACAGCAAGCAGGAAGCTCCTGGGGCGGGGCAGCTCCAAGGCAAAGGGAAGGAGATGCACAGCAGTGAGGGGAGGGGCAGCTGAAGTGCTGGCACTTGATAGCCTCTTGGCCAAACCAGTCAGGATCCCCTGTCAGAGGCTCCAAGATCTACCAGTAGATCCCGATCTACTGGTTGGTGACCACTGATCTAATCTGATATGGTGTCTTCAGCTGTGGCCAGTACCACATGCTTGAGAATAGGCAATTAGGCTTAGGCTACATCTACACTGGCAGCTTCTTGCGCAAGAACTCTTTTGCGGAAGAGTTCTTGTGCAAAAAATCTTCCAGAAGAACACGTCCACACTGCCATGTGCTTTTGCGCAAGAGATGTGCTTTTGCGCAAGAGCATCCATGGCAGTGTGGATGCTCTCTTGCTTGCGCAAGAAAGCTCTGATGGCCATTTTAACCATAGGGGCTCCTTGTGCAAGAGAGCTTATTCCTCATGGGGAGAGGAATAACTCTTCCGGAAGAAGCCCTGTTTTACAACGCTATACTGTAAATTTACTTGCGCAAGAACGCTCGTGCAGTGTAGACAGCAGGCAAGTTTTTGCGCAAGAACAGCTGTTCTTGTGCAAGAAGCTGCCAGTGTAGACATAACCTTAGGGAATAACTTGCACATGAAAAAAGATTCTTCCTACCCTGATCAGTGAGTACTTGGCTTGGGTCCTGAGGCATGCATTTTTATATCCTTCCTAAATTTACTTCAATACAATTGTGACTACTTACATTCAGTACTACTTCTGATTCCTACTAAGATTTTGGCCTCAGTATCTTGTGGCAGGAAGCTCTAGAGGCGAATGAAGCTTGGTGTAAAGACATATTTCCTTTTACTTGTTTTAAATTTGATGCTTCTTAATTTTACCATTACAATACATGTGATTTTCCCCCCCCCCCCCCCTTCTGGTGTAAATCAGTTTTATTAATGGGATAGGAAAATACAAAAATGAAGAACTTATTTTTGTAAAAAAATGGGGTGATTTCCCGGAAGCCTTGCTCATCTTTACTAAACCCTGATGAACCATGCTTTCAGCAGTAAAATCATAGCTCTTTGTCTTTCTCTTTTGACTTGTCGTTTACATATTTCCTTCCTGATCCTAAGAGGTGCTGGGAACCTACAATTGCCATTGCAGTCAGCCAAGTCTACGAGAGAGTTGTGATCATTCAGCTGCTCTCTCCACCATATCGAGCCCTTCATTCTTTTCACTTGGGTGATCTGTTTGATCTTAGCTTAGATTATATGACTTCAGGCATTGTTCAGTTTAATGCATCTCATCACATTTCACCTCCAGGTTCAGTAGCCCGTGAATTATTTACATGTGTAGCTGGTCAAGGACAGCAGTTCTTTAGACACCTACTCGAAATTTGATATTTTTGATGGTCTAGTCTAATATTTTAAAGTTGAGGTTAGCACAGCAGTACAGCACATGTTTTTCTCTGTAAGAAAATATCTGTGGACATTCTTTCATGTGTGTGTGCACCATATATAGTATGTCTTTTAAAAAGCAGTCTGTAATTGAATTCCAAGTTACCTTTCACATCTTAAATGGCTCCTTAGTTCCTCTACAGTTCCTTGATAGAACTAGAAGTAATCTATTCCAGTGTTTCTCAAGCTTTTTTTTATAAAGTGCCCCTTTTTCAAAAAAAAAAAAAAAGTACTCCCATTACCTACAGTTTTCAGACACACATTTTTTTTTCTACCATTGAAACACATTTGTTTAAACAACTTAATCGTAAAAGGGCAAGCAATGAAATTTTTGGGTGTAAAAAGTAAAAAAATTATAAAGCGCTGTAAAACTTAAAACAAAAATTCAGTTTTCTCCAAATTTCAGTTGTGTTGACGTACCTCCCCACCCTCAGTTTTCTCACAAGTACCCCTACAGGGTACTCGTACCACTGGTTGAGAAACACTAATCTATTCAAATGTTCTATCAGTAATCTTGCTAATTGTTTCAGATCAGTCCCTAGTATAATTATGTTCTCTTGAAGGAAGGCTTTTCTTTAAAAGATGTCTGCTGAAATAAAATAATTATCTCAGTGGACCGACTCCAAAGTTTAAAATCTGAACAGAGTTATAGCATTCATTTTTATTATACCTAAAATCTTGATATTTCCTCAAGATATAAGGGAAGATACAGGAAGGCTAGCAAACATAATGAGAAGCCCAGCTATGGAATGAAAGGTAGCATTAAAAAGCTTTGGTTTAATCTTATCATTAAATAACTTAGAGCTTGTTCCTGCAAGGTACCGAGTGCCTCCTGCAAGATGCTGCATAACCTCAACTTCTGTTGAAACCAATTGTAAGTTATGAGTACCCAGTTTCTCTGCTATCCACAATTCTATTCTAGGCTGCAAAGACAAGGCTCCCTCATTCATCTCCTCTCTAAAAGCAATATATTTACCTTGAGATTTCACCATCCAATAACCACTGCCACTCTACAAATACCTCAAAGTAACTCTCCTGGAAGATGACTAGACATCCTGGCCATGTCTACACTAGGAAACTATTTCAAAATGACTAAATTCGACTTAAAGACTCCTGATTTAACAAATTCAAACTACCGTGTTCTCACTACGGGGAAGTACTGAAATTAGTCCAAGGCAGGCTCTGTTAATGTGGACGTGCTACCTCGGATTTAGAGCCCCGGGAAGCACTCTGGGGAGCTGTGGGAGGCCTCCCAGAGGCCAATAAGTTCGAATTAGCAGCACCGGAGCATTCACCCTCCCATTATTTTGAAATTACTGTTTTAGAATTAGTGTTACTCCTTGTGAAAAGTAGAAGAACAAAGTTCATATTCCATGGCCCGTTATTTCAAAATAATGGGCTTGGTAGTATGGACGCACCACTTATAAATTTGACTTTGCTGCTGTGAGGGAGGGGGGGGGTTCAGAATAAGTTCCTAGTTTAGACTGGGCCCTGTAACCTATATGAGCTGACATATACATTCATTATATTACATTCTCATAGTTCATAATTTTTAAAGAAAATAGGAAGGAGGCCAAATCTTTAGGTGATGTAAATCAGTGTAGCCCCATTTTACTTCAGTTAATACCAGCTGAAGTGCAGGCCCAGTAGTTTAAATAGTTATCATAGAAATGTGCTTATGGTATAAGGATGGCACGCATTATGATAAGGATATAGGGATAGCGTTAAAGTTGTTTTGGCTGTTTTATATCTGTATTTCCATACAGCCACACTTTTATTTTATGCTTAACCTTAGTTTTCAGTTTCCTGACTTTCTAAGATTAGACTTTTAAAACTGCAATGTTCTTTTTAAATGTTGGGGTTTCCCCTTACATTATTGATATCTGTTTCAGCCTTAAATCCATTTTAAAATCTGTTTTTCATATAAGACTTCACAATGTTGTAAATGCTCACTTTGAATCTCCTCTCTTCAGTTTGTTACTGAACTTAAGATGTTGATGGTATATATCTCTGCATTATCAAGTACTAATGTTGTATAATATCAATACCTCCGATGCTCCTGTTGTGAATTTTGGTTCTGCTGTAGCTCCTATATCACTTGCAAATATTCAGCACTGTCAGCACTCACAGCTCCACCTTTCGAGCAAGACACAAGAAGTGATTCTTCTGCTCTACTCTGCATGGATTATGCTTCAACGGCAGTATTGTGTCCAGTTCTGGGCATCTCATTTCAGGAAAGATGTGGAGAAACAGGAGAGGGTCTAGAGAAGAACAAAAATGATTAAAGGTCTAGAAAACATTACCTGTGAGTGAAGACTGAAAGAATTTTGTTTAGTTTGGAGAAGAGATGGCAGAGGGGAGATAACAGCTTTCAAGTACCTAAAAGGGTGTTACAACGGGAAGGGAGAAAAATGATTCTCCATATCCCCTGATGCTAGGATTAGAAGCAATGGGCTTAAATTGCAGCAAGGGAGATTTAGGTTGGACATTTAAAAAAATTTCCTATCAGGGTGGTTAAGTACTGGAATAAATTGCCTAGGGAGGTTGTGGAATCTTCATCATTGGAGATATTTAAAAGCAGATTAGATAAAAATCTGTTGGGGTGATGGTGCTTGGTCCTGCTGTGAGAGCAAGGAACTGGACTTCATGACCTCTTGAGGTCCCTTGTTGTTCTAGTATTCTGTGATTCTATGAATACACTTGCCCCTGTTTTTGCCAAAACTCCATGCTTTTTTCCAAGACCAGAGACTTCACTCACTTGATGTCAGGTGTGCATTCTACCTGCAAAAAACCAAGCCCATTAAAGAATCTCAGACTCTGCTGCCATAGCAGAAAGGGTGTGTGGGCAAGCTATATCTTCACAGAAGTGTTCTCAGTGGGTTTTGGGATGCATCATAGAATGCTACAAAATAGCAGAATTTTTTCCTCATGGGAGTTTTACAACTTACTCTATACAAACAAAAATGCTCTCCTGGTCAGAGACGTAGCGAGGGTCTTATGCGCTCGGAGCAAAGGAAAAATTTGCAACCCCCCCTCCCCCCCCCCGCAATGACAGTCCAAGAATTTAACTACTAAAATGCATCTCAACAGAGGACCATTACATTGACTACTTTTTTGTTTTGGCTCCCACCTGCCGGCTGCGTGTTGATCCCCACATAAACTCAAACCGCACTGCGGGGCCACAAACAAACCAGCCGTGGGCCAACAGGCCATGTGTTGAGTAGCCCTGGGTGCTTGGTCCTGCCATGAGGGCAGGGGACTGGACTCGATGCCCTCTTGAGGTCCCTTCCAGCTCTAGTGTTCTATGATTCTATACTGCCCACATGAGGTTAGATAGGGGCTGGTGCCCCCTAGAAGGGATGGGTCCCCTGAGCTCACCAATACCTCCATGAGCCAGCCTGTGCCCCCTGCCCTGGGACTGAACCTGAACCACTGCCCCCTAGAGAGGCCCTGTAGCCTCCTGTGCACCAGTGGGATTTTGGTGCCAGGCCCCTCCCTCAAGTGGATCCCTTGAACTGAGGGTCAGGTCAGGGGCCGGGCCCTGTGATGCCTCTAGGCAGTTGTTGCGGCGCGAGGGGAGTAAATTGGCTAGGTCTGAAGCATTTCCCCACACGGGGCTCAGCAAGCCTGGGGGCGGGGCTGAGCGGATGGGAGAAGCGGGGGCAGGGAGTGGCTGCCGGGTATCAGTCTCTGCCCCTCGCTGCTGTTAGTTGGGCTGCACTGTGGGCCAGCAGGCAGCTCCCAGGACTGTCTCCTTTGAGCAGGGGCAGCCTGATCGCAGCACAAGCTAGCCAGGGCGTGATTGCTGAAGCCCTCTGACCCTGCGGTTGTTCCCCACATTAGCCAGATTACAGCGAGCCGGGTTATGCTGGCCTGTGCTGTGGTCACATCTTTGCTACCTGTGTAGACAGCCCCTGAACCACTGGAAACTGAGCTTCTAGTCCAGCCTGGTGTGTGACCTCAGGCATGTCACAGCCCCCACTGTGCCTCAGTTTCCCCAGCTGTAAAATGGGAACAATATTGGCCTCCTTGGGAAAGCCCTCTGAGTGCTACCAATGGGCGGAGTGAGGGCTGGCAAGGATTAGCCTTGCCGTGGTCACGCGGATGGTGCCGTCAGTTGCTTGACAGCACTTTGTGTCCATATGAAATCGAGTGAGGTGGTCCGGTGACAGGTGAGTGAGTGGCTGAAAGTCAATGGGTAGGGAACTGGGTGCCAGGTGCCGGGTCAATGGAAAATTCAGAGTACGGGGAAGGGGGCTCCCCACGCCTCAGTTCCCAGCACTCGTGGGTGGAGTTCACAAATGACAAAGCTCTTCTCGCTTCCCCGCCAGCCAAGCCATCACTTTACTCCGGGTCCTTAACATGGGCTGTCCCTTGCCTTGGCTGGGCACTGCTCTGGGGCAGGCCCGGCTCTCCTAGTCCAGAATCACAGAAGTGCTCGAAAAGTGGGGTTGGGGGCACAAGCACCCAGACCCATGATCCCCCACCCTGTTGTTCTTGCCCCAAGGCCCCCACCCACACACTCCGTCCCCCAAAATGCTCCTGAGCTACCTCTTCCTCCCAAGACCTACCCCCCACTTGCGCTCTCTCCCTGCCATTGCCTGCCCTTACACACCTCTGGTCCCCCAACCCCTGGCCCTGGCCTCCAGCCATGGGCTGCTGCTGGAGACTGGCAGGTTTTCTACCAGTTGATGCCAGAGCCAGGCACCCCCAGCACCTCCCAGAACCAAATCCCCCTTCCTCAAAGCCAAGCAACCTTAGAGCCCTCCCCCCCACCAAATCCTCCTCCTTCATAACCAAGCAACTCAGTACCCCCCCAACCAAATCCCCCTCCTTCAGAGCCAGGCACCAGAGGAACCAGCTGGGTAAGCTCATCTTATTTTTAAAAGAGGCTTCTGCCGGCTGTCTCTGCTCACAGTGTGTTCCGGGTGGCAGCATGCGGCCCAGCTGCCGGCTCACTGATCTAAGCATCAGGTGGGTCTGCGCGGTGTGTGCTCTGCTCCCCCCCCAGAACACACTATGCTCTAACTCAGGCTACAGTGGAAGATGCAGTCTTAGGAACTACAAGCATCTCTGCTGCCGTGTTCCTTGTATTCTCCTCCTGTCTGAATGCTGCTTGCCAGTCACCCACATGTGGGATATGAATATAAGGACCATCACTCAAAGACAAAATGGAGGTTACTTACTGTAACTAGATGTTCTGAAAGATATGTGGTCCGTATCTGTGTTCCACTACCTGCCCTTCTTTACCTCTTAGGTTCTTGTTGGAATCAAGTAAGAACAGGAACAGGAGAGACATTGACCCCCACTTTTTTATTATTATTATTTTTTTACCCACAATCAGGATCACAAAAGAAATGACTGCACATGTATGAGGCAACAAACACTGCTTTGAAGAATTTCTGGACTCAGGTGCCTGGAGCTCATGTACATGTGTGTGGAATACAGATAGGGATCACACATCTCAAAGATCTTTCAGTTAAACTAAATAGAGATTACATACTGTATCAGCCGCCTATGTATATTTGTTTTACTGCTGTTTGTTAATGAATAAGGATTGTACTAGATATACAGCATATTATTTTAATAAGATCAAAGTTATGGGTGTAGTATAGGGTTTCTCAATTGTTTTTTCTTAGTGTGGACCTCATAGACAGATTTTCTTGTGGATGTCTCTCTCTTCCATTCCTGTTCTCAGATATTCCCTGTTGTAAAGACAATAATTGCTTTTATGGAAAACTAGTATTGAGAGAGGGCTAAATGCAGCCTAACTATATCTTCTTGTAATTTAGAGGGCATAAAATGGAGGAAAGCCATTTTTTTGTGGACCATCAGCTAATGTCTGGAATACCACAAGTGGTTCACAGATCACAGCTTAAAATCACTAAGGCTAAGTCTAGACTCCAAGCCTCTTTCAAAAGAGGCCTTTTTGAAAGTATCTTTCGAAAAAGCCTCTTTCGAAAGAGGATCTATACTATAACCAGTACTTTCGGAAAAGCGGCTTGCTTTTTTGAGAGAGCACCCAGGCAGTCTGGATGTTCTCTTTTGAAAAAGCACAGTTTGCATTACATAGCGCCTTTTTTGAAAAAGCACTTTAAAAAAAGGCGTTATTGCTCGTAAAATGAGGTTTTCTGCGGTCAAAAAAACTGCCACATTCTTTCGATTTACTTTCGAAAGAACGTGGCAGTAATCTAGACATAGGGGAAGTTTTTTCGGAAAAAGGCCACTTTTTTTTCGAAAAAACCCTGTAGTCTAGACATATGTTCATGTACCAACATAGATTGTGGTAGTTTATGCTCTCCATATATGATAAGGAAGGGAAATGCATTAGTTAGTTTAAAGCAAAAATCTCTTGAACCCAAGGGATGTATAAGCATGATAAAGTATTTTTTTTAATTAAAGAACATGAATGATATTAACTGGGGAAATGTGAAATGTTTAGGCTGACATTCTTAGTCCCATATAAGAATATGGACATTTAATTGTGTGAATCAGCAAAACTGTGGAAAGCGATGCATAACTGCATAGCATTGATTCATGTTCTACACATTAGCTGCTCTATCATGAAAGTTGAATGTCATGTGCGTGGGCAAATAGTTAATCAGACCAGAAGAATTTGTTCTACTGAAGTGGTAGTGAACAGGAGTCCTATTTTTGGAAAATCTGCTTCAGTGACTTACTGTACTATACTTGTTACTAAGAGCTAAACTCTGAATGTGTGCTATTAGGTTCCAAGTTCAAGGTGAAACTTTCACCCTGGCTTCTATTCTCTGATCTATTTTAGAAAGACTGTTCGAAGAATAAAAACGTTAAGCTGAAATTTTCCAGTTAAAGTAAAAACAATGAGAAGTCCTGTGGCACCTTATAGACGAACAGATTTATTGGAGCACATCTGATGAAGTGGGTTTTTACCCACAAAAGCTTATGCTCCAATAAATCTGTTCGTCTATAAGGTGCCACAGGACTTCTCATTATTTTTGCAGATTCAAACTAACATGGCTACCCCCTCTGATACTTGTCACCAGTTACAGCAGAAGACTTAAATGTTCTCTGATGTTACCATATTTTCTTTCATCCTTCCCATCTCTCCTAGACAGGTTAGCAGGAAGTGGATGGAGCTTTGGATCTCCCGCCCCCCCGCCCTCCAACATATGGGCCATCACATGAGCCGAATTACTAGGGAAGATAACCTGCAACAAGCATAGGGCAGTTACAGATAACGACAGATAATATCCCCACTGTGAATCTGAGCCACAGTTTGGTTCTCAATTCACTTCTTGAGCAGAACAAATCTGCACTGCTCATTGCTCAGGGCTTGCAATACCATGATTTATCCAAGTGCAAGGAGCTACTTAGTGTTAGCACAAAGGTGGCACAATACGTTTCTCAGGGGTTTTCTGATACTTTATATATAATTTATCTATCTCAGGGAAAAAAAGGTTGCTCACTATGATTAGTGTGAATATTAAAACTCCCTTTGATTTTAATGGAAACAGGATAGGACCTTGGCTACTGAAACATTAGCTCTCAGAGAGTGTGTGTGTGTGTGTGTGTGTGTGTGTGTGTGTGTGTGTGTGTGTGTGTGTGTGTGTGTGTGTGTGTGTGTGTGTGTGTGTGTGTGTGTGTGTGTGTGTGTGTGTGTGTGTGTGTGTGTGTGTGTGTGTGTATTAAGGAAATATTTTACAAGGAACATTTTCTTTCAATTCATGCCCCTTGTGGTGATTTTTAGGAACTTTTCTTATAAGGATTTTGGTCTATTCCTGAATTTATTAATATGTTTTTATTTTGTAATCCTTGGTATTTCCTCTTAATATGGCAAATATTTGTTAAATCTAAATATAAATAAAACAATTAAAATGAAAACTTTATGATTCATTCTTAATATACTCTTGCAATAGGGCTCCCAAGCTGAAAAAAGCTGCCTTCAGTCTGAATGCCTGCTTGAGTTCATACACATACCATCTTTTTAACATGCACAGACTCTGCAATTCCTAATTACGGCCTTTCATAGAGAACAAGCTCTGCTTGGAATTTTTATTTTCTTTTGGCAGTAATTTCAATTTAGAGATATTAAAAAATACAATGAAACAAAACCAAAAAAAATCCCAAATACTATACAGCAAGATTTATGTCTCAGAGAGAGTTCTATAGTTGGGTGAACAAGGCTTACAATTAGTCATTAACCCGGCCATGTTCAATAGCTGGAGTGGGGCACAATGGTGTTTTTGACATCCACATACTTGGTGTGGGCAGATTCTTCCCTTCCCACCCCCTCCCCACAACGTTTTTTATAGGCTTACAGGCTGTTTCACAGAAGTCATTGTATCACTCACATACTTAACTCTGTCTCCAGGCTTGCTTGGAAATCCATTTTCTGCTTCCCTCTTTTCTTTCCTGAGTTAGGGTATGCTTACTAGCTCACACCTGCTGCATCTTAGAAATAGAGAATCTGTGACTGGTAGGGTTGCCAGGTGTCCGGTTTTGAACCAGACAGTCCAGTATTTGAGCTTTCTGTTTGGGAAACAGAAAATACTGGACATTTATATTTTTTCAATTTAAGTAAGATGTAATGTAGATTGTGATATAATGTCAAGTGTGTCTGGTATTTTTGTTGAAACCATCTGGCAACCCTAAGTGATTCACCCTCTTATGTTTTAAAGAACTGTTATGTATAATATGATCTGCGCAGTTATCTAGTTATAGAAATGGCCCTCTTGGTGAAGATGAAAACTTGGCGGTTTTATGTGTAATGGCCTATGCAGAAGACAGTCCTGTAGTTGAGTGTCTGGTTGCCCTTCACAGTTTTGGAGACACTTGTAGGCAAGGGAAACAGGAGCTGCATCTTTTGTTGTACAAGTAATATATTTTATGAAGCACTCACATGTATTTGCTCAGAGTCAACATAGAGCGATTTTTCCTGTGTTGGAAACTCTCAGGGCCTGGTTTGCATACTTCTAGCTGAAAAACAGTGGCACATTTATCCTTTCACTGCCAAGGTTATGCCAAAATTAGAGAGCTTTCTCAAGGATTAAAATAAACTTGTTCATTAAGTTGTATTATTCAGTAGTGTGAGGAACCCCCAGTGATAATTTTGACATCGTCACTGGAGGAAATTGGTCCACAGAAAGCTAAAGCTGACTTTCTTTTAGTGTCCTTTGGCCAAGACTTGAAATGGCTAGGTTTTTGTTATAGTAGAAAGTGCTACTTCATGACATGGTATCAATTTCAGTCTTGTCAGTACTAGGAACTTGGACATTTTCACAAAGGTTAGCTAATCTGTATTGAAAAGACCTTGACATCTGAGGGGCCTCAGCACCTTTAAAATTAGGCCATATGTCTTTCATGATCAAAGCCTAGTGCTTTAAATTGTATTGGGGTTGGAATCACCATCTTATTGCCTTGTGGTAGGAGGCAGCAAGAATGATCTTCAAGGACATCTTACTGTGTTAAACCATTTTAGTAGTTCCTGGCTCCATTTCCTGTCAGACGACTCTGCTTGCATTGACAGAGAACTCTCTTTTGAGATCTCTTTGTGCTGAGATGTCAAGAGCAAAGAAAGCTTTCTGTCCTCAGTTCTTTTATTTTTTTTTAAAGCTTGCCATGTGTGGGTCCCTAAAGGGTGTTATATGATGGTAGGTGGTTTGGCCTAACGTAGGTGCGGAGGGAAGTGTGTGTCTGTGTATGTGTGTCTGTGTCTCTGTGTGTGGTTTCCCCTCCCTCTCCCCGAGGGAGTCATTTGATCCCAAAATACAATCTCTCCTCCATGAAGCACTTCCCTGCCTCACAGACGTGTTGAGGGATTAAAGATTGAGAGGTACTTGGGTATCAAGGTAATGTGGGGCTATATAAGTACCTTAGTTAACAGACTGTTGTTCTAGCCCTACTGGTCCCAGGATATTACCAATACCTATCTTTTTTCTTAGATAAACAGAGACCACTATAATTGCTCATGAGAAATATCAAAAAGGCAGTGGTATTAAAAATTCTCTGTTTAGTTCTTCACATTTTTACTAATATTTGGCTGTTTCTGAAATAATTTAAGTGATTGTAACTACTGGAATTAAGCTGTATGCATACTGCGTATGAACAAGAATGTAACATAATCCATTGGAGAGCTTTAGGATATCTGACAAAAAATATCCAGAGATACAGGATTTACCTTCAGGATATAATTAGTTATTTATTACATGTTTCATCTTTGGAAATGTGAGTTCCAGTTACTACTCAAGCTTTAGAAGAAATGGAAAAATAACCCTGTCGAGTAACAATACTTCCTTTATTTCACATGGTAATTTTGGTGTGAAAAAATGCATTCCTGATGACACCATTTGAAAGTTTTATAAATAAAGCATGCCTTCTGTTCCACAGAAATATATGGGAGTAAGAGTTTTGAGGAGAGACAAAGTGGGGAAATGTTTTCCTTTATTTTAAGGGAAATCACACTTCCTCCTTAATAAATAGATGTTGTGCTGTGTATGGATGTCAGACATTTTCAGCCTTAAGCACAAAATGACTTCCTAAATATCTCTGACTTGATTGAGAGTTAGTTGCTTTCTGTTTTACCCAGTATTACTGAGAAGAATGTTTGATTTATGTGGAAATGTGAATGCTTATCTGAGTTACCTAAATACTTTGGGGCTGCCAACAGCCTGCCTCCTAAATCTGTAACAGTATGGCAAGTGCACTCAGGAATGTTTTGTACATACCAGTTAGATCCACATGGACCAAGTAATGTGCAACATGTTAGTGCACTTTGATAAGCATACTGTAGGGGTGTGATTTCACAGAGACAAGACCTTTTGACTTTTCATACTTTTATAGACTCTGAAGACTTTCTAACTGTGGATGTAAAATCCTGCTTAATCAGTTAACTGGTTAAACATGATGTTTAATTACTTGAATGGGGGTGGATGGAGGGGCACTCTAGCCCTACTGGGATGGAGTGGTTCTTTGTGCCTGTCATGGCTGGGCTGGAGCAGTCCCCCTGTTGTGGACCAGCGCTGCCAGGCCTGCATTGAGTGGGGGGCTAGTCTGTCCCCTGCCAGTTAACTATAACCAGTAAGCATCACCCATTGAGGGTGATGCTTGCCAGTCAACCATGCAAATCCCGATTTCCAACACCTTGCGTTGTGGGATGGTACGGGCCCAAATCCTGTGAAATCCAGTCCCAAGTGGTGAGAGTGGAAAGGAACACAGAAATCTGGGTTTCCATCCTGATTCTGCCACTGTCTTGCTGTGTAATCTTGTCAAAGTAACTTCACCCCTTTTTGCTTCTGTTCCCCTCGTTCCCTTTGACTGTTTGTTTAGACTCTAGGACAGAACTGTCTCTTGCCATAGTGCCTAGGACAATGAATCCCACATGGCTCTTTAGGTATTGTCATATAATAAAGAATAATAATGTTGTGGGAAGGGAGGAAAGGAGTTCTCATATTCTGGGATTTTTTTCTTCCATGGCTCGCTCTCTGCGTCTAAATGTTGGGATGAGCCAGAGAATCTTGTTATGCGTAAAAAAGCCATTGAGAGCATTAGGCTTACCAGAATCCATAGTGGCTGTCCTGTGCAAGAGACGAGGGGTGGGTGATTAAGCTGATTTTAGAGGGTCAGAGTGGTAATGAGATGTCCAGACACATTTCTTGTTCCACTCCTTTCCTAAAGATAAGTAAAGGTTAGGCTGGGGCTTAATCAGTATTTTCAAGCTTTCCAGAAAAGTTGAGTATAAAAGGTGTGTGTTTGTTTGTTTGGGGGAGGGGGGGGCGGTGTTGAACTTTTTTTAAACAGAATCTATTTTTTTTGGCCCCTGGTCTTCCCTAAAAGTCAATGGGACCAAATCTGTCACAGTACTTAAACAAAAACTTGGGAAAGACAGTCATAGTGATAAAATTCAATGGCTGTTACTTCTCAAGGTGAACAAAAGCAGCCTTATCTGGCGCTGTAAATTATTACTGCATGGTCATCATAAGTTAATTATTTGTTGCAAGGAAAAAGATACATCAATGGGTTGCTTGCTAACAAGAAAGTTAACTCCCTGGTGTGAGGACTGGTGGCTTCTGGATGCTAACTGTCAAATGGAAAATGCATTTTCATGACCTGTGAGTATTCTGGAATTCCTGACCCTGAGTGACAGGGGAAAAAGGATTTTACACCCACAGTTGGAGGTGGGGGAGGAGGGAGAGGGGAAGAAGGCAAATTTTCAAAGCATGTAGGCACTGAATTATACTCAGTTTATCAAAAGAATGTAAGTGTATAATGGGAGTACTGGTCATATTTGAATACTTGGCTCTCATTTAGGTGCCCTATCCTAACCTAGCCTTTAAATCAGCTTCCGCACCTTATGACTGGAAGATACTAACGTCACGCTAATATTTAAAAAGGGCTTTAGAGGTGAGCCTGGAAATTATAGACCAGTAAGTCTGACATCAGTACTGGGTAAATAAGTTGAAACTATAGTAAAGAATAAAATTGTCAGACACATGGATGAATATAATTTGTTGGGGGAAAGTCAACATGGTTTCTGTAAAGGGAAATCATGCCTTACTAATCTGCTAGAGTTCTTTGAAGGGGTCAACAAACATGTGGACAAGGGGGATCCAGTGGATATAGTATATTTAGATTTCCAGAAAGCCTTTGACAAGAGCCTTTGGTGAGGGACCTTAAGTAAAGTAAGTTGTCATGGGATAAGAGGGAAGGCCCTTTCATGGATTGATAACTGATTAAAAGATAGGAAACAAAGGGTAGGAATAAAAGGTAAGTTTTCCAAGTGGAGAGAGGTAACTAGTGGGATCCCCCAAGGGTCTGTCCTGGGACCCATCCCATTCAACTTATTTATAAATGATCTAAAGAAGGAGGTAAACAGTGAGGTGACAAAATTTGCAGATGATACCTAACTGCTTAAGATAGTTAAGACCAAAGCAGACTGAAGAGCTTTAAAAAGATCTCAGCAAACTAAGTGATTGTGCAACAAAATGGCAAATGAAATTTCATGTTGATAAATGTAAAGTAATGCACATTGGAAAAAATAATCCCAACTATATATACAATATGATGGGGACTAATTTGGCTACAGCTACTCAAGAGAGAGATCTTGGAATCATTGTGGATAGTTCTCTGAAAACATCCACTCAGTGTGCAGCGGCAGTCAAAAAAGCGAATAGAATGTTAGGAGTCATAAAAAGAGAAAGAGAATAAGACAGAAAATATCTTATGGTAAGCACACATCTTGAATACTGTGTACATATGTGGTCGCCTCATCTCAGAAAAAAGATATATTGGCATTGGAAAAGGTTCAGAAAAGGGCAACAAAAATGATTAGGGTTTGCAATGGGTCCCATATAAAGAGAGATTAAAAAGACTTGGACTTTTCAGCTTAGAAAAGAGGAGACTAAGGGGAGATATGATTGAAGTCTATAAAATCACGACTGGTATGGAAAAAGTAAATAAGGAAAAGTTCTTATATTGTGGGAATAAGTAAAGAACTAGGGGTTACCAAATGAAATTAATAGGTAGCAGGTTTAAAACAAACAAAAGGAAGTTTTTCTTCATTCAGTGCACAGTCAACCTGTGGAACTCCTTGCTAGAGGGTGCCGTGAAGGCTAGAACTTTAACAGGGTTCAAAAAAGAGCTAGATAGATTCATGGAGGTTAGGTCCATCAATAGCTATTAGCCAGGATTGGTAGAAATGGTATCCCTAGCCTCTGTTTCTCTGGAGGTGGGTGACAGGGGAGGGCTCACGTGAGGATTACTTGTTGTGGCCCTTCCCTCTGGGGCATCTGGTATTGGCCACTGTTGTCAGACAGGATACTGGGCTAGATGGAGCTTTGGTCTGACCCAGTATGGCCATTGTTACATTCTTATGTCCAAATGAGATGAACTCAGAAAATTGAACCCCACTTGTGAATGCTGAGCAAGAAAATCAGGCTCCAAAGCCTTTTGAAAATAGGGCTCCCAATCCTTCTCTTTTGTCTCAAGACCTTAATCATTGTACTTGATGGCTAAAGTATGAGATTCTGCCAAATAAAAGAAAAGGCCTCAGTAAATCTGGAAACAATGTTTACCTTTAAAAATGTGCTTTCTTACAGGGCTGTTAAAGGAACAGAGGTCACAGTGGTATGGAGGCAGAGGATTTTCCTCCCCCACCACCAGAAGGTAACTGGAATATTCCATCTTTTTAATTACTGTAACAGATGTATCCCCTCTCCACCAACCACTCCCGAAATCTTTAGTCAGTTTGATCTTTTTTTTTTTTCCTCAGGTGTTTCTATTCTACTTGTTTGTATTATCCTCAGGGCCACATTTTATCCTCCTCGGTGTTCTTCAGGGGTTATGTATAATTAAGGCATAATTGTTGGTGCATTGTGTCAGAGATTCTTTCCAATGATTTCTGTGAGCGTGGAATCAAGCATAAAGCTTCATTTTTAACAGTCTCTCCATTGCTATGAATTTCCTCATCCATTGATCTGATTTCTGAGCTCTGCTAGTTACTGTCTCCAATATGAGGTTTTAAAGGATGGTTAAACTGATACACAATTATTATGTACTAAGAAATGTGTCAGTGCTGGTTTGATTTGGATATAAACTGTTTGTATTTATTATTAGATGTAATAATGGAAATAATTTACATAGCATCTTCACCTTACATAGCTCTTTAGAACATGCAGTACGACAAGTTTCCTACCTCAAAGATCTTGATGATAGATTCCGTCCTTCAGCCTGGTTGCTGTATGATTTTGTGTTCTAATGGGAGTATCTGATATGTGGCCTAATGAAGGCTGGGGGAGACTTCCCTTGGTGCAGGGACTATATTTGCCCTCCCACAAGACTTGGCACAAGGGGTGTGCACAGGCAGAGCAAGGAATAGGAGACATGGGGATGTCCATTGTAACATGGATCTCTATGGAAAATGTTGGGTCTCCAGATTGTGGAGCAGCTGGTAGGCAGCTTTTGCAAGCCTCTGACTGCTTTGATTTATTCTGATCTAAAAGGTAGACTCATGAGAGCTCAAAGTTGATATTACAGTACATACAAAACTACCTTTATCTCCCTTTCCCATTGATCTGTTTACTGTGCTGGAGAGAGAATTCACCTTTAAGTTTGTTCTGTTTTATTTGTGGATTTATGGTGAGCATAGTAAGTTATGTAGGTACCTTTGTCCATTAGGCACCATTCACATCTTGATAGGACAACTAGAAGAGTTTCTTTCTATGTTGTTTCTCTAGTTAGGAGCGCCATCTTGTTTCTTCCCTGAGATACTTAACTATTCTGTCTGTCTAAATCTTTCTCATATATTATAAGTTACAGTAACATTTCATTTATTATCATCTTCATTTCGTTTATAGTAAATTTCATTAATACCAGTTGAGAAGATTCTCCACCCCATAGGTTCTCCATCACTGACAATTTTGAAATCAAAATTGGATGGTTTTCTAAAAGCTGTGCTATAGGAATTATTTTGAGGAAATTTGATGGCCTGTGTTATAAGGAAGGTCAGACTAAATGATCACAATGATGCCCTCTGACCTTGGAATTTGGGAATCTATAAACATTTTCGAGTAGCCGAAAGTAAACATTAAAAATCACTTTTTTCTTGGTTTTTGTTGAGTGATGACTAGGTAGGAACATAGGAACTGCCATTCTGGAGCAGTGCATACCAGATGCTTTAGAGGAAAGTGAAAAAACTCGGCAGTGGGCATTTATGGAATAACATGATCATAGGGAATGATTTCTTCTGTCCTTGCTATTTTGAGGTTGACTTATGTCCTGAAGCTTGAGGGTTCAGATCTTTCCAAAACGCTTTCCTTCCCCATGAGTCCTCACTATTATTGCACTGGATGTGACTCTTAGTTATGTTTTTAGTAATGATTTATGAGCACTGGCAGGATATCCAATTATTATCAAAGGATAAAAAAATCCTTTCTCAGACTACCCATCTCTAAAAAATG
Source organism: Rafetus swinhoei (assembly GCA_019425775.1). Classification (NCBI taxonomy): domain Eukaryota; kingdom Metazoa; phylum Chordata; order Testudines; family Trionychidae; genus Rafetus; species Rafetus swinhoei. The sequence continues at coordinate 38,902,856 of CM033440.1, forward strand.
TACATTAGCAAGGAAAAGGCCTGTTTTGCATATGGGCCGAGGCTGTTGTTGAACAAAGAACACTGGCAAGGTAATTGTAGCTGTGGCAACTAAGGCTACTATTATCAAAGCATTTTAATCCATGTGTTATTTAAATGTGTGTGCCAATGGAACTACTTTTTACTTAAAGATAAACATGTGCTGGAGGGCTTTTGAGTGAGGGCCTAACTTCTGACATCACATTTTAGAGGGATAACAGCAGATTTTTAGTTCCTTTGATTGAGATCAGACTTACTTGATATGTACCCAGATGTTTCTCTGGACCCTACTTCTACTGAAACTGTTGCTGATGAATGCAGACCTCTGCTCTGAAGAGCTTGTAGTATAAAGATTCCTAAATCTAGAGCATATTTTTAATTAATGTGGTGATTTCGATGAGTTCCAGGATGTGAATGCCTTTAATAAACAATCAGATTTGAATTCACTGATTTTTTTTTTTTTTTTTTTTTTCCGCTTGAGAAAACCTCATGTTACCTGGAATTTGGATTAAAGGAAAGCTTCCATGATGCTGAGTACAACAGGAGATCGCAATAATTACAGAAATGTGCCCGTATTTTCCATTCCCAGAACTCAGACACCAACATTGCAAAGGAAATACAGTGACCTGTGCCGGACAGGAAAGAATACATGTGTTGAAAGGTGATAGTTTCACATGTGACTGGGCCCAAGGGATCTTTCTACTGAGGAACTGCAGTTCCCATAGAATATATTTGGCAGTTGTGAATGCTCACACCTCTCACTTAAGGTCTCTAAATGAAGATGCAGGTACCTAACTGAAGCATATGACTTCCCCCCTCCTATCCTAGGCAGTCAGGATACCAGGCTAGGTGAACGATAGTTCTGGTGCAGCATAGCAAAGCCTGTGTTCATGCATATTCCTCAGTGAACAAAACCTTGTAATTTTTAACACTAATAACCCTTGCAAAATGTTGACCTTATTTTCCCACCTCCGTTTCTTCCCCTTTTCTGTACTGGGATCCTTAGGGTGTCTTTCCTCCTGCTACCCTCTTGTTCCATACTAAGCTTCCTATGTTTTTGCTCTGTCCCATCAAAATACACGTTTGCTCTCCTGTTCACACTGCAGCTATTAGAACAGCATTTCTTGACTATTATGGGGTGCAGAGCAAGGAGATGAGCTCTCAAGAGCTTCACTTGCTAAGAAGGGGAATGGGGAGGAACCAAAATCCATGCTTAGTAAACCGGATGTCTCTCCCCTTTCCTGTGTTGGTTAGCTGGGGAGTTGGATAAGTCTGCTGCTCAAACTCATATGGCTGAGAGGTGGAGGTAAGACCTGTATGTAATCCACACACCTTCTGGGTGTGGTGTACTGTCCCACCTAGTGGCACTGAGATCACTTAGAGAGAGAGAAGAAATGAGTCTGCTCTACTGAGAGCCATGTTGGTTTTTAACTTGTGTGGTAGAGGCTCACAGGTTTGGTTCTGCCTGTTGGCATTATATCTATTTTGTCTAAACCCCTCTGAATCTGGATAGACCTAGACACACAGCAACATCACAAAGGGAGTTAGAGGCATTCAACAGATTACCATATTTCTAGGACACTGAGCAAGGGTGGCACCGCATTGACTCCAGTGACTTCTACTACGTTATTCTTTCTCAGAAAATGCACTCAGAATTTTAAAATCCTGACCTATAGTTTAGGGCCAAATGGTTAGAGGACGGGGAAAAAAACCCAAACCTCATTAAACCAAAAGCTATTACTCAACAACTCTGTCTGCCACCTCCAAAAATGCAGCTTGAGATTTCAAAGTTACCTGGGCTCTTTCCTCTTGATGTGAGGCAGCATGATTTATAGTTCAAGGCTGGGAATTGGGTTTCTTGAATTCTATTCCTGGCCCTGCCCCTGACTTTCTATGCAGCCCTGGAGAAATAACTTCTCTCTCTCTCTCTCTGCATCTCACATGTGAAACAGGTTAGTGATATTATCCCCATCTTCCTCATGGGGGTTATCATAAAGCTTGAATAGCTGTTATATCCATGCTAAGGATGATTATTGTAATTTAGGGCTTGTCTGCATGGCGCATTAGTCTGCACTAGAGGGGAGTACATTCAAGGGTGCACTAGTGTGTTATGCACTAACTGGCTTGTTTGGACCCCACACTACAACTTTCTTAGTACATATTAATGTTGTATTATTGTTTGAAAGACGACTAGATTAATCCATGCTGAAGGAACTTTTACTGGATGCCAGGAGGTGTACCTAGGCCAGTTAGTAGGTGATACACTAGTACACATTAGAATTTAAATACTTCATGTGTGGATTAATGTAACATGAGGAGAAGCCCTTATGCAGAGTGGGCAGTAACTCTGTCCCAACTGAGGGGGTATTATGGGCAAAATTTAAAATTCCAGGAGGAACGAGAGTGGGGCATATGCATCTACATTACTGCCCACCCCCACTCCCTTTTGTGCTGGTACAGCTTAACTAACTGTGGCTAACATATGCTGCTGAATTTCACATGTGTATATAATACTGACATTCCATTTGTGTAACAATTTAATTTTATGGTGACACGTTTAGTCCAAATAACTACCATGGAGCAAACAGAGGCACTACAGAAAATTTGAAAATAGTTGTTGTTATGCTCCCCTTGCCTCTCTCAACTGACTTGACTTTTAAAACTGATTTTCCTGTCAGGTACAAGCATCAGGAATTCCCCAGTATCTGTGTTTTATTTATAATCAGTTGGCAAATGTATTAGCAGGAAAAGATAGAAAAAGAAAGAAATGCACCGCTTTATTTTAAAAAAAAATGTACAAGAGGCAAAACCAAAAGAACCCTGGCACTTGTGAGTTGTGATGCTGCCAGCCTGTATTCACTGCATTCATGCCTCGTGTGCACATGCATGCATACACAAGTGGTGGGACATTACTTTTAGTATATATTGACTATTTTGATAAATAAAAATTACTGGGGGACTCCTGGTCTCTCCTCCAACAAAGAAAAGCCAACAAAACCAACAATACCAACAAAAGATTAAGCAGTAAGTGTAAATATAGGAATGTACATGGCCTTCAAATGCATGGTTACTGTTGTTTCTTATTGATTACTGTAGCAAAATATGTGCTCCACACCCATCTGGACAGTGAAAAGATATGGTTTTGGAATGCAGACACTGCAGTAATTGCCAGGCCTGGAAGGAAAGGCTTGCAGCCATAGAAACCGATGGACTGGTGATTTCTGCATACTGCATTTCTCCCGGAAGCTGTGTTTTCTTCAAACTGAACTTTACAAGGACTTAAGTCTAGTTGCCCTCATGCCATCTATTTTGTAACTGTTTGTGGTACTCTATTGAAAAGGGTATTCCTCATCCTACACCCTGCTTACTTTGCGGTTTGTAATAAGATCATTGCCTAAATTAAACTGCAGTCATACAGAGTTGGTCTTTGGCTATGCTGCATTGTTTGTAAGAGGTGCCTGTTTTCAGCAGACAGTTACAAATGATGGTAAAAAATTGTGCCACGATTTGAGAATCATGAGAACAGAATATGAATTGTTGTTATGAATAGTCCTTTGTTTTGGAAGTTGTTTGCAGCTTGTTGATGTCTGAATCCTATTTAAGATAGAAAAACTTAAAAGGATCACATTAACGGATTTATTTTTTCTGTTGTTTATTGAGATGAGTAAAGTTAGAATCCATTATTTAACAATATTTAGATGGTAGCAATACATTTGCAAATTCATGTCACCCCAATCATATCTGTTTCCTCTAACCAATCATGTTCAGAAAGACAAAGAAAGGAATTTGCTAAGTAAAGGTTTATTTCTAAATGTAATATTTACAACCCCCTCTAACACAGAGTTTTATCCTTCCTTCCTTTGAAAGAAGCCAGCAAACTTGTCACTCATTTGTGACTTGGAAACTTGTCAGATATAGACCATTCATTATTGCAATAAAACAGGCTAGCTTGTCCATTTTGTTGCTTCCTGATATATCTTCTAAATAATTTCTAATTGATATCTTTAATCTGACTAAATCTTCCTGCTGCTCCATCATGTGCTACTGTTGCCTGACTGAACTTTATGTGAACTAACTATGCTGGGACAAGTCCTAGAGATCTTAATTAAAAGTTAATTAACTTCATGAGACAAAAGGATGCTTGATGGACATTAATATTAGGGGAAAAGAAGATGAATTTGTGTCTGGCCTGGAGAGGGGAGAATTATAATTAGTTTTTTAAATGAGGCAATATGTTTATAAAGTGACATTTTATTTATTTATTTTGGTATTCATGAGAGAATGTTAAGACTCTAACAGCCAAACTGAAGTGCAGTAGAACCTTGATAATTATTAATACCAGACTTATAGGAAGGATTTTTCCTGACTGGAAAAAAATTGCATAAGAAAGATGAAGAACAAATCTACATTCCTCACATTCTGACACCCTCCAAACATTGGGAATTGCTTTATAATCATTTGCAGGGTAAGAAGAAAGTGATGCAGGACTATGCTAAAAAGTATGCACTGTACCAACTGTAATTTTAAAGTGTTCAGTTTTATGAGCTTCTCTATTTTTATGAACATTTCAATCCAAAAACAGGCATTGTGTTGTATAAGGGAGTAAGCTCACTTCCTTCTAATACTTGGGGGCACATCACCAGGAGTCCTTTGCACAAGGTGCAGCATATTGTTTCGCAATAAGCAAGAATTTTTTTCTGCTATATGGAGGTCCGGGTCAGCATTTCAGTATTCCATTACTATCCCTAGGACCAATCAAGTCCTGCTTGCCATGGAATTAACCAAGATGGGGTTATGTCACTTATGCATTATTGTTACCGTTTTTCTCTAGATGTATAAGATTGCCAATTAAAGTTTCTTTGAAGTAAGAGAAACTAAGATGGTAGCTGAACCATTGGATGAAGCATAGATAACAAATGCCATTTTCTGACATAGAAAGGAAATAAAATACTTGGGCCTTCAGAGGATGGCTGAGGAAAAAGTAGACAACTGCATAAGTACTACAGCTGCTCAAAGTATTCCCATGTAAACCATTTTTATGGTGAAAACTTAAGTTTTCAGTGAAGCAGAAATTTTGATATAGAGTATGCTTTCCTCAAAAATGTGTTGTATTGTTTTTATAAACCCAAATCCTGATTTTTTTTTTATTTGAATTTTAGATTAATTAGATGATGAAAAATTAATTTACATCAACACTTTCTGCAGGATCCAACCCCACACTACTCAGCTAACTCTGTTGGATTCAGATTGTCAGAGATGGAATAGACTAAATATTCCTGCTAACAATATTGAGCAAGCCATTGTGGCCATGGGGACAAGTGAATTACCCCTGGGGTTATAAGCATACAAAATATTACTGCACACTGAAATATTTTAACCAAAAACATTTTTGCCAAAACTGACTGTATCAAGACAGGAGTTTTTACTGGAAAAACATCATTGGTGAAATTTTGCCAAAATTGGTACTTTTGGATCAACTTTATAAAATGCTATGTAACAGTAAATGGTAAGTGAAATCGAATGTTAAGGATGTCTGTACTTGTGCCTATGTTTTACCGTAACTATACCAAGTAAGATCAGAGGTGATGAAATCATTTCAATGTCTGTACCTTTAATCAAGAAGGTAGTGGTTGTTTTAACTCTAAATTTCCTCTTTTCTTGATTGTGTTGTGGGGGAAGAAGAGGAGTTGGTAATGTTTTGCAATTTACTGAACATTTAGATTGGAAGAGGAGAAACAAGTAAAATTTGAACATGATTGTGTAAAAAAGCAGAGGTGCGAAGGCTGTTGAATAGTCTGACCATATATTCCTCTTTCTCCCACTTCCTTCCCAATTTCTGTGGTTTTACCACCATAAAGACCTTTTAAATCTCTGAGGGTACGTCTACACTGTGGTGCTATTTTGGGATACTTCTGGTATCCCGAAATAGCTATTCCGTGGCTTTGAAACAAGCCTGTTATTTTGGAATAGTGAGTCTGTTATATTTCGATGTCCCTGTAAACCTCATTCCACGAAGACTAAGGGATGTTTCAGAATAGTGATTTATTTCTAAATTTGGCACAGTGTAGACAGCACCAAATTATGAAATAAGCTATTTTGAAATTAACTCTAAATAAGCCATACATTTTGTGTAGCTCAAATTGCATAGCTTATTTCGAGGTAAGGGTGCAGTGTAGATGCACCCTGATAGATCTTAAACAGAGAGAAACTGGATAAACTGCAGGTTACTATCACCGCTTTTGAGGTCATTTCAAGCACAGTATTGAATATGGCAACTTGGAAAAGCCAATGAGAGTATATAAAGATTCTTGAGAACAGGTTTCAGTGTTTGGGGTTGTCAGGTGTCCGGAATTGACCCAGGCAATCCGGTATTTTTGCCTCCTGTCCGGTAATAAAAATCAGAAAATACTAGATACCTGAAATGTCTGGTATTTTCTGATTTCCCTCCTCCCCCCTTCCCCCGGCCAGGAGGCGAAAATACCGGACACCTGGCAACCCTACGACACACTCAGGAACTGGGCCCAGCCCCCGACACCCCCAGCCCCCCAACCCCAGATCCCCTACTTACCTGGTTCCACAGGGAAACTGCGTTCTGGCTTGATCAAGGAAACAAAATGGCCACCGGCAAAATGCCTAAAGACCAAGGGGAAGCAATGCCTTCCCTGGGTCTTAGTGCTCAACCACTCCCCTGTTCCATCTCTATTCTGACTCTGCATGCTCTCCCCCTTTTCCCCCCCCCTTTCCCTCAACAGAATTTTTTCCCTGTTGTTTTTTTTGGGGGGTGGGGGTGTTTGGTATTTATGGTTAAACCATTTGGCAACCCTAGCAGTGTTGAAGAAGTAGATTGAGAGGATATGATCTTTTACAAAGAGTTTCTTATTGCAGTGGTTTGGCACAAAGTAATTTTGTCATTGTTTGCAGTGGGATAACTTATAGGCAGAAGCTACACCTAAAAAGATTCATTCAGGGAGAAAACTGGCTTTACAGGCGATATGCTGAGGTAATATCCAAAACACACAACCTCGAGATATGACATTTCTTTTACAGCTACCTGCTTATCCTTGTAGGTAAACAGAACTAGCAAAGCCATCTCTATTAGTATCAGTTAGTAAACTCACAGTAATATTAAAGTTACTAAAAAAAATTGCCATGTAGGCCCTGAATCTGCAAGATATTTAATCACATACCATTTTTAAGCTACAAATAGTCCTATTCAAATTACTTGCTTAAAGTTCAAGTACATGCTTTTAGGCACTTGGATATGTCTACACTGCAGTCAGGATGTGTAATTGCAGCTTGTGTAGACATACCTAAGATAGCTTTGATTTGAGCTTGCTCCGAGCTAGATCAAATAATAGCAGTGAAATCATGGTTGTACTAGTGATGATATAATCTAGTCTTGCACACCTGGGACTCTGGGTACCTACATGAGTGGCCACCACCTATGCTGCTGCAGCTTCATTGCTATTGTTATGTGCACTGACTTGCTTTAATTGGTAGATTTTTTTTTTTTTTCCTTTTTAACTAAGCTTTTGATTAAAATGTAGGTGTTCTGCAGTCATACCTTCCAACCTCATTGTAGAAAGGAGTTCTGTGACTATTAGAATTAGAATTTCTATTCTGCAGGAAATTCTGAAGTTTCCAAGATTTGTTTTTTTTCTCGTTAAGAATCAGAACAAACTGCTGCAATTCTGATAGGCTATGTCTGGACTATGCGGAAGATTCGAAAGAGGATATGCAAATTCAGTGGGAATTTGCATATCTTCTTCCGATCTCACTTTCGAAAGCGGAAAGTAGTTGGGACGTGGCTTTTTCGACAATTTCCCCTTTTTTGAAAAGCCGCGTAAAGCTAATTTTTTGAGGAAAAGCCTGACTACATATCCCGTGGAATTTGCATATCCTCTTTCGAATCTTCCGCGTAGTCTAGACGAGCCCATACTCTCCAGAGAATGAGAAAAATAAAATACAATAATATTTGGAACCACTGAATAATTTACCTTGGATTTTATATGATATTTAAATACTAAAAATATTATACATACTATATTAAATACAATGCGCACGTAAATTATAATTAATATTTATTAAAAACAAGTTTAATTGATAGCTAAATGAGAAACTTCTACCTTAATGTTTTACCTTATTGAAATTCATGTTCTTATTTTGATTTATATAAAAAAATTTCAAGTGATTTGTTCAGATTTCTTCTCATCAGAATTTCCCATAAAAAGTCATTAAAATCAACACATTTCCATAACATCTTTAAGTGTTAACCAAACTGCATTTTGCAATGAGAAATGTTTTGTTGAAAATATTTCAGCCAGCTCTATTGTAGACAATTATTTTTCTGGCTCTCATATGAATTCAGACCCAAATTGTGACCTTGTACTGGCAGGTGGTCAGGGAAGTACTGTGTATGAAGGGATTCCCCCTTAGATACTTAGTCACTCCCAGGGTGGTAAAAGGAGAATCAGTTGAGCAGGCTATTTGAAGGGAATAGGTACTACTGTTGGCACAATGAGCAGATGGGTGGCTATTGTAGGTGGCCCTTATGCATGGCATGCAAAGGGCTAAGATTGTCTGTCCATGCTTCTTGTTTTGCTTGCTCATCTGTGTAAGGGTCATTCACAATCTTACCTCAGATTTCTGGCTTTGCTACTGAAGTTTACAACTTAAAACTTTTCTGTTTGTTGATGTTGGAGAAACACTAATTGATCAATAATGTCACAATAAAATTAAGTACATTTCGCAAAACAGCAATGGAAGGAAAAGCCAAAATCAGGGTCTAGTCACTGTCTGAAGCCAGAGCCCCACTACCTGAGTCTGACCGCCTGAGCCCAAGTGAGGTTAAAGCTGAAGAAGTCACAGAATCTGAGACCAAATTTTTATTGTTTATTGATAAGGATACAGTCTGCTGAAGAAAGGAACAAATGTTAAAAGAGGCCAGAGAGCAAACACATTTACTTTTTATAATGCACTAAAGAGTTAATATTCTTTCATTTTAAGATTAGTTACTCTGACCATGCAGAAAGAGCTTGTTGAAGCAAAAAGTGCATTCAGTGTTGAAAGCATAAATGAAGTGGGCTTTTACCCTTCCCACAGATAGGCTCAGCACATACAAATACAAATGATTTGAGAAAGGAGAATCTGCAATTTGTATGTCAGCTTTAAAGCCACGGGAGGATTTGGTATAAAGCTTCAGGAATTCAAAGACTTAGCAAAAGGACTAAATGCCTTGAAATAGATTTTCCTGAGTTTGCATAAATACCCATGGCATAGGCTTGTTGGAGTGAAACAGAGCTTCAGCATCCACTGGTAAAAAAGAGTTACAGTATCACCATTCTTAGCATTTTTATTTCAATGTGTTTGGGTATCTCAGATAACAATAGCCTAGCATTTCTTCAAGAGTTGTGTTTTTTTGTTTTTGTTTTTTTTGTTTTTTTTTAATAGAAGACTACTACAGGATAAATGCTCTGAGAAGAGAGAACGCTACTTTATCACTTCTGTTATATGCAATTTCATTTGACTATTGCTTTGAATTTGAGCATGTTTAAAAAGCTTCAGCTAGTTTAAGAATCTGTTTCCAGGAAGTTTTTTTAAATACAGTGTGTCACATCTGGAATATACAGATAGCCCAAAGGAGATGGCCTTATTTAAAAGAGGACAGATAATCTTCCTTCACAGACTTCAAAGTAGCAATGCACTGTTAGTGCAGTCACAGGACCGTAACACACTTACAGCTTTAGTGTGCTCCTTTCTTATAGGAAGAATGGCTTAGGCAGTGAAGATTAGCATGGTTGCACATTCATTGCCTTACCACTCATTACTTCCCCCAGCAAAGCCACACCAGGTCTGTGTAACATGATCAGTGGAACTAGAATCAGAGGGTCCATGTTTCTTGGAGGGACTGTTATTGATGGGATTGTCAGAGGCTGGAAAATCCCTTAATGAACTTCCTACAGAAGTTAGCAAAGCCTAGAAAACCTTGTATTCTGTAGATATCCTTTGGCGCCTCATAGTTGGATATGGCTGTCACATTGCTAAAGTCCATGGTTAGCATTTGGAAAGGGAGAATTCCTTGGGTACATTATATCATATTCCAGTCAGTCACATTTTTTGGGCTTCCTCTGTAGATAATGTTGGCAAAGTCTGTTGTTCCACAGCTAAAGCAGAAAGTGAGGCCAGGCCTTGTAAAAAAGACTGAATAATCTATTATGTAGTGGTTGTAAAAAATAATGGGTGGTAAACAAAAATTTTTTTTAATCAAAAGTGACGAATGAAAGTTGATATTACTGTACTGTGGTATGATGAATGAAAGTTGATATTACTGTACTGTGGTATGTGTATTCTCGCTATGTCTGGTCGCGGGAGGGGTGGTAAAGGGCTGGGGAAAGGAGGTGCTAAGCATCACTGTAAAGTGCTTTGGGATAACATCCAAGGGATCACCAAGCCTGCTATTCATAGCTTGGCTCAATGTGGAGAGTGAAGCATATTTTGGGATTGATTTACGAAGAGACCTGGGGAGTGCTGAAAGGGTTAGGATAGAACAAGCGCTTGGTTCCTAGAAAGTTGATATTGTGAAAAGGTGGCTACTGGGAGGGAGTCAGTGGCCTTGAAGTTCCAGACAGACAGTGGTTCTCAGGGGTAACTGTAAGACAGCACAGACCCCTGCCTGCACTGAAGAATGCAGTTCAGGTGCCTGGAAAGCTTGTGAGGTGTTTTATGTCCACAAATCAGCTTTCCTAGTATCCATTTGAATGTAACAAGCTCCAGGGAAGCTATACAAATGTGTCTGCCTGCATTGTTTAATTCAAACTGTAGTGCTGCTGTTGCTGATGGAAGGAGGCTCGGGTTAAAGCCACACTGATTTAACTACTCCTCCTTGCTTTATATCTCCGTGCTGCAGGCCAACCTTCAGATAAAGCTTTGTCATCTGAGGGCAGACTTTATTACCTCTGACGGAGGATTTGACTGGTATCTTGCTGGTGTGCCTAGACTCCTCTTTCTGTGTACATGTAAGAGGTATTGAGAAGTGACTCCCTTCTAAGGGGGAAGAAGGCCTATAGCTGCAGGCCTGATTTGGCATCCTAGGAGGTGTGCTGTCTGCCAGGCCTCTGTATGCAAGACCTTATGGAAGGGTTACCGGGGATCTTTCGGCTCGGATTACAACCCCCATGCTGCTCATCCACTATCCACTAATGATACAATCTATGACCCTGAACAGATCAGAAGTGATGACAGGGCTCTGGGAGTGAGGATGAAGGCGCTGAAGATGCAGGAGGTATTCTCATTAATCCTTCCCATCAAGGATAGGATCCCAGGCAGATACAGAGACATCCTGGAGTTAAATACATGACTGTGTAGATGCTTTTGCCAGGAAGATTTCAGGGCTTCACCATGACGCCCTGTTCTGTGAGGGACTGCTGAGCATTGATGCGGTCCACTTGTGAAGTAAGAGGAAGAGTGTCTTCTGATGCAGACTGGCTAAAGTGAGGCGGGCTTTAAATTGGGTTTGACTAGGCAAGGAGACAAAAGTCCACAGGTAAGTCCAAAACATGCTGATCTGGGTGTAGGACTGGAATCTGGAAGGAGCATGGGCAGCCCACATCATGGACAAAGATAAGAGGGTGTATAAAGAGGAAATTTAATAAACAACTTAGATGTCTGTATACTAATGCAAGAAGAATGGGGAATCAACAGGAGGAACTAGAAATACTAGCGAGTAATCACAATTACGACATAATTGGTATCACAGAAACTTGGTGGGATAATTCACATGACTGGAGAATTGGTATAGATGCATACAGTATGTTCTGGAAGGACAGGCAGGGAAAAAAGTATAGTATAGTTTGCACTCTATCTTCTTATAAATATTTCTGAAAGTTTGTTTGTTTGTCCCGAAAGATCTCTTAAACAGTAAGAGCTAGAAACACCACATTTTGCACGGATACTACTGATTTCCTAACTTAAATAACTGAATTGGTTATCTCGAAATCGGTCCCCCCAGAGCCCCAATTGGGTCCACTGATGATTAGCTTTTAGTAGCACCTGATCATAGAAACACACAATTTTGCACAAATACTACTGATTTCCTACCTTAAATAACTGGATTGGTTATATATTGAAATCGGGTCCCCCAGAGGCCCAGTTGGGCCACTAATTAGCTTTTAGTAGCGCCTGATCATAGATATTTGCTGGACTCTTTTGTTAAGCGTGTCACAAACTGCAACTACCACATCCTTTCCCTATGATAAAAGAAAAAGTATTTCCAATAAAATATGTTATGTTAACGTAATTTAAGTAGTTCATTCATCACACCTTTTGTTATCAAGAAATGAGTTAAATGTAAATGCATTTTGTAAGCACATCACTAGCTATGTTAATTTCTTAAAGTAATATATAAGAGAAAAGTATTTCCAATGAAATATGCTATGTTAATGTCATTGATGTAGTTCATTCATCACACCTTTTACTATATTTTCCCCAAGCGACGCCGGGTATTTCTGCTAGTACATTTCTGCTTGTTCTGAGGTTGAGATAAAAGTGTTGAAAATCTTTGGGTAAGGATAAAAAAACCCCAAGAGTGACTGACAAATTAAACACTTAAGTCATGAGGACCAGATAGTATTCACCCAAATGTTTTGAAGGAAGTCAAATGTGAAACTGTAGCATTACTAACTATAAGGTGGCATAACTACTTTGAGTAGTTTTGTGTCATCTGTAACTTAAGTCCCAAGCAGAGTTATAAAAGTGTCTTAAAACTGGGTGAGTAGGCATCTGGCAGATGCAATTTAATGTTGGTAATTAAATTTAATGTTACTTTGATAAAGGCAAGGTAATGCACATTGGAAAACATAATCCCAACTATACATATGAAATGATGGGCTCTAAATTAGCTGTTATCAATCAAGAAAAATCTTAGAGTCATTTGGATAGTTTTCTGAAAATGTTCACTCAATGTGCAGCAGCAGTCAAAAAAGCCAACAATGTTGGAAATCATTAGGAAAGGGTTCGATAATCAGAGAAGAAAATATCATATTGCCTCTATATAAATCTACTATACATCCACATCTTGAATGGCTTCCATATGAGGAGAGATTAATAAGACTGGGACTTTTTAGCTTGGAAAAGAGATGATTAAGGGGGGATATGATTGAGGTCTATTTAAAAACTGGTGTAGAGAAGGAAGTGCTGTTTACTCCTTCCCATAACACAACATCTAGGCGTCACCAAATGAAATTTAATGGGCAGTATCATGGGGTCACTATGCCCAGCCCCCTCTGAGGCAGAGCTTTAAGCCTTTCAGGCCCCTCAGTGCGAATTTGCCTCACGAGTGTCATAGTGTCCCCAGATCTTTTACTTTCCTTTCTCCCATACAAGAGGCCAGCCTAGAGGCCAACATCTGTAGCAACCTCCCTGTTCACAAGGCAGTAATGTCTGATGGCCCCAGTCAATAGCAACCCCTGGTTCATAGGGCAGTAATGCCTAGCGGCCAGAGTCCATAGTCACAGCAGTAGCGCCCCTGCGCCCCCTTTCAGAGTTAATGGGGTGGGGTATGGGGACCTGGGCCCTCCCTCTCCACCAGGTCCCACTCCAGGGCCCTGTCAGTGGTGAGTTTATCCTACTCTTTTAGCGGGATGTTTGCCCGCAACACACTGTGCTCCCTGCCCTGGGCTACTTCCTACCAGCCTCCCTGGTGTTGGCTTCCTCTCCGGTCTCAGGGCTTCTCCCGCCATTTTCCGCTGGCTGACTTTCATGGCTCCATCTGTCTGCCACTCTTCTTCCAGAGCTCCGGCAGCAGCTCCTTCCTCTGTGGTGGTCAGCCTTGACTGAGCTGCTCCACTGGCCCTTATACTGGTCCTCCAGCTCGAACATGCCCAGCAGAGCAGTGATGGTGGGGCTCTCTCAGCCAGATAGCCCCGGTTGACTGCTTCAGATCCAGTGCAGGGCTGGTACACCCCGTCACAGGAAGCAAGTTTAAAACAAACAGAAGGAAGTATTTTTTCACACAAAGCACAGCCAACTTGTGGAACTCTTTGCCAGAGGATATTGTGACGGTCACGACAATAAGAGTTTTAAAAAAGAACTGGATAAATTCATGGAGGATAGGTCCATCAATGATTATTTACCAGGATGCACGTGGCTGGTGTCCCTAACTTCTGTTTATCAGAAGTTGGGAATAGGCGGCACAGGCTGGATCACTTGATAATCCTTTGGGGTACCTGTAACTGGCCACTGTTGGAAGACAGGATGTGGGAATTAGATAGACCTTTGATCTGACCCAGTATGGCTGTTCTTATGTATGGTCTTATGATGTCATGGTAGGTGTCTGTTCTAGATCACCTAACCAGGAAGAATATGTGGATGAGGCTTTTTAAAAATAAGACAAAATTATTCAAAACACAGGAGTTGATGGTGTTGGGGGATATGGATGTGAATGTTTAATTGCTCCTCCTCACTCTGTCTCTGACTTTTAACCAGTGAGGCTTGCCGGTTATGGTTAACTGATGGGAGCTGGAGTAGCCTTCCCTCCCCATTGCGGACAGGGTGCTGGTGCAGCCCTCTGGGGCCAACTGCATGTGGGAGGGTGCTCTACCCTGTCCAGAGCAACCTCCGTCTGGGGCGGGCCTGCCCAGGCGTGCTGCAGGCAGGAGCACTTCAGCCTGGCCAGAGCAGCCCCTGTCCACGGTGGGAGAAGGAAGGGATGTTTTAGTTCTGTCCTCTCACCACCCTGTTTAATTTGTGTAACCAGTTAACAAATTTAAGCAGGATTTTACACCCCTATTAGGGGACTTCAGCTATCCAAATGTAACCCACACCTAGTGTGGTTACTGAACAATGCAAGTGGTACCTAGACCACAGCAACAATTAAGACCAAGAGACCTCTACAGCATGGGCTGGGAGCCACCTAGCTTTTAGCTCAGAGGGTAGAGGTGCCTACACTCTGCTTCAGAGGTTCCAGGTTCAAATGCGTCTGGTGGTGGTTACACAAACACCTGGTGGAAAAATAATGCAGTGGGGTACAGATGATGCTGATGTGTTCTTGGAATGTGTTGGAGACCACTTTTTATTAGAGAAGGTGAAGAAAGAAAATAGGGAAAAGGATGTTCTAGATTTGATTCTGACAAACGGGGAGGAACTAGTTGAGAATTTGAAGGTAGAAGGCTGCTTTGGTGAAAGTGATCATAAAGTAGGAGTTCATGATTCTAAGTAACAATAAGAGGGAGAACAGCATAAAAACTTCAAAAAGGTGCATTTCAAGTGTTGGCACTGTTCTGAAGAGCAATTGATAAGGGAACTAGAACAAACTGTCCCAAGGTGTAAGAAATATGGTAAGAGGCTGTCCTGGCTTAAATAGGTCTTCAGTGACCAAAAATAATCATACAAAAATTGGAAAATTAGGTCACATTGCAAAAGAAGGATATAAAAAATGCAACACTACTGGGTAGGGACTAAATTAAGAAGGCTGAAGCAAAAAGAAGAATAACCTAGCTATAGATATAAAGGGTAACATGAAAGCATTTTACAAATACATAAAAAGCAAAAGGACAGAGTGCATTCATCACTCAGTGAGGAGGGAAAGACAACCAAGAGCACAGCAATGATTTTGTGTGTGTTAGATTTCACCAAAAAAATTAGCAGTGTTTGGATGATAAACATAGTGATTGGAATAAATGGCATAGGATTGAGGCTAAAATAGGAAAAATAACAAGTTTAAGATTTATTTAAACAAGTTAGATGCCTTCAGGGGCTGATGGACTGCTTCCTAGCATAATTAGGGAACTGGCTGATGAGATCTCTGCGCCAATAGTGATTATCTCTGAGAATTCTTGGAGAATATGAGACCTACATGAGGACTGGAAAAGGGGCAAATATAATACCTTTGTATAAAAATGGGAATAAGGACTCAGGGAATCAGACCAGACAGCTTAATGTTGGTACCTGAACAGCTAATGGAGCAAGTACAATCAGTTTATAAGCATCTAAAAGAAAATATGCTTGTGACAGAATTGGGTGTCCAAAGAATGGAGTTCTAATCCCTCCAAATTTATGACTGCACCTTGTGGGACCTGGGACCACAACAGGAAGCTACCCAAGACCTTTTAGGGGCACAAGAGACAAGCCATCACCACAAGCCCAGCTTGGATTGTAGGGGCTATGTCCCTTTGGGACAGTAACGGACAGCAGCCCAGAGCAGGGGACAAGACTACCCGCTGGGAGCTCCTCTGCTCAGGGGTTGACTCACAGGGTGCTGTTCTGGGAACTGTGGAATGGGAAGGTCTGGGTCCTTAAAGACAGAGGAACCTCAACCGGGTAAAGAGCAAAAAAAGAAAAGTGAGGCAACCACTAAGCTGCCCAGCCCTCCAAGGTTACATGGAGAAATGTTCTGAATTAAAAAGGATTCAGTTCAATAAGGAGAAATGCAAGGTACCACACTTAAGAAAGAATAATTGGTAGTACAAATGCAAAATTGGAAAGGAGTAAGTAGGAAGAAGTACTGAAAAAAAGGAGGCAGGGGTCATAAATTAAGTATGAGTCAAAAATGTAACATTATTGCAAAAAAAAAAAAGTGAACATAATTCTGGGATGTATTAGCAGGAATGCTGTAAGCAAGACCGAAGAAGCAATTCTTCCAATCTACTTCATGCTGATTAGGCCTCAAATGGAGTGCTGTTTCTAGTTCTGGGCGCCAAACTTTAGGCATGATGTGGACAGATTGGAGGATGTCCAGCGTAGAGCAACAGAAATGATTGGACGTTTAGAAAACACAACATACAAGGGAAGATCGAAGAAAAATGGGCTTGCTTAGTCTGGAGAGGAGAAGCCTGAGGGAGTATCTTTTAGTCCATAAAAGGTTGCCCTAAGGGGAGGGTGAAGAATTGTTTGTCTTATCCAGTGAGGACAGGAACAGAAGTAATGGGCTTAAATTGCAGCAAGAACAATTTAGATTAGACCTAACCAAAAATTTCCTAATTGTCTGGATAGTTAAGCACTGAGGCAAATTGGAGGCTGTAGAATCTCTGTCATCTGAGGTTATTAAGAACAGGTTAGACACACACCTCTCAGTGATGGTCCTTAGATAATAATTAATCCTGCCTCACAACAGGGACCAGACTAGATGATCTTACAAAGTACCTTCCAATCTTACTTTTCTGTAATCCTGTGATTCTGAGCTCTTGGTGCTAGCCCTGGCGCTGCTCCTGGGAAAGTAGCATAGGGCACAAATCAGTTTTTTGAAATAAATAGAACATGGGCTGCACACTCTGAGCGCTCCACAGAGCTCAGCTACTTGTGTGATCTTCCCTAAACAAGGGCTTAATTCTCACGTACACGAATACCACTTGACAAAGTAAAAGCATTTAATTCAGTTGAAATGTAACTTGAAGACTCTGTTAAACTGCCAGAGCAGGATTGGGAGAGCACAGTTAAAAAGGAAAAGAGAGAGAATTGGGTCTCAAAGCTTTAGGTGTAGTAGATCATCCATAACATGGATCCACCTGCTATTCTTATCCATGTATTATGGTACAAAGGCTATTCAGCAATAGAGTGGCTAGATTCCTTCTTCCCTAGACCCTAAGTTAGTTGTCACCAACTGGTAGATCAGGATCTACTGGTAGATCTTGGAGCCTCTGACAGGTGATTCTGACTGGTTTGGCAAAGAAGCTATCAAGTGCTGGCACTTCAGTTTCCCCTCCACCCAGTGTCATGCTGCTCCTGCTCTCTGCCTTGAAGCTGCCCTCCTGGGAGCCTCCTGCTTGCTCTGCGGGGTGTGAGAGTAAGAAGGGGGGGGGATGCTGATATCAGGGTGTCCCTCCCCCCACTCCTGTACTCTATTTCCACACAGAGAGAAAGGGATGGAGGGATCTTGGCAATGCAAATCTGTCACCCTGAACCCCCGCCTAGACCCTATTTTCCCACCCGGTGTGGGTGCCCCTCCCGCACTCCAAACGCTTTGGCCCAAGACCAGAGTCTGCACCCCAACCCTCTACCCCAGTGAGTAGAGATGGGGGAGAAAGAGGAGGGATGGAGTGAGCAGGTGAGGCCTTGGAGAAGTGGTGGAGCAGAGGCAGGACCTCAGAGAAGGGGCGGGAAGGAAGTGAGGCAAGAGTATTTGTGTTTGAGGTAAATCTTACATGTCACTTAAATTGAAAAAGTGATCTTGTGGTTAAAAAGGTCGGAGACCACTGCCCTAAGTGTGTATTAGAGAGGAACATGACTGGAACACTGGAGCCAAACCCTTTCCAGCTTGCGCATTCATATATGAATAGGAATCCCAACTTTGCAGCTCAGGTGATTTTTTTTTTTTCCCCATGTCTGTTGTCAAAGACTTAAAAGCAGATTCTGACTGTGAACAACAGTGCTTTTCTTGTGACGGTATGCCCCAGGACGGCGTACCGGCACCTATTTTCCCATCTTACTTGAATTGAATGGGATTCCCCTCTGATGCACCGGCACCTGTTTCCTGGGATGGCTTGGCTCCCGGCTGGAAGCTCTTAAAGGGGCCACAACAGCATTTCGGCCCCCGGCATGGCTTTTTAAATTTTTTTGCCCAACAACTTTGAGCCTGGAGAACTGGCACCTTTTTTCTTACAAAAAAAGCCGCGGTGAACAGTAATCACTTCAGTGCACAGGAATAATAGTTTATCTTGTTATCCTTATTGTTAACTGGCAGCTATTTGAAAATCTGTTTCAGAAATAACCTTTACTTAAAAAAAAAGTGGCCTAAATTTCAATTTAAAATGAAATTATTTCAATAGGCCTTTACCTGATTTGCTCAATTTTCACTTTCCTCTTCAATAAAATCCTATCAGTTCCTTCATAATTCTCCCAAAATAGCAATTTCAGTATTAGATTTATGGGTTGCTTGGATATGTGTGCTGGCAGACTACTTTGTCAATCTAATAGTCAATAGGTTAGAAGTTCAAATGATGGATTTGCTGGGCTGACTAGATTTAACACAGTTTCAATAAGACATTTCTGATTTTTTGTTTTAATATAACAAAATCTAGTGGTATTAAAAGTGTGAAATCAAATGTATAATGTACTTTTGTTAAATCATCACATAATAATTTATTGCCGCCTTTATATATAAATACAAATGAGTTACATACAATGGCAACCTCTTTTTAATTAATAGTTGTGTTTGTGTCCACACTGTTTGCCAGTCTATAATTCCCTTTCCCATGTACCATGATCACCTCTTCCACCAATTCTCTATACAGCACAGTGGATTTCCATCTTCTGCTTTTGATGTACAGATCAGTCCATTTTATCTTGAGAGGTGGTGTGCTAATTTAAATTGAATAAATGAGTTAAAGGTGTTAAGGTAACCTAAAATCATGTTAAAAAGGTCCAGGACAACAAAACTGGTTAGGGGTATGAAATGGCTGCCATATGAGGAGAGATTAATAAGACTGGAACTTTTCAACTTAGAAAAGAAGAGACAAAGGGGGGATATAATAGAGGTCTATAAAATCATGGCTGGTGTGGAGAAAGTATTTAAGGAAAGGTTATGGGTCTAAGGTCCTTGTTTCCATAACACAAGAACTAAGGTTCACTAAATGAAATTAAGAGGTAATAGGTTTAAAACAAACAAAAGGAAGTACTTCTTCAAGCAATGCACACCTAACTTGTGAAATATTGTGAAGACCAGGGCAGGATGTTGTGAAGACCAGGACAGGGTTCAAAAAAGAACTAGATAAATGCATGGAGGATAGGTCCATCAATGGCTATGAGCCAGGATAGACAGGAATGGTATCTAGTTTCAGTTTGTCAGAAACTGGGAATGAGCAACAGGGGATATATCACTTGATCTGCTCTCAATTCCAGTGTCTTGCCTTCAGCAAAAATGATGTGGAAAGTTCAGCTTGGTCCCTGTATCTGTAATGGGTTACCTGGGGAGGTGGTGGAATCTCCATTCCTAGAGGTTTTTATGTCCTGGTTTTACAAAACCCTGGCTGGGATGATTTAGTTAGGATTGATCCTGCTTTTAGCAGTGGGGTTGGACTCAATGACCTCCTGAGGTCACTTCCAACCCTATGATTCTACAATCCCTGGTCTGGAGGGATCGTGCTCAGTCACTCTGTAGAGATGGTGCATGTATAGTCTGGTCACACAGGAAAGGGATGGCACATGTGCTGTCTGTTAAGCACTGAGCGCATGTGCAAAGTAGAGTTTTTTAGAGGCTGGTAAATTGGGGTGGATTTTCACAGGAACACAAAGACACATCCCTGACCCAGTGGCCTCCTTCCACTGCCAAATGTCAAGTCCCTGCTTGACAGAGAGGCAAGAGCTTTTTGAAGAAAAAAATCACCTGAATATTGTAACATTGTCTAAATCGGTGTTTCTTAATTAGTGGTACGATTACCCTTATGGGATACTTGAGAGAAGTCTGGGGGGTACATCAACATAACTGAAACTTGGAGAAAACTGAATTTTTGTTTAAAGTTTTATAGCGCTTTATTATTTTTGTACTTATTACACCCAAACATTTAATTGCCCGCCCGGCTACAATTAAGTTGTTTAAACAAATGTATTGAAATAGTAGAAATAGTTTTTGTGTGTCTGAAAACCGTAGGTGCTGGGGGTACTTAAAATTTTGTTTTTAAAAGGGGGTACTTTATAAAAAAAAAAAAAGTTTGAGAAACACTGGTCTAAATAACACACAGGGAAAATTATATTGTTCTCTGACCATATAGATCATTGTTGCAACAAATTTTATATAAATGTCCAGTGAGATATCGTTAGAAAAGGTAACCATGTGCTGGTTATGATTATGCCATTTGTGTGCATGCCTCATCTTTGTACTTGAAGATACGAACATTATCTGTCTACCTGTATTTCAAATAATAATGAAGCATGTGAGGTACCCGACTACACAGAATGGACTTTCCTGCAAATGTTCAAATTGGAATGTGAGCAATGGCTTCCACTTAAAAAGAACTGAGTCATGCATGGACAGGTGATTTGTGCATGTGATGGTTCATGTGACTGGACACCCTCTTGTTGCTGTACTTTTATATAGCAAGAACCATGGGATTCCCTCCACATGACAGAAGATGTGAAAGGCCCTGGAAACCCCTACATCTTTGTCTCCAATCCTGCTTCATTCTTCTGGAAGAACTTTGCTATAAATTGAAGCTCTAAGGAAAGGACTGAACAACCCAGCCAAATTGTGGATGTACTCTAGAGCACTGTTTCTGAAAGTGTTCCGAGGAATCACTTTGAGAAACACATTAACTGGCCACCCCGGTTTGTTCATTTACCGGCGCCGCAGCCACAGAGCCTTGCGGCTCCCATTGGCTCCGTTTCATCCTTTGCAGCCTAGGGGAGCTGCGGGAAGTGGCATGGGCTGGGCCACCGCTTCCCAAGCGGAGGCCGCAAAGAGCGAATTGGAGCCAATGGGAGCCGCGAGGCTCTGTGGCTGTGGCGCCGGTAAATAAACAAACAGGGGCAGCCAGTTAATGTGTTTCTCAAAATGATTCCGCGGAACACTTTCAGAAACACTGCCCTAGAGACTTAAGCCATCAGTTTATTCCATCATTGATAGAAGCCTGAATCAAAAGTGTGTGTGTGTGTGTGTGTGTACACATGCGCACACGCACGCACATGCATACAATTTCCTTTAACCAGTAGCAACTCTCCGCTTTCTTTCTTATTTATATAAAAAAGGTAGATACTAAAGGATTTGTCAACAGCATGATTTTTGTGTAAGAGCTGAGTTATAAATTGACCTGGCATATGACTGGTCCTTCGGGATTGGAAGAAACTTTATTGGATGAGATTGGTTTTTATAACCACTCTTTTCCTCAAGGGGTGCTTCTGGTGGTGATATAGGGGAACCGCAGTGTCTGAGGGATTTGCTTGTATGACTTCTTGTTAGCCAGTGTGACAAACATAAATTCTCTTTTGGGGTACCTGCTGAGTGAAGGATCCCCAATTTGTGACTGCCACTTTCTCTAAGGATTTTGCCCTGAATCAGATATTCTCAGTAGTGTCCCACCAGAGCATGTCTTTTTACACCCTGGCCTTGTATTTAGAAATGGCTAAATTTTTGTTTCTGACATTTTTTTCTATTAGTATAGCAGCCTAAATGCTGTTTATATATCAAAAACAGTCTGGGGGAGATTCAGTTGCCTAGAACTTCAGTTAGTTGTGGGAAAGGGGAGAGAGGCAACATTGGTCAAAATTCTACTCTATTACTTCAGTGAAACTACTACCTATGTAGCTGAGAGCTACTTTGACCAAAGCTACTTGATTTGGGCCAGTACCATTTTTTGTGCCCCTCTCTACCAGTGCAGACATAGGCCCGTACATGGGGGGAAGGGAAGCAAAGGGTGTGAAAACTTTTCCCCAAGATCCCCCAAGTAAGCACGCTCTGGCCAGCCAGGGGAAGGCAGGCGTGGTGTGCTCCCCAAGCCTCCCTCCCCCATGCTCTGGATGGCTGGGGGAAGGCTGGGGCTGATTTCCTGTTTACTTGGGGGACCATGAGGAGTGCATTCACTCCCTTGTGGTCCACATTTACATAAAAAGCACCCCACACACACACAAAGCAATTCCTGCGTATGGGCCTGAGACCTATATAAGAACTAAGCTGATTTCAAGAATAGGGTTGCCAGGTGTCTGGTATTCTACCGGACAGTCTGGTATTTTTGCCTCCTGTCTGGTAAAAAATTAGGAAAATACCAGACACCTGAAATGTCCGGTATTTTCTTTTTGTTTTTTTTTCCCGGCCAGGAGGCGAAAATACCAGACACCTGGCAACCCTACACACTGGGCCCAGCCCCCAGACTCCCTGGTGGTTTTTTTTTTTTTGCCGGGGGGGGGGAGCTGTTCGGTATTTTTGTTGAAACCATCTGACAACCCTATTCAAGAAGCCAGTAAGTCAGTAAACACTTTCACTGCCCACTCTAAGAAGAGGGCCAATTAGAGCTCTGCAAATCCACTTTATATCCATGGGTATTCACATCTGCAGATGTGGATGCAGATGTCTGCTGCTCATTTTTTTGGTGGCTGTGGATGTACAGTAAAATTTCAGTGGTCCAGCATCTAATGGTCCGGCACTCCTGATGGTCCGGCACCATCTGGAACCCGGAAGTGCTCCGGGCAGCCGGACAATTGGAGCTGCTCTCCCGATTCAGTTTCCCGATTCAGTTGCTGAAACTGACCAGCGTCTGACTCGGGGAAGCCAGGGGCAGAGTAGCTGGGGTGCTGCCGGGTTTGCCCCCTAGCGCGGCCCCTCAGTGCTGCGCGACCAACCCAGCAGCGGCTGACTTGTGGAAGTCTGGGGCAGAGCAGCTGGGGTGCTGCCGGGTTGGTCCACTTGCGCCGGGGCGCGCCCACACTCCACCGAGACCCCTTATAGCCCCCCCTTCCGATAGTCCGGCATATCTGATAATACGGCACCCCCTGGGTCCTAAAGGTGCCGGATTATCGGAAGTTTACTGTATATACAAATGTTTGTGTCTAGAACTGAGCACATTTGCAGATAGCCGCTTTATATCTATGGGTGTCCACATCCTGGATGCGGATATTGTGGCTCATTTTTGTGGATGCGGATACAAATTTTATATCAGCACAGGGCTGTACTAGTTAAGTCATCTCTTGCATAGTCCCATGGCTATGCAAGTAATATGCATTGGGATCATGATTCCTGCTGGTTTCCTTTGATTCAGCTTGGTGAATTGGAGAATTATCACAATTTTTGACAGCTTTCATGGTGGCTGAATGCATACCTGTTCAGGGAACATATTAATGTAGTTGGTTATTCAACTTTTGGTTGTTCTCAGGTACCTATAAGTAAATCATGAAAAGATTTAAAGAGTTTGATTCGCAGGAAACTTGTTGACAACAGCATTTCAAATATTTGACCAATCCAAAAGGTTTTTGTGGAAGAAAACATGAAGAACATGGCCATCTCTAAGCTAGATTCAGCAGTAGAAAAGCAGTGCAAGTAAAACTGCCTATCCCACCCCACATGGATGAATTTGTCCTTTTTTTCTGTGGGAGTTGGGTGTGTAAGAAGACTGAATACAGTTATTCATTTTGTGCTTCCA
Source organism: Rafetus swinhoei (assembly GCA_019425775.1). Classification (NCBI taxonomy): domain Eukaryota; kingdom Metazoa; phylum Chordata; order Testudines; family Trionychidae; genus Rafetus; species Rafetus swinhoei. The sequence goes on from CM033440.1 coordinate 38,926,929, forward strand.
CTACATGCCAAATAGGTCCAAATTACGCTTCTTTGTCTTAGTAATCCATTTGCATCCATTTTCTGATCAGTCTATACATGATGGTTATCACTATACCACCATTTTGTTCACTATCATTCTCATTATGTACTAGGCAATCTACAGCATGTCATTCACTGTTGACAGTGTAGTCTCACTGACTGACTGGATTCCAGTTTGTTTATATCAGGGGTGGGCAATAATTTCTGGTGGGGAGCCACTCCAAGATTTTGGAAAGTGGTCAAGGGCTGCACTTTTCTGTGGAGGAGATTGGGTGCAGAAGGGTGTATGGGGTAAGGGACTGGGGTGCAGGAGACGGTGTGAGGTCTGAGAGGGTTTGGGTGAAGGAGGGGGTTGTGACCTGGATCAGGGGATTGGGGTGCTGGGTCTGGGAGGGTCTTTGAGTGCAGGAGAGGATTCTTGTCTGCGGGAGGGGTATAGGAGGTGATACAGGGCCTTGGAGGGTGTTGTGACCTGGAGCAGGGTGGTGCAGAGGGTTTGGATGGTGACCTCGGGAAGGGAAGTGGGGTGTAAGATTGGCTGGGGTGCCACAGGCAGGTTCTGGCTAGGAGGTGCTTACCTAAGCCAGCAGCTCTGCAGCACCCCAAGGCAGGCTGAGTTCCCTGTCTGCTGCAGCCCCAGATCACTTACAGCTGCAGACTGTTCCCTCCACGTGGCTCTCATCTCTGGGAGGAGGAAGAGGCTTGTGCTGACCCCATCCCCCAGGCCAATCTCTCAGCTCCTATTGCCCGGTTGTTTCTGGCCAATAGGAGCTGAGGATTGTGCTGGGGGCGGAGATCACACGAAGCTCCTCCCCCCCCCGAACAGAGAGCAGCCAACTATGCTTTAAACCCACAGCAGCTGTGTGCCTGAGGGTCCCGGCAGGGTGGTCCATGGGCTGGATCTGGCGGCTTCGTGGGCTGGATCTGGCCCCCAAGCTGTATATTGCCCAGCCCTGGTTTATATCTAAGTAGGTGTGAATTTCTACTATAGAACACAAAATACTCAGTGGGAATTGGGCCTCATTGTACTAGGTGCTGTACAACCACAGAGGGACTTGAAAAGCTTATCTAAATCTTTTTATTTAAGCTATAATAAGTAAAGATAAGGAGCAATAGAAGGGAAATGTGGAGGAAGGACAAGGGTGACAATAATAAGATCATGTGTTTGAATAGGACAGCAAGGTGCACAAATTTCATAGACACGAGTCATTTTGAAGTCTTATGAAATAACCATCATAAAAATCTCCTGTGAAAACTTTACCACCTGTTCTCCCTGTACTGTTGTCTGTCTTCCCCAAAAAAGAATCTGTATTTACTTTATATTCTTTATTATTTTTATATTTCTTATATGTAGTTTAAGGAAATTCCGAACAACTGAATGAGCATAGTTCCATCTGCAACTTTGTAAGTGGCAGCACAGCCAGAAAGAGACCGTTACAGTGCATGTTAAGTTTAGCTACTCACAACCAAGTCTGTATAAACATTCTCTGTTTTTTTCCTGAGGCCTGTTCTAAGTAACTTCGTTAAATAATATATTGCACGAAACTGCCCATAATTATTTTGTGTGTCATGTTAACAATTATATTTATTTATCCTGTAATTTATACGTTCATACATAAATCTAACATGCAAAGAGACAAAGATCAATTTCGGAACATGTTTGGAAACAAAACAAGTTTCTGTATCACGTAAATAGAAATGTGTTCATAATATGTTCAAACTACAAATGGAAATCGTTTTTAAAGAAAGAAACACTCCCTGGCTGTGTTTTTTAACTGTAGGATGGTTATAGCTGAAATGTAAATTATTAATCTGTTTTTGTTCAAGATGAGAAAATTAGGTTTGTTCCAAACTGATTTATAATCTAAGGTGATGTTTGTCACTTAGGACATTTTATATTGATGCCATATTAACAACACTGTGCATTCCAAAATTATGAATGAGGTTCTAGATCATCATGAAATTGGCTTAAGAATCATTACATTTAAAAAAAAAAACATTTTGGGTCCTTATTTCCCTTGCGGTTATTTAGCTGCTGGAGCCACATTTTCTAGATCTTTTCTGCAACCACAAAAGGTAGAAAGCTACTTTCTTTAACAGAAGGCTGAATGTCTTACCTCATCACATGCTCTCAGGAGCTAAGGCTTTCTGAAATGCACTGAGTTTGAAAGAGACAGTACTGTCTGGTCAGATTTGATTCAAAATTTAATCTGGTGTCTGCCTTCATAAACCCTTGCAGTACATCCTAGTGGCAGAAATAAATTATATGCCTGTTCGTATGTGTATAGGGAATTATTGCAGCACAAAAAATGGGCATTTCTGGCATGATAGGTGAGACCAGGGTAGCTGAGAGTTTTTTCCGAGTCAGTTCATTCCTCCAGTGGAAGGGTGCTTTTGGAGCCTCAGCTCTAACAGATTTCAGAGGGATAGCCAAGTTAGTCTGTTTCAGCCAAAACATGGAGGGGTCCTCCTGTGGCACCTTAAAGACTAACACATTTATTTGGCCATAAGCTTTGTTTCTTTAGCCGGAAATCCTTAGAGAAAGCAGCTGCAGTACAACCACCTGCCACCCCTTGGTGTAAATCTTCCACTATGAAACAGGGCGTGGGGGTAATTTCCCTTTATTTCAAATTACCATTTTCTTTAACATGAAGTGTCCCTTCTGTAGGCTGCATTAAAAAGAAATAGGCTTCAGGTGCAAAGTCTGGACTTTAAGATTAACTATTCTGAAGTTTGGGAATGTCTTGTGGCTGGAGAGTTAGCGTGAGCTTTCATGCAGGCTGCATATTGTAGCTGAACTTGCTATACCTTTAAAATGATTCAGATCCAGGGCTTGGGTTTATTTCTAAGCCCTAGTCTAAATGAGGGCTTTATTTCAAAGTAACCCCCCCTTAAAAGGGTTGAATTTATAAGCAGGGCGCCTACACTCCTAAGCCCATTATTTCGAAATAGTGGGTTGCTTATTTAGAAATCCTGCTTTTCTCGAGGACTAACACCAATTTTGAAATAGTTATTTCAAAATTGTGGTAGTGTGGACGCTCCGGTGCCGTTATTTCAAAATAACTACTCCCCAGAGTGATTCAAACTAATTACTCCTTAGTGCTTCCTAGGGCTGTAAGTCGAGGTAGCACATCCACACTAATGGAGCCTGTACCAGATTAATTTTGAGGCTTCCTCATAGCGGGGACATGCTATTTTGATTTGTTTAAAATCGGACGCTATTAATCATAGAATACTAGGACTGGAAGGGACCTCGAGAGGTCATCGAGTCCAGTCCCCTGCCCCCATGGCAGGACCAAATACTGTCTAGACCATCCCTGATAGACATTTATCTAACCTACTCTTAAATATCTCCAGAGATGGAGATTCCACAACCTCACTGGGCAATTTATTCCAGTGTTTAACTACCCTGACAGTTAGGAACTTTTCCTAATGTCCAACCTAAACCTCCCTTGCTGCAGTTTAAGCCCATTGCTTCTTGTTCTATCCTCAGAGGCCAAGATGAACAAGTTTTCTCCCTCCTCCTTATGACACCCTTTTAGATACCTGAAAACGGCTATCATGTCCCCCCTCAGTCTTCTCTTTTCTAAACTAAACAAACCCAATTCTTTCAGCCTTCCTTCATAGGTCATGTTCTCTAGACCTTTAATCATTCTTGTTGCTCTTCTCTGAACCCTCTCCAATTTCTCCACATCTTTCTTGAAATGTGGTGCCCAGAACTGGACACAATACTCCAACAGAGGCCTAACCAGCGCAGAGTAGAGCGGAAGAATGACTTCTCGTGTCTTGCTCACAACACACCTGTTAATGCATCCCAGAATCATGTTTGCTTTTTTTGCAACATCATCACAATGCTGACTAATATTCAGCTTGTGGTCCACTATAACCCCTAGATCCCTTTCTGCCGTACTCCTTCCTAGACAGTCGCTTCCCATTCTGTATGTGTGAAACTGATTGTTCCTTCCTAAGTGGAGCCCTTTACATTTGTCTTTATTAAACTTCATCCTGTTTACCTCAGACCATTTCTCCAAATTGTCCAGACCATTTTTTAATTATGACCCTATCCTCCAGAGCAGTCGCAACCCCTCCCAGCTTGGTATCATCTGCAAACTTAATAAGCGTACTTTCTATGCCAATATCTAAATCGTTGATGAAGATATTGAACAGAGCCGGTCCCAAAACAGACCCTACGGAACCCCACTTGTTATACCTTTCCAGCAGGATTGTGAACCATTAATAACTACTCTCTGAGTACGGTTATCCAGCCAGTTATGCACCCGCCTTATAGTAGCCCCATCTAAGTTGTATTTGCCTAGTTTATTGATAAGAATATCATGCGAGACCGTATCAAACACCTTACTAAAGTCTAGGTATACCACATCCACCGCTTCTCCCTTATCCACAAGACTCGTTATCCTATCAAAGAAAGCTATCAGATTGGTTTGACATGATTTATTCTTTACAAATCCATGCTGGCTGTTTCCTATCACCTTGCCACCTTCCAAGTATTTACAGATGATTTCCTTAATTACTTGCTCCATTATCTTCCCTGGCACAGAAGTTAAACTAACAGGTCTGTAGTTTCCTGGGTTGTTCTTATTTCCCTTTTTATAAATGGGCACTATTTGCCCTTTTCCAGTCTTCTGGAATATCTCCTGTCTCCCATGATTTTCCAAAGATGATAGCTAGAGGCTCAGATACCTCCTCTATCAGCTCCTTGAGTATTCTAGGATTAAGTCGAATTTAGTTATTTCAAAATAGTTTCCTAGTGTAGGCATGGCCTAACTGATCTATTTGTAAACCGGTATGTTGGCTTTCTACATTGCTTGAGTGTCCAAGTAAGTGTAAGCAATACAATTCCACTCATAAAAGTATAAAATAATTAAATGGGCAGGATCTACTTGAGCAAATTCTTCCTGCTTAATAAACAGAAATCCATGTTTGAAGTTTGAAAAATTGATTTGCTAAAAATTATGAGAACTAATTTTGGGTCTTGTTACTGCATGTAACAAAAAGAAAGGATAAGTACATGATGGAATAGCCTGGGCCTGAATCTTCTTTTCCTTTTACTGTTGTTGTTATGTGTTTTATGCCGTAGCATCTAGAGGCCTTCACCAAGACAAGGACCCTGTTGTGCTCCAAGGAGCTTACAACCTGCAGACAAGAGACCCACTGAAAGTACTACCACTTTCATTGTGCAGATGAAGAACAGTGACAAAATGAATTTAAGTAACTTGCTCAAATTCAAACCAGAAGTTTGTAGCTTCGCCTAAAAATAAACTTGGATCTCCTGAGTCCCAGTGCAGCACATTAACTATGACTCTTCTTTTCCTCTGCACTGCATAAACCAGCAGTTCTCAAACTGTGGGTTGGGACCCAAAAGTGAGTCACAACCCTGTTTTAATGAGGTTGTCAGGGTAGCCATGCATCAGCTCATGCTTCAGTTCTTTCTTCCTCCTCTACTCCCCCTGCCCCTGCCTGTGTTATTTAGTAATTTTTGTTATCAGAAGGGAACCAACAAGATTTGAGAACTGCTGGGTAACTCCCTTGAAGTGGTGGAAACCTGTATAAGCTAAAAGGTTCTCTCGCTGTCTTTCTGGTATACACATTGTTATAGCCATGTTGGTCCCAAGATATTAGAAATACAAAGTGGGTGAGGTTATATCTTCTTATTGGACCAACTTCTATTGGTGTGAGTGACCAGCTTTCAGGCTTACACAGAGCTCTTCTTCAGGTCTCTATGAATTCCAAAGTTTCTTTCCCTCACCACGGAAGTTGGTCCTTAGTCTGTTTGACGACTGCTAGGTAATGCCCTTTTTGCTTGGCTGAAAAGCACACAACCAGAAATATTTTTTTCTTAAATAGTTATAATGGTTTCAGTTTGATTAAAAGAATACTTATTTTTAAAACCAAATAAAGTTTAGATGTACTTTCTGTATAAATATAATTATGGGTTTATATGTTGTGTTTATAATATGGGTTTTTATGTTTCAAGTGAAACAATGTGCCCTCAAGCTTAAGACTTAAAGGAGTAACATTTTAACTAGGTTTTAGTCTCAGGGGATCATTAAATGTTAAGGTTTAAAGCTATTCATGTTTGTACAAGGAAAGGAAGGAACATGGCAGTGCCAAAAGACTAAAATGTCCTGAAGGGAAATCTCTAGTCTACAGATTTGTTGGTAAAATATGTGTAATATGATACAGAGTGTTCTCTTTCTTTATTTCCCCCTTCCTTTAATCACTAGACTGGTGTGCATGGGAGAGCTTCTGCTGACTGAGCTCTTCAAGTTCTGTGCAGAGGTCATTTCAATAATGCGTTGAGGGTAGGATTGTAAGTGACTAATCGACTAGTTGACTATCTGATAAGCACTAGTCAACTAGTCGCTTCCCCCGCCCTGCCCTTGCTGCCTCTATCAGAAAGAGGAAGCAAGGGGAGGGGAGGAAGTGGAGAGGGTGCTGGTGGGAGCTGCCTTAAAAGCCAGTTTCCCCCAGCTCCAGCTCTGTGGGGGGGGGGGGGGGGGCGCATCGGTGGCATTCCAACTTTGAAATGCACAAGAGTCCCTGCTAGGGCTTTTGTACATTTCAAAGTGGAAGCATAGCATTCAGCCTGGGGCCAGCGGGGACTACCCACTGGCCCCGGGCTCCACATGTTTCAATCTGAAGTGCACAAGAGCCCCTGCTGGCGCTCTTGTACATTTCAAAGGCAGAGCGCGGCGCAGCACTTCCGCCTTTGAAATGTAGCAACAGTTGGGTGGCTCTTGCTACATTTCAAAGCGGAAGCCCCCTTATCGACTAATGGAAATTCCATCAACTATTCGATTAATTAATTAATCTAATTTTAACATCCCTACTTGAGGGGAAATTTAATATTTTATAAAAAACGGAGTGGGGTAAAAAAATTGGGCTTTTCAGAAGTGCTTCAGAAAGTGAGAAGCACAAGTCCGGTTGAAAGTCAATGAGACTTGTACTTTTTGCTTACTGAGGCTTGTTTGAAAATTCTTCTCTGGATCATAATCTTTATTTATCTTGCTTTCATACCTTGCATTGACTGATCAGCTGTTCACCCTATTGCTCCTTCCGCTTTACCATGTCCCAGATACATTTTATGGAGATGGCCTTTCTTGTCTGGGCTACATTTACATCCAAACTACAACAGTGTAAAGCTGGTGTGATGGAATAGACTTGTTGTTTCCTGATGAATAAATCTAGTCTTAAATCTGTTTTCTGTCTTCTTTTTTCTACTTCTCTTTTCCTTTCCATTAGGCCACATTTTCCACTGCCTGGGTCCGTTTTGTAATCATTTATACCAAATCAGAATTCTCCACTGTAGGATGGCAAGGTGGCCCAGTGATACCATGGCCTTGAGCACAGGCTCTTTCAAAACATGTATAATGTCTGTGTAAATAACAAAATAGGAAGGGAGGATCACAACAAACATGATATTCCAGGGCCCTAAATTTCTCTTCATGGGCCTGATTCGCTCACACTTCTGCTAGTGGTTTACACCACTTTATTCAGGTATAAATGGCTACACAAGATGCAAGCTAGACAAGAATCAGACTAAGATAATCAGGACCAGCTGTTACATGCATAGCTCAGTAAGAAGTTTGATGGATATTGGCAGCACAGGCAGCTATGTATATTATCAGCTGCACTTATCCACTCACACACCAACCTCATACACACACCAAACCAGTATACTCAGACTTTGCACAGGAGTTGAGATTTGAGCTTTCCAACAGCAAGTAAAGAATCTGAAAAAACTGAAGGCCATTCTCCTCCTCCCATCTGGTAACTCAAAACTGGTCATCTAGGCCTAATCTAAAGCTCACTGAGGTCAGCAGAAGCCTTTCTGTTGCCTGCAGTAGATGCTCGATCAGCCTCATAGAATTTTATAAATTTGAGAGGAAAAAATCCTTTTGTGCACAAATACAAATATATAAAGTTTCAGCCCCAAAGAGAGCTTTTTACAGTAGATAAGCACATGAATAAAATAGCGTGAAATTATGTGTCCTGTTGTCTCAACCACATAATACGTAAGCAAGGTCCTAAAACATCTCTGTTTCTTTAAAAAAAGATAACTCTCCCCTGAGAAGGACTGTATGAAAGGTCTTGTTATTGTTATATAGTCATAAAATATGCTCTGTCAGCCTGAAGAAACTGAAGGTCTTGCAAGAATGCTTTTAACCATGACAATCTAAACAGTCAAGTGCTGTGAACTGTGTGGGGGTTTTATTATAAGGATACTGAGCATGTCCTAGCTGGTGAAGATACTGATAAAATCATCAAAACTCGGAAGATTTAATAAGCCCTACAGCAGTTTGCTTTTACCTTGTATTACCTGAAGAAAAAATAGTGAATTTTACTTCTCTTAAACACTTAATATGCTATTGAAAACTATGCCCTTTAAAATATGTTATGGAATGAAACCTCCTGTGGAAAAGCCTGTGGGAGAAGGGAGTGGGTTTGTGGGAATAGGGCAAACGAGTCCACTAGTAATTCTATCCATTTCATGGTGGTTTCTGGCAGTTGGGCTATGGTGTTATGTCAGGCACAGAGTGGAAAGGGGTAAGGTGTGCCTCTACTCTCTTATGTCCTGGTGACCCCTAGAAAAGAGAAATTGTTGGGAAAGATTCCACTGCTTGAGCAGGCTTCTTCATTCTGCTTCCGCTGTGCCCACCATTGCCCTGGCACTATGGCTCTAGTAGGAGCAGGAGCTGCCATTGCCTCAGTTCCTTGAAGAGTAGGGGCTTTACTGTGGCAGAGTTAAATCATAATGCGGTGTCCATGATGTTGTGGTCACACAAGGATAGTGACACAACCAGTAGCTGGATCCCAGTTCCTACGCTATAAAACTCTTGAGACCAGTCTCTGCCAAAAAGGTAGAAGGGTCTATGGGGGGAACACGTCCTTCTGCATTTCACTCCTCTCAGGTTTGCCTGGGGAGACTCAAGGAGCTCTCCCAGTTTGGTGGGTCACAGGAGGAGTAATTTAATTGATTTAGCTGTTACTTTTACAAAGGTCATGCGTTTTAAGTGAGATGCTGTTCCCCTGTGGGCTTGCTAACAGAATAGAGAGCATTTCATCCTAGGTCACTCACTCAAAGCCAGATCAAGCTGGCACAGAACATTACTCAGTACCGTCTGATACTGAGGTATTTGGTGGCCCCTGAAAAGAGTTTCTGTTATCACATGGGTACTAAATGGTATTGGAAGTCTCAGCAGAGAAACCAGAGTTTGAGTGGACATATCCAAAATTAACATGGCACACATTAAATGGATTAAAAATGTAAATAGGGAATCATTATTGATGGATGTGTTTTGAATGGAGTCTCTGCTTGCTATTTAGCATTTTACCAATGTCCTTAAAAATATAAGATCATCACTGATAAAGTTTGTAGATGACACACAATTGGGGGAGTGTAAATAATGAAGAGAATAGGTGACTGATCTGAGAGATCTGGATCACTTGGTAAAATGGATACAATAAACAATATGTGGTTAAATGCAAATCTGTATACCTAGGAAAAAAAGAAGGTAGCAGCGTTGCACTGTTGACTCACATTTAGCTTGAACGTGACACCCAGATTCCTTTCTGCAGTCCTTTTGCCTAGGTAGCCATTTCCCATTTTGTATTTGTGCTACTGATTGTTCCTTCCTCAGTAGAGTACTTTGCATTTGTCTTTGTTGAATTTCATTCTGTTTACCTCAGACCATTTTTCCAGTGTGTCCAGATCATTGTGAATTATAATCCTGTCCTCCAAAGCACTTGCAACCCCTCCCAGCTTGGTATCCTCTGCAAACTTTATAAGTGTACTCTCTATGCCAGTGGTTCCCAGCCTTTTTTATGCTGCAGACTGGCAAACCCATTCACAAACTTTTGGTGGACTGGTAACATTGCATTAGCATATTTGCATATTGATAATACATATATGAAAATAACGAATATACAGATAAAGTGTTACTAGTCCGTAACAGACCAGAGTTTGTAGATATCTACAACACTAAAAAAAATTCACAGAAAGAATTCCCTTCTGACTGCTGAGTGGCAACTGGTGCCTGCAGAAGAAGGGGCACAGGGAGGAGCACCCACAGAGGCAGGGAGCATGTGGGGTACCCTATTTAGTAACTTTAGAAATTTTTTCAGGGGCATAGGAGCTAGTGCCCCCAAGTGTGCTACCACCAGTCACCTCTGCCCTCCCCTCTTCCTGCCCCATGGGGTGGGGGAGCTGCCATTGTATCTTCCCCCTTCCTTTCTGTACAACCCCTGCCCTGTGTCTCTCCCTTCCCCAGTCAGGCTGCTCTTGCTCCCATAGTGTCACCCCTAGCCTCCAGACACCAGAGCAGCTCCTGTTCACAGTGGGCCCTGTTAAGCACCTCTCCCATTTCTACATTTTCAGTTATTTTCCCCCCTCTTCATTTAGCAATGAGCCTACCTTGTCCTTACTCTTCTAATGTATTTGTAGACTGTTTTCTTTTTGCCATTTATGTCTCTAGCTAGTTTAAGGTGGTTTTATGCGTTGGCCTTTCTAACTTTGTCCCTATATATTTGTGTTATTTGTTTATATTCATCCTTTGTAATCTGACCTAGGTTTCACTTTTGAGGATACAAATATTTAATAATGGGCTATTTTAATCTAGAAGAGAAAGATATAGCACAATGCAATGGCTAGTAGTAGAAACTAGACAAATTTAGTTTGGAAGTAAGGCATACATTTTAAGTGGTTTTGAGGAATTAATCATTGGGAGAATTTACTGAGGGTCATGGTGGATTGTTCCATCGCTAATAATTTTTAAAATTAGATTAGGTGTTTTCTGCAAGCTGTGCTCTATGAATTATTTTGGGAGAGTTCCATTGTCTGTGTTATGCAGGAGGCCAGATTAGATTATCACAATAATCCCTTTCTGGCATTGGACTCTAGGAATCAATAAGGAAAAGGAAAGAGGGGTTAAAAGTGTAGATTTCAGATTGGAACTTTTCTAAAGATTTCAAAGGAAGCTGTTGAAGTTTATTCATAACAGGTGTTCTGTTTAAGATGGTCTCTATTAAAAATAGAAACATGCTGTATTATACAGATATTATGGTATGCATTTTAAAATTACTAAGAATGTTATAGTCTTAGAAATATATTACTGAGCACTGTGTTGTTCTAGAGAGCCTAAAATTCTAGGATCTCATTGTGCAACCCTCATTCAAAACAGTGAACACTTATTCATCTCATTAAATCATTAATAAAAAATGGTTTCTCTCTGCTCAGTTCTAGAAAATGAATCAAAAGGCAACGATGAAGAGGAGGAAGAAGGAGAACTATTTGATTTTGATAGCGGTGATGAAATACCAGAAGCAGACAGACAAGCACTTGTGCTACCTGCTTCGGACTCTGGGATTCATGTAGAACATGAAGACACTAACTCCCCAGGTAAGCCTTTCTGTGGCCAATAGGCTATGGCACTATTGCTCAAGTAAGGATCAAGCTCTATATTCGTCAGACATTTTTCATGCTGTAGGTCAAAAAATATTTCCATAGATGCACTGTGAAAATGATTTAATTTACCCCAAATTCCTTACTTACCTGTGGACTTAACAAGGAGAATGGGTAGTTATTATCCCTAACTGAATTCTTATACCCTGCTGCACCTAAACCAGGGATTGGTCTTCTCATCCCTATGTTATGCAGGTATCTACTATGCAGATAGGGCCTTTATGTTCTCTTAGTGATAATGATTATCTCTGGATGTCCCTCGGGAAGCCTCATGGGTGCATCCATGGAAGTGAGTCTCCCAGTGGGGCTTACACTTGCACTTTAACAATGGCTGTGCAGACAGTGTGTTGCAGTTCTCTGAAGACTGGAGAGTGGGGTATCTTCAGAGCCAGAGTTCCAGTGAAAACCACAACTTCAAAATGCTGTTTACATGGCTATTTTTGGAGAAGTAGCATGAACCCCACGAGCCCAGATCTGATGACTTGGGCTGTGAAGATGAAACTGTAGTAGAAGGGGGGTTTCACTTAGCTTGGGAAACCTGTTTGGTGGCACTGAGTGGATGTGTCCTTAAAAATAACTGGAGCATGCTTTTGTCCCATATGTGAAAACAAGCCTTCTTTCACTGACTGTTAGGACCTGTGGACCTCTGTTAAGTGCATTTCCCCATGACCATCCATATATAGATATGATCTAACCCCCCAGGCTATAGAGCAGGGGTGGGCAATAATGTTTTGCCTGGAGCCACTTCAGAAATTTTTGAAGTGGCCTGTGGCCGCACAGGAAGGGGCGGGGCCAATATACTTTCCTGCTTCCCCACCCACAGACCATGATTGGTTTGGGGTAGAGGAGCATGTGAAGTCTTTGCCCCCACTCCAGTTCCCCCTAGGCGCCCAGGCCCCTAGCAGTGGGAGGAAACTTCACATGCTCCCTCCACCGCAGGCCAGTCACGTCTTGCGGGTGGGGAAGTGCACGAAGTCTCCTTCCACCCTGCCAGGAGTGTGCGGCGCTTCTAAGTGCCGCACGCTCCTGGCAGGGCAGAGGAAACTTTGTGCCCTTTCCCCCAGTCTCCAGGCCCTAATTGGCCTGGGGACGGGGGAGCGGCAGGGCCTCCGTGTGCCGGATCTGGCCTGAGGAGGCCCTTTTGCCCCACCCCACCAACCCCTTAGAATCATTCACCTAAGAGGTGGACGAATCAGGATCCCATTCTCCCTGCTCCTGTCACTCTTTCATTATTTATGAAGAGTGGAACAACTTCAAGAGGAGAAACTGAGGGAGCTCTGCATCAAACTATCCCATGGCTAGGGCACTCATATCAGAGGTGACAGAAATCTGTTCAAATCCATTTTCCTCATGAGGTGGAGGGAGAATTTGAACCAGGAGTCTCTTACATCCCAGGTGAGTACCTTAACCAGTGAGCTAAAAGTCACAAGGGACATCCTCCCCCAACCCCAATATGTGTCAGTTCATATCTATAAATTGGGGATAATAGCCTGGTCACAACTCACCAGGGTGTTGTGAGGATAAATACTTAAAATACTTGAAAATTTCTGAGTCACTTATATGGCTTCCACCACTTCAGCGTAGAAGTACTAGAGTGACTATTTAATGCAGTATAATTTTGCACACAAACAGTCGTGATAAATGAAAACTTCTGTGTCTTTTATTTGTCAAGCAGATGACAACATATGCAGAACTGAGACAATACAAACAGAATCCAGGGCAGAGGGTGCTCCAACAAAAGTAAACCCATATTCAGTCATAAATATTTCACCAATCCAAGAAAAAGATCCTTCCTCATCACCAGAACCCAATCTTCAAGATGAAAGCGAAAGCCCTGACTTGTTTGGTGGATATTCTGTTCCCGTGCCTTGTGGCTATGCAGTACCATCCAATTTACCTCTGATGCTGCCAGCATACTCTAGTCCTGTCATAATACGCAGCGTATCTGTGGATGAAGAAGGTACAATATCTCTTGAATTTACTTTAGCGATGCAGTCTAATTTCAGCAAACCATATAGTCCTCTCAATTTATATATTGTACTCTTTATTGAAATCTGTGGGAAACTCTTAACAATTGAAAATAGACTCCATCGCTGACAATAAAGCAGAATTTTCCTCTAAATCATCTGGGAAGGATTTTTGTTTATTAAAGAGAAAGAAATCCATAAAGAACTCTGTATCACTGGGAACAGGCCATCTAAAAGGAAACACTGTTCAGGGGTGATCAGTCCACTTCAAAGCCAGTGAGTAAACACATAAAAAAAACCCCCAAAGCTTTCTACAGAGTCAGTTTCTTTTGTCATTTAGTTTAACCCAGTGGTAGTCAACCTTTAGTCAGTGGAGACATGAAATTGGGACTCCCAGGTAAGTGCCCTGACCACCACAATCATTCTTACTTTCTCTCTGTCAGATATTTGGTACAAAGTGGAATAGCTTCACCAGGAGAGATTGAGAGAGACAAACCCATAACAGATTATTTTATAGGTTAAGGCACTTACCTGCAAAGTGGGAGACCAAAGTTCACATCTCTTCTCCACCTCAGGTGGGGGAGGTGGGGAGGACTGAACCTGATCGACTTCATCCCAGGAAACTGGACTAAAAGTTATAAGTGGGCATCGCCTCCACCTCTTCCATGCATTTATGAAAAAATGTCCTAAATCAAAACAAAGCCGTTCATTTTGGGTTGAATGAAACAATTTTTGACTCAAAGCAAACTTGTTAATTATTTTCAAGTTCACTGACACTTTTCTGACTGTTCAATCTTGGTTTGCTGATAACTAATTTTTAAGGTTATTTTAACTGCTAACAAACTGAAAAACCAGTTATTCATCCCTGGTCATGAGTTCTGAGTTCATTTAACAACTTTGCCACTGACTTGCTGAGCCCCTGTGCCTTAGTATCCCCATTGGCAAAATGAATATAATAAACTCAATAATCTTAATTATTGTTAAAATATGTTCATAAACCACATTGAGATCTGTAGCTAAAGGGCATTTGATAAGAACAGATAATAAATAATTAATAGTATTGCTATTATTAATCAAGTTAAAAGCTAATATTTGAATCCAAATAATTTTTTTGGTCCTAGCATTCTGGTAAATCTGTTTTCTTCTACTCTTTTTAGTGGGCATACTATCAGTAACTGAAGATGGCAATTGCAATTCTTTGAGCTCTGAGGATCCCCCAAATAGGTAATTGGCAGTTGCACAGCATTTATTTATCTGCAAATTCTTAATTCATGAGATAGTTTGTGTTGGTTACTTTTATATTCTTAGTTTTATTTTTTCTTGCCTAACACTAGCATTGCTTGTTTTTTTTAACAACTTCAGCTTTCATTTGCTTAGTGGTGCCAAATCTGTGTACCAGCATCAGCACTGATTGAAATTTTGCATACAAAACCATTACAAGTGGCTCTTTGACATCTGTGAAAGAGAGGTTTCATTTTCTGCCTTACGGGGAGAGTGCACAAAACACAAGGAATTTGTTTAGAAAATGAAGAATAAGTGATTTATTTATTTATTTAAGATGAACAATGCACTAAAGTTAATATCTTAATTCCATATTAAGTCACTTGGAACTTAAAAACAAAAACATAAAACTTACATATTAAGTCTGAACTACCAACAGTTTTCTAGTGCCTTTTAATTTCAGAATGAGAGAAAACAGATGAGTAGAACTTAGCTACTTATTCACATGGTTTAAAACTAACATCACAAGATTTTTAATGTATTTATTTTGTGGGATTTTTTTCAAGTGAAGATAACCAGGTCAGTAAAGAAGAAGATGCTTTAGCCAAATGGGTTGCTGATCCTGCAAATACCTCATGGATGGAAAGTAAGTGTCAATCAGCCACAGCAGTGTCACTGTGTCAGTGTCATCATCAGTCACAGCTTTTTGCCTGGGAACAGCTGCATTATCTTTTCCTGCATTTTTCAAACATGTTCCAGAGCTAAATAATAACAATTAAAACATGCTTCTCTGTTTTTAGTATAAAGACCAAATTCTGCTCACATGAAGTGCTTATTGAAGTAAGTGGAGTCATGTGCCATGGAGGAATATTTTGGCCCCAGGTGATGGATTTATAGTGGGGAATAAATTTGATTTTGACCTCTGATGATTCCATTAAGTCTCCAGTCACTTCTTTGGCTGCAGGCCTGTTATCTTCCAACAGTGGCAGTCATGGAACCCATAGCCTGCCTTAAAGGAGAGTACTCGTACCTTGATAGAGTTGCTTGAGACTGAAACTGGCATTATACAACTGCCCAGGTCCGTTTGCCACATATGGCAATTGGCTTCATTGTGGGATGGATGGGAATGAAGAACTCTGGGCAGGCTATATTAATCCCAAATGTGGGAAACAGGCTTTAGCTTGCTGAATGAATCTATGTCTCTTAGGCAGGAAATTGAAAAAGGCTGGGTAGCTTAAAGAAGAAATCTTCCTGCCAGAGCTGTACTACATAGTTCAGATAGGACAAAGAGATGGTTCCCAGTGGTCTGGAAATGTCCCTCATGGGGAAATTGAAGGGTGCAGGGAATTTACTTCATCATCTCAACCTATTTTTTAGTTTACCAGCATGAACACTAAATTACTTGCAGACAGGGTCTGGGTCCTAAATAGTTATATCGGGGATTCTTGACAGTGAGGCCAATGCCAGCAGGTTAGAGTTCATGACAGTCGTGTAGTAACAATCCAATTGGCTTGCACAAAGGAGGAGAAAACATTTGACCAAGGAAACCAATTTCAGTTTCAAACTCCCGAAAGGTTAAAAATGATGGAAAAATTATGAAAAAAAGTCTTGATAAATAGTGTGTGCGCTAGATGGAGTTAGTGTCAATCTAGTCTTTGGGGGCAGAATGACTCTGTCCCAGGAAACCAAGAATTTCTTGATTTTTCAGGGCCTGTAATCCTGCCCAGACTGTTTAATGAAAGACTTTATTTTGCCCTGTTTTTTTTTATGAGAGTCAGAGAAATTCATGGCAGACTAGGGGAGCACATACATGCCAGGTCTGTCACTTTTGCTACCTTGCTGTTGATGAAGATTCTCAGGGAGCATCCATCCTGCCAGCCCTCCCTCAGATGGAGTCAGATTCCAGGCAGTACTGTGAGTACTGTGAGTACCTGTTGGTGGCCCAGCTGTACACAATTATGTCTGGCAGCTTCAGAACCAGCTGCAGTGTGTTAGGGTGGGGTTGGAACAAAAGAAAGTAAGAAGGAAGATGTAGCACTGAATGAGACAAAGAATTGAATATCTCTGGCATGGGGGGTAGGGGGTACACTGTAGCATGGTGATGTTAACAAACATGCGGACAAGGGGGATCCAGTAGATATAGTATACTTAGATTTCCAGAAAGCGTTTGACAAGGTCCCTCACCAAAGGCTCTTGTGTAAATTACATGGCCATGGGGTAAGAGGGAAGGTCCTTTCTTGGATTGAGAACTGGTTAAAAGACAGGAAACAAAGGGTAGGAATAAATGGTAAATTTTCAGAATGGAGAGGGGTAACTAGTGGTGTCCCCAAGGGTCAGTCCTAGGACCAATCCTGTTCAACTTATTCATAAATGATCTGGAGAAAGGGGTAAGCAGTGAGGTGGTAAAGTTTGCAGATGATACCAAACTGTTTAGGATAGTCAAGACAGAAGCAGACTGAGGGACTCCAAGAAGATCTCACCAAACTGAGTGATTGGGCAACAAAATGGCAAATGAAATTTAATGTGGATAAGTGTAAAGTAATGCACATCGGGAAAAATAACCCCAACTATACGTACAGTATGATGGGGGCTAATTTGGCTACGACAAATCAGGAAAGAGATCTTGGAGTTATCGTGGACAGTTCTCTGAAAACTTCCACACAGTGTGCAGCGGCGGTCAAAAAGACAAATAGGATGCTAGGAGTTATTAAGAAAGGGATAGAAAATAAGACCCAGAATATCTTACTGCCCCTGTATAAAACTATGGTACGCCCACATCTTGAATACTGTGTACAGATGTGGTCTCCTCACCTCAAAAAAAGATATTTTGGCCTTGGAAAGGGTTCAGAAAAGTTTAGGGGTTTGGAATGGGTCCCATATGAGGAGAGGTTAAAGCGACTGGGACTTTTCAGTTTAGAAAAGAGGAGACTGAGGGGGGATATGATAGAGGTATATAAAATCATGAGTGGTGTGGAGAGAGGGCCGATAAAGAAAAGTTATTTATTAGTTCCCTAAAGAGAAGAACTAGAGGACACCAAATGAAATTAATGGGTAGCAGGTTTAAAACTAATAAAAGAAAGTTCTTCTTCACACAGCGTGTAGTCAACCTGTGGAACTCCTTGCCAGAGGAGGCTGTGAAGGCTAGGACTATAATAGAGTTTAAAGAGAAGCTAGATAATTTCATGGAGGTTAGGTCCATAAAAGGCTATTAGCCAGGGGATAAAATGGTGTCCTTGGCCTCTGTTTGTCAGAGGCTGGAGAGAGATGGCAGCAGACAAATCGCTTGATCATTGTCTTCGGTCCACCCTCTCTGGGGCATCTGGTGCTGGCCACTGTCGGCAGACAGGATACTGGGCTAGATGGACCTTTGGTCTGACCCAGTACGGCTGTTCTTATATGTTAAGAGGAAGTGAAGAAAGGAAAGAAATACACAAAAGCTTAGAAAATATAGAAGGATGAATGTGGGCTGCCTTCCTGCCCTCTCCCCTTGTCATTCCCTAGATGACAGGATAATTGACTGTTTTTTCGTCTTGTAAAATCTGATGACTTTATTATCCTAGCTGCAGGGTTGGTGCTGGTGCAGGGATGTGGAATGAGAGAGTTCTTGGAGAGAACAAGAAAGGATTCATAGGATACACAGGAGAGCCCACTGGGGGCAGGTCTAGACTACATGGCTCCGTCGACGGAGCCATGTAGATTAGGGTTGTAGGCAAAGGGAAATGAAACGGTGATTTAAATAATCGCCGCTTCATTTAAATTAAAATGGCTGCCGCGCTGTGCCGATCAGCTATTTGGCAGCAAAGCGCTGTGGTCTGGATGCTCCGCGGTCGACATCAAAGGCATTTGTCGACTTCCCTGGTAAACCTCATCCCACGAGGCATAACGGGGAGGTCGACAAATGCCTTTGATGTCGACCGTGGAGTGTCCAGACTATAGCGCTTTGCCGCCAAACAGCTGATCGGCACAGTGCGGCAGCCATTTTAATTTAAATGAAGTGGCGATTATTTAAATCACCATTTCATTTCCCTTTGCCTACAACCCTAATCTACATGGCTCCGTCGACGGAGCCATGTAGTCTAGACGTGCCCTGAGTGTACTTTGTAGCTTAACTAACATTCCTGCCAGACATGTGGTGATGGCCTCATGAGCAATTACTATTGTGGTTAATAATATCAATAATAAACATTATTATACCTTATGATATGTGATTGAATATGCGTACCTGCAAAATTCTGATATTTCTATGTTATCAGAAAATAGGGTGTGTCACTATTATAAAGAGACTTGCTAATAAGACCCCCAAATCTTTGTTGTCATAAGTAAAATCTAAAAAGTTTTTTCAACTGTTTCTCTGTTTTGTTATTAGACCCAGAGGAAGTGATTTATGATGATGTGCCAAAAGAAGATTCAGATACTGAACCAGGTTTGAGTTTATGTAGAAACTTAGATGATGATTTAATACAATCACAGGTTTTATTTTAACATACATTTGTGACTACAATATGATCTATGATTATTTAGGTCTTTAAGTTAAATACAGTACACCCAAAACTGCATGTGAATGCCATTAACACTGTCACAAATCAAGTTCTAGGAATTCACAATTAGACACTACTCTGGTCAAAATTTGTCTCCCAAGGCCTCCTCTGTCATGTTGTTCAATGGCTTCTTTCATAGATTCTAATGCCAGAAGAGACCATTGTGAACACTCAGCTCTCTGCCACAGCCAGTCTTTCCCTTGGGCATTGTTATTAAAAAATTAGAACTGTCATAAAAGAGTGTCTTCAAAACAACAAGACTTGTGGGGATCTTCTTGGGTGAACTTTACTGAACATGCTGAGGTAGAACAGCATGTGCTGAGGTAGAACAGTGGAGCCTTCTGATGTCTTAAGCTCTAGCTGCTGACTTCATAGCCAATCAGTCCACATAAGGGTAAAGTTAGCCAGCAGCCATATTTCAAACTAAATCTGCTCTGTGACCAACTGTAACATAATAAATCAGGAGGAGAACTCATGTAATAAGCTCTTTGCAGCCAGCATTCCACTACCCTGCTGCTGTGCAGCAACCAGTCAAGGAAAGCCACCTAAGTAATGTGCTTTTTCTCTTAACTCCAGGCTCATTTAACTCCTTTACTCTATGGCTATGATTGGAAGGACAAGAGTAGACTTCGATGAAATCTTGGCACCATTTTTTTCACCTTGAAAACTGTGAGCAGTGGAATGCTGGGTTCAGTTCTTTTCAAAGATAATAAACAATGTGATCTGCAAAATCACACCTTTCTCAGGTGCCCTCTTTACTGGGAAGTCTCCATCTGGTCTACATCTCCTACTGTACATCAGAATCAAGGAGTCTCATGGTGGTTTCATAAGAGAGGAAACCAAGAGGTAGTTCAGTCTCTGAGTCCCACCATATAAGAGAATGAGGCATGAGGGACCTGAACTACAACTCCCATGAGTTTCTGAATCTAAATCTTTTCTTTTAAATGAAAAGTTTTCAGCGCAGAAAATTTTCTGTTTTCTATTTTTAGCTGAAAAGTCTAAACTTTCCATAGGGGAGAGTTATTTTATTGACAATGTTGGTATATACACAATGGGATTTTGCCATTAACATTTGAGAGTTTGTTTCTTTTTAAATTGAGAACAGGCTAGGAATGCCTGTTTATCCAATTGGATGGATTAATTTCTTGAATTTACAAGGAAATTTTAAAATAATCACACCACATTTACAGATCTAAATATTAGACATTTAGAATGTGGGCTGCTTGTAGTAATGTTTGTACCTTTATAATCCTCAGCCTATGAGAGTTTTAACAGGAGGACATGGTCTCTGTCTCATTATCACCCCATTTTGTGGTTCCCATTAGACTAGTAGGACAGACCCACTGAATTCAGTCTAGTTATCTTGTGTGGGGGGAAGAGGAGCAGGGTCCACCCGCGCTGCTGCCATAGTAGAACTGGGGCCTTTGGCCCCCTCTCATAAATGTTTTATTGTGCAGATCTCTAATTGGAGTCAGTGGGAGCTCCACATACAGATTCTTTACAGGACTGGGCCCTAAATCAGACAAAGACCTATTTAACTCTGTATGACCGAGAGTTTTAGAGTCTGCTACTATTATAATGATTTTTTGTTAAATTCTCTGATTTGCCGGAATGCCATTGAAAGGTATCAGGCAAAGAGTGTGTTTTACGAACAGACTTTGTATTTATGTGTGGGGGGGGAACAACTAGATTCAAAAGTAGAGTTTCAGCATATCAAGGAGTTCACTTTTTGTTAATGCTGACTGCATTAAGTAATATTAATTAATATCGCAACATCGTCAAATTTTAGTTTTTGAATTTAATAAATATTGGGCTATTGAAGTGTGCAAAATTAAGTCAATTTTCTTTGAAACAATTTGTAACTTACTTATAGCCTAAATTCTGTGTCTTCCTTTTGCATAAACCAAATTTTATCTCTAAAGTGCTGGTCAGGTGGGCTGAGATTTACTGCAGAACAGCTACTAATAGTAATCTCCCTGAAAATAAGAATTTATAATGGATGTGCCTGCCTATGTCAATTGTTATGGTACAAATGATATAATATATAATTATGGAAGCAGATGCTTGCTTTCTCATGGTTAATTGAGAGTTAAATCTTTTCATTGCATTTTAGGATCAATGTGTAATGGATCACTGTTTCTCAACCTTTTTTTTATAAAGTATCCCTTTTAAAAAAAATTGTAAGTATTCTCAGTACCTACAGTTTTCAGACACACACAATTTTTTCTACTATTTCAACACATTTGTTTAAACAACTTAATCGTAGCTGGGCGGGCGATGAAATTTTTGGGTGTAAAAAGTACAAAAATAATAAAGCGCTGTAAAACTTAAAACAAAAATTCAGTTTTCTCCAAATTTCAGGTTGTGTTGACGTACCACCCAGACTTCTCTCGAGTACCCCTAAGGGTTCTCGTACCACTGGTTGAGAAACACTGTAATAGATGATGCCTGTGCCAACTAAAACATCAGTCATGGTAAAGATGGAAAGTAGGAGACAGAAATTTGAAAGCATTTCCACAAAACCAATTCAGCTAATTATAATTACTTAATAAGTAATTGTGCAAAGTGTTTTCCATTAATTTTTGGCTGACAGCATTTGGAGTGGCTGTTAATATGAAGCCACTTGCACAGTGATCTGTAAAAGTGTAAAGTTTTGAGCTTTTAATGTCATTTATACACAAGGTAATGCTCCAGTATTTGAGGTGACACATTCATGACTGCTGAGTATGCGTATGTTGGAAGGATGAAAATGCATCATAAAATACAACAGTTTTGGAGTGTAGTTCTTGCTATTCTTTGGTCTAATCCGTTTTACTAGAAGTAGTAACTTTTTAATCTGTCCCTGCCAAACATATATCATACTTCAGCATCTGTTGTGTGTGTTAATCATGAAAAGGTTCCTAAAGTGAGTTATGTGTGGTAGCAAGATGCATCAAGGGTGAATTCCTTGCTCACCATGGCAGTAATTATGTTGACATCCCACTGAATTTGTGTGCACAATAAGCAGGATTTGCACCAAGATCTACTGTATATAAAATAGAACATATAAAGGCAAATCCTGTGCTAACACCAGCAAACCATTACAATATAGATGAACAAATACATTGCAACACCTCTCTTTGAAGAGGCCACCCTACTTATGAGGGGATGGTGTGAGCATCACAACGTTATCCACGCATGTTAATGTGGTGCTCCGCATTAATGCTTCTATGTGGAAGCTTGAAAGCTGAGAAAAGGCTTCCTACCTCATCCCACTTATGTATTGTAGCAAAGGGCAGACTACATCCCATAGTGAACAAGCACTTTGGAATTAAAATACATTGGAACTTCTTTGAAGCTTAAGTAAAATGTATTTTCTGTTGTGTGTTGGTATTAATGCATGCAGAGGAAATGATTTATGATGATGTTGAAAATGGAGATGAAGGTGGAAACAGCTCTCTAGAATATGGATGGAGCTCAAGTGAGTTTGAAAGCTATGAAGAACAAAGTGACTCAGAGTGCAAAAATGGAATTCCCAGCTCCTTTTTGAGAGGCAGCCACAAAAGACATGTATGTAACTCATAGCAGCCTTTTCCTTATTCAGATTTTCTAATTATCCTGATTGCTCAACATTTGCCTTGCCCACTTGTGCCCATACCTTTTCATGAACCTACCTTCCATGTACACAGAGCATCTTTGCAAGTGAGCTATGAACCAGTGAGAGAATGAGGACTGAAAGCAAAACATAAAAGGAAAAAACTAGTGAACACGTAAAAGGGAGACAGATCTGTGCAATGAAAATAGGTTGGTTGTTCCCGTGAGCTGTTCTTGACCTTTTCCGTTTCCACAGCTGTGACATAGTGTAAATGGCAAATGACTATGGGAAATATTGCGAAGAGTAGAACTGGATGACTCGTGGATTTTGAGGCTTTGGGATCCACAGGAGGGTTTTGCAGAATTCACAGACTGGTCAGTTTGCAAATATGTCCCCTTTGATTTGTATTGTTCAGTTGTGATTTAGCTTTGAAAAAACAGTTATTGTAGCTGAAAGGAAACCTGTGATATGTATGGGGGTTAGAGAGACTCACCCAAAGACTGATGGGTAAAGGCGGATGGTCTGTATACAAGCAGTATGGTGCCTGATTATCTGGCCTGGCACCTTTGTGCTCCACTGCTTCTGGAGGCAACCATGGATTGGTTCAGTACCTAGAGTATTTTAAACTTTTTTTTGACTGCTTTAGGTTCTATCAGCTGCTAGTGATCATTTAGATGTCATTTAAGATCTGGAATTTGTTAGAATGGCTGATGTTCCAGCCACCTATGCCAAGATGATCAGGACTGGGTGTTGTGGAGCCAGTTGTTTCTGCAGATTTGCAGAGGAACACAAAATCAGGGAAGGGATTAAGACCTAAGATGTAGCCTATAAGCCACATCTGTATTTGAATTACAAATTATATCTTTCCTGTCCTCTGTTTTGGGTGGCTTTTTGTTTTTTGTTTTGGTCTTTCTCCCTACCCTACTCAAGGTTTTTTACCTTATATTTAAATAGTTATGTTTTCCCTCTGCCCTTACACTGCTTATTTTCTTACATTTCCTCTTTCAGGGATTGCAAAAGCAATAATGTAGCACTTTCAAACATAAAAGTATTCAAGTGGCTATAAAGTTAGGAACAGAAATTCACCTTGGAGAGAACACTTAGAAGAGAAAATGTTATACAAGTTTTATGAAAGAACCTGTGTAGAATAGAACAGAATTCCACAGAATCCACATTTTGCTTCCACAGATTTCTTAACTCACTGCTCCATCTATTGCCCTATATCCCATCCAGTCGGGATCAGAAAGTGGGGTGGGACGGAGGAATGACCGAAACACTGTATCTGTTTAAAAGAGACTTTGTAAATTAAGTACTGTTAATTTTTCCCTGACTCAAACAAGCTTAAGCTTCTGTACCTGATGTTTGTGGGGTAATTCTGGACCTGGCTGAAGAAAGCTGTAGTTCTGATTCTGAATATATTAGGATGCAGTTGAGAAATGTTCTGCACATAGTGTACCTAAAGTGGCAGGTTGTTTTGTTTCTTCCATTCCCACCTCGTTTTGTTACTTATGGTGACATCCTGGGACACAGTGAGACTCTTTACATGTGTACAAAGGAGCAAGGTTTACAATAATTTTTAAATGCTTATAAATTGACATGAACCTTCCGTAGACTCATAAGAACGGCTGTACTGGGTCAGACCAAAGGTCCATCTAGCCCAGTAGCCTGTCTGCCGACAGTGGCAGAGAGGGTGGACCGAAGACAATGATCAAGCGATTTGTCTCCTGCCATCCTTCTCCAGCCTCTGACAAACAGAGGCCAGGGACACCATTTCTATCCCCTGGCTAATAGCCTTTTATGGACCTAACCTCCATGAAATTATCTAGCTTCTCTTTAAACTCTGTTATAGTCCTAATAGGACTCCAGATAGGGATTCGAGTGAGTGGGGGAAAAGACTGCCAGGAGCGAAGAAATGTTGCAGGAGCAGGAGTGTGAGAGAAAATGGCCATTGGCCTGGAAAGGTCATACTATGGAGTGAGTGAAGGGAGCTGTGCTACCTGGTCCTGGAATGAGAGATTCCAGGAGGGAAGGAGTGACTGCTAAGGATATATGGGTGGAAGGCAGAATGGGGAATGAAGGAGATGCAGGAGACTGGAAGCCATAGACAGGTTGCAGGAGTCAAAGTAGGGAGGGAACCAGAAGGGAACCAGAAAGAGGGCTTGCTGGAGTGCAGGGAAAGGCAAAGATTCTTTAAATGGTTAATACTTTGTAAATATAAATCCTTAAGTGCTTAGAGTTAGCAATGTGGTTAAAAGCTCCTCACCTCTCATTTCCTATTCACATTCCTGGCCAAATGTAATTGCTTCCCCCCTCCTCACAAACCTCATATAAAATGGTGCTAAAATCTGCAAGGGGAATCCTGCTTTGATAGGTCTCCTAATGCATCTGGTGACTCTTGTATGCCAACAGGGGAATAGGCTGGCTGTTCATTTAGGACTGAGCATATTAAAAGGTTTAAGATTTCTGAAGAGCAGTTTTGTTTGTACATGTTGGTGGGGCTCCAGCAAAATACATGTTGGCGGGGCTCCAGCAAAATACATGTTGGCATGTTTGCAAAATGAAATTCCCTCTTGTCAGTAAATCAGTTTCTGCTCTCATTTACACTGGTGTAAGGTAAGAGTGATAGCAATGGTATTAATTACATCTTGACTGATAAGGGTGTACCTGAGGGCAGAATCTGGCCCTTTGTTTTCAGCTTGGTGAATGTTTTGTTTCCATTGCCTCGATTTGTTGTCAAACAATGCTATTGATGTCAAGATGGGAAGTTTTACATTGGATTTTTTTTATTTTTGAATATTTTTGTCTTTGTACTTTCACCTGAGGTTCTCAGAGAGCTTCACAAACATTAATTAATTAATAAGTCTCACAACAGTCCTTGGCTGGTATTGTCCCTTTATTTCAATTCATGCACAGAGTGATTATCTGACTTTCCCAAGGCCGGAGTGAATCTGGAATAAAGCTATGAGTAGGGCACAGATTTCCTGATTCCCACTCCTGTGCTCTAACTAGGAAATTATACATCTTTCCCTACTAGCCTACGCTTACCTAACTCACCAGTGCAATGAACCTCCAATTTCAAAGATGTTCAGAAGTTCTGCAGATACTTTGGCCTATTTTGACAGTTTTTCTTTCAGCTCCCCATTCCTGAGAATATTCAGAAATATAGATGCTAGGATTCATACTTGGCACTATGGAGAGATGTTCTGGATTAATTCTAATAGCAAGAAATGCACAATATAACTTGAAATTTAGATGAGCTTAGCACACCTCCTATTCTTTTTGGTTTGAGGGAAGCTTCCTCTTCCTTCATAATGCATAGCACTTGCCCGTGGATCATGAAGGCCTCACTCTAAGCCTGAGTGGGTACATCTACACCGCAGTAAAAGATTCATGGCAGGGCAGTGGCTGGCCCTGGGTCAGGATCCCAGAACTTGGGCTTCAGACTGAGCCCAAAGGTCTACCTAAGAATTTTCCAAACTGAGCCCTGGAGCTTGTGCCGTGCAGATACAAGTCAGTTGGCCCAGGCCAGCCATGAGTTTTCATCTCTGTATAGACATATTCAGTAAGTGCAGCGATGTATAGGACACCGTAAACAAAGATCGAGCTCCCCTAATTGTTTATATTCTGTCTATTGACTGGACACTTACAGACAGAGAGAATCGCATGCATGATACTTCTCAAGTACTTTAGAGTTAAGTTTGCACTACAGGCTTTTTGAAAAGATTGTATTTTTTTATACACTGTAGCTTTCTCATGACCTAACCCGTTTAAAGGAGCACTATGAGAAAAAGATGAAAGATTTGATGGCAAACACTGTGGGAGCAGTAGAGATTCAGCAACTAAAGCAAAAACATGAGCTGAAGGTAGTGTAGTTAATTTTTGTAACAAGCTACGTGTTAAAATTATTGTTCATCAAGTGCAGACAATGTTATCTTTCCTTTGTTAAACAGCAAGTTGAATATCAAAAATGGAACAGTAACTTATTTAAAATTATTTCCAAATGTACTGGATATTGTACAGTTTGTCTTACAAGAACATTGTCAAGGACTTTTACAGTAGTTACTCTCTATTTGTAATACTTTTACAAGATCAACTAGAACTCTGACTTTCCTTAATCATTGAGGCCCTGATCTTGCAACCTGATCCATGTGTGCAGATCACCTGTGCCCTTGTGGAGTCTTGTTAAAGTCTGTGAGCTCTATGTGGGCGGAGGTGTCATCCCACATGGCTCAGATTGCAGGATTGGGGACCTTCATCCTTTATACAGAATGGAGCTGAAATGAAGAAGTTTGTTTTTCGACTTTGGCTCATATATTGAAAGTGCCCTGTCACAGCAAGATACCTTTGTGTGTGTCCTGGTATAATTGAAAATGTCAGCACAGTTGTGGGAGTAGCGTTCATTTTTGCCGAGGCTGCAGTCAAGAAAGGGAGAGCAGTTTTTTTGAAAGGAGATTTATGTCTGGAGGAAAATTGCTTCTCTGGCTAGTAATCGTAGCACTTTTTTTCATATGTGCTTAAAAAGAAATAATGGAGACACCGATGTGTTGTGATTTAAATGTCCGTGCAATACAATTCTTATTTAAAAATGTAATTGATCATAAATGGGACAAAGAACCAGTGATCAGATTATTTTTAGTTTTGGATAGGGTTAGTGACTTGCATTGGAGGTTGAACTTGGGCCACGTTTCAGCTTCATAGCAGTGTCATTTTGAGAACTATTTTCAGTACATATCTGCCTGGCTGAATGCTGGACATTTCTGGAGCTCAAATGGTGCAAATTCAGTGGTTCCTCTAAAATTTCAACCCTCTTGGATTGCAAAACAGGTTTCTTCCAGGTGTAGATGTTTAAAAAAAAAAAAAAAAACACACAAAGGACAAGAGAGACCAGTATTCAGATTTGAAGTCCCACCTCAATTAATTAATACATTTTAAAATACAGCTGTATATCCATAACACCTGGAATAGTTTTTCTTCCATAAGATTATAGTCATTTGACTGTGTGTTAGATTTTGGGCCTAAATTACTTGACAATGTTCTTTTTTTTACATATGACATCATCTAAGAAGTCTCAGAGAGGTAGCCATGTTAGTCTGTAACTTAAAAAGAATGAATAATCCTGTAGCACCTTAGAGACAAATAAATAAATAAATAAATAAATAAATATATATACACAGACACACACACACACAGTGCTTTTTTTTTTTGTGACGGCACAGTACAGTATACCGTCACCTTTTTTTAGGAGCACTCGCCGCTTTTCTCCAGCACCGCCCCCAGACAGCCCTGGGAGCACTCACGCCATGCCAGACGGAAGCATTTCGGCCCCGACCTCCTACACGTTTTTTTTTCCTCGACAGAATTGTCTGGCAACCCTAGTACCAGAACCTTTTTCTTTTTTAAACAAAAAATGCACTGTGTGTGTGTGTATGTATGTGTGTGTGTATGTGTGTGTATGTATGTGTGTGTGTGTGTATATATATATATATGTGTGTATATATATATATAATCATGAGCTTTCGTGGTCAAAATCCACTTCATTAGATTTGAGGAAATGGGTTTTTCCCACAAAAGTTCATGATTCTCTCATTCTCTTTTTCTCTGTCTAAGGTACTACAGGACTACTCATTGTTATCATTTAAGAAGATTGCTGCTACAATATGTTGAATTCTACTCTTATTATTCACTGAGTATGTAGAATATGTCTTTTGCTGTCTTGCAGATGCAAAAGCTTATGAGGGCTGCTAGGGAAGGTACCAAAGATGGCTATGAAAAGACTAAAGCAGCTGTGAAGAAAGGTCGTTCGTTCATCAGAACCAAATCCTTTATTACCCAAGGTAGGTGTGGAATTTTTGGTCCCCTATAAAGTTCACTTAGATACTTAAGTGATTGTCTTAGCATGTTACTTATGTTACTGGACACATAAGAGCAGAATTACATTGTCTCATAATCAGGGCTCTGATAGATCTGTGGTTGTGGAACTGACAAAAATGTCGGTAATCCTGAGCATCTTGGAAACCCCTAGGAACATGGAGATTGGGAAGTTTTTTATACAACTTTCCTGCTCATAATTTATTCTCATTCATTCATGTGACACAGATGGATTTGGAGTTTGACCTACACCCTCAAGTTCATTGCTTAGTCTGCCATGGAGCTAACATAGTTAACTATCTAGTGGCTATGTAGCCCAGAAGAAGACCATGTATGTTTCTGGATGGACTGACCTCAGCCAGTTTCCTTGTCTGAGGGAAACTGGTTAGTTTCACAGACTCTATCAGATGATGCACATAGACTTTGCAAGCTAGGAGAAGTCCTTCCTTAGCTTTTTCAAAGTCATCTGCTCATGCTCTTTACACTATACTTCCTGAAGCACAACTTCTCTCATATTTATTTGTCTGTGTGCATTACACCACTGTAATATTTGAGTGTTTTCTACATAACATGGATAGCAATTGTAAAGTCTCTAATGGACTACCTGGCATAATTTTTTGTTTTGGTTGGTTGATTTTCTTGTTTGCTACAGGTTTATTTATTTTATTTTGGGGGTGGAGTTTAGTTGGGTGTGTGAATGTTGTGAGTGTCATTCTTGCTATGGTAGAAAATATTTTTGAAGAGGAAGAATTTGAAGCATTTCTTAAAGATGGTCAAATTATGGATCACCGAATCTCCAGTGGAAGTATGTTTAACAGATACATCCCCTTGAGTAAGACTGCTTTGTCCCCTGCTGTCATGTACTTCGTTCTTGGCTAGGAAGGACAAATTGATATAAAGCAAAAGACACAGAAATTGCAATATGGGCTGAGGATACTTGGGAACTCTCCCACCCTTGCTATACCATTAATTTACCCCTATGATGGTGAAAACACCAGCAGTTATTCTCTGCATAGCTCCTGCTGTTTCTGGCACTGATGGAACTATGCTGGTGATAGACTAATGATGGCAGAATTCATTAATATGCTTTGGTACAGACAAGATTGTGGTTGTCCCAGTATAATGACAGTGCATATGATTCTGGATTTTCTGTCTATAGGTATATAAAAATTGACTTTTTGCTATATTTAATTATTTGTAGATCATAAAGCTTGCTCTCTGGAAGAAGAGGAACTGAATTTATTTATTGATGTGGATTGTATGCATACAGAAGCAATTATGACTCCTATGCCTGAAGGATTATCACAGCAACAGGTATTAATTTCTGTGGGTTTAAATATTATGGAAACATACAGTAAATGACCCATAGGGCATTTGCATGAACAAAAACCTGATTGTGGTGGGATAATTGTGTATATACACTAGACAGACTTGTAGCTTGAAAGGGTCTTCACCTGATTTAGAAAACCAATCTTATATACCTCCCCCAAAGTCATACAGGAAATCTGTAGCAGAACTTGGACTAGAACCAAGGTTTACTGGATTCTATCCCTTAACCACAAGACCTTCCTTCTTCCTGACTTGGCTGTCACTGCCTGTCTGCTTCTCTGTACTTCAGTCTAGGTTTAGGTAGCTGAAGAACAGAAATCAAATTAACAAGAAAAATCTCCCTGTAGTCCAGAGGGAAAGTTGCTAATTTGTATTTAAGAGGAGTGGTTTAAATTTTAATAATTACTTAAGTTTACTTGAAATTAAATCAGCTATTCAAGGTTTGCGAAATGAATCTGTTCTGAATTTTTAGTGGTCTGAATTAGCACCTTTTTATAAATACACTATGGCTCCATCTACACTGCCCCCTCTTGTGCAAAAAAATATGCAAATGAGGTGAAGCGTGGAATATCGCTGTGCCTCATTTGCATAATTAATGAGGCTCCATTTTTGCGCAAGAGGCTTTTGCACAAAAGGAGCTGTCGACACTGTTCCTTTTTGCGCGAAACCCCCCTCTTGGGCAAGAGCCAGTCTTCTGCTTTTTTTCAGTTTGTTTACATTAAGGGTGTGTCTAGACTAAAGCTGTCAACAGAGAGATGTAGATTAGGCTCATCAAAATTGCTAATGAAGCAGGGATTTAAATATCCTGTGCCTCATTAGCATAAACATAACGCTTTTTGAAAGCGGAGTTTTCAAAAGAAAAAGCGGCAGTCTAGATCTCTGTTGAAAATAAAGCCTTTTCAATGGATCCTGTATTCCTCAAAAATGAGGTTTACAGGATCTGTCGAAAAAGGCTTTATTTTTGACAGATCCGCATCTAGACTGCTGTTTTTTCGAAAAAAATCTGTTTGAAAAAAAGCGGTGGCCATGTTTATGCTAATGAGGCATGGGATATTTAAATCCCTGCTTCATTAGCAATTTCGATGGGCCTAATCTACATCTCTCTGTTGACAGAGAGGTTTAGTTTAGACACACCCTATGTGTCCATAGGTACAGCTTCCCACAGCTCCCAGTGGCCGTGGTTCATCGTCCCCAGCCAGTGGAAGCTGAGGAAGTGGCACGGGCACAGGAGTATGCTGGCTGCCATTTTCTGCAGCTCCCATTGGCTGGGAGCAATGAACCACATGTGCTGAAGGGCTGTGTGCTGCATACGGTTGTCCATCACTTTTTTTAAATGTAGAGGTAGAAAATAAACCTAATATAGTGAAACCTTTGTTATCTGGCACTCTGTTAACCAGAAAACTTTGTTAACCGGCATTGCCCCCAGCCACAATACTGTCACATCTTCAGGCACACAGTCTTGGCTTGGTTTACCATGATTGGCTTAACAATTTTTTATT
Source organism: Rafetus swinhoei (assembly GCA_019425775.1). Lineage (NCBI taxonomy): Eukaryota > Metazoa > Chordata > Testudines > Trionychidae > Rafetus > Rafetus swinhoei. The sequence goes on from CM033440.1 coordinate 38,958,427, forward strand.
TAAGAAGTACTAATCATCTTTAACTCAAAATAGAAATGTGAGACCAACTGCCAAAACTACCAATATTAAAAACTTGAGTTTTACTATTATTGTCCATTGGTTTTTCCTAGGTTGATGGGATCCTCAGATAACCAGTATTTTTAGATAACCGGAATGCCCTAATCCCCAAGCGTGCCAGATAACACAGGTTTTACTGTATAACGTAAGAAAATTAATGGGCCAATAATACATTCATTCTTCAGATGAGTAGTGAAGTACCAGATTGAAATCAAATTCAGTAATGCAAGAAAAAAATGTCACTTCTCTCTTTATTCTTAGACCTCTGGAAACTGATCTGCCTGCCTGCTTTCTCCCCCCCCTTCAGATCTGTACAGTTCCATCTCTGAGTCACATTTCTTTTGGATCCATATCCATATTTTAGAATAGATAGTCTGTGAGGTTGAACATAGAGATGGTGAGAGTTTAAGTAGCTTCACTGGTAGGCATGCACACCACCTCACTAGATATAAGCTTAGGAAGGGATGCAACAAGGTGTCCATGATTTTGCTTTTTGAAAATTAAAACGTAAAGTTGAAAGTGATGTAACTTTTGGTGAAATATAGCAGATGTCCTTAAACATGTCAGTAGGCTTGAGAGATGTTACCCGTGCTCCTTTAAAGTGTAGAAAATATCTCTCAGCGCCCCATAATATTAAAAAAGTCTTCTGATTATAATCATTGTTACTTGAATAATGTTAAATATTATACATCCATATGTAATAATAAGTATCATCTGGTAAGTGTATTTGATGTGCAATGTAACATTTGTTCACCATTTTTACCTGTGGCAGGTAAAAGAAGGTTTTTGCTATATAGTGGGAAGGTGTCAAAGGCAATCCCTATGTACTTGGGATCTGGCCTTAGTGCCAGGGAGACCTCCCCAGTTTGTTCCCAGTAGTGCACAAACAATTGTTGAGAAACAGCTTTTTGTTAGTTCAAGGTGCAGAGCTCAGATTAAAGCTGGAAAAATAAGTTCATACTGGGTGCCTACTGTGCTGACAGAGAAAGTTTGGTGAATGACTTGAGGAACATGGAAGCAGACAGAAACACACATATGATACCAGAAGTGATGAAAAACTGGTGAGCCTGGAATCCATTTATGCTGGGCTCCCTCTGTGAGGAGAGGAGAATTAAAATTCCCACTCTTCTGGGGACTGCGCACTGGAGAACAGTGTATAGAGCAGTACTGACATCCAATTTAAAGAAAACCATTCTCTTTCTGACATTCTCCCCTTTTTTGATGGGTAGATGAGAATAGTATGGGTTCCTGGAGATTATGATTATTATGGGCATTGTAATAAGTATGAGTCAACAATAACATGAATGAACATATCCTATGAATAGTTATGTCCCAGCCTGTGGAGACCTCACATAAGAGTCTTCATGTAGGTGAATAGTCTCTTAATAAAAAAGATTCATATTATGGGAAAAACATTGGAAGAATGTTTTAGTGATGAGGAGCTAGAGCTAGTGTTTATTTGTTCCTTTGCTTTTTAATGGCTATGCGATAAGAATATTAAATTATTTGTGTATTGAACATAAAAATCCATATGCTTGCTTCACACATGCACATTGGTATGGTATTTCTTTTTTAATGAAAAATAAAATATTGCCTGTGTACTTGGCAATGCAACAAGTACATACAATTTGGTCTTTTAGGCTTTTTTTTCCCTGAATATGCTGCTGTCAACCACAAGGTGGCATAACAGTTTTTGTTTAAAAATCCAGGTCCTGTTTGAATTTTTATTTGTATATTGTGTCATACTGTGAGTCTGGAAGTACTGGATAATTGAAACAATCATTTTAGTTCTGCAATCATAATCTCTGTTATAAATTTTATATGTTTAGGAATAAAAATGCTGGAACATAACTCTTATTTTTCCCATCTACCCATACCAACAAAAATCTGAGTGCAGGAGACTTGTAATATTTCACCAAGTATGTAACAGGGCCTTAGGCCACATCTTCACTCAGCACAAGATCAACACTCCCACAATTGATCTTCTGGAGTTCGATTTAGGGGTCTAGTTAGGACTCCCGAAATCGAATTCAGAGGACACCCCTGTCGGCAGCCGATGCTCCTGTGAGAAGCAGAGGAAGCCAAGAGAATGGTGTGAAACTCTAATCAAGGTATGTCGACTCCAGCTATGTAATTAACGGAGCTGGAGTTGCGTATCTTGATTCAACCTTTCCCTTTAGTGTAGGTCTGGCCTTAGTGTCTCCTCCATATCTATCTGTGTTAGGCTATTACAATGGCATGTAATCACCATCTTTGTGTACTTTATTTTATGTATCATTGGGTCTGATACATGTCAGAAAATTATTATAGAATTAAAGTCACAAAACAACATGCTTTGGAGAAAAATTAAATGTAAATTAATATATCATGGAACCTATTACAATCCTGTTATTCTGTATGAGAATGAACAAGAATGTTTTTCCTTATGAGGACATAAGGAACTCTTTTTCCATTTTAGATATAGAGACAACTGGACAAACTCTTTTCCCCTTGTAGGTTAGTTTACTCAGACGAGTAAACAAACAAAGAATTTAAGACAGTCAAGGTAATGGGAACAAAACACTGACCCTGTGCCAATACTTTCTCACTAGTATTGTTTATAAATCCTTCAAGAGTTTGTCACTGGATTATTTTCTCCAAATCGGTGTTAATATGTTATGAAGATGTAAAACAATGAAAACATGACACGTGAAGCTTGGTTTTAAAAACTAACCCACTATATTGCATCTGTATATCAAGTTGCTAATATTCTATCATCGTCTGGGCCCACAGCTAATTGTACCCTAAAACTTGTTGGTGGGATATAAGAGTCCATATTTTAAAAGTGAACTTTTAAAATGAAATAGGCAAATAAGAAACCTCATATGACTACTACTATTTTATAGTATTTCATGAACCATTTAAAAAGATAGAGTAAAAGTAAGTTTCATGAATTTCTGAAGAGCTATAACATTTATTTTATTATAGTTCCAGTGTCAGGAATACTTTAGCTTGACATATAATACAAGGGTCAATTTATCAGTGTAAGAACTTTATGGTTAACATTTAATATGGATCTGTGATTTTTGCTTAATACTCTTAACTCTTTTTCCATTTTAGATATAGAGACAACTGGACAAACTCTTTTTTCCCCTTGTAGGTTAGTTTACTCAGACTAGTAAACAAACAAACAAAGAATTTAATAAACAAACTCCATAGTGTATGTACATTTCTGTCAGTAGTAAAACATTATTTTCACCAAGTCACAGAAATGAGGAAAATATCAGCAACTTTACATTTGAAAGTTTAACTTTTATCACGTTGAACAGGTTGTAAGAAGATATATTCTGGGCTCTGTGGTTGACAGTGAGAAGAAATATGAGGATGCTCTCAAAAGAATTCTGGAGGTATCTAAATAATGTTTACTTTTTACTATTTAGAAAGGACTCAAATCCTGAAAGAATTATTCATTGATTATACTGTGACTCACATGCGTGATATTAGAGGGCCATCAGACCGAGTATGTTTTCTTTTGACTATAAGGTGGGATTTGGATTGGGTTTTACTTTTTGATGTTAAACTATAATTTTTTTTCAGGTTGTTTGAATGAATCTGTTTTCTTTATTCAGCAATATGAGAAGCCTCTCTCAGAAATGGAACCAAAGCTACTGAGTGAAAGAAAACTCAAAATGGTCTTTTATCGTATTAAGGAGATTCTTCAGTGCCATTCAATGTTTCAGATAGCATTGGCCAGCCGTGTCTCCGAGTGGGATTCTGTTGAAATGATTGGTGATGTCTTTGTCGCTTCAGTAAGTAAATACTTATGAACAGAGGTATGAAAATTATCCAACATTTTTTTAAAAAATCTATGTAATTCCCCATCTAATATGGATGCCCTCTTAGTTTCCTATGTTCCCTACTGCTGGTGATTGCTGTAATAGCACATGTATCCATTAGGACAACTACACTGACACCAATACTTCCATTTGGTTGGCTGCAAGTGAAAGAGCTCTGGCCAACATTTTCAAATGTGTGTGTCTCTTGTTAGTCACCTAAATTTCCATTTAGGTATCTAATAAGGGGCTTTGTTTACAGAAATGTTGTTCGTCCACAAATCTACCTAAAGCAACCTGAGCTGCAGGTGCTTCACACCTCTGAAGAACAGGGAGCATCAAATGGCACTTCGAAGATTTGCTTATAGCTAAAAATACTGCAGACCATGGCCTGGGGTGGGCACAATACAGCCTGTGGGCTGGATATGGCTCGCCAAGTCATTTGATTTAGCCCATGACCTGCCCTGGCAGAGGAGGTGGGGGCAAGAGAGTTTACACACTCCCTGTCCCCAGCTGTGATGATTGGCCTGGGGGCAGGGAAGTGTGCAAAGTCTCCTCCCTCTCTCCCCTCACCCGCCAGGAGCACGCAGTGCATAGAGGGAGCTGCCAGCTGTTCAAAACAACTGGTGGTTCCCTCAAGGCAGGATGTGACCTTGGTGGGGTCAAGAGACTTTGTGCACTCCTTCACCCCATCTGCAAAGATTAGACTGGGGGCAGAGGGGTGCAATCTCCTCGCCACCCCTCCCATCAGGGTTTTCTCTAAGTGCTGTGTGACCATGGTGGGGGGCAAGAAAGGTCACATGCTCCCTCACCCCCAGTCCCCACTCCCTGCTGCAATGATTGGCCTGGGGATGGGGGAGCGCATGCGAAGTATCTTGCCCCCTCCCAGGGACACGCAGCCTTGAGTGGCACACAGAGGGAACCCACGTGCTTGGGGCTGTTGCAGGAGGGAGCCTGCCTCAGGGACCCTGTTGAACTGCTGTCCGGGAGCTGCCTAAGGTAATTGACTCCTGACTAGAGCCTGTCTCTGGCACCTCAGCCCCTGTCTCTTTCACCCCAGCCCCTCCCACTTCCTAACTCCCTGCCCCAGGTCACCATCCCCTCCTGCCCTAGGTCACCACCCAAATTCTCTGCACACGGGCCCAGGTCACAATTCCCTCCCAGACCCTGCACCCTCTGCTACACCCTCTCCCAGGAAAAAAAATTCACCCTTGCACCCCTATTCCCTCCCAGACCCAGCATCCCAAACCCCTGCCCCAGGTCACAACTCTTTTCTTCACCTAAACTCCCTCTAAGACCTCACATGCTCTCCTGCACCCTTATCCCTAGTTCCCTTCTGCACCCAACCTCCGTCCCAGACTCTGCTCCCCCCATAGGGAAGTGCGGCCCTTGACCACTTTCCAAAATCTTGCCGTGGCCTTCAATCAAAAATTATTGCCCACCCCGCCATGGCCTGTCTGTCAGAGTCAAGCTTGGAGCAGAAAAGGGGGTGTAGATAGGCAGGAAAGTAGTTCCTCCATCCTTAGCCCAACAAGGTGCTGAACCAACTTCTGGTGCAGCCTATGGGACTGCCTAAGAGACCATTCCACCAGTTGGAGTTCAGTGCATGGTAGCTCCACTCCTCTTGCCTGCAGTCCAGTCCCCCGACATGTCCCCTCCTGTATATAGGAGAGGTGACTGCAGTAATACATAGTGCTCTAAGACACCCTGGTACAATAGAGGAATCTACCACTTGCCTTTCTGGCCAGCTGTGCTTCCCCTTTGTACTGCCAGGTGACCAGAATCTGGTCCCATATGTTTAAAGATACTGAGCTGAAGTGGCTACTAAACTTTACTTTTATAATTCACAAGTTTTGCAAACGTACAACCTTAACTCTGCATTCAGTGCATTTGCAAGTTGTAAATTATCAAGCATTAACTGGTTGGTCCCAAATATCGTCTCAATAGAAGTTGAAGGTATTTAGCAACTCCTGAGCGGAACACTCAGGTCCTCACAGTACCAGGAATTTAGATGTCAGAAATAAAAAGGGACCTGTCTTGAGCTGGATTTCTTGTTGATGACAGAGGTTTATCTTGTCTGTGTTTCAGTTTTCTAAATCCATGGTACTAGATGCATACAGTGAGTATGTAAATAACTTCAGCACAGCAGTGGGGATTCTCAAGAAAACATGTGCCACGAAACCTGCCTTCTTAGATTTTTTGAAGGTGAGTGCACTTCAGCTTGAGAGAAAGCTGAAAAAAATGGGATAGCACAAGATACTTTAGGGAAAATTTGGCCACATGATGTGTACATTCTGATGAAATTTAAAGGGAACAAAATTCACCCACAGTTCTAGTATAGAAGAAGGATAACATGATTTTAGCTCCCAAGGGGTATTTTGTGATGATTAGGAATGTTAAATATCGAGTGTTTGATTAGGGATTTAGCACACATCCCATTCTGCTTTTAAATGTTAAATCTGACCACCTGTACAGGGGATACACAAAGATAAACTTGGCACATCTTTAATGTATTTGTTTAAAAAAACACCCAAGAGGCAGTTGTGGACCACTTTACCAGATGCCACAGGGTCTATGCAGAGCTACCGTAGCCTTGTTTTTGTAACTGCGGCATCCATTAAAAATAATAGCAACGGCTAACATGCCTGTATATGAGGACATCATTGTCTCAATACAAACTTGCTTTTGGAATTGTTCCATTTTTTATTAGTGATTGTTATCGCCTCATAATCATCAATGCATCAGAATTTACTCAATAATCTCAACAGCCCCTTATTTAAAAAGGCTACTTTTCCCTTCTCTTAGACATCTGTTCATGTGATTCTCTTTCCCTGTGGCATGCATCAGAAGTTAACTATGTGACTTAATAGTCAAATATAAAAAAGCCAGACACTTGGGCTACGTCTATACTGCTTCGTTCTTGCACAAAAGCCTATGCAAATGAAGCACAGATTAGCATATTGCCATGCTTCATTTGCATAATTAATATGGGGCCATTTTTGCGCAAAAAGGAGCTGTGTTAGATGGCTCCTTTTTGCGCAAAACTCCCCTATTGCGCGAGAGCTGTTCTTCCTGAAAAAATTGGGAAGAATGGCTCTCGTGCAAGAGGGGGGTTTTGCGCAAAAAGGAGCCACGGGAGGCACTGTGCATATGAGACATCTCTTCCAAGACCCTGATCTCTCCCTGCTTCTCCCTCAGTCAGCTATGCATATGCGTTTACTTCTGCCCAACTCTGCCCTGTTGACATGCATGTTTACCTGTTGACATGGGATGTTTACCTGAGTTAGGACTGCAGACTCAGGACCATAATCTTCAGTTCTGTTCAGGCAAAATTGAGGGTTTTAGAGGGTGAGAGCAAGGGGTCACATGAATAGTTGCAGGTTAGTATTGTAGTGATGGGCACTAATGTCAGCACTTGAGCTGCTCAACATATATTAGCATTTCAAAATGCAAATAAATATTTGCCAGAAGCTGAAAATGGGTGACGGGGGATGGATTATTTGGTGACGTTCTGTTCATTTCCCCTGAAGCATCTGGCATTGTCCACTGCAAGAAGACAGGATACTAGGCTACATGGATCATTGGTCTGACACAGTATGGCCATTCTTATGTTCTTATGATTTTTCCCCTGGCTTTGGACCAACTACACACTGTTCAAAAATATCAGCATTTTGAAAAAAAAAACTTTATTTGTTAACAAGCTGTAATTAAGTATCTTCCTAAAATATTCCAAAGTTCTCCTCCTGAATTTGTAGAGAACTAACAAAATGATAAATCTCTTTAGTCCTTTCCTGTGGGGAACTTTGATGTTATATACAGATAACTATGGACTTTGCATTGTGTTTTCATAGCCTTAAAATTACAAGGATTTTTCCTAGATGTTCTCTTTTAAAATACCAACACATATTAATAAATATACAAATGTAGAATTGCATCATCTGGTAGGGTTTTACCCCAGCGCTCACAACATAGAGCAACTATAGTAGAAGATCCTGACCCAATAAAGCACATACTCACATAGTTAATGTAAGACATAGAACAAGTCAATGGGAATACTTGCATGCTTAAAATTAGCGCATGCTTAAATCCGTTGTCTAACCATTTAGAGACGTTTCATCTGAAGAAGTGGGTTGTACCCTCAAAAGCTCATGATACTATCTATATTTTTGTTAGTCTCTGAGGGTATGTCTACACTACAAAGTTAATTCGAACTAACAGCCGTTAGTTCAAATTAACTTTAATAGCGGCTATACATGCAAACCGCTATTTCGAATTTAATTTGAAATAGCGGAGCGCTTAATTCGAGCTAGGTAAACCTCATTCTACGAGGAGTAACGCCTAGTTCGTATTACGTAGTTCGAATTAAGGGCTGCGTAGCCACTTAATTCGAACTAGCTGGAGGCTAGCCCTTCCCAGGTTGCCCTGGTGGCCACTCTGGGCCAAACCAGGGAAACTCTTCTGCCCCCCTCCTGGCCCCGGAGCCCTTAAAGGGCCACGGTCTGGCTACAGTGCTTGTGCCAGTTGCAAGCCTGCCAGCACCCAGCCAGCAGACCCTGCACCTGGCACGCCATGAGCCAGCCACCTGCTTCCACCCAGCCCTCCACCTCTTCCCAGGGCCAGGCTGGCGGCTCCCAGGAGCCTGCCTGGGGTCGCAAGGGGCAGGCACCCGCCTGGTCTAGTGCGGAGATCGTGGACCTCATTGAGGTTTGGGGGAGGCCTCCAACGTCCACCATCTCCGCACTAGGCACAGGAACACAGCCGTCTACAGCTGCATGGCTGCCAGCCTGGCCACCAGAGGCCACATATGGACCCAGGAGCAGGTCCGCTACAAAATAAAGGACCTGCGGCAGGCCTACTCCAGGGCCTCCCTGCCAGGGGCCGACCCTGAGGCCTGCCCTCATTATGAGGCCCTGGACCGCATCCTGGAGGCTCACGCAGTCCATGCCCCCCGGGTGGTGATCAACCCCAGGGCAGAGGGCCCCGTCCCTGACACGGAGGAGGAGGAGGACGCCGAGAGCCAGGAGCCTGCAGGGAGCCTGCCCAGGACCCCCGAAGCATCCCACAGAGCCCATCTGCTGTGTCGTCTGAGGCCGGGGAGGGCTCCACATGTGAGTGCCATCATGCTCCCCTTATGTGTATGGGGGAGGGGGGGTGGAGAGAGAGCCCAGGGACCATGCACCTGGGCCTTGCCCACCATGGAGCAGCAGCTGGGTGTCATGCAGGGGCCCTGGCCCGTTCCCCACACGCCGACCTCGCCTTGCAGAGGGGGGCTGAGTTTCACCCACTGTGTCCCCAGGGAGAACTGACCACTGCTCTTGTTTCACCACAGCCGCAGCACCTGGGACTGTAGGGCGCACCACCCCGCCTGCAACAGCCACCCACACCAGGGCCAGCAGGCGCACCCGCAACCAGGAGGAGTACCAGCAGCGGCACCTGCGGCTACTGGAGCAGCAGCTCCGCACCCAGGACCACTGGGTACGGGAGGACCTGCGGCTGCGGCAGCAGAGCTTGGAGGTGCTGGAGGATCAGGGCCGTGCCCTCAGAGGTCACCTCCAGACCCTGGTGGACAGGTTCCTGCCTCCTCCTGCTCCATCCCCTGCGGCCGCCCCAGCTTTCGCTCCTCCTCCCACTCCTGCTCCCCTCCCGCTTCCTCTGCACCCCTGTCCCTCCTGCCCCACCCTCCACACCCACTCCCGACGTCCCGCTCCGCAGTGCTGCGAGACGGGAGAGCCAGCAGGACCCTGAGCTTTCCTTCCCTTCCTCCTTCCTCCTTCCAGCTCCCTCCTCCCAGGTTTCCCCCTTCCCTCTCCAACCTCATTCCTCCCTCCTCTCACCCCAGTTATGTAAAATAAAAAGAGATTTTTGTTGGCAAAACAGGTGTCTTTATTTGACATTAGGAAGGGGATTTAGGGAGGGGAAAGGGGAAGGAGGGGAGGGTGGAAGAAGGCCCCAGTGGGGCATGCAGGGAGAGTGCAGTCCTCCTTCACACGGAAGCTCTCCTGCAGGGCTTCCCGGATCTGGACGGCCCCCCACTGGGCCTCCCGGATGGTGGCGGTGCGGTGCTGTGCGTACTGGCCAGCCATGCGGTCAGCCTCAGCCATCCAGGCTGGCAGGAAAGCCTCCCCCTTCCGCTCATATAAATTGTGCAGCACACAACATGCTGCCACCACGGGAGGGATATTGTGCTTGGCGAGGTCGCGGCGGGTGAGGAGGCACCGGAATCGGGCTTTCAGTCGGCTGAAGGCTCCCTCGACCATGATGCGGGCCCTGCTGAGCCTGGCATTGAAGGCCTGCCAGGAGGGGTTGAGGTGTCCCATGTAGGGCTTCATCAGCCAGGGCTGTAGGGGGTAGGCCGCATCCCCCACCAGGCAGACGGGCATGTCCACGTCCCCGACCCTGATGTGGCGGTTGGGGAAGAAGGTCCTGGCGTGCAGCCTCTAGCACACGGAGGAGTTGCGGAACACCCTGGCGTCGTGTGCCTTGCCGGACCAGCCCACATTAATGTCCGTGAACTAGCTCTGGTGGTCAGACACGGCCTGCAGGATCACAGAGAAGTACCTCTTGCGGTTGATGTACTGGGGGTATGTCTACACTGCTACCCTAGTTCGAACTAGGGTGGCTAATGTAGTCATTCGAACTTGCAAATGAAGCCTGGGATTTAAATATCCCGGGCTTTATTTGCATGTTCCCGGGCGCCGCCATTTTTAAATGCCCCGGAGTTCGAACTACCTGCCTCATTGCAGGAGGAGTAACGGTAGTTCAAGTTAGGAGCTTTAATTTGAACTACCTAGCCCGTGCCGCGTGTAGCCGCAGGCAGGTAGTTCGAACTATGGGGCATTTAAAAATGGCGGCGCCCGGGAACATGCAAATAAAGCCCGGTATATTTAAATCCCGGGCTTCATTTGCAAGTTCGAATGACTACCTTAGCCACCCTAGTTCGAACTAGGGTGGCAGTGTAGACATACCCTGGGAGGCCTGGTGTTCCGGGGCACGGATGGGGATGTGCGTCCCGTCGATGGCCCCCCCGCAGTTGGGGAAGCCAAGGGTGCCGAACCCCTGGATGACCGCGTCAGAGTCGGTGAGGCGGACCACCCTGCGGAGCAGCACCCTGTTGATGGCCTTGACCACCTGCAGGGAGACACACCAAACCGCGAATCACTGGGGTGCCCAGGTGGCTGGGAGTGTTCGTTCCCTGGCACTACCCCGCGCCCCACTCCCAGAAGGAACCCCCGCTGCTATCCTGGCCGCCGCGGGCGGCGTGTAGTACGGCCAGGACAGACCGAACCCTCCCGTGCAGGGCACTGTCGCCTCCTGCCCCCTCCCGTTTTCCCTGGGGCGGCCCATCCCGTCCTTGCAGCCCCCCTCCTCCCCCCCGGCCCAGTGGCCGGTGAGTGCCGTACCTGCATGAGCACTGCTCCGACGGTGGATTTCCCCACACCAAACTGGTTCCCGAGGGATCGGTAGCTGTCCGGCGTTGAGAGCTTCCACAGGGCGATGGCCACATGCTTCTGGAGGGGGATGGCAGGCCTCATGCGAGTGTCCCGTCGCCGCAGAGCAGGGATGAGCCACTTGCAGAGCACCAGGAAGATATCCTCCTTCATCCTGAAGTTCTGGGTCCACTGTTGGTCTCCCCAGCACTCCAGGATGATGCGGTCCCACCAGTCACTGCTGGTGTCCAGACGCCAGATGCGGCGGGGCACGCTGGCATCCGGGCGCTGCTGTGGCTCCTCCACGGCCCCCAAGGAGGCCCGGGGGAGGCACAGGGGGCTGATGTGCACCAGATGATGCCAGGCAGCCTCCACCCATTGCTGGCAGGCTTGCAGCAGCAAGTCCAAAAACTGGAGCAGAATGCCCAGGGCGAGCTCTGGCTCCATGGTGCCAACTGCGGCAGCGTCCCCAATGAGAACCACCGACGGAGGCAGGTGGAGAGGAAAACGCTTTGCTGTCCCTCAGCGAGGTAGGCAAGTAAGCGAAAAAGCTGAGAACCGGCTGTCCAGGGGGGTCCCTTTAAGCACGAGCCTCAGATAGCCTCAGACAGCAGCCACACAAAGCAACTACTGACCTGATGCCCAGCTGGAACCAGTTTCAGCTGCCCTTAAATGCGACTTAGCATCCAATCAGTGTGGACGCGCTATTTCGAATTAGCAAAACGCTAATTCGAATTAGTTTTTGGGTCTAGATGCGTTATTTCGAATTAGCTTATTTCGAATTAACTAATTCGAGATAAGTTAGTTCGAATTAGCGCTGTAGTGTAGACATACCCTAAGGTGCTATGGGACCAATAATTTTTAAAGTTTTTTCAAGTAAAGATGTGTTCATTTCACACAGAATTTAGTTTCCCATTTCCGCTACTTTTATATTGTTGGGATTTGACCCTTCTTTAGTTTTTGAGGAGGAAGTTTTTTTTCTTTACACTTTCCAACATGGCAATTTTTCACGGTAAGATTTGTCTCAGAGTACGTTTGTGCAGTGGCACTATTTCGAGATAAGATCCATTATCCCAAAATGGCGTTGTGCGTATCTTAACAACACGCCCGTTATTTTGAAATAGATTCGAAATAATGGACGTCTCATTCCAACTTCCTGTAAACCTCATTGCACGAGGAATAAGGAAGAGACCAGAATAGTGCTCTGTTTCTAAATTTGGCACTGTATAGACAGAGCCAAATTTCAAAATAAGCTATCTCGAAATAAGCTACGTAATTAGCGTAGTTCAAATTGAGTAGCTTATATCGAGTTACGCATGACTCTGTAGATGTACCCTCAGAAGCCTAACTAATACTTCTAAATGAGGTTGTGAAATCTTTGTTGTATTCCTGGTACAATGTTGTTGATATAAACAAATGTTGGCAAAAAGAAATCTTGGCAGAAAATGTTCATTTTCTGAAAGGTAATGATAGAAATCTACTAACACAAGCAAATTCAGTGACTTTCTCATTTCAGCAATGCCAGGAGTTGAGCCCTGATAGAATTACACTCTATGGTTTAATGATGAAACCCATACAGCGCTTTCCCCAGTTCATTCTTCTGCTTCAGGTAAATAATGTTCACCAATGAGGCTTAGCTAATAAATGCCCCTTTTTTATTCGTTCTTACTATTCATCCTTTTTGGTGATTTTGTGGTATCTATGTTGTACGGCAGCAATATATTGACATGGGAACTGTTGTAGAGTTTTGGGATCAAATAAGTGAAAAATGTGTAATAAAATCTTTGAAAGTAACTTTTTTTGTTTGCTTCAAGTCAGCTTGGAAGTAATTTTTTTTTTGTTGGTAACTTTTCAGAGAGACAAAAAAGTTTTAGAAAAAATCACCTTGAATCACCTTAACAAAACTTCTTCAATCCAAAATGTGTTTTAGGGTTTTTTGTACTTAAATTGTTAAAATAAAAGTGAGATAAAAATCAGAATAAAAAGTCATTTCAAATCAAAATATTTTTTGAAAATGTTAAAATGAAACTTTCTGGCTTCCTTTTTTGGAAGAGGAAGGTGGGGGGGAGAGGAGATTCTTTCCTTTTTGTTTTTGTTTTTTTAACCATGACAGTTTGGGAAAGCTGACACACATTCACCAGTATTTTGGGTCAATCTTAAATTCTATTTGTAAGCAAAAAAATTTATCTGAAAAATATTGTTCAACTCTAGAAATTTTCATAGTTTGGCTATTTGACCTATTTAATAGATCTACTGTGGAAAAAAGGTTGCTAGAGCATGGCACTTTATCTCTGTGGGTCAATAAATATTTCTTTAGGTATCCCTGATTCAAAACCAATTATCTCATATATTTATATGTAGCTGTTTTCATTTTAAAGAGCAGAATACTATTTTCAGATAAGGGACAATCATACTGTGGGGAATGTAACAACTGATCAGACATCCTTGTCGAGAGTGTTGTTTGTTTTGCTGCAGGAACAAAGAATTTAGACTAAAAGTATTTTAAAATAATCGTCCACAGCATATCTGTCTCACCCAAATGTTTGTCATCCTCTGATGGCACTATACACAGGCATAGCATCTTCACAGCAGATGCCTTTGTATTTGCCTGTATCCTGGGAACACCTCAAAGCTCTTTGAGAAGGTGTTTCTTCATTGACTACTGGAATTCTTTCGATCTTTTTGACTCCCAGGCTTTTTGCTAGCCTGGCACTGTCTCTTAACAAGCGTCAGGTGATTTCAGGGAAGTGGCATAACCTGAGACTTCCTGTTTTCTTCCGCTTTGTTTTTCCTTACAGTCCCTTAGCAAACATAATTGTACATTGATCATCCCAATAACTGAGTCAACATGCAGTATTATTAAATTATTACAGAGCAGCTCCAATTCTGTCCCACAAGTCATTATCAGTTGGTTAATTTCTTCTGGGTGTCATGGAAGAAGACTGGTTTGGGGATGGTATACTATGTGCAAGGGTTGAATGAAGACTAAGGATAGCTGAGGGAAGGAGTTCACAAGTGTGTAGACAGGGTAGCATTACAAATGCAGCAGAGGAAATGGGCAATTTGATAAGAAATAATAGTGTGTACACAGGCATGCCAGAGAATTGTTGGCAAAGGGAAACATCATGCCCAAATGGTTTCATTGTGTGCCTCAAATATGGAAATATTTATAAATTATTTCAAGATCCAAGGAGCAGGCACTGTTTCTTCTATTGTATTTCCTACAGTACTGAGCACGTTATTAGCATTTAATAAATAATAATGATAATGATGAGAGATATTTTTAGTGTGACATTACATTAAATTAAAGGTTGGGAAATTTTCTCAGGGTCATTGGATACAGGCATCTGCATATTTAAATGCATGTTGATTTTCAAACTGTTTGTTTAATGTCATTTGTGTCTTTTGTACTTTTCTTCAGTTTAAACTCCCTTTTCCTTACATACTTTCTGAAAATAAGCTGTTTATTTCACAGGTCATGATATTTTTAAAGAGCCTTTAGAATACTCAGCCAATCAATGATCCAACTGGCTGAAGATTCCAACGTGCTCTATTGTGTCAGTAGTAATTAATGGCATTGGGCTTATTCTTAAGTAATTTTCAGTTTCAAGCAGCAATGCCTTAACTTTAGACAGAAGTTTACAATACTATGTACTATCTTTAACTTATACCTCAGAAATCATATCTGTGCTCCTTTTTTTTAGGATATGTTGAAAAATACTATAAAAGGACATCCTGACAGGCTGCCACTACAGATGGCTCTTACAGAACTTGAAACGTTGGCAGAGAAATTAAATGAAAGGAAAAGAGATGCAGATCAGCGCTGTGAAATAAAGCAAATCGCAAAAGCCATGAATGAACGTTATTTGAACAAGGTTGGTACAGAAGAACATTTATGCTGTGGGAGCTAATACATTGCTAATTTCATATCACCTTCTTCTGGGCAGCTAGTTGAGTGGCAACCCGGTCTGCATTCCTTTGTGTGGTTGTTCTATTTAAAGCGCAGGCAGATTTGGAAGACAGAATGGTTGGAAAATGTAAGACACCACCATGAAAATATAGGCCCAATGGCCAAAACCACTGGCTGCTGTGGGTACAGGATTGTGTGTCAAATGCTACAGCCTAGCAGAAGTATTTGCAGCTCACTGGTGTTCTATGACCAGATAAAGGGAGAATGCTAATTCCTTATCCCACCTCATACCTTCACATAGACCCTCTGTGCAAGAACATATTAATCTACCTTCATGCCAGGATCCACGATTTGGCCCTATAGGCAGTGAAAAGAATGTAAAGACTTGGTTCTTCCCTATAATATTTCAATTAGGCAAAGCACTTTCAGATGTACTGACAGATGCATCCAATAGCTTTCTCGTTTTAAGTGTCTGCCTGTACTATTGAATTATTTGGATGGTAACATAGAAATAGCTTCATGAGAATGGTGAGATATAGTTAAAAGGAACTGAGACAGGAACAACCATTTTGGCTTTTGTTGTATTTGTGTATGAATTGGCTAATAGCTATATCGCCCATGAATTACTGTATGATGCCTGTATTACTGTGCATCATAAATGCCTCTGTTCTTTCTGGGAAATGAGGCCTCACATACCTAAATTACTGCTTATTGAGATTTATTCTCTTTAGTACATCTATATAGGGTGGTGAGCACCTAGATCTATTCTGAAGATAAAAATGTGGACTGCACCTCATATTTTTCTCAAGTAGTGTAGAAAGTCATCTCAGTTTTCTGGAGGGGAAATAGTCCCCCAAAGCATATGCATTTCTATGCCTTTTGCATAATTAAGACTTTTTTTTAAAAAAGTAGCAAATTTATCAGAATATTGGGATAAGCATGGATGTATTTTATTTACCTGTATAGCCAGCTGGTTAAAAATTGTGTTGTGTCCTGACAGCATTGGCAGGGCTGCATCTGGACCATTGGTTCCAGATGCTGTGGAGGTAAAGGATTAACCTAAGTTTTTAAACCTTTCCTCCTAAGGGCATGTCTTTACTTACTGGGAGATGGGCACTACGGAGATTGATCTCCTGGGGTTTGATCTAGCGGGTCTAATAAGGACCCACTAAATTGACTCCAGTACTCCATTGACTCCAGTACTCCACCAGGTTTGAGGACTAAGGGAAGTTGACGGAGAGTTTTTTCCATCCGACCTCCCAAAGTACAGTAGCCACGGATACTTGACCTATGGTTCGTCAACTCCAGCTACGCTATTCACATAGCTGGAGTTGCATATTTTAGGTCGACTTTCTCCCTTAGTGTAGACCTGGCCTACGTATATATCTTGTATACTGCACTGTAGCTTTTCTAAACAGCAACATGATGATCATCAACATGTAGTTAAAAGAGTTAAACCCAGAGATAAATTGCACGCTTTGGGGACAGGGGAGAGCAGGGCTGTGCGGAGAAATACCACCTCAGTGGGAGTTCCAAGTGACATTGTGCTATTGGACATTACAGCTTTGTGATATTCAGTGGGAGCATGTATACTGGTGCTTTCCTCAACTGCTAGTCAGCTCTGTAGCCTAGTGGAGGGAGTGAGACTAGCCATGACCCTGCCTCCTCCTGTTCCTCCTTGCCCCTTGGGTTGAGCAAATGTGACTGGAAGGGAGGAGTAAAAAGCAAGGAATTTAGCAAGTACCCAGTTTCCATTTTCTGCCAGAGTGGTATAAAGGGGACTTCATGTAAATGGGAATCAGGCTTTAAGAGTTTAAGAGACAATGAATCCATGTCCTTAAATCCATCTATAAACACTTTTAACACAGAATAGAATAAAGTATCCTATCAGATTTGCTTCTATTCTTGCAGTGGATGATGGCAATGTTATTAATATGTTGATCATTTTAAAACTCCAGTTACTTAGCAGTGGAAACAGATACCTAATACGTACGGATGATATGATAGAAACAGTTTACAGCGAGAAAGGAGAAATTGTCAAAACCAAAGAACGACGACTCTTCATGCTGAATGATGTATTGATGTGTGCAACAGTGAGCGCACGGTAAGGCTCACTTCACACTGTTTGAACTTATCACTTGGAAACTTGACCGAAGGATGAATGGACTTTAACCATAGATACTAGTTTCTATACATTGCAATTGTAAATGTGCCAGTACTTTTGTTATAATTCTTATCTCCTGATTGCATTAGAAAGAACTAAGATAACCCATAGAAAAAAAGTACTCAGATAGAATCAATACATTCAGATATTGGTACGGAGTTGGCCTGTAGTGAAGATTTGATGACAGAGTGTCTTAGTGCACTAACTCCTCTACTCTGAAGACCTGAGCCTCGATCTTGACTTAGTCCTGATCTACACTACCATGGTCCATCAGTCTAAGTCACGCAACATCAGGTATGTGAATAATGTAGCTTATGTCAGTGTACTTAGATCTACTTACCTCAGTGTCTTCGCTATAGTGAGTTGATGGCAGACACTCTCTTGTCAAGTCTGCCTCTGCTTCTTGTTCTGGTGAAGTAACAGAGTTGACAGGAGAGCGCTAAACGGTTAATTTGTCACGTCTGTACTAGACGCAATAAATTGATCCCTGCTGGATTGATTATTGCTTGTTGATCTGGCGGGTAGTGCAGACATGCCTTTAGATCGGGATGGGTAATCATTTTTGATGGTGGGGGGGCAGTCCGAGAATTTGGTACGTGGTCAAGGGCTGCACTCTTCCATGATATTAATGGAGGAGGTGTGGGGTCTGGAATGGAGGTTGGGTGCAGAAGGGAGCTTGGGGTAAGGAACTGGGGAGCAGTATGGGGTATGGGATCTGGCAGGGAGTTTGGATGTAGGAGGGGGTTGTGACCTGGTGCAAGAGTCTGTGGTGCAGGAGGGGGTGCAAGATCTGGAAGGGGATATGAGTGCAGGATAGAATTCTGACCTGGAGCAGGGGAATAGGAGGGAGTGCAGGGTCTGGGAGGGGATTGTGATCTGGGGAAAGGGTGCGGGGGTGCATGAGTTTGGGCTGTGAGTTGGGGTAGAGGGTCTGGGAGAGGGTGTGGGTGAAGGAGAGGATTCTGACCTGGAGAACAGGTGCAAGAGGGAGTGCAGGGTTTGGGAGGGGGGATAGGTGCAGGAACAGGGGTGCAGAGGGTTTGGGATCCGTGGGGTAGGAGTGCCAAAGTGGAACAGAGTTTTGGGTTATGTGTGGTAGAGGTGCAGGGGGACAGAGGGTTGGGGGAAGGAGGAGCTGGGGTGCCAGAGGCAGGCTGAGGCTTGGAGGTGCTTACCTGGGCATCCCCCAGCTAGCATCCCCGCAGGTCTCTCAGCCACTTTCCCTGCCTGCCCTGTCCCCCACATGTGCTCAGAGCAGCCAGCTGCAGGGGCCATGCGTGCTGCTCTGAACACTGCAGGCCTGTGGGGGAAGAGGAAAGAGGTACTTCATGTGCTATCTATCCTTCAAACTGGCAGCTTCCATTGGTCAGAATTGGCCAATGGGAACTGGAAGATTGTGATGGGAGTGGGGGCTGTGAGAGAAGCCTCACTCCCCATCCCTCGATCTCGCAGCATTCAAAGCAGAACACATGACCCCTGCAGCCAGCTGCTCTGAGCACTGTGGGGAGTGGGTATGTGGGGAGCCTGGCTGATGCTCCCACTGGGCCACATGCTGGATCCGACAGCTTGGCCCACAGGCTGTATTTTGCCTGTCCGTGCTTTAGGTGATGGGTGAAAGTGAGTTTATATGAGCTCAGTCTGGTGTTGATTCCCTGTGTGCATTTGTGCACACACACAACTGAAATTTGGGTTTACTGCTTAAAAATTAAAAAAAGTGAAAGAAATGCTGCATCATTGGAGTCAATAACAAGGCTCCCATTAACATGATCTGCGCCACATTTTTACCACTGAAGGATTAAAATTGTGATGCTTAGAAAAAGATATCATTTGCATAGTGCTTTATGTCTTGTTGCTGGATATAACATGTACTTAGCCTATCAATTTCATGTGTGCCAAGGTCTCACACATTTTAATATGTTGGTTGTATTGTAATTTTTTCCCTTTATGTATGGGTGTATGCTGATAGAGAACATACAGACAGACCCTTTCTTTCTTTCTTTCTTTCTTCTAAAATGTGAATACCATAAAGTATTCCTTACCTATTTTGCTTATTGTAATCTTACTAGTGCTATCTTAAATGATATAAACAAGTGAAAAGTGACCTTTAATAACACCTTGCTCTTCAGACATTCACAAGCTATTATGCTATCAACCAGGAATTGTGATTGTTGTTCTTCTTTCCCTTTTATTCAGCTCTTCAGTCACACCTTTCTTATGATTCACTGAGAGAAAAATGTTTTCTTAATTTTGAGGCGTTTCTGGGTTTGCTATTAAGGTGACTGTTACATTAATCACAAACAATACTCCTTTTCCTGTGGGAGAGACACTTAGGACCCTGCTAAGTTGTCTGATTTGGTACACAAATACTGTGGTGATTTGTTATCACAGAAAAAGATGTCTTCTTGAAATGTACAGGGTTATTTTTTCTCTAGCAGTTCAGAATAGAACTTGTTCTCATACGTTCCCCACCCACGCCTTTTCCATAATAAAGTGTTTGTAAAGGCTTTACTCATGCCAGCAATAGAGTTTTCCACCTCCTTCCGCATTCCTTAAAGATAGATCCAGCTGCAAGCTGTGCATTCTGATCAGGATCCATACCATTGTGCAGGTTTGAGGTGTCCAGATCTGGAGACATTTTAAAACTAGAAAGGATCATTAGAATAATTTAGTTTGACCTCCTACAAAACACTAGCCATAGAATTCTGTTTATGATTCCTGCATCCAGTCCATATGTTCTGGCTGAGATAGAGCTTATATTTTATAATATCTTTTTCTATCTTCTAGTTTGCCTTACATACTGATATAGAGAGAGAATCTGGGAGAGGTAGTATCTTTTGTTGGACCAACTTCTGTTGGTGAAAGAGACACACACAGAGTCTTCTTCAGGTCTAGCTACAACAATAAGTCTCTTGATTCCAACAAAAGTGTGACTGCCCTTAGTTAGCTGCACACCTAACATCAGAATTGTGAGGCTGTTCTCAGTAACTTCTTTCCTTGATCTGTTATTTGGTCATTTCTAAATTCTATGCTTCAACTGTGCTTGCCTTCAATCAAACACATTTCTTTTAATGTCTCTCTTGTACTCTGTAATTACAATTATAGAGATCTGACCAAATGCATAAGAAAGAATGAATGAACCAAAGGAAAATGGGTATGTCACATTCTGGGGTTCAGTCCTGACTGTTGAGAGATTGTGTTACCACTTGCCCTGTAACCTTCGTTGGGTCACTACGATTTGTTGCTGCAGCTCCCAACCTGAGCCCCTGACAAACAACCAAACAGCATGCAGATCATGCTAAGTAACTGTGTGTGCAGCTAGCCAGCAATACTTCAGTCACACTCTAGAGTTACTACTTGCAGGGTGACCCCAACGCACTCTTCCATTTCTAATTTTTTCCCTATGTGTTCTGCATTGTCCAGCAGACAGTTCAGATATTAGAGGTCCTTTGCCCTTGTAAGGAATCAATATTTAACAGTTTGTTTTTTGATTGGAGTTACCCAAACAGTTCAGTTTAAACACAACTGGTTTAGTTTTGATTTAAAAATAACACAGGTTTTTTAACTACAGAGAGAGAGATTTTAAGTGAGTACAAGTATAAGGCATTGAAGTCAGAAACAGTTACATCAGAAATAAAGATAAAATGCTTTCTAGTGGCTAACACTAAACTAGACTTCATTCAAGATGAAATCCTCGCCACCAGCTCCCAGAAACATTGCTAACCAAAATCACAATACAGGATTCCCCAATTCCCAAAGTTAAAGAGCTGATTCCTTTGTCTTCTTAAGTGAAAGAGAGTGTGAATTTGTAATGTGTTTTCCTGAGGGTTACTCTTAGATAAAATTCCTTCCTACTGTGAGGATGGAGACATGGAGTCTTGTGATGAAAATAGTTTCCATGTTGTCGTCTGCTAAAATGCAGATCGATCTGTTCCCATTTCCAAAAAAAAATCACTTGACAGATGGTGCCAATTAATGTTGATAGCACCTGGCTAGAAGGATTAGTTTGCCTTTGAAGAACAGGTTTATTCTTCTCGTACATTTCAGTCCTAATTTAATTTTATGTGCATAACTTTATGCATAATCAAGCTCACAGAGAAATAACACTCAAGAAGTTTCTTCATCTCATTCCACTGCGGTGGAGGGTGAGATTGCAAAACAGGAAAGAGGATGATCTACAAAACCTCTCCAGATCTCTCCAGATTTGCTGGAGGTCAGGGCCATCTGTCCAGAAGTCCTGCACCTCACGACTGACTAACTTGTCAGCACAGGTCCAACAAAATCTTGCTTGCTTATTTTTTGTAAGATTGGCAAAGGAACTACAGTGCAAATAGTGTCTGCTTTCTGCCCCTCTAGCCAAATTTCTCCCATCCATGAAGCCTGATTTTTTTGGCACATCTGTTGATGGGATTCAGCAGGGAAGAGGAGACAAGGGTAATCTCCTTTTGCTCAAACACACCCCATGCATATTGCTGTGTTTTCTTCCTACTATTTATGGAAGCAGAAAGCAGAATCTGGCCCAGGATATGGAAAATATGTTGTCCTTTTTAAAAAAAAAAAAAAAAAAAGCAACTTGTGTATTACCCCAGTTGTGAGGGGAATCCCTATAAAAGGTGGAATTCATTGATAGGAAAGTATTGGTTTATTCCTGAGAATAACTTCAGACTAAACAGAATTGCAGTTTACACATTCCAGTACTTTAAAACAAACTAGGCTTTCATTTAATGGCACTGTGAAGCAGTTTTACTGTCATCAGACTTCAGTGTATTTATGCACTATTTACCTGGCATTGCTTGGATCCTTAACTCAAATACGTTTTGTTTTTCTTCATTTAAATCATTGTTTGGGGATGGAGCTGGGAATGCGGGGTTAAGTATGCAGGCTGTTTGAGGGAGAGAGGACAGCCCCAGCCCTCTCTCACTGCAGCAGCTTGGGGCCACCTGGGAAGCGCCTATTCATGACCACTGCAGCAGGCAAAGCCATGAGAGGGCTGCATGTCTCCCAGCTGGGGGATAGACACACAGACACACAAACAGACAAAGTTTCTGAAATATATAGTTGATAGCTGTCCCTTTCTTCACCCCTGCCCTCTGCTGGCCCAATGAGGTTATAGCTGTCCCAGTTCCCATTTTTGGCCCGTTGCTGCCCCCTGCGATCATTCTACAATTTAACTTTTCTCCTAAAATACCCACCCCCCTTTCCATTTTATGAGAAAAAACAAAAACAAATTCCAGGCACATCCTGTTGTCCTGGCACAACCAAACCCTGTCCTTGCTTCAAGTTATGATAAGAGGAAGTTGCATACCAAATTTGGTGCTCCTTGCTCTTACTATTTAGGAGGCGTTCTTGAACAAATGGACTCATGAACAGACAGCTAAACTGACAGATGCACATTTCTAAATAATATAGTACTAGTCCAGCCCAGGGGCTGCACAGGCCTCCTCTGCTAGTGCTCCCAGGGCCCAGTGCAAACCGAGGCCAGGGGGATTGGCCTGGGGTTGGGGGAGGTCAGAGGCCTTCCGCTGGTGCTCCTCAGGCCCATCCTTGTGGTAAGAGGGGGACTGTGGGGAAGGGAGGCCACTCTGGCCTGTTGGCATGGCCTTGCTTGGTGGCCCAGCAGTATTGGGGGGGGGGGGAAGGGGAGACTGCCTGTGGCTCCTGGGGGAGATCTGGACAGCGTAGCCCTGCCCCAGTGGTGCTTGGGGGAGGGGTGCCAGTGGAACTCCTCCTCCCTACTCCAGTGCTGGAGACAAGGACCGGGGTGAATGGTTTGGGGCAGGATGGCCATTTAACTGGGGCAGTAGATGGCAAGATGACAAACCCTGTCCGAAGCTGGCCACTCCCTTCCAAGTGGTCACTCTGCAGTACAGCTGTCTCCTGTACTTGCTGCCCCTAGTGGTGACTGTGCAGTATCATATCTCTCCAAACAGCTCCCTCCCTTGTTATGGAAAACAATTGAATTCTGGGCACATCCCCTTTTTCTGACACAACCAAACCCTGACCTTGCTTTAAGTTAGGATAAGAGGAAGTTGCATACCAAATTTGGTGGTCCTAGCTGTTGCTGTTTAGGAGGAGTTCTTGAACAAATGCATTCGCAGACAGATGCCTCTAATATATATATATATATATATATAGAGAGAGAGAGAGAGAGAGAGAGAGATAAATAATGAATTTGAACTCTTATGTTAAGGATATATTAAAGTAGTACTGATTATTTAAAAATGCCAACAAATGCAAATTAGACATCAGTTTGGGATTTTATGCCTATGGAATATAGTCAGTTTGATAAAGGTGACTGACTACAGATTATAGTTAAAATATTAAAATAGTGTGACATTTTTAGTTGTCATACCGTGGAAAATAAAGGTTTGTTTAATATAAAACGTCAGTGAGAACTGGTGGAGCATTGTCAAGGTAAGTGGAAAATTGTAGATTTTTCAGATACTCCCCATAAGTTACAAATTTCAGAGTATAAAAGGCATATTGCTAAAATTTGGGTTTGTCCCGTGGCCAGATTAATCCTCACCAGAGATTAATTAATACTTCAGAAATTCTCCATTAGTGGGAGGTGTTTTCTGAAGTGCCCAAACACCTATGAAATTTAATAATGCCATTATTTATCTCTGTTCTTTGCACTGCTTATTACTCATGTAGCACATCTTTAGAGTATATGTTTTTTTCATTTTGTGCTGTGCTCCACATATTTGGTTGTGACTCTGTCCTATTTTGTTTGGTCAATCATTTATGGGCAAGTTCTCTGAATTATGAACAATGGGGTTTTTTTTCCGTCTTCAGAGGAAAGAAAAACTTAAATGACATAGTTTTGTGCCAATGCAAGCTGAGGTCAGATGAGGCTCTAATGCTATTTGATCACTGGAAGCAGGGCATTCTCACTAGTCTTCTGAGCTTGAGGTAATGATAGGTAATCCCTTGGGTGATATATTTAGAGACCCTCCCTGTTGTGTGTGTTCTAGATGGCTTGCCAGAGCAGACTTGTGTTTATGTAGGTAGGCCTTGCATGGGGGAAGAGGTGTGTATAAAATGACACTACCATGAAAGACATACATGTGCTCATAAAATCAACTATTTATGCATCTTCCAGCTCTTCATATGAAGGCAGTGGCATCATGGCAGCTGGCCTAAGATATTTATTAAAATGGAGTGTGCCACTAGGACAAGTGGCAAGTGATAGAATACGGCAGCAGTGAAGGCCAAGGAGAGAACTGCAGATTCCCACCTCAGCACTCGGCCGAGAATGTCATTAACATTAAGCCAAGTAAGTGACAGGCAACATTATTGATGGATTGTACATTCTTATTAAGCCCCTGATTCAGATGTGCATGGGTAATTGAAAGCAAAAACAAAAGTGGTGTGTGTGTGTGTGTGTGTGTGTGTGTGTTCTTGCATTATATACAATAGTTTATAAAAAAAAATCTAAAAATGCAGGAAGTTCTAATCAGGCTTTTGATTTACTATACGACTCCCCTTTATTTGTGCCCCTCTGCTGATTATGATTGTAAAATGCAAGACACCAGACTTTTCTGGGTTGTCCTGCAGCCTCCCTGATTCAGGGCCTTTAAGAGCTTTGTTACCCCCCCTGAGTACAGATCTGTAAGAAGATCATGGCTGGTAGGGGAGAAGATCCCTCCAGAGGTGATTGTGAAACATTTCTGTAACTATTCAGTTCCTGCCCTGCCCTGAGACAGAGGCTCATTTAAAAGCTGGGAAAGAGGGGAGGCACAGAGCATGAGTACTCCATCTGGGGCAACAAACAGGCAGTCAGGAGACACTGTATCCCAAAGAAGCACCTGACCAGCACCTCCAAAACAGAGCTTGTCTGGAGAGAGATTACGGTGGGGGAGTGGGTCCATAGCATTTGGCAGTGGGGGATAAAGAGTTGACATCCCTGCAAAGATCCTTCCCACAAGGGGAAATTGTTCTGTTTATTCTGGAAAGGGACAGGCTCCACAACCCTTCCTCTTCCCTTTGCCCCCCACTACTGCTGGATGCAGAGCCGGTCCAAGCTACGGGCTAACCGGGCTACCGCCTGGGGCACCCCATTGTAGGGGTGCCGCGAGATCCGATGCATGCGCTGGCGCTCAGCGCTGGGCCGGGCGCACGAATGGCTCGGGCCAGCCATAGTTGGATGTTATTGTAACCCACAGATGTTAGTGCACATACAGGTTTACAGTAACTGCTACATTCTCCATAACCTTAGCAGCGGTGAAAGAAAGGGCTGAGAATACACATGGGCCTTCTTGGAGGGGCTTATTTGCATGAGTTCCTATTTGAGCAGCCCAGAAATCCTACCTGCTGAGCCAGATTTCATTAGGAGTCCATATAGCTTGGTAGCCTGTTGCTGACAGTTGCTAGTGCCAGGTACTTCAGAGGAAGGTGCAAGATTTACTGTGGTATAATGGGATAATCCGCTTATAGGGGAATCTGCTTCCTAACTTCATTTAAAAAAGTGATCTCATGCCCTGAAGTTTGTGTTTATTTCCCTTATGAACAGTTTAGCGTGCATCCTATCTGTGCCAACTGTCCAAAGGATTGGTCAGCCTGATACACAACATGTAAACTGGTTTCAGGTGTCAAGTCTTTCTGCATGCCATAAATGATTTGCTTGTCCTGTATTTTTCTTGGATGCATTTATTTTAAGATCATTTCTTTTTGCATCCAAGCCCCTTGCTGTTAGCTGGCAGTGCTCCCTATTGAGTTATTCAAGAGCTGTGGTTTAAAGCAGTTTCAGTAGTGAATCAATGCACTTATTTAATGTCACTCTCTTGGCTTTTGCTTCATGCCATTCACTAGAGTTGTACCTCAGAACTGGGATCAATCTTAAATACATAGCACCTTCTGGTGCAAAGGTAGCAGAGTTATCTTGATCCTTCCTCCTAAATGATTCTAGGTAAAATTTTCAAATGTGCCTAAGTTACTTGGGAGCCAAATGGGACTTAGTCCCCTATAGCCCTAACTGTATTTTCTGTGGAATTAGGTACCTGAATATCTTTGAGGATCTGGGCCTAAGTGCCTGTGTCACTTTTGAAAATGGGACTTGGACACTTTTGAAAATGTTACTCCCTGTGTTATACCAGTGGGCTCAGGGTCTGTCCTACTTTGCTGATTATAAGCCTCACGCTTAGCTTAGCGGGGCATTGATTAGGTAAGTGCTAAATTCTACTTACGTTTACTTCATTCTCCTACCCACCATCCAAACAGGGTAACTTTACATGAAAGAGTATAGGAAGTAGCACAGATAGAGGAAAGAGATAAAAGGAAAAAGACAGACTAGAAGTCCTTTAAAGGACTGTCCCTTTAAAGAATGGACATTTGGTCACCTTACTCAGGGTAGATCTGTGCCAGCCCCAGTGTAGGTTAGATCAGCCTGGAGCAGGAATACCTAGAGGAACTGTCTCTAAAGGAAGAAATGGGGAAGGAATACAATGAGTCATAAGGTCCCTTTCGAGTGGGAAGCATGGGGCTGCCAGCTATGGTTTTGCTTGCTGTTCCTGGCCAGATGCAAATAAATATATGAGTCCTCATAAGCATCTTATCTTTCCTTCCCAAAGAATGAGCACCCCATTAAGCTAATCAAACATAATCAGAAACCATGAAAGAATCATAGAATCCTAGAACTGGAAAGGACCTCGAGAGGCCATTGACTCCAGTCCCCTGCCCTCATGGCAGGACCCAAGCACTGTAGATCATCCTTGATAGGTGTTTATCTAACTTGCTTTAAAGTATCTCCAATGCTGGAGATTCTACAGCCTTCCTAGGCAATTTATTCCAGTGCTTAACTACCCTGACAATTAGTAAGTTTCTCCTAATGTCCAACCTAAACCTTCCTTGCTACAATTTAAGCCCATTGCTGCTTGTCCTATCATCAGAAGTTAAGAGAATAATTTTTCTCCCTCCTCCTTGTAACACCCTTTTAGGTACTTGAAAGCTGCTATCATGTCCCCTCTCAGTCTTCTCTTTTTCAAATTAAGCAAACTGAATTTGTTCAGTCTTCCTCATAGGTCATGTTTTCTAAACCTTTAATCATTTTTGATGCTCTACTGTGGACCTTCTCCAATTCTCCATATCTTTCCTGAAATGTGTTGCCCACAACTAGAAACAGTACTTCAGTTGAGGCCTAATTTGCGCAGAGTAGAGGAGAATAATTACTTCTCGTGTTTTACTCACAACATTCCTGTTAATTCATCCCTGAATGATACTTGCTTTTATTTGCAACAGTGTCAGACTTTTTACTCATATTTAGCTTGTGTTCCACTATGACCTCTACATCCCTTTCTGCAGTACTTCTTCCTAGACAATTACTTCCCATTTTCTGTGTGTGAAATTGATTGATTCTTCCTAAGTGGAGTACTTTGCATTTGTCCTTATTGAACTTCATCCTATTTGCCTTAGACCATTTCTCTAGTTTGTCCAGATCATTTTGAATTATAACCCAATCCTCCAAAGCATTTGCAACCCTCCCAGCTTGGTATCATCTGTAAATTTTATAAGCATATTCTATATGCCATTATGTAAATCGTTGATTAAGATATTGAACAGAATTGGTCCCAGAACTGATCCCTGCCGAACCCACTTGTTATGCCCTTCCAGCATGACTGATCTGGCCCGTGGGCTGGAATTTGCCCACCTGTTTTAAGGAGTATCCAAGTACTAGGCCTTTTATGAATTAATTCTTTGTTTTAGTATTTTATGTTTTTTTATGTGCTAAACAACTCATGTTCAGAGTTTCTTGGATGATCTTTGTGAGTGAGTAGATTTGTTTGTGGGTTATTTTCTGCCTTATTGGTTTGTTTCTCTTTCTTGGTCCAATGGGTTTTTTAAGATGTTGATTGTACATTGGACTCAGTGAAATCTTATTTGGGTTTAATTTAATAAAAGGGGTGAAAAATAGGTCCAATTCGCTTAATGAAAAGTGTACAATAAGAGTAAAAAGATGTCACCCATCACTCTTGTCATAAACAAGGGGATGGGTCAGAATGCAGTGGCTAGGAGTTACTGATTTTTGGTGTACTCTTAATGCAGAATAGATCTCTTTCCAAAAGATATGAATGTCCTGGGCTAAATCCCTTATATTGACCAAATCCAGAATAGTCCCCTGCATAACCAATTTAACAAGGGGAGCAAGCTACTTTAACTTACACATTCTTCCCTCCATGTGTAGAGGCACAAGCAATATTGTCAGTATAGAATCATTGTTCTTTAGGGGAACTTATGGGCAAGTGTCAAATTTTATGTGGCTTGGGTTTACTTGACCTTTAGCAATTGGGATTCCAATCTGGCAGATTGCTTGCTTTTGTGGTGATGAATCTGCGATGTCACATTACTGCTTGGTGCTGCAGAAAGAGAGGCTATTTGGGAGCTTGTCACAGCTGCTTGATTTTGAGGGTTAGGGTGACCATATTTGCCTATGCTGACACATGGGACACATGGTAAAATTACTCATATTCAAGCAAGCTGAATGGCAATTAATTAGAACTAAGCAGTACAAATGTTCAAATTAAGATCAAGTTGACTGAGCCCCTGTTAAAAAGAAATACTGAGTAGTTGGATTATTTTTACCTTCTTATTTTTAAGGCTTCCAGGTTCACAGAGGGAAGGGGTGACACATACACGCATATTAACAAAAACACACATGGGAAGAGGTCACCACCACCCCATATATCGTTCTCACGTAGGGAGTGGTGACCAACTGACCCAATCCTCCCTGCTTGGGGCTCTCCACTATCCACGGTACCTGGCGCCACATCTTCCTGAGGCAACATCTGTGTGGAGTGCACACAGGGTCACAAGCCCCTTGATTGCTGCCAGAGTTCATGCCAATATGTGACCAGCAGCAGCCTTTTGGCACTGTGCAGGAGAAAAGGGGAAAGAAGCAGCTTTCAGCTGCAGGGAAGGAAGGGGGGAAAGGCTGACCTGGCTTATGTCTTTGCAGGGTTCATCTCTTCTTCTTCCCTCAGGAAACAGCTTTTCCCTTCCTACCTGCTGAGCGTCAAAAAGCACCTAACACCTCCCGGCTGCTGCTAATCACCAACATAACCCAGTCGTGTCTTATCCTTCAGCTACAGTGCAGGCAGGAAGGGGTTAAGTTGTAAGAATGCACTGTGCACCAGGGCCCAGAGAACCGGACTGCAGAGCTTCAGAAAACCTGTCCAGAAAGGTGGCTCAGCAGAGAAGGGTGCGTAGGGGATGGAGCAGCCCCATGCTTCCTGGGGCCAGGACGTAGTGTGTGAAGAGGATGCTAACTGCCTGCCCCAGTGGCTGCAGTGGAGCCTACATGTTCATGACTTGAACAGACTGGAAATTGCTTCCCTACCAGTTCCCCTGAGCTTAGCTGAGGGGTAGAGAGACTTCTCCATACCAGCGCTGAGTGGGGCTTTGCCTGAGACAGTGAGGGAAAGAAAGAGCCTGCCAGCCAGGCTGTTGGTGAGCGGAGTGCTCTGACCAGGGGCTGGTTCTCCGCACAGCACTGGAAGTAGGATGCATCCTGTTGGGGATATGAAGAAGCAGCAGGGCTGGGGGGGTTGAATTGGCAAAGCAGGGAGAGGACTGCAAGAGAGGAGCACCAAAGAAAGCATCAGCAGGACAATGGGTGGGAAGCAGAAGTGACATATAACTGGATGCCACCAGAAGGCTACCCACACTCACCAACCACCACAGTTTTCAGAGCAGAGCCAATGCTGGCCGAAAACAAGGTGGGGAGGGGAGCTGGGTCTTGCTGTCCAAGAAGAGGCACACAGCAGGGACTGCATGGATGGACCAGTAGGGGGAGCAGCTGGCCCTCCATATTGCAGCTTTGCCTGACTACCAGTCTTGTACCCTCACACCCATCCTCAGCCACTGGAGGCTTCTGCTCTCTGTTGGTGGATGGACCACTGGTGAGAAAGGATCCAGCCAGCAGTAGAGCCCACCAGTACTGATGGGAGGGAAAAGACAGAAAATATGGGACAATTTTCCCATTAAAAAAAAAAAATAGAGACACTTGCAGGGGGGGGCTTAAATAAAGGACTGTCCCTTTAAAGAATGGACATTTGGTCACCTTACTCAGGGTAGATCTGTGCCAGCCCCAGTGTAGGTTAGATCAGCCTGGAGCAGGAATACCTAGAGGGACTGTCTCTAAAGGAAGAAATGGGGAAGGAATACAGTGAGTCATAAGGTCCCTTTCAAGTGGGAAGCATGGGGCTGCCAGCTATGGTTTTGCTTGCTGTTCCTGGCCAATTGGATCATTAAAGACATACAGTAGACTATCACCCAGGCAACGGCACAATTTATTTTTGGCCACACAGCTAAAAATTATCTGAGATTTTGAAAGAGGGAAGGAAATGTCCACCTCTCCGGGGTGACCCCATACAATGCTGAGCACGCTGTCAGAACTCAAGAAATAATAATACAATGAGGGAAATATTCTAGCTATTGTGTATTATTGGAGAAAATTCGGTGCTATTTTATTTTTGCAGATACACATGTGGTGGTGAGGCTTGTAGTTTAATCCCAGCTAAGTTATATATTTTCTCTCTTGGTGAGCACATTTTTGAGGATATATTCATATCGCACCACCATCCGTTTGTGGTTTAGATCTCTGTTGTTTGTATTTGTTGTTACGTTAAATAGCAAGATCATGTCAAAATGCAGACGTGACTCCTCTACTGGGTTTCCTTCTGCTTTCTGCAGTGGGTTTATGTATGTCTCTGAGGGTTACCATGGAAACAGATGTGGGTGTGAGTTTGGCTATACTGGATACTTTTCTTTGTGTTAGTGTCTTGGAGGATATAAAACCCCTTGTAGCATTTTCATCTGACATGACAGGAAGGTTCCTTTTGAAAGCAGAAATAATACAACTATGAGAGCTGCAGTAGAAAAGGCTGATTTTGAACAGTGAGTCTAAAAGGGGAAAAATTTAAAAATGAAAAAATCAGAACACCTGTCTTGTCAACTCCTTCAAGTAGGACAACTGTAATAGACTGTCCAGCAAAAATGAGGCAAGATGTAAAAAATACTTCATATTTCTGGATGGTGGCAAACTTGTGGATGTAATGATGTGGTCTAAATTACTTTGTTAAAAAGGCAGGGACTCCTGGCAATGTTCCCTCAATCTAATCTTTTCCATCCATGTGCAGAATAAATTTTTATGTGCACTGAGGCAGGTGTGAATGTGCACCACCAGTAGAAACAAAAACACCTACCTGTGAACACTTTGCTGACCAACTGGACAGCATTTGAATATCTCTGGGGTGGACGCACAAGGGCACCGCTTATAGGGAACACTGCCCTGGGCCATTCTGCCCTGCAGCTCCTCCTGGCATCCTGAAAAGGAGGAGCAACAACTGAACTATTGCAGCAGCAGCAGCTCTTTTCCTTCCTCCTAAGAAAATAATGTCCTCCAGATTTTGCTCTGCTCATAGCCACAATTCCAGCTGTTCTGCTCATGGCCCTAGTTGGTGTGTGGTGATACAAACCTGTGTCCACCATTGCAGGCTGCAATATTGGTGAATTTTGGTCCAACTTTCACCAGTGTAGATTGAAACTCCCAGTTGTTTACTCTCACCAGTGCACTACTTTCCTTCATTCAATTTGGCAAAATGCAGCTTCTCTGAGTAATATTTCTAGCATTTCAGAAAAGGTAGAATGTTTTATATTCCTGAAACCTCATTCCTAATACATGAATGACTTCTCACTTCCTTTTAAAAAGGTCTGCCTTTCCTCGTTGCTGTTACATAATCTCACACACTAAGGACCCAGTGCTGCAAACGCTAACACACACATTTACGGCTACAAGAAATCCCATTGATTGTAATGGGGCAGTGAACATGAGTAATGTGACTTGCCAGAGCAAGGCTAGGTCTAAACTACATCCCTCTTTTTGAAAGAGGGATGTAAATTAGGCAGATCGAAAGTGCAAATGAAGTGGGGATTTAAATATCCTGTGCTTCATTTGCATAATTGCGTCACAGAGTTCTTTTGGAAAAAAAACAACCCTTTTTCGAAAGATCCTGTACTCCTCAAAAAAAATGAGGGCATTTTAGACATGCCCCAAGTGATTGTTGAGTGATAATTTTGTGTTCACTGTCTATCTCTAGTGTTAAGCTCTGTCACATCTTGTGCATGTGGAGACAGCTCTCCAGTGTTCCCATTTATATTCCATGAGAATGAAGGATTAGACTAGCAGTGGGCAACCTAGGATGATAGTGAGTGGGCCACATGAGTGGCCCTCCTTCCTCTCAGTGGGGACGAGATTGTCATAACCAAGATGGTCTCCTGGAATAGGGTTGTTTTGCTAACTGCGTTAAATACCTAGAATTTGTGGGGTATGCTGATGGAACTGTAGCAGTGCTCTGATTGGATGCAGGGGGAGCACATGGTCTCACAATGTTGTGTGCAATCAGCATGCATCTCACTTCACATACTCTTGCTTTACGTGCATAGCACTTTAGTAATACCAGTGGGGGAAAAAATGCTGATGAAAACAAGCAGAAACTGACAACTGCACATGGGCAATGGTAAACAAAATGTCTCATGGGCCACACATAGAACCCTGGAGGTCAGGACATTAGCTTGGGACTTGGGTAGGGTTCCCAATGGTCTAGTTGCAGAAAACGCAACATCCTTGTACCACCCTCTGTTCCCATTCCACAAGGCCACACTGCTGCTCTGCCACTTCTCTGGGGCCCTGTCCCCCCTCCCTCCATCCCCCCTCCCTCCATCAGTTGCTGTCCCCCATGCTTGATTACATGCTCATTTTCATTGGGTTGTAGCTGGGGGCTAAGGTACAAAAGAGGCTTCAACTTTGGCTTGGGGCTACTATAAGATGGGTGCATAACTGCCTGGTTAACCATTCTCAGAGAGTAGTTACTAATGGTTCCCAATCATGCTGGAAGGGCATAACAAGTGGGGTTTCACAGGGGTCAGTTTTGGGACCTCTTACCCACCCCTGCTCCTTGCCAATATTGGCAAGGAGCAGGGGTGGGTAAGAGGCGTCCAGCGGGTCGGATCCAATTGCTATGCTGTCTGGGTATGGAGGAGAAAGCTTTGTGCGCTTTCCCCACCCGGTAGCAAAATTCCTCAGCTCCCATTGACCAGTTTCTGGCTTACAGGAGCTGAGAAATGTTGCTGAAGACAGAGTCAACAAATGAAGCCTCCTCACTCCGCCCTTACTCTCTCCCTCCCTCTCTGTGATGAAACACAGCCACGTGGAGCAGCCCAACACTCCGACAGGGATCCTGTCTCAGGTTCCTGGAGAGTGCTGGTTGGGAGCTACCTAGGTAAGCACCTCCCAGCTAGAGTCTGCCTCTGGCACCCCACTTCCTCTTTTCCCCCCAACTACCTGCCACAGGACACCACCCAAATCCTCTGTATTCCCTCTCCCCACCTCCTCCAGGTCACAAGTCCCTCCCAGACTCTGCACCCCCTCCTGCACCTCTCTCCCAGGCCAGAATCATAATTTGTGGCCAATGTGAGTGGTGGGAAGTGGCGTCCTAGTCTGCGATGCTTCCTGCCACTTGCTGGCTGACAGCGTTTCACAGCCAACAAGGGCAGCGATCCTCCGATACCTGTGGAGGCACAGGTAAACATAGAGGCAGCAGTCTGCCAGGGACTAAACCTGTGGCTGCTGTTTTTTTATTGCCATCCCTGATCTAGATGGTGCTTGGGCATTCTGCCAGGGCAGGGGACTGGACTTGATGACCTTTTGAGGTCGCTTTCAGTTGTAGTATTCTATGAGTCTATGGCCTGGCAGTTTGGTGTGCTTTCTCTGCCTGCAGCCACCGCCCCCACAGCTCCCGTTGGCTGTGTGCAGTTCCCATTGGTTCAGAAAGAGTCGGCGCTCGCGACAGGAGCAGTGTGTGGACCCCTTGTGGCTGCCCCTACGCCTAGGAGACAGGGAGATGCTGGCAGCTTCTCAGGAACTGCACAGAGCTGTTCAGGTTCAGTAAAAACTGTATCATCTGGCATCCTCGGGGATTAGGACGTTCCAGTTATCTAAAAATTCCGGTTATCTGAGGGTCCCATCAACCTAGGAAAAACCAATGGACAATAATAGTAAAACTCAAGTTTTTAATATTGGTAGTTTTGTAGTGTGAGGCAGTTGGACTCACATTTCTGTTTTGAGTTTAAAAATGATTAGTACGTCTTAAATAAATAAATTGTTAAGCCAATCATGATAAACCAAGCCAGGCCTGTGCGCCTGAAGATGTGACAGTATTGTGGCTGGGGGCAATGCCGGTTAACAAAGTTTTCTGGTTAATAGAGTGCCTGATAACAAAGGTTTCACTGTACCTTGCCTGCTCTGCTGCATGCAGCCAACCAGACTTTAAGAGACTGAAGCTGCCAGTGTCCCTTTTCAAATGAATGTTCCTTCTTGAAAACTGGACAGCTGGGGCAACCCTAGACTTGAGTGGCTCAGGTTCAGTTTCCTAGCTCTGCTACAAACTTCTTGTGGGACTATAGACATCTCTCTGTGCTTCTGGATAACAGTATTTCCATACTTCATGGGTGTTGTGAGAATATATATATAAATATTGAGAGATGCTTTAGGCCATATAAGATGAAGAGGGTGTTTTGTATGATTGAGAGTGGGTAATCCAATACCATTTTAATGAGAAGGCTCTTTGTGTTGTAGGGTGATAGGGATTCTTTTTGTCCCAGATGTTCAAGGGGTTCACCTAACCTTTGACCAAGAGATTCACAATTTGGGTGTACTGTGTGCTTTTGGAATCCCAAGTTTTGTTGGTGGCCAAAAGAACCTACTTTCATCAGCTTCTCATAATAGGTTTGAATCCTTTTTCTTTCCAAACTAGCGCTACCTAGACTGGATACTCCACTGTACTCTATTTGGAGTTGTATTTGAAGACCACTCCAAAGCTGCAGCTGGTACAGACCATACTGTTTAGCCAAAAAGATGTATTACACATTTTTAAATCAGCATGACATCCTGTTCACTGTAGAGTCCAATTGTAGATGTTGACTCAGATCTCAGTTTTGTGGCATGAAGGTAGGGAGAATTTGAACCACAATGGTTCAAATTCACCCCTGTTTTAAATCTACTGAGATGATTAATTTGGCACAGCATGTTTAAGTACAAGGGACCTTTTATATGATATGATAGAAAATCTAGTTCTATGTCATGAAGTATAAACTGAAATTATATTGGATTATTTATAGACATTTTCTTTTATTTCAAAAGGAACTGTATGCAAATTGAATCCATATTAATAGTTTAGAAGCTTAGTTAGATTCTACTTCATAAGTAAACTTTATGTTTTAGATTGAAGGGAGGTAGTTGCGTAATTTTGTTGTTATAAAATTCCACTTAGCTGGTAAAATGTTGCTTTTAAAACACACGCGCGACAGAGCAATCCATGGAAACAGTAACATTGTGTGTTACTAAACTGAAAGACACACATACAATGACTATTGTTGTGATGTGCAGATGTAAAGAACTTTGCTTCCATAAGAGAATGTTCAGGAACTTTTTAGTGCAATGTCTAAAAATAAAATCTCATTTGCTTTGTCCCTAGCTTTAACATTAATAATGAATTTTCAGAGCCAGGGAATTAGAGAGACACAGCTGACTATTTTGACCTACCTTTTTTTGGGTGTATTTTAATAGTAGAGAGTGAATGAGGGTGACTCTTTAGGGAGTGAGAGAAGGGCAGGAATTTGTTGTTGGCTTTTTAGATGATTGGAATGTTGTTAAATAGGTCATTCCCTTTATAAGTGAAGAACACCCAATACTTAACAATGGGTGCCAGTGTCTGTTTCCAAACATATACCAACATGTATGTAAATATTACATATTACATCCTTTCCCTAATCCTAATGATCAGTAGTAGAAATAGCTGACATATCTGAAATCACTGGGTAAAAGTCTTGTCTTTCTTTGCCATTCCCTTCCATGTAAATAATTGTACCAGACTTTTACTTTATTGTGGAGGTGTATCTATCTTAAATGCACAAGATCTTCTGAATTCCTTGCAGCTGCTATATTTATTCTCTATGTCTTGCTTCCCCACCTGTGGAACACCTGTAGAAGCAGGATTTTGTGCCTGGGTATCAGTGGGGTGGGGGTGTCTGAGGTCCAAAACCTTGGGACTTCACCATAACAGTTTCAGTTTTTTCCTTTGATAATTCCTACTCATTGGATGCAGTGAACAGACGCCAGTCTCTCAGGGCATAACACTAACTCTACAGCAAGATCCAAGTCCTTCCCAATGCTAGGGTTACTCAGACATCCTTAAATGGAGCTGAGGACCCTTAGGCCCATCTGCTTCCTGCTTAAATCTGCCAGTCATTAAAAATGTAAAACCAAAAAAACTGCATATTGTCTATGAAAATGTTCACAGGAAGGCCATTTTTCATTAAACAAAAAGTTTAGAATGAAAAGTATGAAACATTTCCAGGTATATTCAAGTAGTGTAAGCATAACATTGCTGCATCTTTCCCAAGATGGAGCATCTTAGCTCAAACCTGAGATCTGAGCATCCCCTAACTAAGCCTAAACCTCGATCTAAATTTTGCTGAGAGCCCCCATTGTCTGTCATGAGTTGAACTACAGTTCTGGATCAGAACACCTTTGGAACTGGGTTAAACAGAAATCTGGATTCAAATTTTGTGACAAGTGTACATGTGTGTGTTATTCCTTTAGAGTACAAAAATCTATGTTAGTTTGGATTTAGTAATAGTTTTCCCTAAGAGAGTAATTTTGTCTACATCAGAACCCTTTAAAACACAAATTCTCCCCAGGCCTCAGTTGATTTTCCATGTTCAAAATCACATTTATATCTTCTCTAATTTTCCTCACCCTTATAGTGTTGGATTTTTGTGAGTTTCAATATGCTGCAAGCAGATGGCTCAGTGGGAGGAAGCAATAATATGTACACTTGCCTTCACAATCCAAGCCACATCTGGCATGTCAAATTTTTGGCCTGACAGACTTTCCAGGATCATTTAAAGCTGGCATCACCTTCACACTTACAATTGACTTTGTATTGTATTGCAATAAAATAGTATAATTATAGTCAGGAAAATATCCCATTTTAATTTTGTCTTTTGTATTTAACAGATGACTATTTATTATTAAATCCAGTTTCAGATTGGATTTTTATGGTCAGATTTTGAAGCAACTGTGGGTGCTCTTTGCCTCTCAAAAAAGCCACTTTATTTTTTATAATAAAGTTGAGCTTTTCTTAAGCATTATTTTCCTTCTTGTGTTTTTACTTCATGTCATTATATCTGCTTATGTACTGAGTGCATGAAACTAAAGTAATTAATATAATCAGACTCACATAGCAGCTTGTCAGAAATTGTTGTTTTGCAATATAAGACATAACCAGGAGTATTTTCACTAACAATCTTTGGCTCCAATGTGAGATGTGATACACAAATATTTGTATAAACATTCACACTATTCAGGGAATACTGAATATAGCTTAGAAATGTATAAAATGATATGCAAATAGATTTGATTCTTCTTGATTTTTTCAAATAAAAACAATACATTGATTTTTCTTGAAAGTAGCATAAATGTATCAGAAATGATTAAAGGCCAGATTGTGAACACTCCCACTCCAGTAGAAGTCAATTAACTATATATACAAGTAATTGCTCACTAATGTCAATAAAGATTAGGTCTTAAAAAAGAATGGCACGGTGGGGTGATCTGCTCAGGTCCATATTATCCAGAAGTCTTTGCAACACCCCAGGATACAGCATACCATACAAAATGTATTGCACGGTTGCTGTGGAGAACAGCAGAAAGGGAAGCCAGACAGAGGAGTCCCCAAGGAGCAGCTGGCCTGTCAGTGCATGTTAATGTAGTGGCTGCTGTGCTACCCATCACAGGGAAGGAGCTGCAGCAGCCTGCTGTGCTCAGTGGAGGAAACCATGTGCTGGCTGCCTGGTGTGTGAGTGTGGTGGGGCTGGGAGAGACGAGGCATGTTAGGGGGCAGAAGCTACAGAGTTGACTGAGGCAAGCCAGCTGTGTGATTGGGAAAGGTCTGCAGTGTCAGGGGCAGCCTCAGACCAAATGGCACCCCAGGCAAAGAGCTTCTTCAGTGCCTCTCCCCCCCTCCTTTTGTTAAACTTCTGAATACCTTATTTTTCATTGCTTTGTAACCCGTTTCACAATTTTGATGCATGATCTGCATGCATAGTTTATCCCTGTCATAGAAGATGATAAATGTGCACTGTAGGATCTGTAAATCTATTTTTTCATGTCGTATATAAGCAAATAAAAAAATCATTTCCTCTAAGCTTATAGAAACTTTTTAATCTTAAGGAAAACTGAAAGGTAGTAACATCAAGAAATTTAACTGTGCACCTACAAAGAGTGGTCCGGTATTAAATAGTGACAGCCTTAGAAATGTTCCTCCTCATCTTCAGAGCCATCCCTAGAGAGGTATAGGGGCTGAGGCAACCCCCCCCTGCCCTTCCACTCCAGGCCCCATCCATGCCCTCCTTTTTCCCACCCCACCTGCTCTCACTACATCCCTTCCTTCAAGACCCATTTCCCGTGTGACACAGCCCAGGAGATTAGCAGGGGGGCCTGGTGCTGGCAGAAGGGGCCAGGCCCACTGTCACACTCACCGATGGTGGCTAGAGGAGGAACAACCCAGGTCGCTCCACTCCTCTGACTCCCAGCTGTGTTGCTCCACTTCCTGCCACCGCTGGTCAGTGCAGGGGCAAATCTACCCCTTCCCACAAGCCCCCGTCCCTGAGAGACTTGGTAGGGAGTTAAGAAGATAGGAACATAAGAATGGCCATACTGGGTCAGACCAAAGGACCATCCAACCCAGTATCCTGTCTGCCGACAGTGACCAATGCCAGGTGCCCCAGAGAGAGTGAACCAAACAGGTAGTTGGGAGAGCAGAGTGGGTCACTCTGCTTCCTGCCGCCACCGATTATTACAAGTTATTGTGGTGTATGTTTCATGCTTTTTGCTGTTAAACTCAGGATTTGGGCAAACAGGTTATAATCCCCAGTTTGAGGAGACATGCTCATGTTAGCTCTGATAGAGCTAGTGTGTTACACGTAGAGTGCAGCAGTGCCAGTGTGAATGGAGGGAGGGGTTGTAAAACAGTTGTCGATTAGTTGACTACGCAATAAATCTAGGCTTATTGGGTAGTCTAGTCGGCTACTCACATTCCTCCCCCTTCCCCTCACTGCCTCTACATCAGAGGCAGCACGGGTGGGGAGAGAAGCAGGAGCCGGTGCTGGGGGGAGCCGGCCAAAAAGCCAATTCCCCCCAGGACCATCTCTGTGGTGCCGCTCCCCCCCCCACCACCACCACACATACTTGCCGTGGGCAGAGATTGCTCTGACAGCAGCCCCGATAGAGGCAGCTGTGTGTGTGTGTGTGGGGGGGGAATCAGGGGAAGCTGCTCTGGCAGCAGCTGCTTTCCACGAGGGGTCCCAGCTCCCCGCTGGGACCCCCATGGACAGGGGCTGATGGACGCAGCGCAAGCTGGGACTGAGCTACGCCAAGTCCAAGAGCTAGTCCCGCTGTGGCTCTGCAATTTAAATGTAGTAGGAACCGGGCTGCATGTGCACCCGGCTCTTACTACATTTAAAGTGCGGAGCTGCAGTGGGGTTAGCAACTTCTGAGCACCTTCCCTTATTGACCAATCGTGTAGTTGATACAAATTGTATCTATTACACGATTACCCAGTTATCCGCCTCT
The DNA here is from genome assembly GCA_019425775.1 of Rafetus swinhoei. Lineage (NCBI taxonomy): Eukaryota > Metazoa > Chordata > Testudines > Trionychidae > Rafetus > Rafetus swinhoei. The sequence goes on from CM033440.1 coordinate 38,998,481, forward strand.
TAACATCCTTATTCTGAATATATAGTAAGGATGTTAAATTGCGATTATCTGGCTAATTGTGTAGTTGATACAATTTGTATTGACTACATGATTAGTCGATAAGGGCCTCTCTGCAGAGCTGCAACTGGGGGAGCTCCAGGAGCCGGCTTGAGCTGGGACCGAGCAGTCCCAGCTCATGCCAGCTCTGGGAGCCACCCACAATGGGGCTCTCACTACATTTAAAATGCTGACGTGCAGCATCCTGGACCAGCGCGAGTCAGGAATGCTCGGTCCTGGTTCACGCTGAATCCAGCAGCCCCTGTTTGTGATGGACAGCTCTGTCCGGCACCGGCTCCTGTTCGCAGCAGACACAACTGGCTGTGGACAAGGGCTACTGCTGGAGCGACCTCTGCCCACAGCAAGCCTCAGCCCACTGTGGGCAGAGGGTGCTTCGCAGCAGCCTCCCCGTCTTCCTCCTGCTGCCTCTAATAGAGGCAGCAGGGGGGAGGGGACAAGTAGTCGGTACTCCACTCAGTAGTCAACTGGTTGACTACTCGCTAGTGTCTCTGATGAGCACTTACTCATGCAAATAGCCACAGCTGCTGCAGCTAAACTCTATTTTCAATACTGTAGGTAGATGAGAACTAGTGCGAGCATGTGTCCTTGAGCAAGGAATCACACCCTTAGCTCCAAGTGCAGACATAGCTTTAGGGTCAAATTCTGGCTTTGTTGAAGTCAATGACAAAACTGCCACTGATTTAAATGAAGCAAAGATGTTACCCTTATTCTGTAGGTAGTGTAAAAAGCACTTGCCTCCGTAGCCCATATATAGGAGTATTGAATACAGTCTGCTGTGTCTTTCTCCCCATGCACATCAATGTCCAGAAGAGCCAGGCTGTTTGCAGATCCTTTACTCTTCTGTGCTCACAGGGTACACTTGCACGTTGAGCTGGCAGAGTAAATTCCAGCTCAAGGAAATGAACCCACATTAGATCTGATTGAGCTACTGTGCTAAAAACCGAAGTGTGGCCTCCGCAGTGTGAGTGGTGGGAGGAGTTAGCTGCCACAAATATGATCTTGTGGGAGACCACAGATATTTATTCAGGGCAGCTAGTCCCTTCTGCTGCTCATGTTTACTCTCTGTTTTTAGCTTGCTGGCTCAATCCAAGCTAGAGCAGGTTACATCTCCAGCTTGAAATACATATCCATTTAGGCCTGGTCTACTCTGGAAAAATAAGTTATGCTAGATGGCAGGCTAGACATGAGTTAATTAACATGTCTTTAGCCACCGCTTAGTAATCACAAAGTCATTCCTGTTTCAAAGCATCTTACCTTGTGGTTAACCCTGTGTGAAATCAAATTCAGAGATACAGATTGATCCTCTGTAATCCAGCACTCTCTGGTCTGGCAACATCTGAGGTCTGGCATGATTTTACTTAGTTGCATGCCCACTTATCATGGGTGTGGCCAACTTTCCCTTGGTCCATAAAGTCTGTTTACAGCTACAAGTCCTGGCTCTTTGTGTCTGTGCTGTTATTTAGCAATAATTTACCCCAAATGTCTTCTAAGAGCCCAGTAAGCAGTGGAAGTGTTGGTAATGCTATTAGACAATATTGGTCTCCTGTGGTCTGGCAAATTCTCTGGTTCTGCACTGGTCAGGTCCCAAGGGTGCCAGACTATACAGGTTCTACCTGTGATGTAAATGTTCATGTAAATTACAGCCCACTATTTGGGCATAAGATTATTTGTTTTGAAGCGGAGCCTTGAGATTGTAATAGGTAAATTGGTTAAAACTATAATAAAGAACAGAATTGTCGAACATATAGAGGAACATAATTTATTGGGAAAAAGTGAACATGGGGAATCCAGTGGATATAATGTACTTAGATTTCCAGAAAGCCTTTAACAAGGATCCTTACCTAAGGCTCTTAAACCAAGTAAACTGTCATGGGATAAGAGGGAAGGAAGGTTCTCTCGTGGGTTAAAAGATAGGAAACAAAGGGTAGGAATTATCCATTTTCAGCATGGAGAGAGGTAATGACAATTTACACCAGCAGATTCATTTCCTCTGAATGTGATCCTAGGTGCTTAGGAATTGCAGCAGATGAAAAAAAACTAATATTCTTAAGCTATGATTTGTTTCCTTTCCTTGTAGCATTTGTGTCTCACTCATACCATTTTCCTATTGGCTTTTTCTTTTTTCTATTGTAAAACCTTTGCTCTTTAATTAATGAGCCTAAAATGCTTTTGATTTAATTGTTCTGCAGTAGAGACTCTCAAACCCTGAGTTAATTGATTTGTTTTGATACTTTTATTACATTCTTTTATTTTGAAGTAGTATTAAAAGCCTATGAAACATGCATGATAATAGACTGAGATGACAATTATTGAGTTAAAAGCAAGATCTCTGTGCTTTTCTTCAAGGAGTTCAGTGATCTTGGACTAAGATATCTATAAGATGATCTGATTCTCCAGGAAGAGGACTGTGGTCAACAGCTGTGCCCCCTCAGGCACAATGGAGCTGTTCACTGCAAGAGTAAAGCTCATCAGTGTAGGAGACGGAGCTTTCTTGGGGTGGGGGGGGGGGGGGGGATCTCTCTAAGGCTGGGGAGAACACTCTTGGAGAATCTAAAAACAGCTTCACATCTCACCCATCCTGTGTTCATGAGGCCTGAGCTTCCTTCAGTCATAAAATAAAACACATAGCACTGTAGACATCTAAAAATAAAATGAACAACCCTCATAGCAAGGACTAAAAGAAAACGGCATGTGGCTTATGCTAATTGCATCTGTTAATTGCACATTAGTTATAGTAGTTAGGGTGACGTAAGAATATGAACAGAATAGAATCCCGTTATCATAATAAGAAGAGGCCTAGTCATTTGCAACTCATCAGTTATCTCCTCCATCATGAAGTTGTAGTAAATGGCATCAGATTTACAGCATTATGAATGAGAGCGGTCCACAAACTTTAAGTTTCATATGCAGTTTTATATTTAAAATTTAAATGTAAATGTTTGCTATTGAATAGCTATACTTTTAAGTATCAGCACAAGTAGATTGTTACTAGACATCAACTCATGTATATTTATTAACTATACTAAATATAATTAGGAACATATTGGAAACAAATCTTGTAGAGTTCTCTTAAAATAGCTGCTATAATGTTATTTTTAATTACATTTTAATGTTTTATTACACTATTTACATATATTAGGTGTTTTAAATGAAGACAAATATCTTTAAAAAAACTTACAAAAATATCTGTACATAATATTATTTATTATAAATTAACTTTGTCTGCAATTGCATCATCGATATAAGAGAAGTGTTAGTGTGGGCCAATGGGTTTGATCTATAGTAAAGAGTCCCTTTTAGCACAATCATGTTTAGACCCATTATATAATGAATTAACAAACCATAGAGATTGCAGGCCACTAATTTGGTTCCTTCTAGAGGCAGTTGAACCTGAGTGGTTAGATTTGCATTTGGATTTGAAACTCCCAGAAGTTTGAAGAAATTTGGATCTGGCTCAATCCATTACATAGATCTATCTATGAAGTTTAGACTATATTCAGGTTCAGAAAAGAACTTCACCAAATTTCATGGGTGTTGGTTTATGTCCATCCCTTGTTTTTGGGCAGAATAGGTCACAAACATACATAATCTTAGGGAAATGGAGAAGGTTAGAAATAAAACAAGTAAGTAAATGTGATCCATCACAAATTCTTTGCCTAAATTACTGAGTGTTTGGGAGCAGGCAAAATTCTAAGCACTCTAGGGCTTTTCTTATTTCGTGTCTTATAGGGTATGTCTACACTAGCCCCCTAGTTTGAACTAGGGGGCTAGTGTAGACATCCCCATACAGGGTTCAGCACATTCTCATTGTTTGGGCTTAGAGTTAGCTAGTCTGTTATTCACATCGCAAAGTACTTTTCAGTGGGGCTACTCACAAAGTAATAAAAAACTATGTAGGAATAATTATGGCAAACTAGCCCTTAATAAAAATGATGACTGTTATGGACATAAATTACCCAGAACATCAGAGAATAGGAAGACAAAAGAAGGAGATGGAGAATTTTCAAATGCTACTTTTTCTGGAAGCAGAGTTAGTGGGAGTCAAAATGCATTAATTCAGTTCTTTCTCCTGTACAAAGCAAATTGTAAAAAGGTAACATAAGATACAGATCTTCTCGGTTTCTACTTGAGAATTAATTCTTTGCATTTTATATAATAAATTAAACCCTCTTTCTTACACACTGAGTTGCGTCTGCGATTAAAAAAGGCTACATTGTGCTTATGAACATGCGGCACAGGCAAAAGAAAATTGGATGAAAGTTATATCCATTCAGTAGTTGTGCAAATCACGGTAAATCCAACAGTTCCCAACGGATGCTCAAAGGCATTACACAAAAATCTCTAATAAATTGGTTCATGTTACCAGAAAATCATTAAGCAAGAAAATAATTTGAAATGTTTTGACTATACAGACTATAAAGTGTGTTAGCTTAGCACTGTGTGTTCCATCAGTCAAATGCTGGAATTCAGCTTAAAAACTGATTGCATAATAAAGTCCATAGTCATCTACTTGAGGCTTGTCTGACACCTTAAAATATAAAACAGAACATCCATGGTTAAATAAGTAGATAATAAATGTACGTTATATAACATAATTATACCTGGGGCCACATAAAGTCTGTAGAGAAAGGGATGGTATAACTAGTTGTTCAGAACAGTTCTATTCATATAGCTGATATGGTGATGAATCCTGGTCATGTGCTGCCTAAGGCATGTTTCATATACAGTACTAAGAAGATGATGTTACTGGAGCTGCTCTGATGGTTCTCTACATATTTCTTCTGGCTTGTTTTATTTTGGTATTTTTTACACCTTGACAGTTTTGCCATGTCTGGAATGGACATTGGGTGGCTGAGTATTGGAGCATCTGAGTCCCCGTTGTGAATTCCATCCTTGGAATTCAGGAATGCAGGGGCAAGATTAGAAAGGCAAAGGCACAAAATGAGCTCAAACTAGCTACGGGAATAAAGGGAAACAAGAAGACTTTTTATAAATACATTAGAAGCAAGAGGAAGACCAAGGACAGGGTAGGCCTACTGGTCAGTGAGGAGGGAGAAACAGTAACAGGAAACTTGGAAATAGCAGAGATGCTTAATGACTTCTTTGTTTCAGTCTTCACCGAGAAGTCTGAAGGAATGACTAACATAGTGAATGCTAGTGGGAAGGGGGTAGGTTTAGAAGATAAAATAAAAAAAGAACAAGTTACAAATCACCTAGAAAAGTTAGATGCCTGCAAGTCACCAGGGCCTGTTAAAATGCATCCTAGAATACTCAAGGAGCTGATAGAGGAGGTATCTGAGCCTCTAGCTATCATCTTTGGAAAATCATGGGAGACAGGAGATATTCCAGAAGACTGGAAAAGGGCAAATATAGTTCCCATTTATAAAAAGGGAAATAAGAACAACCCAGGAAACTACAGACCAGTTAGTTTAACTTCTGTGCCAGGGAAGATAATGGAGCAAGTAATTAAGGAAATCATCTGTAAATACTTGGAAGGTGGCAAGGTGATAGGGAACAGCCAGCATGGATTTGTAAAGAATAAATCATGTCAAACCAATCTGATAGCTTTCTTTGATAGGATAACGAGTCTTGTGGATAAGGGAGAAGCTGTGGATGTGGTATACCTAGACTTTAGTAAGGCGTTTGATACGGTCTTGCATGATATTCTTATCAATAAACTAGGCAAATACAACTTAGATGGGGCTACTATAAGGCGGGTGCATAACTGGCTGGATAACCGTACTCAGAGAGTAGTTATTAATGGTTCACAATCCTGCTGGAAAGGTATAACTAGTGGAGTTCTGCAGGGGTCTGTTTTGGGACCAGCTCTGTTCAATATCTTCATCAACAATTTAGATATTGGCATAGAAAGTACGCTTATTAAGTTTGCAGATGATACCAAGCTGGGAGGGGTTGCGACTGCTCTGGAGGATAGGGTCATAATTCAAAATGATCTGGACAAATTGGAGAAATGGTCTGAGGTAAACAGGATGAAGTTTAATAAAGACAAATGTAAAGGGCTCCACTTAGGAAGGAACAATCAGTTTCACACATACAGAATGGGAAGCGCGACTGTCTAGGAAGGAGTATGGCAGAAAGGGATCTAGGGTTTATAGCGGACCACAAACTGAATATGAGTCAGCAGTGTGATGCTGTTGCAAAAAAAAAAAGCAAACATGATTCTGGGATGCATTAACAGGTGTGTTGTGAGCAAGACACGAGAAGTCATTCTTCCGCTCTACTCTGCCCTGGTTAGGCCTCAGTTGGAGTACTGTGTCCAGTTCTGGGCACCGCATTTCAAGAAGGATGTGGAGAAATTGGAGAGGATCCAGAGAAGAGCAACAAGAATGATTAAAGGTCTAGAGAACATGACCTATGAAGGAAGGCTGAAAGAATTGGGTTTGTTTAGTTTAGAAAAGAGAAGACTGAGGGGGGACATGATAGCCATTTTCAGGTATCTAAAAGGGTGTCATAAGGAGGAGGGAGAAAACTTGTTCATCTTGGCCTCTGAGGATAGAACAAGAAGCAATGGGCTTAAACTGCAGCAAGGGAGGTTTAGGTTGGACATTAGGAAAAAGTTCCTAACTGTCAGGGTAGTCAAACACTGGAATAAATTGCCCAGGGAGGTTGTGGAATCCCCATCTCTGGAGATATTTAAGAGTAGGTTAGATAAATGTCTATCAGGGATGGTCTAGACAGTATTTGGTCCTGCCATGAGGGCAGGGGACTGGACTTGATGACCTCTCGAGGTCCCTTCCAGTCCTAGTATTCTATGATTCTATGTCTGCATCTGAGGACACTGGTCTATTTTTTTTGTGTATGAGAAGGCTCATACACCCGAATTAACCTGGCCTGTATACAGGATTAAATACCATCAACTTCTCAACTTCATCTTTCAGTGATGTTTTTTCTTGGCTACAGAATTGGATATTATTACTGTATATAACACATATTTTTATCTATTTCAGATAAACTTTATATGGGACCAGGACAACTGTACCATGATTTGCAGAACCTTTTACATGATTTGAATGTAGTCAGTCAAATAAGTCAACTTATAGGCAGTCTTAAAGGAAACTATCAGGTAACCAAAGCCTGACTTACGTCCTGTTATAGAGCTGTAGAATCAATCAGTCCTTCCTGAGAGCTCTGTACAGCATTCTTTACTTCTCCTTGAGGACCATATACTCATTTTTAACTTAACTAATTAAATTACTGTTAAATCTTTAGAGTTATAAATAGATTACAGCTGACTTTCTAATCATGTTTTTCTCTGTAGTTTTTATGAGTGGGTGGTAAAAAAAGTGTGTGCATTTGCCCAATTGGTGCTAAACTAATCTGGATACTAAATTACATCTCAATTCCTAAGAAAAATGCTTTTCTAGGATTAGGTTATGTAGTGGTGGGAAGATTATTTTACACTGCTGCTTTAGCTAAGGATAGTAACACCTATCCTAAACACCTAGTCTCAGATTTTTTTGGGATGATACAATAGTTAAAATTGGGTGAATACTGTAAAATTATTCATGAGCATTCATTTGTATTTTTACATTAATTTGCTTAAGATGTATACTACATTTGTGTTCTTTCCACCATATATTCCAGCAAATAGTTTTATTATTGCTAACCCTTAATGTTAAAAATTATGAGTCAGGCCTCCAAAATATGGAGGTTGATTTAAAAAGTATTAAATTTTACACACAGGATTTTTTTAATTCAGCCTCTGGTTTTTGAGCTTTAATAATGTATTTGGGACACATTTACAGGCTTTTATCTGCAACTATGGGGGCTAGAAACTCATTATTTTAGTAAACGAAAACTGAGATTCTCACATAATCCCTTGTCTCCAGAATTGCAGCATTAAATAAAATATAAAATATTTCAGGACTTGTGATAACGTTGGCAACCTTGCAAATGTACTATTAGGAATTTTCATGGAAACAATTATTTTTAAGTGAATATTGCAAAATACTTATAGAAAGTTAATTTCATGTGCACCGTTGTGAATATTCAGATAGTAAACTAGTTGGGAGCATACAATACCATGCCACCTATGTATTCAACCAAGGAGCACCAGTTGTCAGTATTGAATACTTAAGCAATACATGCAGGTAGTAAGGGAGAACTGTTCATATTTATTTGAAGAATAATCTCTCTTTGTGATAGAAACTTTGATTTATATACATTTGAAATTAACCTCCTTCAGTGTATGGACTTCTCACTATCACGATTGCTTTGAGGGTGTCAGATCTAATCCTGCAAAGTGACTGATCACCTAATTCAAAAAGGGGTTGTCTCTGCTACCTAATTAGACAACTGCCAACCGCACAAAGAACTCTCAAGATGGTTAAACAAATACCTCTGATATGAATATTTGAGCAAATGTGGTATTTATACAAGGATTGAACTCTTTCTTTTCCTACCAAAAGTTTACCAAACAAAACTTGGCTCATATAAATATCCACTGAAAGGTAATAAAAGGGTACTGAATACAGCTAAAGCAAAGTCGTACTTTTTATTCCATCAGATGTTTGTGAATGTGCTCTGCTATATTCACCCAGCTGTCCATGCAACACACTCTTTGAAAGTTGGATAAAACATGTTGAAGTAAACATTTGTCAAATCCTTTTGAATGGCATTAACAAATCTGTGTAAATTATTTATACAGAGAAAAAAAGGTTAATGTGTCATGAATAATTTGTTGTGTATATTTCATCCATGTCCAGTGGCAGACTTAGCTTGAGGAATAATGTTTGTGTTGTTCATGGACAGTTTTTTTCTTTTAATCTCGCAGAACTTAAACCATTCAGTGGCCCATGACTGGACATCAGGTTTACAAAAACTTATACTGAAAAAAGAAGATGAAATCAGAGCAGCAGATCGCTGCAGAATTCAACTGCAGCTTCCAGGGAAGCAGGACAAGTCAGTAGAAATTTTAAATCTAAAACATTATAAGTGCATATAAGCATGAGAAAGGAATAAGAGCTCATTGTGTTCCTTAACATTCCCTAGCCCTGTGTCCTGTACTTGTTAGAACAAGAAGCTTCATTTCATGTTAGAGACGGAAAAGTGATTATTATTTTTTTAATGTCTCACAGGTCTGGGCGGCCAACTTTCTTTACTGCAGTATTCAATACATTTACTCCTGCTATCAAACAATCATGGATCAGCAATTTACAAATGGCTAAGCTTGCTCTTGGTAAGACTTAGTTGCCTTAAGCTAAAAGAAGCACTGTATCAAGTTGAGAGAATGTTAACACTTTCTCTAGATAGTTTTTAGTTTCCAATATAATGTGTGTTTATTTATGTAAAGACTTACTGTAAAAGTTGGGTATCAAGATACAGCATATAGTAATAAGCGTGTAACACTAAAGATTAAAGATGCTTTAAAAGCGAGCAAGGGGATTTTCATAACTTATAACTGTAATTAGCACAGTATGCTAATAGAGTTTGAGATAATTTTTGCCAACTTGAGATGCTAACCAGTCTGTGTCATAGTGAGTAACAACGCAGCCATGTGCCAGAAAGATTAGAAGAGCCATTGCAATCTAAAACTGTGTTTCCAAACCAGTTCACAAAACTTTTTCAAACCCATTCCTTTCAAAGCGGAATTTCTCATTTTTAGTTTTATCCTAAGACTAAATTGTGTTTGGGAAGTTTCAACGAAACCAGTGGAGCAGTTTTATCTGTCTGAACATAAAGAAAACACTCATACAAATGTAGGGATGGAAGGCACCTTACCAAGTCATCTAATGCATTCCTGCTATGCTGACACAAGGATTAAATATACCTATATGAATGTATCCTTCAGGAAGGATTTGCAGGGGAAGCCTCCAGGAAGTTTCCTAGAGAAAGGAAAATGGCAGCGCACATGGAACCATTTTTGTTTCCACTTGTTTCCCACATGCCGGGGGAAGAAAAAGGGCAGCGCACGGAGCCACTTTTCGCTCCACTTGTTCCCTGCATGCTGGATATGGGGGAGAGACTTGGGGCTTTCTCCCCCTGCCTCTCCTCCTCTGCAAAAGCCGGCACTGGTGTTCCAGTCTTGTTGGGTTCCATAAGGCTGTAGCACCAGCTCTGGCTCCCTGATGTGGGGAGAACTGCGGGGATTGAGCTGGGATTCCTGAAGAGCCATATTTGGCTCCCTATTTGGTTCGCAAGCCATAGTTTGCCAATCCCTGATATAAAGTAACACCTCCTTTCTTTTTTCTCTACCTATTCTTCCTAAGCAAGCTGTACCCTCCTATAAAGCAATATTCCAAAGTCATGTGTATTATCTCTGTGATATCAACTATGTCATACCTATACTAGCATTTCAAGTTCTTCCTGCTTATTTCCCACACTTCTTGCATTTGTATACAGACAGCTAAGATACTGATTGATTTTGCCCCCTAGTTCTGCCTTGTCTCTTCTTTATCCTTGCTATTATAATCCATGCTCTCCCCAATTTCTGATCTGTCTTCCAGATCTCCATGTTTTTCTCTTACATGTTGGCTTGGGCACCTGCCCCCATGGACCCTAGTTCAAAGTCCTCCTCATTAGGTTTCCGAATACTCTCTTCCCTTTCCTCAATAAGTGGACCCTATCTCTTCTTACTAGTCTTTCTTCCTGGGATCAGCATTCCCTGGTCAAGGAAGCCGAAGCCCTCATTGTGATACCATCTTTGCAGCCAGGCATTCACCTCCATAAATTTATGTAATTCTTTTTTGAACCCTATTAAAATTCTGGTCTTCACAATGTCCCCTGGCAAGGAGTTCCACAGGTTGACTATGTGTTGTGTGAAGAAATACTTCTGTTTGTTTGTTTTAAACCTGCTACCTGTTAATTTCATTTGGTGACCCCTAGTTCTTGTATTATGGGAATAAGTAAATAACTTTTCCTTATTTACTTTTGTCCATGCCAGTCATGAATATATAGACCTCTATCGTTTCCCCCTTTGTCTCCGCTTTTCTAAGATGGAAAAATCCACATTTTATTAATCTCTCCTCATGTGGAAGCCATTCCAAACCCCTAATCATCTTTGTTGCCCTTTTCTGAACTTTTTCCAATGCCAAGATATCTTTTTTTGAGATGAGATATACATGTGGACAATTCCAAAAATAAATGTGTTTTTAAACATCAAACTTGAAGCGTATCTAATTCTCAGTGAAGGCGAATGCCTTTACATTCCTGAAATAATTAGATTCCAATGTGTCCTTTTATAAACAATTTAAAAGGATATATTGGCATGTAGTCTATCGCATTTTTGTAACTGTTTTCCATACACTGGCCTACATTTTCAAAGATGACTAATGATTCTAGATGCCTGAATCAAGGCACCTTTGGACAGCCTGATTTTCAGAAGGCAGGTGCTCAACTGCTCCTGAACATAAAGACCTTTGAATGTACTTTTGATGGATAATATCAATGTTTATTTTTAAGCATTTTTTTCAGTTTAAATTTTCACAATTGTATATAATTATTTTAAGTGTTTTCTTTTATTAGTGTTTTAAAATTTCACAGTTGTGGGTAATTATGGGGCTAGAGGATGGAGAGTGTCAGATAATAATAGTTTAATCACGGTAGACATTGAGATTCAGAACATTCATATTTTATAACTTTTAAAATAATGTTTAAAATATCACATGCACAAAATACAAAGTTAAAAGCCTGATTTACTCATTAATATACTAGAGTTATTAGTGAACTCTAATAGGGCAGTCTATCTGTAATTTTGATTATTATCAATAGAAATATTTTTAATCAGTTTGTGTGTTTATGGTGACATTGATTTTTACCAACATTTATCAATAAAAACTTAATCCTTCCAAGCCTCAGCCTAAGATAATATACATAGATATAGATGTATAAATATGCACATTCAGCCCCTTCAAATGAAGCTCCCTCTGGAGACCCAAGTTTGGTGTATGTTCAAAAACAGCAATCTGAATGAATGATGGTGCTTGACTTGTCATTTATTACCATTGACACTTATCATTGTTTATATTCAAATCACATTTCTTCAACTATTTCAAAGACACTTCTCTGCAGTAAATTAATTTGGATGAAACTCTCATTGACTAAGGAAAGATTAAGTTTTCAACCTTTTTTTCAATTTTGAATGAAGGTGTGGACCCCTTTGGAAATCTTAGATATAATCTGCAGACCAAAGAGGTCCAAGTACTACAGGTTGAAAACCACTTGCGTCGAGGCCTCATTGCCTGACATATACAAATCTAATCTCTTTCTATGTTATCCAAGCACAACAATAATGTTACTTTTTTTAAAGGGGTTATATTTGTTTTCAATGTAACACAATTTAAAAATCTCAACTAATTTTCTTTAAAATTCCTTAAAATAATTCACCCACGGGGAATGGAAAATTCCAGGCCAAAAGCAACATCTTGGGGAGTTATGAATGAACAAAAATATAGGCTTAGAATGTAATGATCTGTTGTTATAGGAATAGCATGTGATTATAATAAGTATCTTATTCTGGGCAGAGATAAGGCAGAAATCTGCTGTCAGATTTGGCAGCAATTGAGAGAGATCTGATAACATTTTAAAATTTTTCTTTTTCCTTTTTTTAGGATTTTATCTACAAGTTCATAACCGTCAGCAAGACTCCCTTAATCAAATCCAACAGTAACAAAGCACATTATGAATTAACAAACAGACTGAGATTTCTGACTTACATTTTGTGTTGTATGGAATGAAATTTAAGAGTGGTACATTGTTCATTCCAGATTTAAATGTCAATATATTATTTTACAGATGTCACATAGCTCTCCACCCGCAAAATACATATGGGATAACAAATATTATTCTGCTAGGAATTAAAAGATTGGCATTCCACTAGAACAGTTTGTTTTATGTATATTTTTAATGAGATGTTAGCAAGTATTAAGTGAAAGCACTGCAGAGTATTTTTACTTTTTGCCGTTACAGCAGAGGAGAACTTCCTGGGGTGGTTCTGTTTAGAAGATGATGGGAATCAGATAAAAAAAGAGAAGCATCCTCTCCTTGTTAGACACATGCCAGTAACAGTGGCCAAACAACAGGAATTTAAGGTGAATAGTGTTGATATCTTAAGTAATACATGAGAGCTCACTGCTTAGGATATAGCATACAGTCACAACTTACTTTGTTTAGTCACAGCACATTTGTTTGTTTTGACTCAGGCTTGCTTCTGCTAATATGGTTCTTATGTGAAGGTACAGTTTTGTTTTAAAAAGTTACATAAAAATTGTAGTTGTGCTTACTGGATCTTGCCTGAACTCTGTACAAAGTCATCTGCTGTTGACTTTAGTGACAAAAATAAATGTATGCTGCTTTTCACTCCTATTTGCATTTCAAAGCCAAAATGACCAAGAGTGAGTGATCAGGTTATTATTTCTTTCTGTGCACCAACAAAGCTGTTTACTAAATGTTGGTCAGCTACAACTGTGCAAACATGTTGAATGCAATGGGCTTGTCTGGATGCTACCAGTAGCAACACAATAGTCATGTAGGTGTTTTCTGAAAGCTTAATTAAGCCTGCAAATCTTCATTATTATGGTGTTTGAGGGGGGGAAGGAGTCTTGACTCTTCATCACAGGTGAGTTTGCAGGGCTGGAAGTTAGACAGAAGTATGGATGATTGAATAATTTTTTACTCAGAGCCTACTGACTGCCAATCAAATTTAATTTTAACATGTAAATTGAGCCCCAGGTGCTGAGATTGTGTGAATACAACAGAATCTCAACGTACCTAAAAAATAAGAAAGTCTGTAGTCCTTATAGTTGCAAAGAAAACTTGGAAGTATAACTTGTTACAATAAGTGCAGTGACATAAGCCTGAGTTTGCAGACAGCCTGAAACAATAGTACTGAGATGTGTCCTTTTCTCTGTGCATCTGAAGGAGGGCGTTAAGGCTAATACCAATATAGTGGGCACTACAACTGGCACCGCTGACAGGAGGAGAGTGTAGCACACCCAGGGATGGGGCCCGCCTACCACCATCTCTACTGCTCCCAAGAGATGGGAGCCCTGCAGTCACACCTGAAAATAGTGTGGAGAGGCCTGGCCACTACTTGGCAGAGCTATCTTGCTATCTCCTGTGTCTGCGCAGTGGGAAAGGCTCCTCCTACTGTTTTTTTGTGGGGATCGGGCCTCAGTATAGGGGCAGGCCACAGGAGCCTCACGCCACACTGTGCAGAGGACCTGATGGTCTTGTTTATCTTTCAGTATGCTAAACATACTGGTTTAGAGTACATGGATGCTGTTACTGCTTTAAAGCAGATTTCCTATGAGAGGCCCTGATCTTATAATCTTGCCCTATTGGGAGCTAAACTTACCACTATTTTAGTTATAGAAAACTTCATCAGGTTTGACCAAGTCATGAATAATGACACAGAAAGGCAGCAAGCAGCCCAAGAGATGTCCAAACCTCACCTGCTTTCTCTGTCTCCAACAATGGATGAGGCGATCACAGCCTGCAATACACTTTCCTGGTGTTTGCAGTTTCACCACGTGTTGGAGAGCAATGAGCTGAATTGGACTTGGAGAGTTCTTGTTACTCTTGTTCCTTCAGTGGCCACCTCTTACTCTTTCAATGGGCCACTATGCAAACTGATGTCGGTTTCATGGAGAAGGCAGATAATAAAACTTGCCTTTGAGAAAACAATTAATAAATCCTGATGTGGGCATCTAGAATCAGTGACCTTATTTTCAGAAGTGCTGTACGCCCAGCAACCACCATTGACTTAAGGGGACTTGCTGGGTTCCCTGTATTTTTTTAAATCAATCCATTTATATACTTACCTAAGGTAGAATTTTTAGGTGCTTATTTATGCACCTAGTTTTAAAATCTTGTCCTTTGTGAGTAGACAGTGCTATGCAGTAATGAGTTTAAAAATAGTCTTATTTCTTAATTTTTAAATTCTTCAATTTTATCTAAAGTTTTTCTCTGTCACATCCTATTGTACCAGCAAACTTCAGAACTTTTTTCTTTATTAGAGAGAAGACAATTAGTGAGCATTTTAGATGGAGACTACCTATCTAAAAGCATACATCCTTATTTAATGCCATCAGAAAATACAATTTTACCTAACTGGATATGATGTTATGTGTATAAATGTTAGTGTGGATTAATTAAACACATTTTTAAATGTGTATATAACCTTTATTGACTAATCCCAGACGTGTTATATTGAGGATGTAAATCCATTACTTCTCATGAAGCTCCCAGTTCTGCAAAGCATTTAGTATGGTGCTTAAGTACTTTGCTGAATTAGGATAAATTTAAATATATGCTAAAATGCTTTGTTTAAATGGGACTTTCATCAGAAAAGATGGCTGCATCTGCTTCATTGTAAATGCCAATCATTTTTCATTCTTTTTTCAAGATTGAATGTGCTGCTTATAATCCTGACCCTTACTTCTGTAGTGAAACTGAGCCAGATTCCTGTTCCATGGAGCATGGTTTCCTGTGGGTAAGTTAGGTCTTCAAACAACAAGGGATGGGTGATTTTTTTCAGTCTTTCTTACTTATTTTTCTATAAGAACACAATATATGGCTTTAATTTGCATGCACATTCTGAGTGACTACATTCTACAAAAAATCCAGTAGTTTTGTCCCCCTAAGTTTATTACGTGTGTGTGTGAGAGAGAGAGAGAGAGCGTGCATGCGTACAAATTATTTGGTAGAAATGACCAAGTATTCAGCCTAGCCACAAGTGAGTCGTGCAGCTGATCTCAAATGAGTTCCAGTAAAACCTCATATGAGACCACACTATCATCCATTCCATAATTTAGGAACTTGTAAAGGATTCTAAAAGAAATCCCATTAGGGCTATTTTTTATATCCTATAAATGTAAAACTAAAGAGGCATAATACTATGAACCCAATTATAAAGACATTTCTACAAGCCAGAAAGTATAGCTAATGGATTTTTTTTTAGAAACTTCTACCAATTTCAATAGCTTTTCCATACATAATCATGTTGTGATTTTTCTTTTTTTAGAGGCTGATATTTTGGGACCATTCAGTAGTAGAAACAAAAGATCGAAATAGTCTTTTTCAAAGGTCTGATTTAAGATGATCTGTGTAACTCACTTGTGACTTTGTAATTATGAATATAGTCATCTTGGCAATAAAATCTTTATGGCATACCAGAATGTTTTCTTCTTCTCTTATATATATTTAAAGTATTCCTATATACACATTTCTTTCTTTGTCCTAAAGGCGGAGATCTCTCAGCCTTCCTGCTTCTCTAATGCACATTGATATGAAGTGCAGAGCTAGCAATATTTGGTCTTTGTGCAGTGAGATATTTAAGGTCCATTGTCTCATGAACCAAGAGGGATAGAATTGCATAGTTAAGAATATGGGGAGCTCTTTTCTATTGGAGTACTGTGCTTGTTTTTGGCCCTCTTAATTACAGAAAATGTTTAGCCTTAAATTTCCAGCTCTCGAGTTTATAGTGAAACTATTGCAGTTTTCTGAAACGTATTAGTTACAGAAGCATTATAGCACACAAATATTTTGTGTTATATTTGTATTACATTGCCTTATTTATATAGACATGTCTCAAGGGTAAACAACCTTTCTTTTGAAAAAGAAAGGTCAGCTGTGTATACAAGTGTGCTCGGGAATCCAATTTCATGTTCTTTTTCATTATTTTAAAATACATTATAGTTGCTGTTTAATGATTTTCTTGTAACTTTCTTTGTGTGCTAAATTAAGACATGAAAGCTCTTTAAAGCACTTCAAATGTGAGAAGCGGTCTTTAATTAGTTTGCCATGTGTTTATCATGGCTAACTGTGATCTTACTATGGAAGGATGTTAATCTCTTCTTTTCTCATCACTCTCTAATTCAGATTGGCAGTTGCACTAATCAAATGGGCCAAATTGCAATTGTCTCATTTCAAAACTCCAGCCCCAAGGTTATTGAGTGCTTCAATGTGGAATCACGCATTCTCTGCATGGTATACATTCCAGAGGAGGAGAAACCGAAAGAATTAAATGTGGCTCTTGAGTCTGAAAATGTGGTTTCAAAAACCTCAAATGTGCCTACTGTCTGCCTGGGCATGGAGGAAGGAAGGTGATAGTCAATTTCAATATATTGCATATCATTTACTTATTCATTTGTTTTATTACTCTGCAATAAAGATTGTTCACCCAATGCTACCTGTACTTCAGAAAATTATATTAAAATCACAGCTATGAGTAAACGGACTCTTTAGTTATCCCAAAATACTGTCCTTTACCCCAGCAACAACATACACTTAATAAAAATTAACATCCACACAACATTTTTAAAAACTTACCATACACAGGATAAAAATCAGAGAAACTAACAAATACCTCTGAAGAAGAAGGGTTAATTCCTGTAAATAATGTAATTTCTGTAAGTTGCAAGTATAGATTTTAAAGTATATTACATCATTCCATCATTTTAATAATCAGGAGAGTTTGAAAATGATGAAATGCTGTTAGTAATACAACAAGCAAAGAATTAGTTTACCTGTTCCAATGAAGGATTTGACAAATTTGTCATGCTAATAAGATAAAACATGTTGATATTGTTTATCTTGTATGAACTGAGTCCCTCCACTAGGTCATGTCTGTATAATAGAGGAAAACAGAAATAGGTTTCTGTGAGATTTTTGGTATGGTCAGTAAAGAATTGTTGCTGTATCTATTGAGAGTATAGTAATGAGAATTTGTGTGTTCTTCCTGCCCGTGTAAATAAGGGACTACTCTTTCTATAAAAATAATGCTGTATATGTTCTAAATTTAAAAGAAATACGGCATAATCATACCAGTTACCTGAATGTATAAACTGATGTTCATGTTAGACCTACCTATTTACACATCATTTCTGGCATACCCATCATAATCATATATAGGTATGACATAGAATTTTAAAGTAAATAGATTTCTGGTACTGAACTATTTTCTTCTTCCTTCTGTCAGGTAGGACTGTATCCAAAGCTCACTGAAGTCAATGAAAAGACTTCACTGGGTTTTGAATCAGGCCCTTGAGTGATACCGCTATGGGTCCTATAAGGAAAGTATCTTGGTAGTAGGAAAGTCTCTCCAGATGAGGTGAAATCTCCCTAAATCAAGGAATTTATTGCTTGGGCCTAAAGTAATAATGAAAATGACTAGATGAACTGCTTTTTTAGCACAATAAAGTACCTTTATTTTCTTCTAATACTTGTATTGCCTTTTGTGACCTTTATAATAAGAACCAAACAAGAGATACTCACTTTTTTTCTCTTGACTTTTTTTTTGTAGTATTTCTATTTATAAGAGTCATCAAGGCTCAAAGAAAGTCCGACTCCAGCACTTCTTCACCCCCGAAAAATCAACTGTCATGAGCCTAACGTACCTGTCACAGTACTTGTTTGCTGGTCTGGTTAATGGGAACATTGCAATCTACACAAAAGCAGAAGGTAGAGTAATAACATCCTGAGGAACTCCTGTGTCAATATATTTTGGCAGAAGCAGATTTCCACTAGCATATTTTTCTTTTCCTGAAAATCTTCTGAATTGAAGTTTTGCTGCAAACATTTATTTTTGAAATGTTTTCTTTACAGACGTAGGGCTTTTGTTCTTTCCAAGGGATGGTGTGGGCTTGGCTGTTAGTCCTGATTTTTACTGTTGTTTTAATATTGTTCTTATGCACATTATGGTATCTGTCAGAAGCCCCAGTCAGGATCAAGACCCTATTGTACTAGCTATGGTAAGATACATATAAAGATTGTTCCCAGTCCAGAGAGATTACTATACATCAGGGATGGGGAACCTATGGCCCACAGGCCAGATCTGACCCCCCAGCTTGTCTTGATGTACATGGCTTGGGCAGAAGCACCAGCTTCCCGCTGCCGTGGGAAGCAGGAGAGAGCTGGCACTAAACCCTCTGCATGGCCTGCTATGCATGGTGGTGGGGGGAGGAAACAGTTCTGCATGCTGCTGTTCTCCCTTGCTCCTGGCTGCGGGAATGGCAGCTCGGGGATGCTAGGGCAGGGAAGATCTGTTGCCAGGAATCCATTGGCCCTAGTGATTCTGGCAGGTAGATAGAAAAATTTTTCTGTTGCCCTAGCAACCACCTCTTGGAGAGGTGGATTTACTAAAGCTATGGAAGAACACCTTCTGCTGTGGCACTGTAGCATTTCTGCTGTAGCATTTCCCACATTAAGAAACTGTCCTTGATGTAGCAATGGGTTGGCTTTCATCATGGTCAAGTGCATCCCCTAACATCATTCTGAAGATCCCAACTGCTGCACAAGGCTGTAAGGGCGGGTACAAGGAGTGAACTGACAATCTCCTCAGAATGTGGTTTGAGCAGTGATTTGAGACTGTCGTTTTCTTCACACAGCTGCCTCCCCATGCACGCCACCAAAAAAAAGGAGTAGCTCCCCTTTGTAGGCGATTCTCTGGGATCCATATCTGCAGAGGCAATTAAGGGGAGGACCAAGCCCTTAACTAGATAGCAGTGCTTCACAGCATAAAGAACTTATCTAACAAGGATTGTGTTAAAGTTACCTGAACCTTTGACATGGAAAATCTACACGCAGTCATTTCGGACTCATCTTTGCAGTACCTTCCCCTACAGCTTGCCTCCCGTCAGTTATTACAGCCTTTCATGCCTAATAAAAATGTTACCAGGCATTTGTTCCTATATTAGTATTAGTT
The DNA here is from genome assembly GCA_019425775.1 of Rafetus swinhoei. Lineage (NCBI taxonomy): Eukaryota > Metazoa > Chordata > Testudines > Trionychidae > Rafetus > Rafetus swinhoei. Next base: position 39,018,201 of record CM033440.1, read on the forward strand.
TTCCATATAGTGTGGTGCTGTGGTCCTCTGTAAGACACTGTGCTGATCCAGACACAGTCAGCCCTGAAGGACTGTTGCTATGAAGCACTGACCTATTTAACCAGACAGATAGTTCTGAGCTGTGGAATGAGAGGCACAAAGAATGTGGCCTAATAAGTATTTTATGTAATTTGTCAGCACAGAATCAAAATGTCACCTTTAGTTCTACACTGTATGTCATTTTCCAGTCACATACATTCATTCATTGTGCTAATAATTTGATGTGTACAGATTAAAAAGAAGAAGGTAAGATTGAAAAATGAAATACTGGATACTTTCTAGATAAAAGCCTCTTGCTCCTCTGTAAGGCATTCTTCCCTGCATGCTTTTATTCAGTGCAGGGTAAATGCTAATCAAAGTGCACATTTTAAATTGTGAGCCGTGCACTGGAGAGTTCCATGGGGCAAGGAAGGGAAGGTTTTTCTTCCAGGCTGCATAGCCACTTCACAGCTGCTATCACTGTTTCCAACCTTGTTCCTTCCCACAAAACGCAGAAGGTGCAGTGGATGTGTGTAGGCACATATCGACTGGGTCTGCCTCATTTTACTTCCAGCCCACAAATGATTCTCACTTGCCTCCTGTGCTTTCCTATGGTACAGCACAAACTCAGCTTAAGATTGCCGAGTGTGTATAGATATCTATTTGTGTTCTTGCCATTCTTTGCATCTGTAGGACTTGTACCTCTCACACTGCAACCAGAGCACACTGTGGCTGCAGGAAGGGGTGGGCAGGAATTGTCCCAAATTTTTCCTTTAAAGCAGGGGTAGCCAACCCTTAGATTATGAACTGCATGCGGCTCTTCCCCCCTTAAAGTACGGCTTGCGAAACCTCCCCCACGGCTCGTGAAGCCACCCCAGTGCCCCTAGAAATGGTCCCTGGCCTCCGGTTCTCTGTGCTCACCGGGGCAGGGGAGCCGTTCGGAGCGGCGATTCAAAATGGCGCCGATGGGAGCCTGATGTGGTCAAAAAGCCTTATATTTTCTTTTAAAGGGGCAGCGTCCCTTTTTTTCTCAACAAAAATTGCTCAAAAAAAAAAATTCTGGTGCAGCTCTTCGCATTTTTTACGCCACTGTTTCGGCTCTCTTCATTTTATGGGTTGGCCACCCCTGCTATAAAGGGAAATGTAAAAGGTGCGCTTAGCAAATTGAGGGAATGCATTTGAGGAGGAGGACAGGGGAATTTTCACAGCCATACTTCTATAAAGACAACAATGTTTTATGTTACTAGACAACTGTTTTGTCAAAATGTTTTTGCTTCCCCATTTTAAGTCCGCTAAAGATCAGTAGGAGATGAACAAAGGTAAAGGAACATGGTCTTTTTGGGTATGTCTACACAGCAAAGTTATTTTGGGATACCAGAAGTATCCTGAAATAGCTACCCTGCATCTTTTGAACACATCTGCTATTTTGAAATATAGCAGACACGCTATTTCGCCATCCTGTAAACCTCATTCTACGAGGAGTAAGGGATGGTTCAAAATAGTGCTTTATTTCAAAATTTGATGCTGTGTAGACAGCGCCAAATGATGAAATAAGCTATTTTGAAATAGACTTGAAATAAGCTATGCAATTTGCGTAGTGCAAATTGCATATTTTATTTCGAGTTTCAGGTGCTGTGTAGACACGCCCTTCGAAATCTAGTCAAATTCAAAAAATGATTATTTTCCTGATGTTCTCCTCGTTTATTTTCCTGATGTTCTGTGAATCAGATATACAAACAAAAAGACATTATACTAACAGTCCACTCCTATTTTTTCACGTGAGAAGTGTTACTGTGGAAAAAATGAATCTGCCCATTACAAAATCCTGTTATAATCGGCAGTGCTGGTAGTACCACTTGTTATTAAGGTTACCTGATACTTCTCTTTATAAGATGCTATTTTAAGTTGCTTGTAGCTGGGTATTTGATTTAGGGTTTGTTTGTTTGTTTGTTGCCAAAACAGTTCATAGTTGAGAATGAGGTTAAGGAAAAATACATCATTTTGCCCAGGCTAAAAAAATCTGTGACTCGTTCTCTGTAAAGCTTTAGCTTCTCCACATGTAGGAGCAGAGGCTTGAAATCTGTCCAGAGGATGGTGTTTATGGCAGGGATGTGCTTTTTGCTATCCTCATGAAAATCCACAAAATTATGTCTTTGAAAAAAATCACATATTAAGTAGAGACTTGGCAGAGCTTCTCAGTTCAGTTCCCTTAAGATTCCATCCATGCCTAGAGCCAAGCAGGACTTTCCGTGCAATAGCAATTTCTGACTGCTCTGGGCCATATTAGGTCTGAGTCCAGGCAGTGAAACTGAGAGCAGGAAGCCTGTGTTTCTTGTGCTTTCAATGACCCCCACCCTGCTGGACTCAGCGTGCTAGAGGAGGAACCTTCCTGATTAAAATGTATAGGGGAGAAGAGCTGGATCTTGGGAGAGTGAGCAGTAGAAGTAGATTGAGAGAGTGGGCCTGGGGAAACAGGAAAAGGATTGGAGTCTGGAGGAGTGGGGAAGAGGTGACTGGAAATTGGGGAGATTGGGACTATCTTCCAGTTCTAGTATTCTGTGATTCTATCTGAGTCTGGGACTTAGAACTAGAGGGAGAAATGGGGCTGCATGGACTGGAAGCCAGTAGGTGGAGGGAGATTAGATAAAGAGCCTGGGGAGTAGAGGCAGGGATTGGCTAGGCAAAGACATTAAGGCTTTGTCTACTCTACCAAGTTTTGTCACCAAAACCTGCCTTTCCATAACAAAACGGGGGGAGATTACACTTTGCAATGTGGCTTTTGTCACAAAAAATGCCCAGTTTCAGTGACAAAAAACTTCCAACCCATAAGAGATCTTTTTTTGTTGTTTCCCCTCCATTTGTTGCTGACAAACATGCAGAGCAGACACCATAAGGTGCTTTTACACCTTTGTTGCCCTCCAGGAAGTATTCCACCAATGCCATGCTGCCTTTCTGCTGAGCGGTTTGAACTCCACTGTCCTGCAGCCAGGTAAATCATCAATCCACCTCTTCCCCTTGCAAGCCCCAAGAATTTTAAATTCCCTTGCCTGCTGGCTGGCTCGGCATGGAGTGGTCCTATGGCATCTTCCCAGGTGATCATGGCTGGCTATTGCTCCAAATGCTCTCCTACTTGGACATTGCAGAGCTGTTGGATCTGATCAGTGTATAGGAAGAGGAGTCTGTTCAGTCCCAGCTGCAAGCAACCCTTAGGAATTGGGACAGATTTCTCAAGGCTTGTGTGAAAAGGGCTGTGATCAGGACATGCTGCAATGCAGAATGAAGATAAAGTAGCTGAGGCAGGTGTACCATAAGGCCAGGAGGCCAAACCGTTGCTCCGATGCTGCACCTAAGACCTGCTGTTTCTGTAACGAGCTGGACACTATCCTTGGTGATGACCCCCTACCTCCACCGTCAAGAGGCATGGAGGCAGTGCACAGAAGACCTATCCCGGAGGATGAAGTAATAGATGAAGAGGTTGAGCTTGACAAAGATGTGGGGCTCCCAGCAGGGTCACCAGGTGGGGCAGGCAGGCAGGAACTATTCTCCATTCCTGAGGTGCATAGCCAGTCGCAGCAACTGCTTTCCAGGGAGCAGGAGACGAGATGTAGGGTAAATGGCTGTAGCTTGGGGAGTGCAAAGATGTGAGTACGGTATTGAAAAGTGGGAGTGTGGCTGTGTTTCTATGAGTTGGACATTGCCCTGTGTAGCTAATCAGTATGGCCAAGCAGGAACACACCAAGATCTCAATGGAATCTGATACTCTAGAAAGTTTCCTGGAGGTACTTCTTAATCCCCTGCTGCAGGTTCCATGGTGGTACAGCTGTGTTCCTTCCTCCATTGTAGGACATTGTCCCATGCCACTTTGCAACCTCTTGTGCTGGGACCAAAGTGGGCTGCATACAGATGAGGGCAGAAGCTGCAGGCATTCAGTAGTTGAGTCCTGGTTTCTCTCCTTACCCTCAGCAGTGAGATGTCTGCTAGAACAATACTTTCCTATAGAGAAGTGTGGGATGATTTTAGAATGAGTTTCCTGCAAAGCTACACCACAAGTCCTGCAAAGACTGTATTTTCTTTTGTCCGTATGCACACTCCCTACCTCCCCCATTCCAACACTCCCCATGCTTGGGCTGCTTGCAGAGATGTGTGCCTGGCAAGAGTCAGTGAGAAAGTGATTGGTATGTTGCAAAAGGTGCTTGCAAGTGAAATGTTTCAATGCCAAGCTGGAATTTAAAAGTCCCCCTTTTGTGCATTGTGCTTTGCAGTGAAGACCTTGAAGTTCAAGGCACGCACTCCAGCACAACTGCTCTGGCAGCTAAGAAAGAAGCCAAGACGCAGCAGAAGTATATGCTTAGGGAGGTGATCCAACACTCCTCCACAGAGGCAAGGAGATGAGGAGCACTGAGAAGCCAAAAGGAAGGACAGAAGAGAGATTCAAGCATTTGCTCAGGATGCCCATGACTTGTCATGGAGGAGCAGACAGAGCTGATCAAATTGCAGAGTCAGGAGATGGAGGACTGACCTTTACTACATCACATGCACAATTATTTGTCCGGCAACCCCTTTTCTATGCCCACACATTCCTTTTCACTTTCTGGGACTCCTCAGTTTCCCCTTCACTCCACCCCCTCTCAACTTTGACAATGATAGCTGGAGCTACAGACAGTTGTGAGGTTTTGCCCTTTTCAAGCCCTTCCCTTACCAGCAAACATGTGCTTTGGTGTGTTTCACTGTTCTTTACCTTGATCAGTAAAAGCAAAGTTTTATAATGGTACAGTGTTTTTTTATTTTGTGTGTACACACACACACACACACACACACACACACACACACACACACACACACACACACACACACACACACACACACACACACACACACACACACACACACACACAAATCACTTCAGTCCCTGGTGCAGGCTGTTCAGGCATTTTCTTGCATGGATATGTGTTACGGGGGATGTTACATGGGCTACAGCAGGGAAGCAGCTCCAAAAAGAAATATTTGTTAGTGCCCTTTATTGTCAAAGTGCTTCCTCAAAGCCTTTCTGATGTTAATAGCAGCTCTCCCAACTCCTCTGACAGCCTCGTGTCTGAATTCAGGCAGCAATTGCCACACGCTTTTCTATGGCGAAGGCAACTCTCATTCTGCCCAGGGGCCAGTTCAGCACTCAGCTCCAGTAAAGGTGCTTTATATGTCCTAAAGTTCTGTACTTGCCACTCTTCATTCCACACCTGCGTGACAATGCAATCCCACCCCGTGCTGGTTTCCCTAGTCCCAGAGCGACACTCTACCCTGTACAGCTGCTCTGTGAATGCCAAAAGCACTGCTAAGTTGCTGCTGTCCATATCACACAGAAAGTTGTGCACCTACAAGTCTTCCTCTGTCAGTAACTTTACGATTAATTGCTGTACCATGTGTGATGTCACACAGAGCATAGGAGAGAAGTGAGGGTTCCATCCTTTTCACTGCAGATGCTGGAGTACACAGCATTTGGAAAAATGACACAAAAGGAAGCTGAAAACCACTGGAGGGCTGGGACGCAAAGCAGTGTCTAATGGGACATTTTACACGGTCCCAAGATGCACTGCACTCCATTCCGCATTCTCACGCACCTAGCAACAGATGGTGTCACCAAGTGCATTGCGCATACTGATACCCACAGTGCATTGCACATACTGTCAATGATAGAGCTCCCAATGTGGACGCAATCTGTCAACAGAGCAAGTGTGAACATGTTTTGTCAACTTTGCTTTCGTCAGTTTTTTGCATGTTGACATTAGTTTTGTTGACAAACCTTTGTAGTGTAGACAAACCCTAAGACTGGGAACCATAGAGGGAGGAGGAGGGAAGACAGATCTGAAGAAGAGCCAGGGTATAGGGGTGTCAACTGGGATTTGCTGGGCACAGAGATTTGACAAGGAGTGTAAGAGTGGTGGACAAGAAACCTGGGAAGCAAAAGAGGGACCCAATAGTGTTGACTGGAGGTTGGAGGGTTGGGAAGGGGAGAGACAGATTGAACAAAGAGTCAGGAGGTGGGAATTGGAAATGGTTGGGCAGGAGACTGGGACTGGTGGGGGGAAAAAAAGAGAAATGTTTGTCTTCTTTCATTTATCATATTTCTACATGTTAATTGTTATTGTAATTAGTAATCTAGAACAGTGTCCTGATTTTCAAGTTGACAAATGTTACTTTGAATTCTTTGGGATATTTGAGATAAATGCTCCAGTCACTTAGCAAGTATTTTGCATTTTGTTTTAAAATTTATGCTAACTTGAATCTCCTTTCTAGTTTTTCTCATCTGAATGAAAGGGCAAAATTGTTGATCTCATTTCTATTATTATGTTATTTATTGGCTTTGTACAATTCTTGTTGCTTTTAAAAGAACACTGTAAAGTAGAATAGCACCAACCTGTGATGACAACTGATGGCATGATAGAATAGCAAAATGAGAGAGGATGGAGGAAAAGTAGTAAATGAAATATATATTTTGATTTTAATAAAGCATTTGCTACAAAGTCTCAGTCTTACACTTATCCTAAATCCACTTGTGGATGAACATTCTCAAGTGGATAGGATAGGAACTGAAGGACCATAAGCAAAAGGTCATAATAAATAGCCAAGTAGGAAATTGAAGGGAAGGGTGGAATTTGTAGTGGGGTGCTGCTGAGATCTGTATTAAGTCAAGTCTGACCCCAGTATGATATAAGCTAATAGGACTCCACAGGGTATAAATGCAAAGGTCACTCACACAGATCCAGCTGCAGGACTGAGGCCTTGTCAGGGAGAAGGAAAAAGAATCCATTAAAGAAACAGTTCTCTAAATTCAGAGAAGCTACAAAGACCAATTGGGAAAAAGTCATACAAAAGGAAAGTAGAAGCAAGGCTAGAAGATAATACTAAGGTCCAACTTGGGGAGAAAAAAATAAATCTAATACATTTGGGGTATGTCTAGACTACAGGGTTTTTTCGGAAAAAGTAGCCTTTTTTCAAAAAAACTTCCCCTGCATCTAGACTGCTACCGCGTTCTTTCGAAAGTAAATCAAAAGAACGCGGCAGTTTTTTCGACCGCGGAAAACCTCATTTTATGAGGAAGAACGTCTTTTTTCGAAAGTGCTCTTTTGAAAAAAGGCGCTATGTAATGCAAACTGTGCTTTTTTGAAAGAGCATCCAGACTGCTTGGGTGCTCTCTTTTGAAAAAGCGGCTTGCTTTTTCGAAAGTTCTGGTTGTAGTCTAGATGCTCTTTTTCAAAAGAGGCTTTTTTGAAAGTATCTTTCGAAAAAGCCTCTTTCGAAAGAGGCTTGCAGTCTAGACGTAGCCTTGTAGGGTAATTATGCAAAACAGAAGATATTCACAGAGTGCAGGCAGCAGGAACTTAGAAAATGAAGACTTGGGAGTGACTGCCAAGCAGATGTGTTAGTGGTAAGATGGTAGCAGAAAGGTCAGTGCTCACTCGGTTTGTATTCCCAGAGGCATCATGCCTCAGGACAGGAAAGTAACACTCCATCTTTATAGCATTTGTGTATGTTGCACCTGGAATATTATGTTCAGTTTTAGGTACTTCCTTGCCAGAAAAACATTGACTTTGTGGAATTCAGAGAACAATAGCAACAATCATCGGGAGACTAGAAATATTGACTTATGGATAAATAGTGAAAGAGTTTAGCTAAGCAATCACCAAGTAACACCATGATAACAATCTGTAAACATTTGCAGAGGACTAACACCAAGTAGGGTGAGATATTATCCTGCAGAGTTAATGAGGAATATAAATAAGAGTAATGTGATGAAGTTAGAAATGGGACAATTTAAATTAATAACAAAATTCCTGACAGTGAGATCTCTGTCTGTAAAATAATCTCCTAATGGAAGTGATGGGAGCCACATTTGCTTATAATATTTAAACCTGGACTGAACAAAATACTGTGAACTATAAGGGTGGTGCACTAGCAGTGGCACTGAAAAAGATAAGTATTGTTTTCCTTGTGTTGGCATTATGTCCTTATCCATGCTACAGGAAATACCATGAATACTGCAAATATTGAGTAGTTACCTAATCTTAATTATACACCCAAGGCAGGCATTTTCAGTATCACCTGTGTAGGTGGCTTAAAAGAAGTTGGAGTAGGATAAACTCTATGACTTTTATATGAGACTGAATCCTGCCATTTGATATGCAATATTTGTTCATATTTGGAAAACACTATTACTGTGCTCACACTTGTATGTGCAGCAGGGGGTTTTCCTAGGCATGTGAAGATACACTTTATATTCAGAGGAAGCCAGGTTTGAGACCTAAAATAGTTATCCCCAGATGCTGGGAAATGTGTTATTATTTGCAAACATAATTTTGTTTGTAAATGCCTCATCTTATCATTAAGAAATGAAATAAATCACTGGCCACTGTTCATGTACCAAGTGATGTAAAAATCTTTGTGCTTGACTGCACAAATATACTAACAAATCCTATTCCCAGGGTTGTGCTGGCAGCATTATTGAAATAATCAGTGGTGCTGCTGAGCAAGAGAGAAGAATTTACCAAACAAAAAGATGCATGTTAAGTTCAGCTCAGTTGTTGGGCACCAGGAGTGGAATGAATTCAAGTTGTAAAAGGACATTTTTGATAGGGTATGTAATTTTTAAAATGATGTTGTATCATACCAAGAACAGAGAGCAAAATTGAACTATATAATAATACAGTATGCCTTGAGATTACTATATGGGGAAATATATCTCACCATTCCCCAAAATTGCTGGTCTGGCCCCTGCTTATCTGTCCCCACCCGTCCACTGGGACCCTGTCTCCCTCAAATGGTGAGTTTTCCTTCTCTTACCCATGGAATGCTTGAATTGTTGACAGCAGGAGTAGAGTTCTCAGCTGACTCTGCTGTACAAAAATAGATGCCCTGTTCACTGGGCCACAGTACCGTTTGGTTCAGCTGCCCTTCTAGCAGAACAGAGGGGTGGCTGGGCCAAAGTTGAGTGGCAGTACAACTAGGGATGTAAACAACTAGTCGACTATCCGATAAGCAAATGCTTATCAGATAGTCACATGCTAGTTCACTAGTCGCTCACCCACCCCACTGCCTCAATCAGAAAGAGGCAGCAAGGGGGGGGAAGGAGGAGGTGCTTCGAAGTGGCAGCACCGCGTGGAGCCTGGGGTTAGCTGGGGACTCTCCTGCTGACTCTGGGCTCCATGCGATGTTGTCACTTTGAAATGCCTGACACCAGGCTCCCCGTGGCATCTCAAAGTGGCAGCACTGCATGTAGCCCAGGTCAGCTGCGGACTCAGAGTCCGCATCTGACCCCGGGTTCCATGGGGCGCTGCTGCTTTGAAACGCCGCAGGGAGCACGGGGCCAGAAGGGGATTGCTTGACTTCCCCGCTGGCCATGTGCTCTCCACAGCGCTTTCGCCTTTGAAATGTAGCAACAGCCCTGAGGCTGTTGCTACACTTCAAAGGCAGAGGTGCCCTTATTGACTAATCGAATAGTCAATGCAAATTGCATCGACTATTCAATTAGCCAATTAATCAAAATTTTACAAATCCTAATTACAACCCCATGTGCCAGATTGCAACACCACTCCCTGAAATTTAATCCATCTACTCATCTGTCTATATGTATCAGACAGACCACATTTCAGTGACATTGCAACCACACAGTCAAATTGCTGGTTGCACCAATGGCAGCCATGCTGATTTAGTATGGAACCTTTGCTTAAAAGTGATTGAGCTGTGGCCTCCTCCCTTCAGCTTCAGGGCCTGTAGAACTTTGAGCAAGGGCTAAAGCTTAGGGGGGCGTTAGCATTTGACCAGTTCAGTAGGCTCAGAAGGAAGTTGAGACAGACTCCTCAGAGCCACTGCCTCTGCCACTGTCCCAATAAAAGGTTTAGAAAATCCAACCTATGGGAAATTTTTTTTTTGAAAAATGGGCCTGTTTAGTCCTGAGAAAAGAAGACTGAGGTAGGCAGGGGGAATCTGATAACGGTATTCAAATAAATGAATGACTTTTATGCAAAGGTCCATCATCATTTGTTCTCTGTAGGTACTCAAGGAAAGACAAGAAGTACTTGCAGCAAGGTAGATACTAGGAAATGCTTTGTAACTACAAAGATAGTTAAGCACTGGAATAGGCTTTCATAGGACATTGTGGAACATGTTTTTATGAACATATAAATATGTGTCAGGAATGGTCTAGGTTTACTTGGCCTTGTCTTGGTGCAAAGGGCTGGTCTAGATGACCTTTCAAGGTCCGTTCCAGCTTTACAATTCTGTGGTTATAGGAGACTGTTATAATGACAGTATTGTGGGCATTTAATATTGAATGAGTGTTAATGATAAAAATAAACAATTGTATGTGAACGGTATTGAAATGATTAATTCTGTATGTGATTCAAAATATAGGCCTGAAAGTAACATGCACAAAATATTCAAAGCAAGGTCATGTTGCTGAAGGCAAAATCTCTGGCAAAGCAACCTGCTGTGATTTCTTTAATCTTCAATCCCTGCCTCAGACTGCTGCTTGACATCTCTTTGACCGTGCTGATAAGTGGTGGCATGCAGGCTGAAGCACAAGAATACTATATTCTTGATGTTGCAACATGCATTTAGGTACAATCTATATCCAGTTTGAATCAGCTGCTAGATGGCTTGTAATCAGAATGAATTCTCAGTAAAACTGAACTATACACAGAAGATATGGCACAAAATGAATCTTTAATCTCTTTTAAAATGCATTTCTGAAAGTTAAGGAACTAGTAGCAGAAAGTTCATCCCATCAAGTTTCTGCTAGGCAGATACTTTAATGTGGTAGAAGCTGTAATAACGTCACTGACAGCTTCACACATCTGGACTTTGAGCCTTTCTAGCATGACAGGTAATTCATCTTGTAATATGCCAGCTCTGGGCTCCACCTTCCAGGAGAGCAACTGTAGTTGTGTGAAATTCTCATAAATGAACTCTCAGATTTGGACTGCAGTTAGTGGAAAGTAAGATGAGACAAGCAGTTGGGTTCTGCTCTGCAAAGTGCCACTTTGAAAATGGAGATTTGGTGTTCCATGTTAATAGCATCTGATTGAATCCATATGAAATCTGCTTACGTACCAGATAAATAGTTGTTTTTTCTGGCAGCTATCGCTGCAAACTCAGAATAGATTCTGAAAGTCCAGCTGTGTTTTTTCCTTGTCCATACATCACCACTAATTGTAAAGATATTGCTGGCTGACTGAATGCTCAGTTACACTTCTGCCTCCCCAGTGTCTTGAAATTGTGCCCTGAGTTATGCCTGCACAACTAGAGCCATCCCGTCCATAAGACGGTTCAGGGCAGCTGCCCTAGAGCCTGCATCTTTGCGGGCCCTGTGGTGGCCACCTCAATTCTCCTGTGCACAGGAGGGACTAGGGGGATTAGGCGAGTCTGGGGTGGAGCAGCAGAAGGGTCGCTCCCTCTCTCTCCCGCACTCACCGTGGTGGCAGTAGCTGGAGCCTGAAGCTGTTGGAGCTGGAAACCTGATCTGCTCTGCTGCACCATCTTCTCCTGGCTGGCTGCGCTGCATTTCATTACGGCAGTGGAAAGCAGAGTGCCCCAGCCCAAAAATGCTCTGCTTCCCACTGCCGCAGCAGAGAACCATGGCGCAGTGTGCTGGGAGAGAGCAGCAGGGTGGAGCAAGCTCCACTCTGGCTCCTACTGCTGTGGTGAATACAGGAGTGGGGGAGCGCCCCTTGCTGTTGCCTCATGCCAAACCCCTGTAATTCCTCAGCTCGTGTTGCTCAGGGAGGGGGCCAGGTGGCAGGGCAAGCGCAGAGCAAGGGCAGGCCTTGGTGAAGGGGGGGCAGGATGGAGCACAGGCAGGGTGGGGGCAGGGCATGCAGCAGGGAGATTGCTCTGGGTCCTGCACTTGGGGCACTGGTGGGGGGTTGCCCAAGGCCCACACTCCCCCTAGGGATGATCCTGTGCACAATCCATCGATTTTACACAGGTCTAACCAAGGCCATAGCTGGACCAGAGAGATCACATAGTTGTTAGGAAGAACCCAAGTTAGCTTGCAGGAAACACTACTTGTATGTAAGGAAATGCTTTCTTGTAACTGATCATTTGTACTTTTACACATTTCAAGCTGATTGCTCACTAGTCATATGGTAAGTCTGTGTGTTTATCTGTTGCTGCTTTTATAGGCTTTTATAGGCTTTCATAGCTCAGTCAAAGCTGGGGGAGGCATACTGCTTTCCAAGCTGGTTGTTCTTAAGTGAAATTACATGTTATTGTATGTAACATTTCATCTTGCTTCTTTTCTTTGTAAAGATGGAACCTGGAATTCAGAACCCCAGAAAGTAGTGAAATTAGGGGTTCTGCCAGTTAGAAGTCTGATCATGATGGAAGACACCATTTGGGCTGCGTGTGGTGGACAAATTTTTATAATCAATATTGAAACCCATGCTGTTGAGGTAAATGCTTTTACAAGTATTATTTCTGTATTGTGCCATGAAACACCATTATTCTAAATAGCAATGGATAGCCTTTACGCATTAAAAGTGAATTCAGAGAACCTATAAAATCCACAGAGAACTATAAGACAGTGGTTCTCAACCCTTTTTATGCCGAGGACCAGGAAACCCATTCACAAACGTTTGGTGAGCAGGTAACATTTTATTTGCATATTTATTATGCAAATAATGAATATGCAAATAAAATGTTGCCATCCGCCTAGTCCCAACCCAGCCCCTTGCTCCCCAGTGCCTAACACCCTTCGACTCCCACTCCTATGCCCCATGCCTTTTGATCCTTTAACCTCTGACCCCTACAACCCATGCCAACACTCCCCAACCATGCCCTCACCCATCCCCCCGTTTGCCCCCACCCCACCACACACCCTATAATCCCCAGAGCAAGGCTGCCCCCCCTTGGGAGCATGCCCATTACCGCTGTGTGGACAGGGAGAGTGGCCCTCTTCTTTCATGCCTCCACCCTCCCCAAGCACGTCTTGTGCCCCGCATGAGTGGGGGGGAATGCAGAGCCCCAGCCGCTATTATGGGGGGGAAGGGAGGGAGGCGCTTCAGCCCTAGTGCTGCCACTGGCAAAAGCATCTGCGAGAGGCAGGGAAGCCCTGAGGGGAGAAGTGCCAAGCCCTGGGGAGGCGCTTCCTGCTCTGCCGCCTCCTGCCACTGCCAGCAAAAGCAGCTGTGTGGGCAGGGGGAGTGGCTGTGGGATGCATGTGTGCCTCCCCCCCCAAGCACAGAGTGGGGAGGTGGGAAGGAGGCACCTCCTGCTGCCGCTTCCTGAGCTATCACAGCTGCCAGAGCTGAGCTGCCGGGAACAGCCAGCTTGAGCTCCAACAGCCACCACAGTCCAGCAGCCAGCAGTTCGCAGCCTGACCAGGCTGTGGCCTGGCAGTTGAGAACCTCTGCTCTAAGAAATGTAGAAAGAAATCTAAGAAATGTTGGTTTGAGTTGATTAACTTTGTTGTGGTTTGATTTCACTTTCTCTGTTTAACTTTGTTGTGGTTTGATTTCACTTTCTCTGTTTAACTTTGTTATGGTTTGATTTCACTTTCTCTGCTCTGAACTTTTCTTATATTGGCATGTATAGCCAATATAATTTGTGTGGATTTTTGGTCTGGTTTTTTACACCCTTAAATTGTCACATTACTTCTGAAAACTAAGGTATTTTGTGTAAGTGCTAGCTTTAAAATCCAGAGCAAAGGGAGCTCACAGAAAGAGAGAAAGATTGCTGGAAATCAGCATGACTTGTCTACTAATTTGGAAACTAGGGCTCTTAGGGTATATTTACACAGCAGCGTTATTTTGGAATAACTGACATTATTTCAAAATAACAAAATGCGCATCTCCACAGCAAGCCATTATTTCAAAATAATACCAAGATGGGGGACTTCTTACCGCAACTCCTGTAACCCTCATTACAAGGAGTAAAGGAAGTCGAAGGAAGAGTGTTCTGCCTTCGACTTCCTGCTGTGTAGACAGCCCCAAAAGCCAAATTAAGCTATTTAGACTTCAGCTATGCAGTTGATGTAGCTGAAGTTGCATAGCTTAATTCAACTTTTGCCCTGCTCTGTAGACGTGCCCTTGGGGTACCTATGTACAGCAGCGGGGAGATGTGGTTCCAGGCTTAGTTGGACATACATGTGCTAATGCTGCTCAAGCAAGAGCACTAAAATTAGTGGTGGAGCTGCAGCTGCACAGGTGGTGGCTCAGGCTATCTGCCTGAGAACTATCCCTTAATGAGATGAGATAAGAAGCTTGGCTTGTTTAGCCTAACAAAATGAAGGAGGCGTGAGATGTGCTTGCTCTCTATAAATACATCAGAAGGATAAACCCCAGGGATGGAGAGGAGTTATTTAATTTAAGGGCCAATTTTGGCATAAGAACAAATGGGATATAAATTGGCCATCAATAAATTTAGGTTTGAAATTAGATGAATGTGTCTAATCATCAGAGGAATGAAGCTCTGGAACTGCCTCCCAAGGGCAAAAAATCTAATTTGTTTTATGAGTGAGCTTTTAAGTTTATGGAAGGGATGAGATTGTCTGACTGTAATGGCTCATGGTCCATCCATGACTGTTAATAGCAGATATCTCCAAGGGACAGAGATGGGACCTTCATTCAAGAGGGCTGAGAGTTACTACAGAGAATACTTTCCTAGGTGTCTGGCTGGGCGATTTTGCCTAGTCTAACCCTGTGGGGGGAGAGGGGCTGCCTTCCTCAGCAACATGGGGCATAGGTCACTTGCTGGTTTGAACTAGGGTAAATTGTGGATGCTCTATGACTTAAAGGCTTACAATTAAGTGTTGAGGACTTCAGTAACTCAGACAAAGGTTAGGGGTTTACTCCAGGAGCAGGTGGGTGAGGTTCTGTGGCCTAAAATGTACAGGATATCAGGCAGGATGATCATAAAGGTCCCTTCTGACCTTAAAATCTTTGAGTTTATGAAACCCACAGGCAAGAGAGCTGACAGCCTATGTGGGCCCTTGCCAAGGTGCTCGGGGCTGGCTCCGCACTTGCAGAAAGAGCGATGTTGGGGGCAGCTAGCTCTCTATGCTGCCTAGACCGTGGGTGTGCCCCTCTCCCCCGTCCTCAGCTGCACAGAGTGCTCCAGCAGAAATTTAAAGGGCTGGAGCTCTGGCCACCGCTGCTGCTGTAGTAGCAGCAGCGGCTGGGAGCCCTGGGCCCCTTGCAATTGCCGGGCTTTGGGACAACTGCGCTCTCTCCACTCCACCCCCTATCCCCAGTCAGTTGGCCTGCCCTTTGGATATCTACAAGGTTGGTTAGCCTAAGCCACAGCCCTTGCTACTGTTGTCTCACTGCTATTGTCAAGCATTGGCTCAAGCAAAGCTATGGACAGGTGAACCTGACAAAATAGTTCTGCTTCTCTGTGGCAAGATGTGGCTTTTTCCCTTGTGGAGACTGCATCACACATCCATAATCCTCCAGCCTTCTCTCCTCAGCCACTAGTAAAACCTGTCTGTGTCTCATTGTGGCAGACCAGCGGATACAGCAAATATGCTTGGGGAATCTTGGAAGTTTCCATCACAAGGCTGATTGGCCAAGCACCAATGTGAAGTGATCTCTTCAAGTGATCAGTTCAAATTGGCAACAGTAAATGCAGACGTTATCTGCCAAAAAGTCTTTGGACACAGTTTCAGCTTTTTTCACATCCTGAGAGCTGTTGTGGGAAAGGAGGGAGTCAGGCAACATGTTCTTCCATATCTTTCTTCCCTTCTCCCTACTGCTTTTTCATTGTTGCAGGTTTATATCCCCACATGCTCTGGGACCCAGCTATACACTGCCTCAGTAGGCTCGTTAACATTCTTCTCACAGACCTGCTTGGGCCAAATTCTTAAGATTTTCATGTAGCCATAATGACATCAGTGATTTCGTGGAGTTGTGACTAGAAGGAGAATTCACTCTAGACTGTTCACTTAGACTAGCTGTTAGACTGCAGATAGCCCAGTCCCAAAGTGCTAATCCTCTGTACAGGTACAGATGCTAATGCAGGAGCATTTGGCTGAAGAGGAACAACACTTTCATGCTTCTTTTTAAGTCAGAATAGGGAAAGGAATACTGGGGTTGAAATTCCAGTGAAAAATGCTGAGTTCTGAGGAAATCAGCTTTCCCTTGTTTCAAGACAGATGGAATTGTGAGTGTCTAGGCAGTTGTTCAGGATTGCTCTGCCAAAGAGTTTATATCCTGTGCCTGTTCCTGATCTTTCACTACTCTAATGGGGGGAGGGGAGCAGAGAGCATGGCTTAGTGTCCTAAGCATAGAGGGCTTAAATCAGAGGTAGAGAACTTTTTTGGGGGGGTCAAGGGGCTGCTGACCCACAGACAAGTCAGTTGTGGGCTGCACACAAGTGAGAAGCAAAAAAATCCCCACACTCTGACTGAGGCGGCCCCCCCAACTGAAAAGGAGAAAGGCATTCTTCACTTTCCCCTCGCACACCAGAGCCTTGGGTGGCCCATGCTAGAAGATTTTGTGTTCTCCATGCTGGGAGGATCCCCAAGCCTTGGGGGCTGGATCCAGGCAAGCTTGGGGCCACATTAGGCCCCTGGGCCTTAGGTTCCCCACCCCTGGCTTCAATTTGAACAGGGTTAAGTCCATCCTTCCACCTGCCAGGAAGATACTTTAAGTTCCATGAATTTTACAGTTTGGAATTCTTTCAAAGATCATCTGTGATGAGAGCCAAAGTCTCCTGGCTTGTGGGATTTATTGTTAATTTTGTTTCACTGTTGATCATGTTTCTCCTTACTATTGTCTGTTTGGCTCTTGCTACATTTCAAAAGCAAAGCACCGCCAGGAGTGAGCTGGGGACTCGAACAGTCCCCCATGCTTCCGGCGGCACTTTGCTTTTGAAATGTACAAGAGCCCTGTTCTTGCTAGGTTTCAAAGGCAGAAACGCCGCTGTTTCCCCTCTGCACCCTTGACCCTTCTCCCCATGCCTTTGTCTGTTTGGCTCTTGCTACATTTCAAAAGCAAAGCACCGCCAGGAGTGAGCTGGGGACTCGAACAGTCCCCCATGCTTCCGGCGGCACTTTGCTTTTGAAATGTACAAGAGCCCTGTTCTTGCTAGGTTTCAAAGGCAGAAACGGCGCTGTTTCCCCTCTGCACCCTTGACCCTTCTCCCCATGGAGACGGTGCTGGGGGGAACTGGCTTTTAAGCCAGCTCTCCTCAGCACTGGATCTTGCTCCCCCTCTTGCTGCCTTTCTCTGATAGAAGCATCAAGGGAGATTGGAAGCAGCTAGTTGAGTGGACTATACGATAAGCATTTGCTTATCAGATAGTCAACTAGTCACTTACATCCCTATCCTCCAAGCCCTTCACAAACATGCCAAACAGACAATAGTAAGGAGAAACATGATCAACAGTGAAACAAAATTAACAATAAATCCCACAAGCCAGGAAACTGTGGCTCTCATCACAGATCATCTTTGAAAGAATTCCAAGCTGTAAAATTCATGGAACATAAAGTATCTTTCTGGCAGGGGGAAGGACGGACTTAACCCTGTTCGAATTTAAGGGCTCTTGTATATTTCAAAAGCAGGGAGTGCGGTGTCAGCAGGGGACTACTTGAGTCCCCTGCTGGCCATGCTCCCTGCAGCGCTTCTGCCTTTGAAATGTAGCAAGAGCTGGCAGGGCTCTTGCTACATTTCAAAGGCGGAGGCAGTCTTATTGACTAATCAAATAGTCAATGCAAATTACATTGACTATTCAATTAGTTGGTTAATCTAAATTTAACATCCTTTTTGGAGGGGAAGGAGAATAGTAATTTTTCTGTTTCTACTTTCTTCTTCCTATGGCCACATTTTCTGGGATGGCTTGCTTGATCTGAATGAAATTTTTAAAAAAATCTATTTTACATTTTCTTTTTTCCTTTTGTTTTTGTTTATTTTATTTTTTGCTTGTGTGCATGGCTCCATGTGGGAAAGGTGAATTTGTGGGAGATTGAGATGAACTCTCTATAAGCAGGAAGCTTTACGGAGGCACAAGCCCAGGGACAGCTGAAACTCTTAAAAAGCTTTGGTAAATTCCCTTGTCTCTCTCTGAGACATGCCCTGAGTGATTCCCTTCAATGAGAGGGAAGAAGGAGGAGGAATGAGCATCCTCTAGCCTGCAGCAAAGCGTCTGCTTTAGCAGGATGAGCATGAGGAAGCTGGGATGCATTCAGCTGGTATATATTGTAATGCATTCCTCCAAGGCAGAGACCAACTCCTGCCGTGTGTAGAAGTGATAATGCCAAACCCCTATCCCACACCTCTTTCTGATTAGGCACTGCCTGCCTTGAGATCTTGTTTTCAGATGTTGTCTCAGCCATCAATCCATGCCTTTGCTATGTGTGGAACTGCTCTGAAATCTGTCTTGCTCCACCTCTCTAAGCCTTCCTTTTTAATGCTGTTTTTAAAATGACCTTGCTTGGTCCTTTATATATTTCTGATGGCTTTCTTTTCTCTTAACTTCCTTTTCTGTATGGATTGAGCTCCCTCAAATTCAATTTGTTTTAATGTAAATAAAATGTTTTAATTGTAATGTTTTAGTGTGTTTTTGGAAATGACACCATGCCCGAAGCCCCTTGGCCAGGGGCACTTCAGGAAGCAAGGAATTGCTGTTGCATAATATTAAAGATCCCAGGATAATTTTTACCCATGTGTAGGGGTTCGTCTTTGCCCTTGTCCATTACTTTCCTTCCTACCAATGTAATAGAGTTAGCTTCCTGGGTCCTGTTTGCCTGCAGAGCTCCCACCAAAAGGCGGCAATGTTTCAGTATTGCTGTTGTGTCTAGGCCCTGATCCTGTGGTGAGTGCTGTGTAGGCAGATGCCAGCAGGATTGGGGCCTCATTTGTAAAATATCACAGTATCTTGCAGGCTGAAAGTCACTATGTATATAGAAAACCACCCTGTTTTTCAAGAGTCAACTAATTATAGACAAACCACTTTAGTGTGAAATATTTAAGTGGAATAATCTGAAATGTGTTAAACAAACAGAAATTTCCTGTGTTTATGTTGCCCAAATATTGTGATTATTTTTAAAGTCGCAGAAGTCAGTCACTTTATTTCATGAACAAAGAAACCCATTATGTGGAGCTTGCTATGCTTGAGAAACCATGGTTCAGTTCTTGGCACAGCTATGTAGGCCTGGAATTACAACTGAGTTTGCAGTGGGCAACCTCTGAAAAGAAAGAATTCAACTATGCCATACACTGTCAAAACAATAGTGGACCATGTTAGGCCCCACTGTTGGAAAGACCGACATCCAAAATGTGTTCTGAAGCTCTGTTGTTGCTATAGATTTGGAACAAGAGAGCCTGGGTGGAGGAAGGAGGGAAGGGGACTAGGCTTTGAATGGAAGCCAGAGAAGGAATGTGGTTATGAAAACTCAAGAAAGAGAAGTGTAAAATGCTAAATTGAGAACTTGTGATTGTTTATATAAACACTGGGGATAGGTTTGAATTTTGTCACTTACTAGCTTCCCTGCTTGTTCTATGAACTAAATTCTTTAAAGATAAGACTGTATATCACATGGGTAGTGCAGTCAATGTAAATGCCAACAGTTATTTTCAGTGAAAAGATTTATTTACTGCCCTCCCCACCCCCAAAAAAGTCCAGGTTTTTGGTACATTCCTGCTCCTACTCTATATTAGAAGACAGTTTGGTTGAGAAGAATGGCTTTTTGTGCACTCCCTATGTGGCTGAGAACATGGCAATTGATTTTTTTTCTAGATGTCTCCGATAACTGTACAAACAGAAATGCACACACTAGGTGGTAGTGTAATGAATTAGCTGGTAACAGATGAGTTAGAGACTCCTGTGTGAGCTGTTTGCAGTTGTGTTAATAGAATCATCTTCCTGCTTGTGGTCAGAGCAGAACACTGCAGAAATGGTTCATTTTTAAATTTTGTATCAATTTTATACCTACCTGATCTATAGCTAGAAGTTTAGAAATAAGTGGGTGGGTTTTTGATCAGTCCCTAAGAGGACTTAACAGCACACATTTGGACATAATAATAATTGTGTGTGATGTGATATATATATAGATATAGATATAGATATATAGTAGCCCAATGTCTATGACTCTGTAACGCCGAAATGCTGGCTGTTCCCTCTGGGCGGCGCTGTTGCCTCCCGCCGTGGCGCTCGGCTGACTTCTGCGCCGTTCAGCCAGGCCGCCGCATGGGAGCAAGCGGCGCAAGCGGCCATTTGGGGTTCGCGCTCCCCATGCAGCACGGGGGTCAGCCGAGCGCCACAGCAGGAGGCAGCAGCGCCGCCCAGAGGGAACAGCCAGGGGGCGGGGCCTGGATGAGCGTGCGTCTCTGACGTCAGGAAAGGGCGCCAGATTCAAAAAGAGGAAAGCGGAGCAGACACAGAGGACACGGAGGAGACAGAGAGGAGAACGGAGGAGGCGGAGGACAGCGAGAGAGTGAGAGAGATGCAGCAGGAGGAGGAGAAGAGAAACACAGAGTGAGAAGCAGGAAGGGGAGAAGAGAAAGAGAGAGAGACGGAGAGAGAGGCAGAAGGTGGAGGAGAGCGGAGAGAGAGAGGGGGAGGCAGTAGGAGGAGGAGAGAGAGAGAGAGAGACGGAGCGAGAGACCGGAGGCTCAGGAGAGAAGACCGGCGTGGAGGAGAGACCTGAAAATCCTGTCTTATGGCAGGCTAATTGGCTAGTTATAAGGAAAAGCACATCATTTTGAAGAGAATTGCTATGAAATTTTTACATGTACTAGGGATATATTAGGAAATTCACTGATAAGAAGGATGAGCAGTTTTCCCAGGAGCTCTGCCTGCAATGTGACAAAAAAAATGTCTTCAACTCTTGCTCTATTAGACAAATTACACATTTGTGTTTTTAAATGGAGTATTTTATTTAAGGAACACTGAGATGGGGTAAGATAGAGAGCTTAATGATGCTTGTAAGTTTTCCCATTTCAGTAAGTTTTCCATGTACGTTTTTCCCATTCCAGTATTTCTATGCTACTTGAATAAAAATGTCAGTGTAAAATAGTAGATACAAATGTATACAACAGAGATGCTCTCCTGCCTTCTATAGTGTGGTCACTAGTAAAGCCAACAGGTAATATAGTTTGACTCACCAGAATTGAGAATGTGAGAATAACTTAATGCCAAAGTGATGTCTTTCCTATTAATTTACTATAATCTATGTGCTTGAGGAATATTACAATTTCTTTTAAAAAACCTCCCCCACAAAACTCACCAAGCATCAAACATGAAAATAGTAATAATAAGAGAAAACAGATTATATGTGGCTTTGTTACACTGATGTGGATCGGGAGTAATTCTATTGACATAAGTAGAGTTACAGTTGTTGGGGTTCATAACTGCAACTGAAAAGAAGGATGACCCAGTGGTTAGGACTCTAGTAGAGGAGTTGGGAGACCCAGTTTCAATTTCCTGTTCTGCTAGAGTGACTTAGCTCAAGTTAGTTTATCTGTAGTTCAGTTCCCCATCTATAAAATCGGTATAATAAAATGTGCCTACCTCACAGGGAATATTGAGAATAATGAGAATATTTTAAATGGCAGAATGCCCAGATACTAAGGTGATGGGGCCTATAAAAATACCTAAGGTAGACTGAGAGAAGAATTTGGCCTGATGTGAGTTGTCTTTAAGAAAGGTATGGATTAGATGCTGACACTAAATGACCAGAATGTAATACACTCTGGTTAAGAACCATAAACAGGGAATGCTTATATTTAAAATGTGAGAATAAAATTAAGAGTGTCTCTTAGTATTGTGAGATGTAGAGCATTATTTACTCTCAAATCCTTGAGGCAGAATGCCAGGGGAGGTATTTGTCATTTATGCATTAGAGCGATTCTCTGTCTTATAAGAACAGCTCTGTACACTCCAGTAAGCAGCCTGCTGGCACAACATGTGAATAACAACAACAGTCTGCTACTGGAAAGACAATTAATTTATAATGGTGAAAAGGAAACTAGTTCCAAATATTATGGCCAAACTTTGTTTTAATGATTGAAGGGCTTTGGTTACACAGGGGAGTTCTTTCTCATACCTTAAAGACAGGACACAGATAGAGTCCTGCCCTATAATGGAAACCTGTCTGGAGCAAGGGGAGAGAGTTCTTGTAATTGGACAGAATGGTTACTCATTTCAAGAGTAATCACTAGGTGACTCCTGATTAAAGTGGCCATGCACAGTTTGAACAGTAATTACATTCTTCTAATAAACAAATTATCTCAGTTAAAGTAGCTTTCCTGCATTCTGATCAGTTTGAGTGACATGGGCTTTCTACATACTCCTGTGAACATGCTAGACAGAATATTGCCTGCAAAGGAAGATGATAACATTCATCACTCTGGCAAGAGCCTCCATCATCTTAAAGGACCAGGCTCATAAATTACCAACACATATAAAGCTGACAAACGTACCCTAATCAAAAAGAAAGCAATAATACTACATAAGTCTTTCCTATTAATGTATGTAATTGAGCAAGTCCTTAGATCCTTAAATAGTTTACCATTTAAAGATCAATTATACCTAATCTCAGCTTCTATTTTACTCAGTAAACCCCAGAATTCAGTAAAGACCAGAAAAAAAATCCTTGATATTATTAATGGTATTTTATCTTTTGGTAAAGAAAATAAAATGGAGTAATTGAGTTCCCCATTGAATCCTCGCAGGGTTAATGTTTGTAAATCAAAGGTCATTTTAGCCTCTAGGATTTTCATCCTCTTTCACCTTCTCCATATAGGGTATCCTCTAAAACAGGGGGAGACTCAGATGAATTTTCTGCATGATGAAATGACTGACTTTTTCTCAGATATTTTTAGTTGAGGGAGTTCAGAATTTTCTTAGTTACAACAAAAGCTACATGGACTTTTTGTTACGTATTTTCATGATTAGGTGCTAGTGTTAAGCCACCAATGTTAGGATAATACACTATTCCCTGCTATGTATTTTAGGACCATGAAAGACGGAGGCCATATTTTCAGTGTTGATGTTTATGTACATCATGATAATATTCAAGATTCAAAATTGCTCTTTCAAAAGAAAGAGAATTGAATGGCTTGTTCAAAGAGAAGTGTAAAATAGGAGAGATTATTCGTAGGGACTGTTTTTTAGTTATGTTTTTGTACAGCAGCTAGTGCAGGGGCCCCTAGTTCAAGACTAAGCCTCCTAGTGCCTTTGTAATACAAATAAAAATAATAATTACAAAAATAATGGTTGGATCACTAAAGAAAGAAGCTCATTATGGTCACCATTGGGCAGATTAGTAATGCTCAAATGAAATTTGGGAGAGATTTGAGATGAAGGAATTAGCAACAATGTGTGAGGCGAAATTGGGCTCTTCAAAGTGACCGGAAGTCTTGTCCCATTTACTGGGTAAAATATTGGGCAGGCACAGAAACCCAATCCCAAGGGAATTCAGGGCAACTGAAATTCCTAACAGAAAGCAAAATCCCACCAGGGAAATTAAAAATGCACCAGGAGAAGTCACTGTTTCAGTTTCACTGCAGTGAAGTGTTGTTCTGCCTTCCAAGTGAGTGTTTTTCTGTGCATTTCACCCAAAGGCAGGCTATGTTTACAATAGGGAGTCATAAAATACTCTACTGGTGAGACTTTTATTGCAGATTTAACTAGCATGATTGCAAAAATAAGTCCAGTCTCAGGAGCATTGTCTGTACTTGTGTTCCTTTTGGAGTTAGGGTGCAGAAACACAGAATTCCTGTTAAATAACAACTGGTTTCAAATTCTAAATTCCCAGGATGTAATCAGATGAGGGACTATAAAGCTTTTGTGGCCAGAGCCTGAGATTCCCTCTTTAACAGTGATGCAGTTTTCCCCAATGAAAACTAACACCATATATTCAGCAGAACCAGGACTTGCTCTTGTGGGAGCATAGGGATCAAGCAACTTGATACTCTACATCAGCGGTTCCCAACTGCCAGTCTGTGGCTCGCAGCTGGGCTGCAGCGGCTCTGGGGCCGGGGCTAGGGTACACTACTCCGCAGCTGTTGAGAGAGGCGTGTCCTGCCCCTCCTGTCACGCAACCAGTGCCAGGCAGGGGTGGGGCCTCTTTCTGGACATGGAAAAGCGCTTTGTTGCGTGGCAGGAGGGCCGGGTGGAGCCCAGAATGGCAGCCTTAACCCAGGCAGTAGCGCTCAGCTGGCGGCTGGGAGGCAGCGCAGGGCTAGGTGAAGGGGGCCCTGGTACTAGGGAGTTCTGAGGGGTGGAGGAGCTGTAAGAGGCAGGGGGCTGACACTGAGGGGCACAGGGGCATCCGGGATGGGGAGCTGGCACTGGGAGGCTCTGGGGCAGGGTTGGCAGTGGGGAGCTATGATGACGGGGCTAATATTCAGTCTGGGGGCTGAAGAGGGCTCTGGGGGGATTGGGTGGAGTGGGGCTCTGGGGTCAGTGGCCGGTGCTGGGGAGTAGTGGAGGGAGAGCCTCTAGGGGTTAAAGTTGGCATTGGGGGGGACTCTAGAGGCCAGGGCTTTTGGCGGACCGGTAACATTTTATTTGCATATTTGCATATTAATTATTTGTGCAATAAATATGCAAATACAATGTTACTGGTCCACCAAAAGTTTGTGAATGGGTTTGCTGATCCCCAGTTTAAAAAAGGTCAGGAACCACTGCTCTACATAGAGAATAAAGGCATGTTTCCTACTTTATGAAGTTCATAAGGACAGATGAATGCTCTAGCCCTGGTGCATATGCTATAGATCCTTTGTCGTCTTGGTCTTTTTTTTATAGAGCCATTTTGAAGCTCATCAAGAAGAAGGAATGGTGATCTTGCACATGGCTGTTGCAGGAGTAGGAATCTGGATTGCCTTCACATCTGGATCGACGCTCCGCCTCTTCCACACTGAGACACTGAAACACCTCCAGGACATTAACATTGCCACTCCTATTCACAATATGTTGTCAGGTAACTGCATTCTACAGTCATATTTTCATTTGGGCTGAGTCACTCCCCAGTTGTTCTGCTATGGTATATCATAGATGCAGGCTTGAACTTGGAACCCTGAACTGTATTAGATGTCAAATATGCTCCTTCAGTCTCTTGAATTGCTGTGTAGTCTGTTTGTCAGATCATAAGACTGTCTTTGTGTTAACTCTCATACTATCTATTAAGAATCTAAAATAGAGTCATACACTTCAGTTCACTGTCTGCTCTTCAGATCAGGGTATGCAATGAGTTTCCTCCAGATCTACAACTCCCATTACAAACCATAGAGAAAATAGTAAATCACATATAGGAGGCCAGTTTGGAGCTCCCATTTTTGTCTTGTTTTGTAGCACAGTTCAAAAATAGATGAACATGTTTTGTTGGGAAGAGCCAGTCCAGCTTTTGTAAAAGGAAATCATGCCTCACCAATCTATTACAGGTTGTGTTTCCCTTAACCAGGACTCTGGTCCAGCAACATCCATGGTCCGGCTGGACCACAGATATTCCTGGACCACAGAGCCCAGGCTGTGGGACAGGAGCGGCAGGGGGGTTCCGGCAACTCAGTGAGGAGCCCCGTGGGGGGGGACGGAACGGAGGTGCAGGCAGAGAAGCAGCAAGGAGTTCCGGCCCCTGTGGCTGGGCAGCAATAAGGGGCCAGCAGCGGCAGCTGCAAAGCTCCAGCCGTGGAGCTCGGGAGCGGCGGTGTTAGCTGCAGAGTTCCGGCTCTGATGGTAGCAACAGAGCTCCAGCCTCGGGGGCCACGGCTCTGCAGACAGCAGTGGGCCTGGGCTGCAGCCCTAGCGTGGGGAAGCAGCAGGGGAAGCACCGATCATGTTGGGAAGGGCCTCCCATTGTCCGGCAAATCCCTTTGTTCAGGACTGGTCGGGTCCCGAGGGTGCCAGACGAGGGAGGTCCAACCTGTAGAATTCTTTGAGTGGAACAACGAACATGGACAAGGGTAATCTAGTGATATAGCATATCTGGACTTTTAGAAAGCCTTTGACAATGTGCCTTACCAAAGACTCTTAAGTAAGTATACAGTCATAGGATAAGAGGGAAGGTCCTGTCATGGATCAGTAACTGGTTAAAAGACAAATAACAAAGGGTAGAAATAAAAGATCAGTTTTCAGAATGGAGAGAAGAAATAGTGTGTCCCTAGGGGTCTGTATTGGGATGAGTGCTGTTCAACATATTCATAAACGATCTGAGAAAGAGTGAGGGTAAGCAGGCAGGTGGCAAAATTTGTAGATGATGCGGAACTACTCAAGATAGTTAAGTTCAAAACAGACTGTGAAGAGTTACAAAGGGATCTCACAAAATGGAGTGACTGGGCAACAAAATGGCAGATTAAATTCAATGTTGATTGTGGAAAGGTCTCTGAAAGCATCTGTTCAATGTGCAGCAGCAGTCAAGAAAAACTAGCAGAATCTTAGGAATCATTAGGAAAGTGATAGACAATACGACAGAAAATATCATAATGCCTCTGTATAAATCCATGGTGTGCCTGCGCTTTGAATAATGCCTACAGTTCTGCTTGCCCCATCTCAAAAAAGATATATTCAAATCCAAGGCGCTGGAGGTGCTGAGAGCCATTGAAACAAACTGTAAATCTTGTATGTGATGGAAACCACTTCAAGACAGAGGATGCTGCTGCATCCCCAGCACTCTTAGATCCAGCAGATTAGAATTGGAAGAGAAGGACAACAAAAATGATGAGGGGTATGGAACAGCTGCCATGTGAGGAGATACTAAAAAGACTGGGACTTTTCAGCTTAGAAAAAAGACAGCTAAGAGAGACAATCATGACAGGTTTGGAGAAAGTGAATAAAGCAGCGTTATTTATTCCTTCTTGTGACGGAGCGCTGCTGCCCCGCACTCTGGGTCCCTCCGTGACCGCACTGTTCACGGCGCGAGGAGCTGGATACCGGCTCTGCGCGGGCTGTTCGCATGCCATGAGGCAAACCCACATCTTCAAGGCGCCGAAGAGCGCAAGCCACGGGGAGGGAAAGAAGGGGGGTGGAGACAGAGCAGAGCCTCACCAGAGGGGGAGTCACACCAAAGGGGCTCGGCGGTACGACGGGGTGACGTCAAGGGGACAGGAAGGGCAGCGGGTGGTTTAAAATGGCCAGCGCCGCTGCACAGGGGAGGACGGCAGAGGAGGAGGGAGCGGCAAGGGAGCTGGAGGAAGTCAGGTGGGAGCAGAAGGAGTTCCCACTCGCCAGAAACTATTCCGCTAGGGAAACGGGACAGGCGGGATAACGCTGAAAGAGAGAGAGAGTTGGGAGAGGAAGCACCCAAGGCAGGGCAACGAATTAAAGCCCGCGGACTGACGTGTTTCGGCAGGAAGCCCCGTCAGCTGGACAGGACCGGAGAAAGTCCTTGTCCTTAGGGCCCTGGGCTGGGGCCCGTGAGTGAGGGTGGGCTCGGGCTCCCCTCTCCCCACCGCCAAAGGTGGAGTACCCTGTTGGCTGAGCTCTGACAGATCTTTCCTGACCGCGATGAGCGCCCAGTGCTGTAAACAACTCGGAGCGGACCTGGTGGGAAGACTCATAAAACAAGACAAGGGGGGAGTTTGGAGGGGCACAAAGAACTGTTGCGATAAAACAATGAATGTGCCGGGTCACACCTGGTCACACTTCCCATAATACAAGTACCAGGGGTCACTCAATGAAATTAATAGGCTGCAGGTTTTAAAACAAATAAAGAAAGTACTTCTTCACACAGCATGTAGTCAACCTGTGGAGCTCCTTGAAAGCCAAAACTATAATGGGATTCCAGAAAAGAATTAGCTAAATTCATAGAAGATAAGTCCATCAATGGCTATTAGCCATGATACTCAGTGATACAGTCTATGCTCTGAGTATCCCTAACCTCTGACTACCAGAAGCTGGGACTGGATGATGGGGTGGATCACTTGATGATTACCTGTACTGCTCATTCCCCGGGAAGCACCTGTTACTGGCCACTGTTTAAGACAAGATACTGGGCACAATGGATCATTGATCCACTGTGGCATTCTTATATTCTTAATAAAGACAACATGTTTGGAATGAAAGGATATGCTTGCTTAACTCAGTGAATTCCACATGGGAATGATACACTATCGAAGCCTGTGTTTGAGGCAAATAGCACAGGCCTCGACTGACAAACACTTGTTTAATTTTAAGTATGTGAATAGTCCTGGTAAGTCAGTGGGATTACTCGCATGCTAAAAGATAAGCATATGTTTACTGCTTTGCTGGATTGTGGCCATAATAAACTCAGTAAAAGATATTAGCTACCTACATGAATAAGAGTAGCACTTGCAGTTATAGTAGGATAAAATTACAGGGGCTGTTCACCTATACGCTTCAAGGCATAAGCTGGTCACAGATTGCTCTCAGGAGAAATTGCTCTGCCCCCACCCTGAACTTCCTGCAGTGATACAGAACTAAATAGTTAGGTGCAATACAGGATTTTTTTTTCTTCCTCTGAAATATCTGGCTGTGGCCACTGTTATGGGCAAGATATCAAGCTAGGACTTTTGGTCTTTTCCAGTATGCCCAGTGGACAGCTAGTGATTCCCTTGTTATAAGGGAATCCCAAGGTGGCATAAAGCAATTGGCTGCCAGGCACAGTGTCTGTTACAAATTGTCAGGCAAGCACAGTCCCAAGTTTACTCTCATATATACCAGGAACAGAACCAGCCTTCACTTGCCCTTGGAATTGGGGGACTACAAAGGTGAGCGGCTTACAGACATCTTTGACTCACCCCACTAGGTTTTGTAGGTTTAATCTAGAGTCTGGATTAATTTTCTTGTTAGAACTGAATAGTGGATAGCACAATAAATGATACATACGTCACCGTACATTTGGTCTTCTCCTAGAGCAGGATATAAGTAACATCAATGCTGAAATAGCCCACCTGATAAACAGTCAAAAAAAATAGCTTTGCCCATATTTCAAAGAGTCCATGTAAGGGTGCGTCTATACAGCACCCTAAACTCGAAATAAGATACACAATTTACGTGTCTTATTTCAAATATGTTTTGAAATAGCTTATTTTGAAATTTGGCGTGTCTACACAGCATCAAATTTCAAAATAACACACTATTTTGAGCCATCTGTTATCCCTCATGCAACAAGGTTTACCGGGATGGCAAAATAGCATGCCTGTTATTTTGAAAAATATTTCGAAATAACAGGCAGCTTGTATAGATGCAGGGTAGCTATTTTGGGATACCATGCTGTGTAGACGTACCCTAAAAGTACATGTATGCACATGCACAAGTTTCACACGGGCACCCTAATTTGTGTGTCCGTCACGCTGTATCTGGGTCTTGTCTCTTTCCAAATTTGGCCAATTAATTAGAGATTTTTTCCTAATATGTCTTGGTTATAACTTGATATTTCCCCACTGCACACATTGAAATGCAAAAGCAGCACTGCACACAGAATATTTGCTCTTTTTTTAATAGATTGTTAGAATTACTGCTAATCCTTAATCATAATTTCATTAAAGGTAGCTAGTCTCTTTTCTTACAATGACAGTTTGGCAATTAATCCTATTCTGAAAATAATTATTCATAATAAAAATATTTTTCCCTGTAACAATTCAAGTAACCACCCAGTTTAATTTTTTAAATACACATGTAATTGTTTTGCTACAGAAAATAAAAGACCTTTGAAGACCTTTCTGCTAATGTTCTTTTGTTTATGTAGGTTTCTTTCTATTACCCTACAGGATTAAGTTAATGTTAAACCATGTGCACACATTCACAGCTATACAGCTGTATCAACAGTAAAGTCTGTTGATGATAGCAAAAGAATAGTTGTAAAGCAGAGATTGAATGAGTTAGGAATAAGAAATGTAGCCTCTATATAGACTGTAAACATGCTCCAAACCTGAAGTCTTCTGGGATTTCTGAAAAAAAAAAAAGAAGAGGGAAACTGGCTTTGGAATTAGGGCTCGCAATTTATTAGCAAAAAGCTAGTTTAGGACTGGGCACTGGTAAATAAAATGGAGAAAATAAAATAATTACTAGAATATATGCCTAAAAATTATTGGAAAATATTTAAGTTTGATAATAGCTTTCCAATACATGTAATATTTAAATAATATTGAAAATAGAAATATGAATCATTATATGTGTAACTTCCTTGGGAAAATACTGCGCTAAACTGTATAGACATTCTTAATTTCAGTATAATATTACATACATTA
Organism: Rafetus swinhoei; assembly: GCA_019425775.1. Classification (NCBI taxonomy): domain Eukaryota; kingdom Metazoa; phylum Chordata; order Testudines; family Trionychidae; genus Rafetus; species Rafetus swinhoei. Next base: position 39,048,356 of record CM033440.1, read on the forward strand.
ATACGTGCCTATTGCTGTTTTACTTTTTTATTTGAACAACCCTAAATTAATATTCCAATCTCCTGCCTTCTGTAACCACAATTTAAATGTGTAACTACAACAAAGTGTAATGTGGTGTGCACTAATTAAACAATTTTTAAAACAGAAAATGCCTTGAACTGGAACTGGTTAGTTTTTGTCATAGTAGTAAAACCCACAGTTTTATCTGATGAAAATGATCTGCAGTAAGTAGCATTGCTTCCTGTTTGGAAAGCGAGCAGGAGGAGGTTTGACTCCAAAGTGATGGACAACACTTGGAAGAGTCAAGGGGGAGTTGTTTCCTGGGAAAGTGGGAGAAAGCAGTAGGGAGGGACTTACACTTAGGAAAGACGTTGGGATCTTGGAAAGTGTCAGGAGGGGGAAAAGCAGTGGGAGGGAAGGGACTCGTAGAAAGGTTTGTTCAGGAGAAGTTGGCCTTGAGGAGGGAAAAAATGGCAGAATTGGCCATGATGCAGGTTCTGTCAGGAAGGAGAAGCTTCTGTAGGGAGATTGACATATCCTCAATTATCCACATTTCATTAAGTGTATGGAAACAATTATTGGATGAAGTAAAATACCAGAATTTAGCCTGCAATCTGGCTGCATGCCTCTCTGCAGTGGAATTTAGACTGATGCCTGTTGTTCATTTATTTCCAGTCCATCTCCTTGTCAAAGTTCTCCTAGCCCAAAGTGTTGCAATGATATTAAAAGATAGAGTTTCATTTTTTTCTTTCCAAATCTCCATATATGTACGTAAGTGTGATATTCACTTCACTTGAACCCTTGTGCCCCTAAATTCAGCTTAGCCCAGCACGGAGTGGGGGGGACAGCAGGGACAGGACAGTGTACTGCTTTGATTTGAACAGTGATCAGCTTTTTGGCACTAAAAGTATTTTTTCTTAATCAGAATAGTGTTTAACATTTTAGATTTTTTTAAAAAAGCTTTCCTTATCTACTTACTGTGTCATCCTGCCTACTATATATTGCATTAGTTTCAAAATAAAGCTACACTATCAATAGTCTTATTAATATTTCTTCGTTTTTACAGTGCTCAGTGAAGTGTCTATTCAAAATTGTATGCAACTCCCACACTGAAAACTGGCTAATGAATTTTATTTTTGTTCTGTGTTTAAACGGGCCATTCCATTTAATTTGTCCTAGCTGTGCAAAGGAATGAGGATCAGTGTATAAACAGAAGATTAACACTAAGTTAATATTTCCTATAGTGGTGCAAAGAAAGTGTTGAATTTCTTGTTGAAAATGCTTGTTCTCTGTGACTGAAATGAAAAAAATGTCGTCTTGAAAATATTTAGTTTCAGCTGTCATTGCCATGGTAATAAAAGAGGGTTGTAATTGATGTAATTGACCAACATTTTCCTGTGAAAGAGTGTTGCCTATTTTTATAACCTCTGGTGTAATTCTCAGAACTTTAGGGGGAATTTTTTCCCTCTTACCAAAACCTCTCCTGTGAGCCAGAGAGTTTTTTAAGAGTGGAAGTTGTGCAGGAAAAATGCTACAATAGCATCCATTTGAAACACAAAATTCATTCCAATTATTCAGTGGCAGTTCTTGGATCTATGTGTATGATCCAACAACATTGTAACCAAAACGGTTAAAAGAGAGGGAAGTAGGTGGTTTGCATAATAAATTTGCTCGGAGCCTTTTGCAATTAGAAACAAAAACAGCTAAAGACCACATCAGATTCTGTGTAACATACTGTGAGCTAAAAAGGAGTTGGAGTTAAATGACTGCATGGTTAGAAGACTTGTATTGTAATGTGTTGTGCTGTGAAATGTTTACGGGTATGTGGGCATTTGATTCTTTCTGTCTTTCCAGGGCTAGGATGTGTGCTCCAAGGGAAAGTTTGTATTTTAAATGGAACAACCCAATTAATTGTATGCTATTTGACAGAGGCTCATTAACATGCAAAAAGAAAAGTGCGTAAAAGCTCAAGATTTATTGAACTCTGAGATGAGAAGAACAGGGGAAGGAGTTAGTCTAAAAATTCTCCTAATGTGGCTATGGGAGATGAAGAATAGACGTAGTGTCATGACAAGTCTCTCAAGAATCCGGACTCCTTGGATTAGATTCTCAGTGCACGAAGGGGCCGTAAAACCAGCTTAACTGACTCCCGGGGGATTTGCTGTGATTCTGTTCTTCTTTACCTCAGTATATCCCTAGCAATTAATGGAATTACATTTACTGTAGAACCAGTGTGAGTGAGAGGAAAATTATAATCCTTTTGTCTGTCTCCTACTGCTCTAGGAGAGAAGGTCACTCTGAATTATATGGCTCTGAAGTAACGCAACACAAAATAATTTAGCATTACGTTTTCAGACCTTTATTGCCATGTGAACACAGCCTTGACTGTCACAGCCTGGCTTCCCTGCCACAAAGAATGCTCCTGTTCTACCTTGGGAAAGGTAATATTGCAGGGGAAAGGAGTTACATTGCAAGTCATTAGAGTTGAATAATACAAAAAAGCAGACATAGCCCCAAACAAGCATGGAGCAATAACAGTGTTGTGGTTTTCTCCATCTGGTACATAGTCAGGAAGGCGTCTGATTGTTTCTGGTTGGGGAGGTAGTGCCAGGCGAAAGGAGATCTGTAGTGGAAGGCAGTTATTCCCATGTGCTTGGAAGCTCCTGAATACAGCCACTTATGGGCTCTATTTGGGTTGTATTTTGGCCCTTTAGACCACATGACACAAAGTAAACAGGAATTGGTCAGCTGAGAATTCCTTTGTCATGGGAGAGTTCTCAGCTGATGTAGAACCAGCCCCTCCACACCTCAGCTCCAGAGGAGAAGTGGTCCAAGCATGCTCCTCTCTAACTCTGTTCAGTGGGTAGGTGCACTGTTGTTTAAACATGGAGTCAGATGACATAAGTTAGAGCAGCTCCTAGGTTACTTTGACTTATGTGGGGGCTTAGTGCAACACAGACTCACTCTGGATACGTCTACACTTGCTCCCTAGTTCGGACTAGGGATGCAAATGTAGCCGACTGAAATTGCTAATGAAGCAGGGATTTGAGGAGTAACGTTAGTTCGAACCAAGGGGTTTGATTCGAACTAACGCATCCCAGAGCGCACTTCCTGGTTCGAATCAGCTGGCGAGCGGAATAACACGTGGGCGAGATCATGCTAATGAAGCGCGGGATAGTTAAATCCCTGCTTCATTAGCAATTTCGGTCAGCTACATTTGCATCCCTAGTCAGAACTAGGGAGCATGTGTAGACATACCCTCTGGGAATCAGTGAACCATAACTGGCCTCCTGATGGATACCTTTCTCTGCTGCTGGCCTGTATTTTTGATGTAATGGAACATATTGGAGTGGATTAGGTTGCAGGAGAAGAAATGAGTGAGGGGACAAAAGGGGGACCTGGTGTGGGGAAAAGAGGAAGCTGGGAGAACTGTCCGTTTCTAGAATACTGCGAAGTTTTAAAATAGCAATTGTTTTAACTACAATATACCAGCAAACACAAGGAGTATAGAACCCAAGATCTTTGGTTCAGAACAACCCACTTCTATGGTAGCCAAAGGACCAACCCCTTTAGCTGGCAACAGAAGTGGGCTAGTAGCCTTTGTTGTAAAGTGTCTAGGGATGACGTGAACACACACCTCTTGCCTATATGTTATATATGTTCCCTAGGAGGGCAAACTTTTGCCCAATATATGTGGTCCACAGTTCAAATAGACAACTTTGCAACCCCTGTCGCAATTCATACTATGCTTCCTTGTTCACAAGGTTTTTTAAGTATTACTAATTAATAGTCGTTTTATACACATGCTACATTTTTATTAAATAGCTTGTATTTTTCATGGTCCCACATTTTATTTTTCAGTAAAGAAAGTAGTTGGGATTGGTCCTGCCTTGGGCAGGGAGCTGGACTTGATGACCTCCTGAGGTCTCTTCCAGCTCTATGAGTCTATGATTCTATGAACATTGATGCTTAAATATTCTCAAACAAAACAGTTTCTCAGGTGTTTTTAGAATGTGCAATAGTCTGCCCCCCTTGAGTGAGTTCAGGGTCTCAGCAAATTCTATGTGATTTCATTGTACTTCTGGATGATGACAGGTTACCTATTTAACAAAGGGGTAATTTCCGTTCTTTATGCTGTAACATTACAAGTGTGTTTCCTGGAAACTGATGGGGAAGAGAGACCAAAAAAACCCCTGATTTTCTCATTTCCTCTATATTAAAAATAAAGTACACTCATTTGTGGTCAATAACCCCCCACCTTGTTAAAGGTTTTTTATCAAGTTGCCATCCTATAAAAGAGTAGAAAGAGGGAGAGATGTTAGGGTAGCTTGGTAAGATAAGATGCACTGTAGGGTTTTTAGCCAGATTAATTTGCAGATTGAGCCAGATCCTGCAGCAAAATCTGTGCATGTGCACCCTTGCACAAAAATGACTGCAGAAGGTTCTGTTCAGGGGGCAAAAATATATGCAGTTGCAGGACCGGGGTCAAAGACTGAGACCTGACGAAGATCCAGACTGAAGCTTGAATCCTGAAAAAAAAAAAAAAAAAGAATAAATGAGCCAGCTCAGAGTATGTAAAATTAAGCATGTCCATAAGTTTTTGTGGGATCAGGAGCTTAAGTTTACTCTTTTAACAATTAGTACAAGTGTTATTTGAAATTAGTACAATTTCATCTGATTTCATTTAAAACAGTAATAATAATAATTAGCTTTTATATTTATCAACTTCTCCCCAAGATTGTAATGGTGACTCTTGTTGTCGGTACTGCTGTAGTTGTTTTTTGATAGAACACATTCAAATGATCAGGAGCCATTGATTGTTTACATTTGTTTCCCCTGGGATAAAATAAAAGTTTAAAATTTGCACACCATTGCAAGATTACAAACAATAAATAAAATCTTTTTATGAGTGGTTTTTATTTATCATCACGTGTTACTATAAGTTATGTCAAAAATATGTGTTCACATGCAGATGTTTCCTGCTTTCCCAAGATTTCAAAGCAAGCACTTTTCCTTTGACCTCACTTTTAGTGGTTCATGCATAAAGTTTGCTCTATATTTAGGACTTTAGGTTGCTTCCAAGTGACATACTATTTTCACATATGGAAATAATGTTACTTCACAGGTGTGAGTTACCATTTGGAATTCACTTCAAAGCTAAAGTGTGAAGAAAGGCATTGATATTTTTTCTAGTGTTGAACATCCTAAAGACACTGTAAGGTATTAGATATATGATGACCCCATTGCTTCAGGGCTTAGATAGCTAAAACTGAAGTTTTACCTGCTTAGGAACAGTAGGATTGGCCTCCAAATTGTTATATATTTAGGAACATTAGTTTCATTGCATTACATAGGCTAAGCCATAAAATTCAGATTCTGTTCTTGAGAAAGACCCACATTCAGAAGTGTTTGGAACCAAGGATTTGGTTAATTTTAGTCATTCTAATTGCCACATTTGGAAATCTGAAATCAGATGTGAATTTTCAAATGTTCTCAAGTTCATAGATAACTAGAAAAGATTTTGGTTTATGCCCATCCCACGCTGAGCCTGATGAAATTGTGCAGTTGTGAAAATCTTAATTAGTATACAGTAATATCTGCATAATATCTGAGTACCAAAACCACCCTGATATTAGCAGATGTGAGTTTGGTTTGATGGGCACCCTGTATAACACTTGCTTTTCTTTGTTTAGTAGGTTTTCTTTCAAAAAGGAAAGGTGATGGTTTATTAATATATTTTTATTTGCGTTCACTTTCACAAATAGATCAAAGTTATAGCCTCTGGCATCATTTTGGGATATCCTGATTTTTCTTCTTCCATTCTCCATTTCATCCAGCTGAAATCATTTTAATGCTATCTACCCTATGACTCTAAGGGTAATTCTTCAATGTTTTCCCTCTGATCAAGCTATGAAGGGATCACACTTGCATACTCCCCTCTGGAAACTTAACACATCTCCTTATTAATATTTCAGCAGAAAATATGAAGCTTTCACAAGACACATGATAATTTACTTGTACACATAGAATTTTAATTGTATATTAAAATCACTTATTGTTTGTTATAGCAGAGAGAGAGGGGGAAGAGAGAAACTAATATGGATTTTTTTTCATTATGCTTGATTTATATTTGTAAGTAGTTTGACTAGAGCTGCTAGATGTTATCTTATAAGACCCTATTGTTTCTCTCATGCTTCTTGGTGACTGTTTTGTTTCTTTCATCCTTACACATTCTAACATGTCTTTTTCTTTCCAGTGCTTTGGGTTTTATTCTCCAGTCTTTCAGTTAATTAATCAAAATCTTCTTTCTGTTGTTTATTCCTTAATGAATAAATCTGAAGCCATTTTCCTCTGGCATACATTCTTACTTTAGATCGTTGAAAAATCTATATTGTTACTTTACAAAAGAGATACAAATTATAAGGGCCAGCGAGGAAGGGCACACTAAAGAAATGACACCATAGAGGAAAGGTTTTACATTGTTACCTGTAAAATTAGGTAATGTAATGCTATCCTGCTATTCAAATTATGTTCTATCCCTTTGTATATGTAACCTAGTTTTGTTTTTTTAACCATGACTCCACAATGAGCAGCCGTTTTCATTGTGTAACTAGCCACAGTGAAGTGGTTACAGAATATTGAACCCAGCATTGTGTATAATTAGTTCACATTATTTCTTTCCATGTGTATTATTTTATGTATGTCAACACTGAATTTCATCAGCTATCATGCTGTCCATTCACCTAATGTTGTTAGATCTCTTTGGAGTTGTCCATAAACTTCTTATGTAATGGCCATACTAAAAAAATGTCATGTCCTCTGCAGATTTTGCCGTCACACCTTTTCACCGCTATTCCAGAACCTCACTGAATATATAAATCACTACTCAAGCTAATAATTGACCCAGGCCAATAGTTTAGTCTGACTTTTTGTTTCTGTCTCTTAGCCAGTTCCTAATTCAGGGCAGAACTTCACTTCTTGTCACAGAACTTAGTTTCCATTTATGAGGAAGGTTGTTAAAGAGTTTTTGAAGTCCATGTGCACTCATCAGTCAGTTACCTTTTCTCTCCCTCCAGGGCCAAGATGATTTTTGAGCAATTGCCCCCTACACCAAGCTGTTACAGAAAAGTAGAAAAATAGGCAATTATGCTCATTAAATATGGACAGTGTTGAGAATGTCACACTGTAGTTTTATAGAATTCTATTGTGTATTATATAGTATTATATATTGTAATATTGCTATGAAGAATGTGTAAAAATAACCTTATTTGTAAAGGAATATATAGTCACTTTCATTCCCCTGTAATGTAAGCTTTTATGAGAAAACACAAGTTGAATTATAGCATTTCAGAAACAGTTTTGTTTCATACAAGTTAAATAGCATGCAGGTAAAGTTTCAAGGCCTTGCTTCAGTAAAATATTTAAGCCTCTGCTTAAACTTTTTGCCAAATCAGCACCTACAACGATGTTGTTATATGCAGTTTACTGCTGATTTCCTTTTCCAAATCAAAGGTTATGCATGTTAAATAATGCAGCAATCTCTGAACTTCACAGGACAACAGCGTGTTTCTGTGACCAGTCTGCTGGTATGCCATGGTTTATTGTTGGTTGGAACAAATCTGGGTATTATAGTAGCACTACCTGTGCCTCGTTTGCAAGGAATTCCAAAAGTAACTGGTGAGTAAAATTTTTTATACATTTTGTATGATGGTGTGTTGAAGACTGACTTTTCAGTGCATTATTTATTCTGTAAATCAAGTAATATGAAAAATTTTGTGTATTGTATAGACATGGTTTGAGCTTTTTTCTGAGAATTTGTTGTTCTAATTAGTTTTATAGTGTATCTATAACTTGTTTCTATTATCTTCTCTTATTTTTGCTTTATTAAATCAGCATCCATGTTCTTTCCAGGCAAAGAGTGGCATGGAAGTTAGCTCTTCAAGTCATGTATTATGGAGGGACAAAATCCCCTCTCTGTCTAAGACTTGCAACACTGCAAAGAGAAATGTTGCTGTACTCTCTATTTTTTTGGAAATGTTATATCAGAATATAAATTGGCATGTGGGTAGAGGAGGAGAGTCAGAGGGGGTATTTCTAAATGGGGGACGGGGGGGGAATGGCATACTGGATTTGGAGATACAGATTTTGAACGTTCAGTGTTTTTCCTGATTGGTTATTTTTGTGACATGATCGCTTCATAACATTGAGGCTTTGAAATGTAAAATGTGACTTATTGGTAGCTTTTGACAACTAGAGCATTTGGGGGCCTGATGCAGACACAAGACACCTTATTTTGATAGTTACTCATTTCTGAAATAAGAACATCAGAACTCTGCCAACATTTTGCAAATATTTCAGTTCTGCTCTTAACTATTAGAATAAAGCAAAAAAGAGTGTTGGATGTGGCACGTGTGAAGCTACACTTTGATTTCAGAACTCCACCAGAATTTCTGAGTTGTAGAGGGAAGCAGACCAATGTTATGAGCCAAGCAACTTCTCTCTAGTTTCCATAATAAACTTTGCATTAACCAAAACTCCTGTAACTTTACCAAAATAAATATAAGATTTACTGCTATTCAGAAAAAAAATTATGTATCAATAATTCAAGACAAAATAGTATTTTAATAAAAATCCAAAAAGATGTTTAGAAGAAACTTTAAAATAGATGGATTGTATAGAGATCATAGTTAATGTAATCCAGAAAAACCCACAAAAAAATAACTCTTAGCCTTCCATTTCTACTTTGGTTACTTTGTCTGAGCTATACACTCTTAAATTTATTTTTTAGATTTAGACTTTTTCTTCAGGCCTTAAAAGGTCCAAAGCTCCAGGTATTTTAAATTTGAAGAAGACGTACTTTTATAGTTTGCAAGTTAGGTATCGGGAATGTGAATCTCAGAACACTGATTTTTATAATAGGATCATTTCATATGTGTGTCTCTAATAGCAATTGTGATAATTCATCATTACACCTTTGCATTTACTGGATAAGGGGGCTTGTCTGTGAGGAAGTGTGCTTTACAGAGTGTGATTTCTCATTCATTAATTCATGTGCTATTGCACACTCAAGAGTTCCTCAATATACCTTAATGTGGTGCTGTTACTAGCAAAGGTGCTGGAACAATTGGTATAGTAGGGATGCGGAGAGCCATTGAACTAAACTGTAAACCCTGTACATAATAGAAACCACACTAAGTCAGGTGCAACAACACCTCAGCACCTATGATCAGAAGGCTCTACATGGGCTAATTAATGCCTAACACATTAGTGCACTCTAGAAATCATACTCCTGTGGAATGTATTACCCTATTGTGTAGCCAAGCCCTAAGTCAGTGTTTCTCAAAGTGGCCTGCAGCCCACTTTGAGAAGGCTGTTAACGGGCCTCTCCTCTTTGTTTATCGAAAGGCTCTGTGGCCACGGTGCTTCGCGGTTCCCATTGGCTCCAGTTCACTTCATTCACTCCCGTTCTTTGAGATGTGTTGCTTATGTTCTTTGAGATGTGTATGCATTAACTTCCCACCTTCCTCCCCTCTGTCAGAGTTCTGGCAAGAAAGAACTGAGGAGGAAGGGGCCGGGGAGTGTCCTATATTGTATGGTATATGTACACCACTCCTGGGGGCGCTGGGACACTGGCCCCTATGGGTACTGCTTAGGGAAAAACTTCCAGCACTGGTGCACGTGTCAGGCACGCACACCTATGTTGAATGGACATGAGCAACACATCTCGAAGAACACCAGTTACGGAACCAGTAACTGTATTTTTTGAACAAGTGAATGTTGTTATGTAAATGTACCACAGGCTTGGAGTGGGCTTGAGGTGGGTTCTGCAGCATGCTGCCAGCACCATTTTGGACTGGCAGAAATGAGACGGAGAATTTGCCAGGCAGGCCAGAGAAGGGAAGAGAAAAGGTAAACAGGCAAATGAGCAAGTGCCCTCTGTGCCATGGTCTGAAAATAGTTGGTAGTTGTAGCTTTAGCATGAGACAAAGACTGATTGCCTGGGTGGAGCAGACACCATTTTATAAACTTGTACTGGGGGTGCAAATGGGCAGCATGGACAAATGGAAAGAGGGTGGGATTGGTGGCTGGATTCCTAGAAGGGCCCCTAACTCACATCCACTCCAATGATTGCAGCCATGGAGCATCCAGAACAGAAGGTAGAATGTATAAAAGCTTAGCACAATTATAATAATAATAGTATAATGTGTAAAGACAGGTACTTACATGCTGAAGTTTCCTCCAGCAGATCTGCCTATTCAGTTCCAGCCTTGTGTTTCTGGCTGGGACTCAAACTCAGTTTATGCATGGCAGTAATCAGGGTACATTTCAACAGGGCATGACTGCAGCTGGCTTTCCAGCCAATCCGCATCAGAGTCCCTGGATCTAAAAAAGATCCTAGTTCTCAGCAGACAGCTCCTCTCCAGCATCTTCCCATTCAACTTCTAATTGACCTTGCTAGTCATACTCAAGGTGGGGGAGATTGTGCCCCTGGGTGCCACATGGTTTCTTGAAAGGGTTGTACTGTATGTAGGATTTTGTCCAGTTCATCATAAAATGAATAGGTCACGTGTCTCCTGCCAGACTGCCTCCTTCTGTCCCACTTTACAGTGTACTTAGTCCTGAGTGGCTTGCTTTTTATCCAGCACTGATCGGCATCTCTGTCATGACACCTTGTTGACATCTGCTTGGCAAGTGCCACAAAAAGATCTTTATTCTTCTGGCTGGCCACAAAAGCTGCACACGCTGTTGCTTCTCTCCAGAATGTGATGAGATCCAGGGTCTCAGCAAATCTCCAAGCAACTGTGCAAGGCATTTTTGGCTTCTGGAGTGCTATCACAGTTGTATTGCAAGAATATTAATTTGCTCAATAACAGGGATAGGTGGAATGGATATGCTGGAGCACATTGGCAAATCCTGGCTCTGCGTGAGCTTTTAAAGAAGAAATGTCCTGGGACCTTGACACATAGGCAAGGCACATCAGTGAACAGCTAGGTCAGTAAATGTTGACCCACAAAGCACAGTGGGATAGCCACTGGCAGCATGGAGAAAGTGGTGTGCAGCAATTGCATCTGCATGAACAATATAGACCACACAAATGCAATCTGCAGCAAATTTGGAGTTAGTGCGTGGTGATGGACTGCATCAGGTACATCCAGTTTGAAAATGGTTGTATCAGCTTGGTTTGATCTGCTTTAAGAGCCTGGTCCAGACAAGCCATTAGATGATGTGTGAAGATATGCTGTTTCTCTTTCAGTTTACTGATATGAGGTACATCCAATTGTGCCTATTTGGAACCTTGATTTACTATATATGAATCTGTCTTTGGGTATCTCACAACGTTCTCTCGTTCCAAATCATGCCTGATTCTTTCTGAGGCCAGTGATCTTGTCTGAGATGCAGGCATATCTGACAACCACATCCGTACACCTAGGTGTGAGTATGTATGGCAGAATGTTACATCTCTTCTCCACTCTCTCTGCTATTGAAAGATCCTTAGATTTTCACATTATTAAAGATGTTCTGAATTTGACCCTAGTGATTTCCTTTTGATAACATCTTTGGTACCTATGAATGCATCACTGCAACTAGAGATCAATGCTTAAGAGCAAGTCCTACCTCCTGCTCTGTGAGTGTGGAGAGCACTGGAATTGATGTGTTAATACTATTCAAGAGGGGTGGAGTAGGATTAACTGAAAACCTTTTATTTTGTTATGGAGTCTTGGAGAAAGTGTGTAATGTCAAGGTTATGACATTGCCAGTTAAAACAAGTCAGCTGAGGATTTCTTTACTTTTGCTGTTGTGAAAACAGAGTACAAAAAGTATGAATGAAATGTCAACTTATTCTTCCTGTCCTTCTTTTAGCAGATTTCTGTTCCAGCCTTAATGCATCTTTGATGTACTGTAAATGTTTTTGTAAATTATTCCATATTTCAGTTCAGTAAATATGTTGTTATCTGATGTGTTTCTTTTGACAGGGTTATGCAAGTCTAATTGAAATTTGTTCTGAGATTAAACTAGTTATGGTGTAAAGCAGTGACCCAAAATGAATGAGATTAATATTACATAATATTTTTTTTCCTTTGGCTTCAGGAAGGGGAATGGTATCCTATCATGCACATAATGGCCCAGTCAAATTCCTTGTAATGGCTACAGCTGTAAACAAGAAAAACAAAAGCAAATCCAGAAGCAGCCTCCCTTCTAACTCTGAATCAAAAGATGACCAAAAAAATGCCCTGCAAAACGATGGACCAAGCTGTTCCCTAAATAACATGCACGACACTGCAGTATGGCTAGGCAGTTCAGTAGGATCCATTGCACAAAGAAGTGGTGACATGTCTTCATCATCTGGGTCTCTAACATTGTCTCATGGATCAAATTCCTTAGAACGTAGGCCAGAGGACAGCTCCATTTATGAGCTTTTGAAGGATCAAAACATCTCACTTAAAAGTAAAAAGCAGCGATCCAAGAAAATGAAAGCAAGTTCAGTATTAGTCATCTCTGGAGGGCAAGGACATAAAAGGGTGAACAAGAAGTCCAAGCAGCAGCGACAGGATGAACTGGTATCTTCTGTGATGGTTTGGCAGATTCCGCTATTAAACATCTAAGTGACTAAAACCATGCTAAATGGTGACTTTTTCAAAGTCATTGAATTTCATTCCTAAACTCTACATTTGTTATTATGCTTTGTCTTTTAAAGGGTTGTTATCTTACTACAGTGAATTCTAAGGACCCAGCACTGCAGCCATTACTCATGTGAACAGTCCTGTTTAAGTCAGTTGGATTGATCACCTGGGTACGGGCTACACAATAGGATGTTCTAAATAGGTTAAGGAATCTGTCTTATTATGATATTGAAAATACTGAGCTGCTTCTGAGGGCTCTGCTACTTAAAATATTGGGGATATATCAGACCCTTTTAAATGGTTTTAGAAACTCTATTTATATTCAAGTTTATATCTGTCATTATTATGATTTGTAGCACTTAGGAGAGGCAGGGAAGACGTAACATTTCACATGCTGGTATTTTGGTTTATTTTGTTTTGTTTCCTTTAGTCACCTCCTTTTTCCAAAGTGATACTTGCATGTACTGTACATTTTAACAAAGCAGAAAATATTTTGAGCAATAAAGGTACTAATAAAGGGTAATAGGTTAATTAAGTAATTACTATATAATATAATTCCACAAGAAAATGTGTGTTTTTACATAAAACCCCTTAGTCAGATAGACTGTTTATTTTTATCTTTCAAAGCAAAAACACGCTGTTAATTTCTAATCCTTAGTGTTATTTAAAAGTAATGCTACAGGAAACACCAGTGTGTTAAGAGCATTGGAAGGTGTGAGATCTATGTTGCTTACTTTTACTCTATAGTGGAGGCTCTTGCACATGATCATTTGGAACAAACAGAAAACACAAGTTGGAGATACAAAACAGATGTGCTTTCTGATGAACTTATTGGTGCCAGTGCTTACAGTGCATTCTGTTGCTGGCAGTGGGATGTGCTTCTAGCACCAAGGATATGTAGAACATCTACGTGCCATTTTTAACAATACATACAATTTGCATTTTGTGTTGGCAGGGAAGCAGTTAACGTGGAGAAGTACATAGTGATTCAGTGAGTAATGCAGGGAGTCAGTACTGAGCATAAGACCATCTGGATATATCTATATCTACAGGAAGTGCACATATTAAGGCAGGCATTCATCTGAAATCAATTAATGTGTGCTTTACGCATGACTACAGGCTAAAATCTACTACGTAATGTCGGTAGATAGAAGTGTGTTGTAGTGGCCATTTGCAAGCAGCAGGGACATGGCCATTTCTCAGCAGTAGTCACCCTTTTAAGCCTGCCAGAATGTCAGATGAATAGCTTCTTTTCTAAAATGAATACTGTAAAGATGGAGCCAGAGACTCTGCTGCACCCAATCTTTACTGATGGTGACAGGGCAGGGAGGGTTCAAAGGGACTAGTTGGTGGCTTCTCTAGACTACATCAGCTGGTAACTAACCCCAAGGGACTGTCCACCAACTGAAAATGTCTGGATCTTTGGCCACCTGCCCATCCATCCTTCTGGAAGACCCTGTTCCATCTCCTTTTCATATCCAGAGCCAGTGTGGAAGAGAACAATTCTAGGGGAATTCTCAACTGGAGTGATCCAGTCAATTTATGCCACTCCGGTATTGCTAAAGTGCCAAATTACAAGAGAGAATCTGGCCATATATTCTCATTTAACAAGTAGAATTGCATGTTGCCTGATTAAGTTAGAATGCAATGGGAATTGTATTAGCTTTTAGGGTGTTATAGGTCAAATTACTTTATGGGAGGAAATAGCCACCCCTTTATGTGTGACAATGAAACAAAGCCTCCAATTCAGAAAAGGACTGTACTGAAGCATATGTGTCTTGATTATGAATGCTTTCCTGAACTGGGTTCTAACTAGCTAGGGGATAGCTTGAATACTAGAAAACATAAAAGAGGCCAGGTAAATATTTGACTATCAAACTTCATTTGGATGCGGTAAACTCTACAGTGCATAATCATCAACACCATGTAAGAGCACAAAATATGAGCAAAACATTTCCAAACCCAGAATAAATGCCAGATGTTTGCATTGGCTAGAATCAAGCAAACAACATAAAGTGCATATACTTTTGTACTATTTTTATTCCTCCTTGGGGGGAAAATGGTTTCCACATGTTTCAAATGAAGTCCATCACCTCTGATATAAAGTGCTTAATCTCACCAAGCAGTCAGGTCTGTGTAGGCAGACCCTTATGCCAGTACAGAACTCCACTGACTTATGTGGAATTCTCCACAGGCATAAAAGATCATCTGTGCTGAACTGACTGCAGAGGCAGGTTCTAATTTTTTATTCTATGCCCATTGCCAAGGTAACTGATAGTTTGAGTTGGATGTTGTCTCCCTTGCTTTCTTTATGAAAGTATTAAATTGTTAAAATTTAACTTCGGAATTTAAAAAAATGACAGGTTTTTATTTGGAGGTTATATGTAGCCCTTGTCATTTTGCTTCTCTGCAAAAGGAAGAAGACACTTCTAATTCTGCATGGTCCCCCTGTTTGGAATTCCATTTCCATGCATGCATGAAGGATTGTACCCACTCTTACACATCTCTTTATTATTAGCAACAATGGGCCCACCACAGGTTGAAATGGAATTCCAAAAGATTTGCAGGATCTGCTGTAGAACTACACAACTATATATCTTCAAGTTTTAGATGACAACCATCTTATATTGTAGCCAAATTGTACTTTCGTTTATAAACAGCAGAAACACAGCACAGTCCTGCTCCTATGAAAGTCAACTAAGCACTATACATTGTATTATGAGGCTATGAGGCTAAGAGAAATTGTACAGCATTTTATAAAACTATAAATCAAAGCTCTAGTCAGTAACAAAACTCTGTTTCCAATATTTGCTTTGTAATATATTGCCAACTGATATGTCATTAACATCAAATGCAAACCAAAGGTACTTTTACAGTCAATAAAAAACCTTGATAGATACATTTGATCGTATCACTAGGTTGGTCAGATTTGGTTTTAATGTCACTTTAAGATATAAAAAAAATGTAAGAGGGAAAAGGGAAATAGTGTAACCACTACCATACATCACATATTATGTTTTCTAACAAATAATAATATCTATGTTATAACATGAGCCATAACTGTATTTATGTGCAGAGTAAACTCAGCAAAATGTTTAATTAAAAAACTGTGAATAAAAAATTAAACTTCAAAAATATATTTCTTTATTAATCATTCTACCAATGGATCTCCTAATGGCTATAATTTGTGGAGTACAGCAATATATATCAAGAAAAATGAGCATTTTTTCAAATGGTTATATGGAGGGGAAAGTAGGACATATATCTAAAAGACCAAAAAGGAATGTTTTTGAATTTACTCCAGCTTTAGGGATCTAGTCATCACCACATACATTTTCTGTGAGTGCCATTTGTTGCAGGTGCCATGGGCTCTCAAAACTTAGCATAGAGCCTCTGGACCCTAGTGCTGATCCACAGTAAAATTTCTACTACACTATTCCCATGGAATAAAATGTCCAAGTCTGCAGAGTATTCATGACAATGTATAAAAAGTGAAATCCATTAATAAGGGAAATGAGCACAGCAAGGGAGTCAATTCAAGTTAACACAGGAAATGAGTTTTCAGCAGTTGCCTGATAATTCTATTGCAGTTAATCAGCCTTAAAGATAAATACAGGCATCTATGCTTATAATACTTAGATTCAGTCGATTCAGTCATGAGGCTTGCATCTAGCATACATAACTTTATGCTACCCGGGACTTTTGGCTGTGTCTGACTAACCATAAGCAAATAATACGATCAGCTATTGATTCTTTGGCACAATGAAAACTTGTCTCTTTATTACTATTATGCTGCTGTCTTTGCAGCTCTGATTACTGCTGAGCCTTTTTTTTTTAACTTTCTTTTCCTTCCTCTCTCTTCAAGGGAAGTAGGGTACCATTGATAGTTTGCGGTACATTTTTCTATCATTGCTATTGTTACAGTAGGAACAACAGACACCCCAAACAAACCAGGGCCCAGTAGTACTAGACATCATAGATACGCATAGCAAAAGACAGACTCTGCCCCTATGAGTTTACAATGGTAGGCAATTTATAGATGTGACACTGCGAGACAGAATAAATGACTTGCCCAAGGTCACACATGGAGTTTGTGGCAGAGCATAGAATTGAACTACATCTTCTGAGCCCTATTTACAAGTCTTTGTTCCTTTCTTCCTGTTCAATCTGTTTTTCTCTTCCTAAAGGAGCATATTACCATGAGCAGGGCCAGATTTCCAGCTAGACCTAATAGGCACATGCCTAGGAGTGCCAGCATTCTAGGGGCACCAATGAATCAGTAGTGTGGTTAGGAAGTAAAATAAAAAAGGGGGGGGGGGAGCTCCCAACTGCCCGCTGGCTTCTCTCCACACCTCTAGCCCATCTCCCACCCAATGCTCTCTCCTTTCAGTCTACAGCTGGCCAAGGCCTTCTGTCTCCCCCCCCTGGGAGATCAATAAGGTAGGAGCCCTCATGGGAGAGTGAGTGCTGGACTGGTAGCCATGCGTGCTGGAGAGTGGCATCTCCTCTCAGAGCTAGGTGTGCACAGGGGCACCCCGCC
Source organism: Rafetus swinhoei (assembly GCA_019425775.1). Taxonomy (NCBI): domain Eukaryota; kingdom Metazoa; phylum Chordata; order Testudines; family Trionychidae; genus Rafetus; species Rafetus swinhoei. The sequence continues at coordinate 39,065,519 of CM033440.1, forward strand.
AGAGCTCCCATCATACACTGCTAAGCCAGATGCTGAGTTCTGTTCGTCCTGACACCTCTTGGAATGGGGATGGGAGTTGGATTGCAAAGAGCTTTGGGAACAGCAGCTGCTCTGAATCCATCGAGTGGGGGGGAAAGAAGTTTCCCTGGTCTGTTCTGTTTTGTCAGGCTCTGACCTTCTGGCTTAAACCACTTGGAGCTGCTGGAAAGGGAAGGGGGCTGGGGAATTGCTGTCGCTGCAGCGGGCATTGAAGCCAGACTTGCCAGAGCCAGCATCACCCGAAGTCTTACCAGGGCAGCTTACCCCTGCTCCATGTTCCAGGTACCAGCTCTGCCTGCTGACAGGACTGCAAAGCCTGGGACGGCTTAGCAAGCAATGGGGACAGAGGGAGGTGGGGGGCTCTCTTCCCTGTAACTGGAGATGGGGGGATGTCCCCATGGAGCTTGCTTGGGGGGTAGCTGCAGATTTCCCTAAGGAAGCTGCCCTGGCAGGTGGGGAGCAATCGTTGGTGGGGGCAGCCTTCTTTTCCTGTCTTTCTCCACCCCCCGTCTCTTCTGGGGAGCAAAAGGTGGCTGCTTTTCCCACTAAGCCACTTCTGGTGCCTGCCTCCCTGGAGCCCAACTGCTCTGAGGTGGAGGAGGGGCATTGAGGGGGTGGTTGGCTTTAGGCAGGGTGTCTCTGGAGATGCTGTCCCTATGGATATGTAAATCTGGCCCTGACTGTGAGTAATGCAGTTGGCTGTTTGTGAAGTATGCATACGTTTGAAACAAATAGCTAATGCAAATGCTGTACAGGAATTAGCTTGTACTGCAGCACAGTATGCGACTTTGTGGAATTTATTCAGTGTGTATAAGGAGCTTTACATCTTCAGTGCACTTGTGTAGTAATACCCAGTGAAGGAGGTATGTGAATATTATTCTTGTTGTATAGATGAAGAACCTGAGTTACCAGGAGCTTAAATTTCTTGGCCAAAACTTGCACAATGTGTCAAACAGTGAATGAATATTAAAACTCAGGCCTTGTTCCCAGTCCCACACTTAGTCCTCTAGACCAAGTTGCCTCGACGGCTGTAAAAGTGCCTCTTCTTCCCAGGTTTGTGTAGATTCTGTTTCCAAAACAGTAGCAGGACCTTACAAATACTAGATAGTGCACATCACCTAGGGTCTGAGGTTGGTCAGGAACCTGGGCATCTTAATGCCATAGCACAAAATACTAGCATTAATTTACTTCATCATCCAGGTTTAGGAGTTTTCAGCAGCTGTATTGATTAATCCTGCCTCCCTCAAAAGTAAAATGTGTATCTGTGATCAGTTTGTCTGCTATTTGGTGTGAGAGAGCTAGTGCAAGATATTCAGGAGCTTCATTTTTTTTCTGTTCCCTTTTAACTTAGGTTTGCTGAACATAACATTTTTCTCAACGGGATGGTTAGCAACCAGAGAACTGTCTATGCCACCAGCAATATCTTCCTTTCGCTTCCTGTCTTGTCATTTGGAAGCTAGTTAGCGTGTGTTGGTACCCAACAGGTGAAGAAATTCAAAATATTGTAATGGCAGTAATGAAACTCAGGTTTCAGATTAAGGCATCTCAGTACTGGCTAGGCATCTGAAGTTAATAACTGGTTTATGAGCATAAATTCAATCTAATTGATCTAACTGAAACCTGGTGGGATAATTCCCAACCTGGAAAAGGAGTGGTTCTCTTCATGTAGCAAATGGCATTATCTGTGTCTGAGTCAGTGATAACTCATGATCTTGAATGCATAGTAGGCAATATCCTAAAAGATAAAGCACGAGAGAGGGGTGTTGATGTCTACTGCAGACCGCCAAAGCACACTAAAGAACAGCGTGACCGATCTATAAAGTGTGCAAGCTCTATAATCACAGGGGACTTCAGTTTGGGTGACCTATTCTGGAGGGCTCTCGCTGGCTGTGGTTACTAAAACATCCTTGGACTTCCCAAATATTAACGATGACAAATTCCTAGCTAGGGTTGCCAGGTGTCCAGCTTTTTTTTTTTTTTTTTTGCTCAATCCATTTTTTTTCCGCCATGTTCAGTATTTTTTGTGAAAGTATCTGGCAATCCTATTCCTAGCTCAAAAAGTGTTGTATCCAACACAGAGAAATTCAATATTAGCTCTTGTCTTGACAGATAAGAGGAACTGAACACAGAACTAAAAGTGAATAATCGTTTAGGTACTAGTGATAATCACAAGCTTAATCACATGTATAATATGAAAACACAATCAAATCCAGACCCGTAATCAATAGACCTGATGCTTTAAAAAGGCCAGTTTTATAAAGCTGAAAACAGTTATGAGCCAAAACACCTGAGAGGAAGAATTTAATCAGAAAAATGTGAGTAATAATTGGGAATTGGTAAAGAATATTTTATTAGATGCTGCGACAGAGTGCTGGGCAACAGCAGCTGTACCAGCACTCCGATTACTGGATCACCAATTAAATCAGCCCAAGGAGCAAAGCTGTGCCTAATTTGGGTTAGGTTGAAAAGAGCTACAAGGCTAATTACTACATTACCCAGAAATTAGAAAGGGTCCAGGAAGCAAATGCTTGGGGAAGGCACGCTTTTGTGAGTCAGATCCAGGAGAGATCTCTCAGGGAGGAGATATGAGCTGTCTCCCATCTCCTTGGCAAAGTGAGCTAAGATGCTAGCATGCTATCACAAAAACACTGAGCAGCACAAGATTGTAAAAACAGTGGAGAGAATGTTACATTCAAGGGCACATCTACACTAAAGGGGAAGGTCAACTTAAGATACGCAACTTCAGCTATGTTAATTATGTAGCTGAAGTAGATGTATCTTAAATTACTGTCCACACAGCAGGAGGTCAACAGAAGCAAACACTCTGGTTGGCTTCCCTTATTCTTCATGAGGAGCAGAAATACCAGTGCCAATGGGGCACCCTCTCAGTTCAAATTAGTGGGTATTCACTAGGTAAATCGTACCCTAGAAGATCGACTGTGGGAACATCAATCTTCTCCGTAGTGTAGACATGGCCTTAGAGAAAGAGAATTAGCAGACTCTTGTTTGGGAGATAAAACAATATGCCACATTTATTGTGAATACAGAATTCATTTAGGGCACGTCTACACAGAAGCATTATTTCGGAATAACTAGTGTTATTTCGAAATAACAAAGTTAGCGTCTACACAGCAAGTGAGTTATTTCAAAATATCAAAATAATGGACTTCTTATTCCAACTTCTGAAACCCTCATTTTATGAGGAATAACACTTGTTTCGAAATAACACCTGTTTTGAAATAGGCACCATTGTAGTTATTTCAAAATAAGTGACCTCCAGGGCTTTCCACAGGTGCCCTGGTGGCCACTCTGTCCACACTCATTAGAACTCTATAGTTCCTCTTCCCCTGCAGCCCTTAAAGCTGCAGCCACAGGGTGTAGGGCTTGTGGCACACAGCTATTCCTGTGGCACACGGTAGTGCCCTGCTCTGCCCTACCTCTGCCATGGAAGACCCCAGCACACCATCTGATGCCCCCACGGCTGCCAACCGAGCTTTAGCCAGCTTCCAGGCCGGGGCTGAAATAGTAGGGCACCTTCATGGACCAACTCAGAGATCCTGAATCTCTCTAAGATCTGGGGGGAGCAGTTCACCATCCACAATCTCCGTGTCAGATAGCAAAATGCCGATGTGTATGGCCAGCCTGGTTCAGAGGGAGCAAAATCGCACTCTGGACCAGGTCAGAATGAAGGTGAAGATGCTCCAGCAGGCCTATTCCAAGACCAGGGAAAGGAGTTCCTGGTCAGGAGCAGCACCCCAGACCTGCTGCATCTTCACCCAGCTGGATGGCATCCTGGGAAGGGGACAGGTTGCCTCCCCTCCCCTCATCATTGAATCCAGCCTGGAGATGCCTGTTGTCAGCCTTCTGGAGGGCGTGGCTGTGGAGGAGGATGATGAGGACGACGATGAGGAGGAAGTGGCCAGCGCACACAGCATGCCCGCTAACCAGGACCTCACCCTGTCCCTGGAGCTGGTACGCCCATCCCAGGATGTCACCCATGGCTCAGACGAGGCTGGGGAAGGACCATCAGGTGAGTTGCATTATTTTCCCTGGACACACACATTGGAAAGAGGTGGGAAGCAAGGGGCTGCACACTCCTCACCGAGCTTGGGGATCACACAGCAGCCTGTGCAGGTGGCTGCACATGGAGCATCAGTCTGGAGCAGACAGCTGTACTAAGGCAGCCACTCAGGAACCTTGCTCTCCTGCTCACAGGGGTTCTGGAGAGGCCTGCTTACTCCCAACCCTGTGGTGGGACACATTCCCACCACAAGCTGCTAGGGAGGATGGGGGTCACAGACACACACACATCCCAGGGAAGCATGCACTCACAGGCAAGCATGGTGAGGTGGAGGACACCAGTCCCCTTCCAGGGGAGCTTGCTGGGAGGGGGAGAGGGAGAGAGAGGAAGTTGGAGGGGACCCCAGCAGCACTCTCCCCAGCAAGCGGTGTCTGCCGCTCACATACCCCTCCCTGAATGCCCTCCCCCCTCCTCCAGTGGGCAGGGATACAAGTCCTCTTCCTGTGGGACAGCACCTCTGCCAGACCCAGTATAGCCACCCTGTCGCCCCTCTCCTGCCCGCAGGCTCCTGGCCTGGCCTGCACCTTCCCATGACTGCTTGTCCCCCGGAGGCTACCCGCAGGACATCCATGCTTCTGCAGAAAAGGGCCCACTGTCTAGAGACCACAGGTGGCCTTACTCGAAGCACATCACAATCATCTACACTGAGACCTTTCCGTGTCGGCTGAGAGATGAGAGCTGGGCTTCAGTCACCCTGTCTCCTGGGATGACTGCCCTTCTCACTTTTCTTCATAGCTGGACCAGCTGTGAGTGAGGCACTACGCACATTTCCTGCGCCAGCCTCCAGACCCCATGTGACCTGAAGGTGAAGGCAACCCCAAGAAGACCTACAGCGGGAGCTCAGCACATCACCTGCCTGTGTGCCTTGCCGCAGTCTCTGAAGGCAGACCTGGAGCTCCACTTCACCACCTGTCAGGAGCTCTTGCGGCAGACACAGACCACATGCATGGCTTACACCACTGCCGTGGACCACCCGGTGGCTACTCCTGCTCCTGCCCTAGCTCCTGCCCCTCTGGCTTCTCCCCTTAGGTCCCCCGGGGCCATCAGGGCCCGCACATGAGGTGGTGGGACTACCCGAGGCAGATGCCACTCAGCCCCATCCCTGAGCCTCTTCTCCTTCCTCTTCTCCCTCCTTCCCCATCCCAGGTTCTTTCCCCAGTTACAATTACCCCAATTAAACACAAAGTAGAGTTTCTTGTTTCAAAACAAAAGGTCTGCTTTATTCTCAACCTGGGAAGGGAGGGCGGGGAAAGGGAGGGGTGAGGAAAGAAAGGCAGAGGGGGTAATGCACAGGCCCCTTGTGGGGAGGCCCTGGGGAGAATGTCACTGGGGTCCTTGTGTGAAACTCTCCCTCAAGGCCTCTCGGATACACACAGCCCCCTGATGGGCTTGCCGGATGGCAACCATGCGTGGCTGTTCGTAGACCCTGGACAGTTGCTTGGCCTCTGCCCCCACCCTGGCAGAAACATCACCCCCTTGTTTCCCCTATATTGTGGAGGACACAGCAGGCTGCCACCACTTGGGGGACGTTCTACTTGCTGAGGACCAAGCAGGTGAGGAGGCAGCAGAACCTCCTTTTCAGATGCCCAGAAGCACCCTCCACAACAATGCAGGCCCTGCTGAGCCTGGCATTAAACCATTCCTTTGTGGTGTCTAGGTGTCCACTGTAGGGCTTCATACGCCAGGGGAACAAGGTATAAGCAGCATCCCCTACAACGCACATCAGCATGTCCACTTCCCTGACCCTGATGGTGGGGTCGAGGAAAAAAATGCCAGTGTGCAGCATCTGGAAGAGGCTGGAGTTGCAGAAGATAAGCACATCATGTGCTTTCCCCAACCATCCAACGTTGATGTTGGTGAACCAGCCTCGGTGGTCCACAAGCACCTGCAGACCATTAGAAAAGTACCCCTTGTGGTTGATATATTTGGAGGCCTAGTGATCAGGGGGCCAGATGGGGATATGGGTGCCGTCAATAGCTTGCCTACAGTTGGGGAAATCCATGGTGGCAAAGCCAGTGACGATGGGATCCGTGTCACCCAGGATGATGAGCCTGCGCAGCAGGATGGTGTTGATGGCCTTCACCACGTATAGAAGGAAACAAACAGAGAATCACAGGGTTGCCAGGGCCCTCAGGAGGTCCCCAAGCCCAACCCTCCTCCCCCCAGACACACCAGGACCAACCCCAGTACTTACCCCATCCCTCATCAGTGCTTTGTGAGGGTGAGACTGAAAAATTTTCCGGGGAAGGAGCCTCCACCACTCCCCCGTCTTCCCTAGGGAACCCCATTTTAGCAATTCACCACCCTCCTGGGACAATAGCATGAAAGCACCATATCTGCATGACTAGGACCCTGACAGTTGATCTCCTCATGTCAGAAGCAGCAGTGCATGGTGTACAGGGAAGGTCAGGAGGGGTTGTGCTGCATGAGCAGCACGTGGAGAAAGGAGAGGAGGTGCCCCGCAATGACCTGAGGGTCCTGTTCCTACAGGGCTGTGAGGGAAGCCTGCAGTAACTGTAGCAGGAGGTGCATCATGGGGTCTAAGAGCCATTGACTGCTTGGAGGCAGGTCCGGCTCCATGGCTGGAGTGCTGTGGTGTCTGCAAGGGCAATCAGAGCAGGCAGACAAATGGGTCTGCTGTCCCTCAAGGAGGTAGGCAAAAGAGAGGAGCCTGAGACATGACAGTACAGGGGGTTCCTTTACGCATGAGCCTCAGATAGCCTGAGGAAGCAGCTCCTGGAAGTGAGTGTTGTACTGATGCCCTGCCTGAAATGCTTCCAGGAGGCTTTAAATGCAATTGAGGCTCCAGTCAGTATGGATGCTCTATTTCAAAATAGCTCAGTGGTATTTCAATGGGCATTTGCTGTGTAGAAACACTATTTCAAAATAAGCTATTTTGGAGTTTCTATTCTGAAATCGCTTATTTCGAAATAAGTGTGCAGTATAGACATGACATTACTGGCCCTAGCTACTAAAATTATCCACCCCGCATACACATGCTCATACACACAACTCTACAGATGGGATATAATTACCAGCCTCTGTTGCTCATGCTAGTCCACGGGCCTGGTGTTTTAGACATGAGGAGAGGAACCGAGTCATGTCAGTGCGCACTGAATCGTGTTGGTGCACACCGAAGTTCCTAATAGAACTGAAAGACCCAATTGCACCCATCTTTTTACATGTTTTAGTCCATTGATTATGTTTTGTCCCACTGCCCCAGGCCACGGTATGACCATGAGTTAAGGGCAGAAGCAAATTCAATCGTCTTTTCTTGATGGAGCTTTTGTCTCTCTTTCTTGGGTGGCTTACAATGCAGGGCTCACTCAAGGTAGTGCTGGCAGCTGGTCACGTAGGGTGCATCTACACTGCACCCAGAGCTCGAAATAAGTACACAACGTGAGCTACGCAAATTGTGTAGCTTATTTCGAGTTAATTTTGAAATAGCTTATTTCAAAATTTGCATTGTCTACCCAGCACTTATTTTGAAATAAATCGCTATTCTGAAAAATCCCTTACTCCTCCTGGCATGAGATTTACAGGGATGTCGGAATAGCGAGCCCGTTATATTTCAAAATAACAGGCGCACTCAAAAGATGCGAAATAGCTATTTTGGGATATCTCCGGTATCCTGAAATAGCACTGCAGTGTAAACACAGCCTGAGACAGGCTGGCATTGGGGACTGATCCCATTGCACACCCACCCACATTCACATTTTTAAATATTATACACACACACACACACACACACACACACACTAACTTTAAACAGAGTTAAGGCAGTACAAAGTTTAAAATGGGATTTTAGTTACAATATATAAAAAAGTTACAATAACAGATTCTTCAAAGGCAATTCTTAACAGGTTTCTAACACATTCATCCAAAAGTGTTTAACACTATTTATTCATAAAATTCCATTACTAAAAAAATGGTTCACAATTCATGAGGTTACATAATTATATAGATATGTATATATTATATAGATATTATGTAGATATAATTCATTAAAAGGGTGCTTTCATTCTGCAGCCCTACAAGAACATTATCAATAATTTATACAAGGTGTCTGAAAGGTTTGAGACGGAAAAGATGCAGGTATAGGATAATGACTTGTCACAGATGCCCTAAAAGCCACAAAACCAAAAGAAGACCATAGTGCTTTTAATACGAACCTTGTTTAGAAAAGAAGTGTAGGCATCTGTAAAATAAAACACTCAAAATTAATGGAAGAAATGAGAATTTTATAATTATGAATACAAATCAGAAGTCAAGAATTGTAGAAGCAACGGAATATATGCGAAATCTCTATGGCCAGCATAGTTAAGGACAATAAGTAAGCATTTTTAAATATATTAGGAACAATCCTAACAATGGTGTTAGTCCATTACTAAATAAAAATTGTAGAAGTACCAGTAGTAAATCCAGAAAAGGTAGAACCTGGAATAGAACAACTTAGGTTGACTTACCCCAGTAGTATAAGTAAAGCATTAGGGCACATCTCAGTGGTTTGAGCATTGGCCTGCTACACCCAGAGTTGAAAGCTCAATCCTTGAAGAAGCCATTTAGGGATCTGGGGCAAATCTGTCAGGGATGGTACTTGGCCCTGGCGGGAGGACAGGGGACTGGACTGGATGACCTCTCAAGGTCCCTTCCAGCTCTATGAGATAGGTGTATATCTCCATGCTAAAGCCGAAATAAGCTACACAACTTGAACTATGCCAATTGTGTAGCTTAAGTCCAAATAGCTTCTTTCGGCTTTTGGCACTGTCTGCACAGCAGGAGGTCCCAGAAAGAGCACTCTTCCTCTGACTCCTTGTAAAATGAGCATGCGCGCGCACACAGAGGGAGAGTTGACGCTCTCTCACATGGAGAGGTGGTTGACCAACCAACCTGACCATTCCTGCCTGGTGCTCTCCATGCCTGGCTGGGCCCCCAGGACAGATATACCTCTTCTGCTACCTGGTGCACCGTCTTCCAGAGGCAACATATGGTGGTTGGAATGCAATACCACATGCCCCCTGTAGTGGGATCCCCAGGGTGCATCCTGGGACTGTGGAACCACTGTGCCTCCTTAGGGCTCCAGCCTGCGCTGTCTCTCACAGTGCTTTGTTAGCAGCAAGCAGCAAACGCTTTCAGCTGCTGTTATCACTCAGCACAAAAGCATGTGGACATCACACTTGCTAGATTGCATGAATGCTCCCAGAGCCACTCATGAATCACAAAGAGCTAGGCACCAGCCAAATCCTCCCCAGCATGGTGCCTGAGGAACATACCATCTTGCACTACTCCAGATGAGCAGTGCAATTTTATTTACTGGTTCACCACTTCTTCTGTGGAAAATGGATTTACACCAGCCTGTGTAAACCTGAGAAGATTCATCAGGGAAACTCACTGGTAAAGACAAACAATAAAACAAGTTTACTAACTGCAAAAGATAAATTTTAAGTGATTATAAGTGAGACAAAAAGTCAGTGTTATTTACAGTCTAAACTCCCAATTCTATTAGGCTGGGCAACATCTAGATCAGGGTCTTCAAACTCCTGACCCGCAGGCCATTCCCAGTCAGAGTGATTATGCAATCTTGCCCATGACTCTTGGTGGGCCGGTGGTGAGGACCTGTCCATTACTGACCCCCAAAGCCTGCCCCTTCCCACCATCACCTAGTCCTCTCCCCCCATGGCACCTTGTCCCTGAGGATGCAGCTTCAGGGATCACAGGGGAAGGCTGGCACCACATCGCAGCAGAAGTCATGTCCCCTCCCCTCTGCCACTCCCTATGGTGGCAGGAGAAGAGCGCACTGGGTGAATTCACTCGCTCTGCTTTCCATGGATCATTCCAGACAGGGACTTGAGTCCCCTTGTCTCGATTAAGCAGTTTTTCTCATCCCCATTGGATACCGTAATTTACACGAGTTTCACCTTTGAAACTTGGGGAAGTCTCCCCTATTGGAGTCTTCAGTCTTCTCAGGGTGCGTCTACACAGCAGGGCTTAACTCAAAATAATCTATGCAAATTAAGCTGACCTCTGCTGACCCCGGGCTCCATGCTATGCTGCTGATTTGAAATGCCACGCAGAGCCCAGGGTTATCTGGGGACTTCCTGGCTGACCGTGGATTCTGCGTGGCATTTCCCCAGAACCCAGGGTCAACTGGGTACTTCCCAGCTGATCCCAGGTTCTATGGAAATGCCGTGCGGAGCCCAGGATCAGCTGGGGAGACCCCAGCTGACCCTGGGCTCTGCTTGGCACTGCCACTTTGAAATGCCGGTGTTTCAAAGGAGCAGCACCGCACAGCTGAGCCGGGGATCAGCTGTGTGGTGCTGCTCATTTGAATGCCACCTTGGCATTTCAAAGTGGCTGCCACTTTGAAGTATCCCATCTTTCCCCCTCTTTGCTGCCTCTATCTGATAGTGACAACAAGGGGGGGGGAGGTCGACTAGCTGACTGACTATTCGATAAGCATTTGCTTATCAGATAGTCGACTAGTCCTTAACATCCTTAGTCTACACAGCACTTACTTCTAAATAGAGCACTCTTCCTCTGACTTCCCTTACTCCTTATACAATGAGGGTTACAGGAGTCGGAGTAAGGAGTCCTCCAGCTTGACAGCATTTTGACATTATTTTGAAATAACTGCCTGCTGTGTAGATGTGGACTAAGTTATTTCAAAAGAATGCTAAATATTTCGAAATAATGTTGCTGTGTAGACGTTCCCTCAGTGTCCTTGTTGCTTGCAGCATTACGCCGGGGAAGGGGGTGGGGGGAAGGAGGAGGAGAAAGGCCCAATATGGATGGGATCATGTGTTCTGTTTTATAGTGCCTTTCTAAGGTGATTTTTTTCATGGTTTTTTTTTTCTAAAAATACTTTTGTTTCTAGGTTATGTAGCACAGGAAGATGAGTACCAGTGAGCATGATTCTTCATCATGTGTTGACCATGACTGGTAAGTCTGACAACTTCACCATTAACTGTAGGGGGCAGATTCTGAACCCCTTACTTCCAATAAAGAGTAATTTACACTATGAGCTGTTCTACTGAAGTTAATCTGAGTAAGGGTCTCTCACACTGGCTGATGGTGATTACCTACCAAGCTATTAATGAAAAGGAAATTTCATTAGAAAATTAACTTGTTAAGAGAAGCAGTTTGGTTTTCTTGGAGAAGGAAATTACACTTAGGAATGTTTGTAGGAGAAATGATCAGAAAAAGGATTCCCAGAATGATCAAGGAAGAATCCTGGAAGGATAATTTCATATTGAAATGTGGAAAAGAGGAAGAAAGGCAGGCAGGTGGTTGTCTTTAATTTTTAAATAAAGTTTGGATTGATTTGAGAGATTTATTTTACCTAATTCAACTACTACAGCAGGGTGTGGAACCTTGGCCTGTGGACCACACATGGTTCATCACGGTTAGATGCTGGTAGATCGTCAGACAGTTTTTACCAGAGTGTCCACAGGCACAGAGCCCAACAGCTCACAGTGGTTGTGGTTCAGCATTCCCAGACAATGGGAGCTGTGGGAAGTAATGGCCTGGCCCATGCCACTTCCTACAGCACCCATTGGCTGGGAATGGTGAGTCTTGGGCACTGAGAGCCGCAGGATTTCATGCCTGTGGATACTTTGGTAAACTAAGTATCTCATGGCCTGCCAGTGGCTAACCTTGATGAACTGTGTGCTGCCAGAAATAATTGGAAATAATACCCTCCACTTATCTTTCATCTAGCAATTTATACCTCAAAGATTTTAATTTTATTAATTAAAATATGTTCTACATGTGTTTTACAATGAGATGTGGTAATTATATCATTCTCCCTGCCAATCAAGTTTCATGTCATGCATGCTTTTCTTAAATGAATATTAATGGCCATGTCTGTAGCATTCCATGGTCTCTACTTCATAAAATATATGAAACCCAACACTGGAAAAAATCTTTCTTCAGTTACATTTCCCTTCCAGTTGCTGTAGTTAGATTTGTCATAAGATGCTAACACTAGTTCAAACAACACTAGCCCTTCTCTTTTCATTCTGCTAATTTAGGTCTGTCTCATGACTGCATGAAAATCAGTCAACACAGAAAGCTAAAGAGCAGATCAACTGAGGTGGGTATGAAGTGTAGAGTCCTGAAAACATAACCATGTCACATACCTCTATGATCTGTCTAGAGGGTGTCTGAGTTTTGCAAAGAGCTTTAAGATTTTAATTTAGATTAGCATTGTTAACTGTGCAACAGAAATATAATAAGCTGATTCTTGATGCATGGCAACACTACACTTGGTCAGTAATGGTCAGTAATGGAGAAAAGTATCAAACTGTGGATGGCGTTATGTTAGAGCACCTATGAGCTTTTCAGATAAGGGCCAACAGATTTCAAATTGGATGAAGAGAAGGATTGTTTAGTTTAACTTTTATTTTGATTTCTGACCGTGTGTGTGTGTATATATACACACACACAAGGAAAATGTGTTAGATTCAGATATGTCAGTTCCGAAATTATGAAGTACGAACAGGGACAAAATGCTGTCATGCTCACTTAGGTTGTACTTGTAGGTACATGACATACAAAACAACAGCCTGCAACTGCTGTAAGTCTGTCTGATAAGTGGTAAATGTCTAATATTCAGTTACAGCTTATAAGAATTGTGCTTAGTAGCACTTTTGTATGAATTCTTTTGGCCATTTGTTACACAAGTGAATCCCAGGAAACAGAAGTCTGAGGTTTTACTTCACAAATAGACAGAGACATACTTGTTAACAGTACCTGTTAATCTGGATCCTAACCTTGGGGGCTTCTGAGGCTAAGAGGAGTTTTGGTGAGAAACTGTTTTAGACCAGATTTGTAGCCTGTAAGTTTCAGTCACTAGGAACTGTGTTGTATTTTATTTTATTTCCGTTTCTATTATCTTTGCTTCATATCACTTGAATCTCTGTTCTTTATTAATAAGTTAATTCATGGAGTTACTAGGAGTTCCTCGCAGTGCTACGGAATAAAGTGTGCATCCTCTGCTGAGCTAACAGGCTAGTATGTGCACAGTCTGACACACCATTTAGCAGCAGCAAATCTCTCTCTCACTGAGGCAGAGGGGTTGACAAGATTACTCAGTTCTGGATGCCCTGAGAAAACACCCCGAGACAAACACATTTTCTCCCATTTCTCACCTGATATATGTCTTTATACCGGACATGTCTGACAATATGGGTTTCCTGTAGCCCATTGTATTCTCTCATTCATTTCTTCAGGGAATGATATGGCTATGTACAGGATCCAAGATCCTCAAAGTATTTAGGTGCCTAACTTGCACTAATGTCAATAAGAGTTATGTGGCTTAAATATTTGTGAGGATCTGGGCATGGGTGCTGCTGGGAGATGCTATGTGGGAGTGTAGGACACTATGTCACTCAGCTAGTAACTTGCAGAACTGGGTACAATGTTAGTTGGTTCTCTTTCATATTGTCCTCAGGCACAGATGCCAAGTTTTGCAGTGTCCCATGTGTGACGTATTATACAAATTATATAATCAGTTAATTTGCATGAGCATAAATGTCAGTTTGTGGTCAATGGTGTCAGTGGTGGGTCTAGATATGAGACTGTACAAAACTTGGCAGCTATGGCTAGATGCATGCTGGAGGGGGTCAAAGTAGATGGATGAATGTTTGGAAGGTGGTCGTGTGTCTGGGATCAATGGGTGCTGGAGTGTGGGAATACTGGGTGTCTGGTGGAGACAAAAGCTAGTAGTTTGTCCTTAACCTACCGTCTCCATTATCACTGTTGCCTCCTCTTCTGCTTGCCTTTACAGATGCTTGTCTGATTGCTCCTTTCCTACACAGACTCAGAAGGGAGCAGTCACAAAAGTAGTTTAAGGTGGCTCACAGTTTCAAGTCTGAATACTTGACCCAGCTGGGCTGGAAATAAATACATGACAGAGCTATCACATACATGTGTGTCATATGAACTTTGTGATACTTGGCAACCCTCACTTCGAGTATAGTGGTCAAAAATTAAAAAGAGGCATATTACTGCAGGGTGAAATGGTCAAAGCATCAACTGCTTTTTTATTAGGTAACCTTAATTGGTGCTAAAATCATTTTTGGAAAGTGCAACTGCAATTGTGTACCTCATGGACCCAGAGAGAAGCTTCCAATGCATGTATCAATCTAACTGTCTTATCCTCATTTTCCTTCTGGTGCAAGGATGCTGATCCTGGAAGTGTGTCAATACACTGGTTGCCCAAGATATCTAACATCACCCCCAGTTCTATTAAAATAGATTGGTTAATGGGCCAGCCTCTCCCTCTGAGGTAGATTTTCACAAAACAGAACTGGGGCCCATTACCTAATTTATTTAGGGTGTCATTTTCCCCTGTCCAGAGGGGCAGCACAAAGTCTATGTGCTTCTTTAAGTCTATGAGAATTGTAGCTCAGACCTATGTGCACAGTGACATGGTATAACTGTTGTACCTGAAGTGAAGCTCAGTAAACACAGCATTACTTAAAATTACGTGAAAAGAATGATCCAACGGGATCTTATATGATCTGGTTGGTGCAGTCACACAGCTCTCTTACTGGGAAGGGGAGTTGTATATGAAGGGGAGACAACACCTCAGGAAAAGTGTGGTACGGTTTATAAAAAAGAAAATAACTTCCAAATGTCCAAGTTTTTGCATTAATTATTGGATTTCTGTCCGAACGTGAGATATATACCATTGAACAATATCAGGAAGGAGATTAGTACATGATGTCAAGTGACAAGTTATTTTTGGCAAGTGTTTATGCATCTGCTTATGTTATATGGAAGCAACTTTTAGTGAGTTGGGAATAAATTACAACAGAGTACTTGCACTTAAATAATGTAAAGGATGTGGATTAGGCAAAACCCAGGAAATTCAGAATTTGGCACAAAACTGTAACCGTATGATAGTTTATAATATTAAGTTACTGCAGGAGATTTTCAGTGGCATATAATTATTTATTTTAATAGCATTGAAAAGTGTGCTTGGTGTCTCCCACCACCAATGAAAAGTAAGATCCCTGCCTACAACTAATGTTCCAGTCCAGCAAAGCACTTAAGTATATGCATAGCTTTAAACATGGACAAAAGCCATGCCATTGATTTCAAGGGCTTAAAGGCATGCACATATGTGAGTGCTTTTCTGGGCTAAGGCCTAATATCAGACATGGCGCAATAAAGGTTGTAAAAGACAGCAGGGAGTAGAGAGGTAGGGAAGATGGGGCAACACAACTAAGAGGATATTGCTCCTGACTCACCATATGGCGCAGTGTGATGGGGCTAAAAACAAGTATATCAACAGATAGAATAAGTAAGTAGCCATCGTAGAAGAAGTGACTCTTTAGGAGGGATTTAAGTGAAGGGAATGTAGTAACTTTTAAATTCAGCTCAGAAAAGTCTATCCAGGGAAAGGAGAAGTATCCTAGGCAGTTGTGGGGAAAGCAATCAGAAAAGGAGGAGGCTGCAGCTATATACTTCAGTGTGGGTTTTAGCAGGAAACAGGAAAAAGTTAGAGATGAGCCAGATCTGAAGCCCTGATTACTAGTCTCAACTTTGGAGAAGTGTGTAAAATTGGTCCTAGATCTAAATCAAAGCAAAATCCAAAACAACAGATTTTTGCCCAGTCCTTAAGTAAATACATTCTCAACTGGCATAAGTTGGAGTAGCCCAAAAGATCTTGAAGCGTGAAGACTTTCCTATTTATTTCTTTTGTAGAAAGGAGAGGATGTTACCACAGAGGAGGCTGTCCTTCTTACCTGGGAGTGGGTAGATCTAGGGACAATATTTGGCACAGATTTTAAGACATTTCTCCAATGCTGTAGACAGCTTGGGTTCACAGACACAACCAACCCACCCAAAGGTTGTTTCCTCTTATTTTTATATAAAATACATATCAGGATATAGAAGAAGTATTGACATTAAAATAAATGAAAAATGGACATGTCTAAACTGGGGCACATTTGATTTCAGGAAGCCATTTTCACTCCCCATTGATATAGCTGCAGAGAGCTAAATTCCATATTTTGTCTACAAAGGTGTCTGTTTGCATCATGTAATCTCAGAAACACCTTTCATAGATAGCATCCAGCTCTGTTGGATGATACAATGTAAATGGATTAGGCCCTTTATTAATTCCCTCATCACTTTCCCTTTGACTCTGTCACTTTCGGATAAATGGGAGATGTTTCATTTTCTTTCAGAAGCAGTTTTGCAAGGAGTACACCCGTGTACTGAATATCTAATCTAACGTTTTAAGGGAAGTTTTCAGGATTGGTTCCCTGTATGAAAATATTTTTTATACTTCAGGGTAATATAATTGAGGAAATTTGAGGATCCATAGTAACATATTTGTTTGAATATTGGAGGATCCTTACGGGTAAGTCTATACTACAAAACTAAGGCAACCCAAGTCCAGATTGTTAAAGTATAGTTAAGACCTGCCAAATCAATGGCAGATCGCTCTGTAGTTGACCCCTCTATACCCTACCCCACGAGATGAGTAATGGAAGATGATGGGAGAGTTTCTCCTGTCAACCCCCTATAGTGCAGACTCCATGGTAATGTGACCTAAGATAGTAACACACCATGTCCACAACACGCTACATGTGTTAACAGAGTGCATCCTCTCCGGGAGCACTTGCACAGATTGAACAGTCAGTGAGGGCCTTGTAGTCCACTTAAAAGCAGCAACAGTCTGAATCTATGTAAACAACACAGTCTACACTGACACAGTGTTGAGCTAATTATATCCATCTCAGCACTATGTCTCATGGAAGTGGAGTTATTAAGCTGGTGTAGTGGGCGAGTTTCTTGGGCTGCTTTTAAGTGCAGATGCTAGCAGAGTTAGGTTGACTTAAACTGTCTTTTGTCAACCTATCTCTAGTGTAGAAGACCTGGATTAAGTATTTTGGGATGAATGCAGAGCAGTTCAAATTTACTGGAAGCACACTTAGCCATGCATGAAGCAAGGACACTCAGCACTTCCAGAATCAGCATCCTTGCTCCAGAAGGAAACCAAGGCATAATACAATGGTTTGATAAATGCATGAGGGTGGCCAGCGGTTTCTCAGATGTTGCTGCATTGCAGCTGTGCCTTTCCAACGTGGTCTTGTTGAGCAGTACCAATTAAAGATTAGATCCCAAAAGAGAGGTTGACAGTGAATCATCCCTCTCTGCAGCAACAGGTTAGCCTGTTTTCTGACCACTAATGAGCACAAATACGTGCAGGGCAGAAGTCACTTGTAACCATCAGGGTTTAAATGTAAATTGGTGACAATGCCGGGGTTAGAAGCCAGGAAAGATGAATGAGCCATGATTTAGCAGGAGGGACCCTAAAATGTCAGCAAAAGCCTAATTGCTCCCGGGGAAGACAGACCTGTCCAGCGAGGCAGCTGAACAAAGGCGCCTAAAGAAGATGAATCCGCCGAAGCGGAGCCCCGAGCCGGGGGCAGCAGCGCTGCGCTTTGTGTGGAGCGTAGGTGGGCGCAGACAAAGGAATTCCCCGCTCATCCAAACATCTGACCCTCCCGCGAGCGGAGCGATCATGCCGGCTGGTGGCCGGTCAGCCATTTGCATGGCGCGCATCGCACCCCGGCGCTCCCGCCCTGCACACACACTCGGGCAGCGCCGCGCGCGCAGGCAGCCCCAGCCGGGCGGGTACGTGCCTAGCCCCCGTGTGCACACGCGGACTGAGCGGCACCGCCACAGATTCGCTCCCGGCCCTGCCAGCGGCTAGGTCCGGAGCTAAGGAACCGCCGGCGAGAGCGGTCTGTAGGCTCCCCCCGCATCCCCGGCGTTGGCAAATTCGGCCCCCCTCCTGCTGCCGCGGCCGGAGCGTGACATCGCAGGGAGGGCGAAGGGATGCCCCTGGCCACGGCCTGGCCCCCGGCTGGCTCGGATCGCTAAAGCCACGAGAGGCGGCGGTGCGCTTGGGGCTGCGTCTGCCCGCATCGCGAAGGGCCTCGGGAAGCGCCGTGTCCCGCCGCTCCGCCAGGGCTGAGCCTGACCAGAGCCCCCGCTGCAGCTGGACACGCGGAGCCAACCTTGGAGGTGCTAACGCGACGCTCTCCCCAGGTAAGCGCTGGGCTAGCCCCGCCATGCCAAGGCAGCCCACTCCCAGTCCGGGGCAGCGGGCCCGGTCAGGTGCAGAGCCCCGGCGGCTCTTCCTGGCGCGTCAAAGCCAATGGTGGTTGGAACGAGGAAGGAAAATCGATCCCCATGCGGTTGGGTTTGGCGGCTCCCCGGGCCCGTTTTCTCTCCCTACCTCTGTCTCCCCCTCCCTCTCATCCCCGCCCCCCCAGCAGATTTCTTAAGGCTGGAAAACTTCATTCCCCCCCCCCCCCAAGTGCTAATGATGCCCTTGCTGTAAAGCTTCCAAGTAGGAGCAAATTGTCCAACTGAGTGTCCTCTACATCTGCTGTGCAGGATCCTATGGGACAGTTTGCCCAAAAAATCCATTACAACGCAACACTTCATTAAGAAACAGCCTTGTGAATTTGTTCCTGCATTTGTGGGTTTTTTTAAAGCTCCCGACAACAAACTAACTGGGGTTTATTAGTGGCGATTTGGAACTCTTGTCAGTTTTAATCATGCTTTTCTCTTCCGTCAATCCTGATTAATCCAGTTCACTGCCTACCCTGTATAGTACGGCGCAGCAGCACTGAGCATGCTCCCATACGCACAGGCATATTTTCTTGTCTCTTTTCCTGCTCTCACATAGTAAGATACAGTAAGATGCCTCCCCCCCATACTTTTCCTTTTTGCCTTTCCTCGTGCTGACCTATTAGAAACCTGAATGACTCAACACCTTTTCAGTCATGTTTAAGGCTGTTTAACAGAAGCATAATAGTAGATTCCACCATTCATTTTTTTTTATAAAACACTTACCAACCTACTAAAATCACATGAATGGTACAAGCCTTCCATATGCATACACCCGGTACTTAACATCATGGAAGGCAAGAATCCTAACGAATGTGAAACCAATAGCGTTTTATAAATCTTACCCTAGAAGCCTATAGAACAGAACAAAAAGCAATAAACATTACCAACTTATAAATTAATCAAATTAATATCAGGAGTTTTTAAAACTATAGGAAGAGTTATGATTTTAACTTAATTTGCTAGAGCTTTCCCACAGTGGCATGGAAAAACAATAATATAGATCAATGTGCATTGTATTGTATAAACAAGAATAGGGAGTGGGCCGCATGAGTGGCCCTCCTTCACCTCAGTGGGCCACAGCAGCCTGTGGCCCAATGTGGTTCCACCTGTGACCTCTGTGTTCCCCTGTCTACCCCTCTTCCCCCCACCACGCCTCTTATGCACTGGGGCATCAGAGCCCCTCATTTACCTGCTCCTTTCTCTCCCTTCCAGAGCGGGAATGCTGCAAACAGCTGATTTGCGGTGCTCCAGCTGTGGGAGGGAGGAGGAGTGGGGACAGAGTAAGAATTAGGGATGTTAGATAGCAGGTAATAGAATAGTCAACTAACCGCATGAATTCTTAGTGGTTAGTTCACTATTCTAAAGTCCCTGGGGACAGGGAAGGCAGCCAGTGTGCCTGTGGCCCATTCCCGAGGAGCCCCCTGCCACGCTGCTTCTATATCAGAGGCAGCAGCGCAGGGTGCCAGGCAGGAGCTGGTCCACGAGGAGAGCCAGTTTAAAAACCAGAGGCAGCAGTGTGGGGTGGCAGCAGCCCCTGTCTGTGGAAGTCCAAGCTACTCCCCAGAGCAGCAGCAGCGCGTGTGTGTGGGGCAGGCTGCACTGCAGAGTCTGTGCTGGGGGTGGGGAACCAGTTTTTAAGCTCCCCCCCCCCCTTGCTGCCCCTGATACAGAGGCAGCAAAGGGAGAGGAAATGTGAATAGTCAAGTAGATTAACCGATAAGCCTAGGCTTATCGGTTAATCATCTAGTCGACTACTTGTTGACATCCCTAATGAGAATAAGGCCATTAGTGGCTCCTTCGAAAATGCAGGGGGGGGGGAGAGTACGAGGAGTAGGAAGTGGAGGGCTCCAGTACCCAGATGAGTGAGAAGCGCATGGGGGAAGAAGGGCAGACAGGGGCTCCGTGGCTGCAGGTGGAGCCCCAGTGGCAACAGGTTGCCCACCACTGGTATAATGTATTCTTTTCTCTGTCTCATCTGTCTGCAGAACTAAATTACTCTTGCTGTTTCACAAATTGACAATGTCCCAAAAGAAATGTGAAATGTACTGTAACCAAATCTTCACATTGACATTTATACATTAAGACATTTATTACATGGTTTAGGTGGCTAGCATATCCCTCTTCCTGACAGTAAGATTCTTCCAGTTCTTCCTTTGCCTTCTCTGTGTGCCTCAGAGGCATTTATTCATTCTTAAATTAAGAAATCCTAACGACTGTCAATGTGGATCTCCAGCTATCCAATACTAGTGATGTCCAATGATGGGAAGCTCTCATAAGACCATGGATAGTGGGATTCCATCTTGTAAGCCCCCTCTGATGTAAGTAAATGTTCCTTCTTTGAGTAGTGGCTCTGAAGGCAGTGATTCCACTCATGTGAGTTAATGGGTTCAGTTGGTGAAACTGGGTCTTGGCACTGTGAAAAGATAGGTTCCTTTAACAAACTCTTTTCTTCTGCCAGTGCATTTTTCTCATGACTTTCCCATATAAAAACAACAATAAAAAACAATTAAAATAACCATTTTTTCTACAACCCCAAAGCTTTATAGCTTTTAATGTAGATGGATTTAAAACTTGCATAAACATTAGGTCATAAGTATTTGTCAGGCTTATTTAATGAAAGCCATTAGCAATCCCTATAATAAAGTAAGATTATAGTGTTTGGAACTGTCCTAGGGTTACCTCAAAGAAAAGAATCCAGTTAAAGTAGAGAATCCAAATCCATTAAAGCTGCTAAGCATGCTCAGTGGAGTAGGTGCATGTTTACACTTTTCCCTAGTTCAACTAGGATGCAAATGTAGGTGACAAATTGCTAATGAAGTGGGGATTTAAATATCCCGCGCTCATTAGCATGATTCGCCAGCGTTAGCTCCGCCAACAGCAGCTTCGAAGTGAAAGTGACGCTGACGCTGTTCAAACCCCTTGGTTCGAACTAACGCTACTCCTGATTTGAGTAGTAACGCATTTCTCAAATGAGGAGTAACGCTAGTTCGAACCAAGGGGTTTGGTTCGAACTAACGCCCCGGCGCGCACTTTCACTTTCAAACAGCTTTGAGCGGAGTAACGCGCTGGCGTAGATCATGCTAATGAAGCGGGATATTTAAATCCCCGCTTCATTAGCAATTTTGTCGCCTACATTTGCATCCCTAGTTCGAACTAGGGAGCAAGCGTAGACGTACCCTAGCATTCTAAATGGTCCTGTTGCAATGGAGAAACAAGGTGGGCGAGGCAACGTCTTTTGTTGGATCAACTTTTGTTAGTGAAAGAGTCAGAGACACAAGATTTCAGACTTACAGAAAGCTCTTCTTCAGGTCTGAGAGATTGTTTAGCATAAGACAGGTATGAGGAACCTTTTTTGGGTTGGGGGGGTCACTGGCCAACAGAAAATCAGTTCGGGGCCACACAAAAGTGAGAAGCAAACCCCCCACCAAAACAACCCTCACTGATGTCACCCACAATTCAGAGAAACAGAAAAAAAGACACTCACCTCACTCATGCAACTTGTGGTGTCAGGTTTCCCTGAGGGGTGCTGAGGCTCATGGCTTCCCCCCAGTATTGGATTAACTCTAGTAGATTTTCTGGGGCCCTCCTTGTGAGGCAAAAAATGAGGGGTCCATTGCATGAGAGGGGGCTGCCAGAGATTGGGGTGGTAGGCAGGGTCTTGGCAGGAGGCTGGATATGGGAGGAGGGGTGCGGGGTCTGGGCAGGAGGTAAGATGCAAGAAGGGGCTGTAGGTGCGGGGGGGTCTAGATGGGAGTAGGGTGCAGGAACGGGCAGGGGGTGCGGGGTCTGGGTCGGAGCTGGGTGCAGGAGTGGATTGGAGTTGAGGGTATGGTGTCTGGGTGGAGGTAGGGTGCGGGACCGGGCTGGAGGGATTGGTGCAGTGTTTGGGAGGGAGGGAAGGATAGTGCGGAAGGAGGCAGGAGATTGGGGTGTTTACCTGAGACAGCTTCTGGGGGGGCACAGATGGCTTTGCATTGCTCTGCACTTGCAGGCACCATCCCCTGCCGTTCCTATTTGCTGTGATTCCTGGACAATGGGAGTGACAGGAATGGAGCCTGCAGGTCCCAGTGTCAGGTTCCCTGCGTTGCCATTTCCCCAGCCAGGGGAAAGAGGAATGGCAGCATGCAGAACCACTTCCTTCCCATTCTAGGCAGAGCCGGTCATACAGGGGCTTTAGTTCCAGCCCCTGCTGCTTTCTCTGCAGCGGGGAGCCAGTGCTTGTGCTCCAGTCATGCTGGGGGGCACCGAGGCTTGGAGACTCGCTGTGGGGCTGTAGCATCAGTGCTTCCTCACCCTGCTGCATGGGGGAGAGCCCTGAGCCTGACAGGCCAAATCAAGGCCCACTGGGCTATAAATTCCCTATTCCTGACATAAGGAGTTAACATGTCCTAAGAGACCATTCAAGCTGAAGCGGGCAGTTAACACCTCTGAAGTCACAGGACAAAGGATGGTTAGTGGGTTATAGGTCATTTTAATGAACCTTAAACCCAGTGTGTTTATTGAGTTCATGATTTTTAGTGTCTAACGAAGTTGTGAATTTAAGCACCCAGGCTTGTCTTTTACAAGAAGGCATTTCATTAGTGGTAGCTGGCTCCTAAGAACTGGGATAAGAAGCCACCAATGGGGCCAGTTCAACTCCCATAGAAAGCAGTAGATTTTTTTTCAAGGCGAGCACCATCAAATTGAATTTTTTTCTTATAATATCAAATCAAAAATTGAACCTTGCCTATGGAGATTCTTCAGCAATGCAGTCACGGAAATTATTTCTTTTCAATGAACGGAAGTTTTTATCATTTATAAATGATGCTTAGCTCCATGGAAAGTTTCATTTAAAAAAATCAGCTCATTTTTTCATTTTATTTAGTTTCATTACTCATACAGAACATCACATGTCTTTTTCTTAAAAATACAGGCTGGATGGCACTCTTGGGATCTGACTGGTCCCAAAGGAGGGAGTTTAACTAACCAGAGGAATTCAATTATGGCCCCTCTGCTGATGGGCTCTGGGCTCTCCTGGAGACCATCAGCAGACCCAGCCATGTTCCCCACCTGGCCCCCTGGCCTCCCTGCCCTTGGTCCACTGGGCCTCCTGCTCCCTTACCTCTGCCGGATGCTGCCAGGCTTTGCAGCCAGCTCTGGGCTCCATCGCCAGCCCTGGACTGCTGCCACTGCCAAGCCCTGCAGCCAATCCTGGAGCAACCGCTGTGCTCTGTGGCTAGCTCTGAGGCTGCCTTTGCCGACCTCCACTTCCCTGGGACTGCTGCCAGGTTCCACGTTCCCTCTGCCAGGCTCCATGGCCAGCCCTGGGATGCTGGGCTCTGCTGCCCCAGGACCACCACTACCACCAAGCTCTGCTGCCCCAGGGCCAAGGCTGCCTGTGGAGCTGCGTCCCGCTGCTGGCTAGCCCCAGGCTCTGCCTCCCTCGAGTTGCACAAGGCTCCTGGCCAGTTGCAGCTGCCAGCTCTCTGGTCCAGGGATTCCCTGGTCTGGCAAAATCCATCATCCTTCTGGACCATGGATGTGGCTGACCAGAGAGTCCCGGACCAGAGAGGTTCAACTTGTAGTACCTTCAACATCCATTTTTAGGGTCCCCCGCATCATTTTTTTAATCATAATTTATCTTCATCAGAGAGCAAACATCCTTAGTTCTCTTTTTGGAAAAACTAATTATTTTCACAGTTCGTGGTGCATTTTTTCTGAGCTCTGATAGTTAGAAACAGAAAATCAAAATGTCAATTCTAAAATGATTTGCAAACAAGTGTAATGACAAGATATGTGTTTAGCTTTGGCACAAGCAGAACAACAGGTGTGCGGAAGAGTCCAGCATCAGAAATGAAAACACTGCTTTCCTTCAGTTTAAGATGCATGAAAAAGATGTGAAAATGTCTATAATCATTAAAATTGAATAAAATCTGCTGCTTACAAGGCAACTTCTGCCCTTGCACAACTCCCACTGACATGTACATATCTGATAGCAGAATTTGGCTCTGGTGCTTAATTTAAAGAGGCAATGGCAAGAGGCAAATTTTCACTATTGGCCTAGTTGTGTCCCCTGGTCTTTATTTAACATGTATATAAAACTATATTTCCTTTATATGGGCAGTGGTTCTCAAACTGGGGTCTGCAGACCACTAGTGGTCCCCGGATGCCTTGCAATGTGGTCTGCAGCACAAGCTCAGCCCCCTCCCTCCTCCTCCCCGCAGCAGAAAGCTGGCACTGCCCCCCCTGCAAGGTTGAAGCAAGTGGTGGGGGAGAAAAGAGAAAAGAAAGGGGAATGGGGGTTTTGGAGGGGTTTTTTGCTTCTCACTTGTGTGGTCCCTGACTGATTTTTCTGTGGGTCACTGGCCCCTGACCCACAAAAAGATTCCCTATCCCTGCCATAAATAAAGACAATGCTGAAACCTTTTGTGTTGGACATCAATTAATATTTTACTTTATGTAGCGCCCCTCTCCACCCGATTACCTTCTTTAATGCCAATCTGCCTACAGGTTTCGGTGGACAGGTCTGGGTTCTTCTGGATCCCGCCACCCACTCAGCAGGGTGTATCTTCCTTATTTTTTCCTATGAATTTATTTGGCGGTGCCGCCTCCCCCCCCCCACTCCTTCCTGGCAGGGGCACCAGGGCAGTTTGGGAGGAAAATTCTAACTACAGTAAAACTCCAGTTGTCCGGCATCCAGTGGTCCGGCACTCCTGCTAGTCCGGCACCACCTGGAACCCGGAAGTGCTCCAGGCAGCCGGACAATTGGAGCTGCTCTGCCCCGGGCTTCCCCGAGTCAGCCGCTGGTCAGTTTCAGCAGCGGCTGACTTAGGGATGCCTGGGGCGGAGCAGCTGGAGTGCTGCCGGGTTGGTCCCGCAGCGCCGCCTCCCCACCCCACCCCACCCCAGACCCCTCATAGCCCCCCCTTCTGATAGTCTGGCATATCTGATAATCCGGCACCCCCTGGGTCCTAAAGGTGCCGGATTATCGGAAGTTTACTGTACAAGGTAATCCCCACTTACTTGCCAGATAGTTGGAGACTTCAAAAAATAACACAAACACATACAATATATTCAACACAATAATTATATTAAACAGGAAACAATTATAACATAACAGGGTAAAACATATTTTTAGGTTCACCGGTGCCCATGCTGCTAATACCTGTGACTTTCCCCAGTCACGTGACTTGATGTAGCAAATGTAAGATTAGTGTCCCGTTGGTACACGTACTTTGTTGGGGCCCTTGATGACCTATGACCACAAAATTCTTCTCTGCAGTGGTTTAGCAGTGTGGCTGACTGGGTTCAGTACAGCCCAAAGGACTCACAAGCGGGATAAGGTGGTAAATCCCTCCACAGGTTTAATATGCAGCAGGTTATAAAATCCCTAAACACTTACTCCCTGGCTTGAGGACACAGTTCAGGGAGTAGGGGGTTCCCAAAACAAATTCCCCGACTAACTAAAAGATGGTGCACTCACAAACTCCATGAATGATCCTCTGGTTCAGAGATGGCTCAGAACTCCTCAGTAACTGCAGAGGGGCTGATCTCTGCTGGCAGGGATCCTCTTCAGGCAGGAATTAGGCTGTTTCAGTCCCAGGATTTCCCCTCACTACAAAGGGGTGCAGGGCTCAAGGTGCAGATTACACAACTGTACTAAAATCTAAACTGTAGTCTCCTATCCCAGCGCCCAGACACACACAGCAGGCAGTAGCCCTGAACTAGCAGGCAGAGCAGAGCTGACCATGTGATGACTAGTCTCACCTAGGGAGCTGGAAGGCTAACTCAGCCTGGCTGGGGAAGTTTCCCAGCAAACTACAAACTGGGAATCATCAG
Source organism: Rafetus swinhoei (assembly GCA_019425775.1). Lineage (NCBI taxonomy): Eukaryota > Metazoa > Chordata > Testudines > Trionychidae > Rafetus > Rafetus swinhoei. The sequence continues at coordinate 39,091,617 of CM033440.1, forward strand.
TGGAGAAGGAAAACCCAGCTGAGGGATCTTGCTTTCAGGTCCCTAGAAGCCAGTTCTCAGGAGGGACCCTGCATGCAGGCCTGGGGCTTACCAGCTCCCCACACAGCCAGTCCTGCCCTTGCACTGGCTGGCTCCAGACTGACTCATAAAGAGCAATGGCTTCTCCCCTTTCCTGAACTCCCTGGGAGGGGCATCTCACTCCCTATTTGTTGCTGGGCAGACTCTGTTTGCCTTGGCTCCCCAACCTTACCAGGGACAGTGTGCCTCTCCCTGAGCTGCCAGCAGACAGAGCCCCAGGAATCTAGGTAATCTCCTTGGGGGTTACATTTATTTAAAATGAAGTTTGGTAAACTAACATAAGAAAGTTAAAGTGCTTAATCTGTTTAATAATTTCAATTAATATTTCCTTTCTTACTGGTTAAATCAAACCATTCTCCCTAGCTGCAGCACTAGCAAAATGGCTTGGGTGTAATTATATAATTAGTGGCGAGTTTTCATTAGCAACTGGTGATCCACGTAAAGGTCTGCATTGTGCTGCGTGGACCACGGGCCAAAAAGTTTGAGAACCACTGGTCTACGGGCAGACATTTTCTTATCTAACAGATGTCTTATTGTGACTGACCAATTCAGAATAGACTTTTTACTCCTACAAAGACATAAGCAAATTTGTAACTTTACACATGTGAGTAATTCAGTCCTATTGAAATTAATGGGGCTATGCATGTGTGCAAAATTATGAATGTGTTATCTTAGCAATTTTTTGTAGACATAATGGATGATCCTGCACAGTCCTTTCTCAGACTTTACTCAGGAATGATCCTTGGATATTACGGATAGTTTTCCTTATGTAAAGACTACAGGATAGGGCCTATATAATGTGGTAATAACCAAACAACTATTGGAGAAAAGTGTTTGTTCAAATAGCTTACACAACATACACACTTCTTTATACTTTATATATTCCAAATCATCATATTCTAATGATCACAGTTAAGCTTATAACATAGCCCATCAGTACAAAGCATATAATCAATACTGCACAAACTGCAAAAAAACCCTGCAGTAGAGTTACAGATTTTGCCACTGTCAGAAACACCAGGCAGTCACATGTTAGTTTTTTTGGATATGACATTCCAAACAAGCTAGAAGTTTTAGCCCAGGAGAGAGCATCTATCAACCATTTAACAAAGTAACATGCCATTTACTGCAGCTTCCCCTCATACATAAACACATACTTTGTGCAAACAACTTCTGTTCTGTTATGTTGATTCAAACACGATGATTAGCAGCAGAGAACATAATATTATTTTTACAAATACAAATCTATGTATTTTCAGATTAGTTTTTAAGTTTCTGGTCACCAAATTCTCAGAGAGTGTCTCAAATCCACACCATGTAGCTGACTGCTAGATCTTGCATTTGGATACATAATTTTGCTGAAATAGGTAAGACTTCTGGAACCTTTGGGGCTCATGAACCATTTCAGGATATCAGCCTTCTCAAACAAGCAATTCTAGCAAAGGTCTGAAATAAAGTTGCTCAATAAATTGCATTGAGGATTGTTTTCCTCCCATTGCCCACAACAAAAAACAAAACAATTCCTCTTTTTGTGATATGTATTATTAATATGGAGGATACTAAAAATTGAGGACCAACCCTTTGGCATTAAAAGAGAATGAAGCAGTACAACTATTTTGAACAATAACTCGCAATCACTCAAAGTCATAATTGGTTCCGAACCTACCAGAATATTCACACTTTGGCCCAGTGGTTCTCAACCTTTCCAGACTACTGTAAACCTTTTAGGAGTCTGATTTGATTTGCATGCCCCCAAGTCATCTCACTTAAAAACAACTTGCATACAAAATCAGACACACAAATACAAAAGCATCATAGCACCCTGTTACTGGTAAATGACTTACTTTCTTATTTTTGTCCTATAATTATAAAATAAATCAACTAGAATTTAAATCTCTTACTTTCATTTCAGCAAATAGTATATAGAGCAATATAAAACAAATAATTGTCTTTATGAAATTTTGGTTTGTGCCAGTTTTGAGAGTGCTGTTTAGGTATCCTGTTGTAAAAGTAGACAGATAGATGAGATCATGTACTCCCTGGAAGAACTCTGCATATCCTTCAGGGTACATGTCCCTCTTGCTAAGAACCACTGTTTTAGTCCCACAGCCTGGATAGACTTCTCTACTTAGGGTGTTACGAAATTCACTAGATACATGAGTCGTTTGGGATATTTAGCCAAAGTCAGACTGTCTCTCATAGGGCAATGTCTGAAAGCCATAACTTCCTTTGCTTTAAGGAAGTGATAGAGTGAGAAAGGGGAGTGATTGCTGTGTATCCACAGTTTGTGTATAGGCCCTGTCTATATTATCATGGGTCATCAACATAAGTTACACAACTTTAGCTACATGAATAATATAGCTGAAGTCGACATACTTAGGTCTTCTTATGGCATCTTCACTGCAGTACAAATGACAGCTGACACTCTCCCATTGACTCCACATACTTGTCTCATTTTGGTGGAGTAGCGGAGTTGATGAGAGAGCATTCAGTGATCAATCCAGTGGATAGCGAAGATATGCCCATAGTTCTGATGTGTGATTGGATCCAAACCAGGATAGTTCTGATTAGGGATGTGAATGGTTAATAAGTTAACTGGTAAGCACCATCTGGTACGGGTGATACTTACTAGGTGATGCTTACCAGTTACTGTTTACTGGTGGGTTGGAGCAGCCTGCTGTGGGCGGGGGCTGCTCCAGCCCTGTGGAGCCTGCCATGGGTAGGCAGAACTCCAGACCCACTGGAGCAGCCCCTATCCACGGTGTGCCCAGCCTGGTCACTCCAATGTGCCTGCCTCCATTTAATTGGTTAACTGGTTAAACATCTCTCACTATAAATAATGTTTTTTTTTTCTGTGGGATGACAGAGTGACGTCATCATGTCATGCTGTGTCCCGCTGCCCCCTCTGCCTTCAGCCACCCTGCCTCCTCCCTCCCTCCCCCCCTTCCTGGTACTGCGGGGTGGGAGCTATGCATCTTCCCCCCTCATGGGGGGGCTGGGAGCCATGCGCCTCCTCCCTTGCAGGAGAGACTGGGGGGCCGGGGGCTGGCAGCCGTGTGCCACTTGGCCTCCCCCCTCCCTGGTGCACTGGGGGGTGGGAACCGCATGCCCTCCCCCTCTCCTCACCGCCAGCCCTGTCATACACAGCCTCGGCCGAGACCCCAGCCCCCTGACACATCGCCTTTGCCCAAGACCCTGTACCTCCAGCCAGCTCATTCATATCCCCCAACCTGAGACCCTGCAGCCCCAGTCCCCTCACCATCCTGCCAAGACCCTGCACCTCCAGACCCTTCACTCACACCTTCTACTGAGACCCCACACCCCGAGCCTGCTCCTGCCTCCTCCCCACATTCATACACCCACTCCCAGAGATGGGGATTGGTGAGTGAACCGTGGCAGAAGAAAGGTGTTTTCATCCACTGCCTGCACCATCCCTAGCACTGTCTTCACAGCTGTGAGGGCAGTGCTTGTGGGGATGGGCAGCTTGCAGAGACACTGTCTCCCTCCCCCTAAGGAGCGTGGAGACATGTGCCAGCAGCCATCTGCTTGTGGAGCATTGTGGGGCCACATCACATAGGCAGCCTATCTGAGCCCTGCTGCACTGCTGGACTTTTAGAGGTCCAGAGACTGGATGAGGCTCCAGGATTGACCAGTTGATCACGATCAATGGGTTGGTGACTACTGGATTAGATGATCACACTGGTCTCTTCTGACCTTTAAATCTGTATTCATGAGTCTTCAGTGCTATCAGTCTGGCTCCTTGCATGGAAACTGAGGGTTACTTTTTTTAATCAAGTAAGCAGTTAAATAAGTAGCAGAAAATCAAAATTTAAACAGGTATTAAAATCATTTAAAAAGAAAAATAAGAGGTACTACAGACAAAAATGCCTCTTTTTTGGAACAACTATATCCAGCATACAAAATTTCTATTAAAGTCCATGGGAATGATAACTATCAAGGTCCAGCTCCTCCAAGATATTTCTGCAACTAACTCTAAGCACCCAAATACCTTTGAGGATTTGGGCCTAAGTACTCTCAAGATCATGCCTGTAAATATTAGCATTTTAATGGAAGACTCTATTTACCACCTCTCCTTGCCTACAATTGTTGTGTTAATATGTGTTAAACTTTCACTGTAATGTGAACAACATAGATTTCAGTAGAATGTTTGTGATGTTTTTCCCCCTCTCCTGCAGTTGTGTTGGCCAGTTGGACTAAGCTCATATTTTTGTTAAATTTCACTTATATGGTTGCTGTTGAATACAGTCCCATCTCTTGTTGAGAGCAGAGATGACAGCCTGCAGGTTTCTCTGACACCATTGAATTTGGCCACCTTATTTGAATTTGGCCACTACCTCTGACTTCACCATGTGTTGCTGTTCTGAGGTCAATAAATGTGATTTTTTTTCCCCATCTTAGCACAAGATGTGATGGGCCTGACCCTCAGCTGGTGTAAATCAGCATAACTCCACTGAAGTCAATGGAGCATTGCCAATTTACTGCAGCTTTGGATCTGGCCCAGTGTCTTCAGAACACGCTCGCTGCAGCTGGGGAGTGTAGTGGACAAGAACAATAAACTGTTAAGCTGCTCTGGCACTAATTTTTCTTAAAAGTTGCGTACACATTAGGCACGTTGTTGTTTTTACCACCTGTAGGTTCAGCCAAAAGAAAGTGAAGAGCACTTTAGAAAAACACAGTGCTGCAAAATCAGCATAAAGAGAAATCCAAGCAAAACAAATGACCCAATAGTGTCTCAAACATTAAAGAATATTAATAAAAAAAATCCAGACTCCACCACCACCTGCTGATCAGTAAGACACTTATGTTTGTTGAGAAAATGTAACGGAAGTGCTATGTCAGAAACAAATTATTAGTTTGATTTTCATTTCTACATTAAGAAATACAGTATTTCCCATTTATGTCTTTAAAAAATGTGAACTTTTCAAAAAAAATTTAAAATTAGTTTAATACAGTGATAGGCCTCAGTTGTTAAGTACCCCCAAAGAATCACACAGGAGTGTAAATTCATTGTATCATTTACTCTCTCTCTCCTATAATATTCTCACAGCAAAATGACTGACCAAATATTGTTTTATCTGTTACAATTGGTTAATAATAAAAGCACCGTGCTTAGTTAATAGCTTCTTCCGATTAATAATTGACACGGTGTTTTATTGTCATGTGCTGCAAAGAGCCACAGAAGACCCATGAAAAGGCACTGGTAGCTCATGAACCTCAGTCTGAGTATCACTGGTTTAATATATTCATAACTAAACAAAGTGCAATGCCCTATGCTCACAAGGCAAGAAAAATGGACTGGTTGCAGCAAGCATTTCATATTGGTAAATTTCTTAATTTTTATTTTTACAGTTTTTTTCTTGCTGGGTGTATTGCACATATAGGACCCAATTAGGATTGAGGAACACTAGTGTGCTGGTACTGAACAAACATATAAGATGTTATGGTACCTGGCCTACCTATGAGGCCAATAGTAGTGCAAAATGCAGTGAATGCTGGGAGGCTATACCTTCCCATAGCAAGATTTAAAATACAGAGCTAGCATTTCTAAAGCTCAGGATGCGTAAAACTCTGGGGCTCTGTTAATTTTTTTTTCTACACATAGTAAGAAGACCCTTTAATTTTCCAAGTGTGAGGTTGGTTCCTTAGGGTATGTCTATACAGCGCCACATAGCTCAAAATAAGCTACGCAATTCAAGCTACACATCCTAAGAATTAGACTTATAACTACTTAAAAAAATCCACCAAGCAGAAAAAAGCCTTCTTAGACATGTAACAATTTAACTTAGCCATTAAATCAAAAAATTAAAAACCCAAACCAGACATTTTCATGTCCCACCCCCGTAACCTACTTTTCAGCCTTCCCTCAACCGTATTTAACAAACACCTTTGTTTTTCAGGTGTCCATGTAACTCAGTACAATTTTTTTCAGAAGTAACATCTTTGGAGTAGATATATCAGTAGGAATCTGGAATTAGAACCCACAGACCATTTTAACTGCAGTTAAGATAGCTTGGAAACCTCGTGTTTCAAAAATATATATGTAAAAATAGAGAAGGAACTCATGATCTCAGAGAATGAGAGAGATACAAGTCCCTAGGTCTCTGTATTTCTGTCTTCGTTTGGCGTCATTTATTTTGTTTACCCAGAAATCACTGAGACAAAAAGTGTCCCATTTAAACTATATATATATATATATATATAATTTTCTGAGTCACAGAGTTTGGCTAGGAAGAGTATTTACTTTACTCTTTACTTTACTGCTTTACTATACCTTCATAGTCTTTCATCCTAGGAACAAAATCTTTCCTTTTTGTTTAAGTTTCTTAAACTAAAAGGAAAGATATTGTAGATATCAGATATTGTAGGTTTTCTTGGGGAATATCTTATTTTCTGAGCAACTGCCCAGATTGTCTCTTTGATATTTACTGTTACACAAATACACAGCGTAGTTCTTTCTATGCTTTGTCAGAGTTCTTAGATTCTGCTCGCCTTTTCAATCTGTACTCTTTCTAGGTATGCCAAAGGCAAAATCTTGCCTTAACTGCAACTATACAGTCATATCATTTCTTTTATATCACTGGCTCATCTGCTAAATAAGGATGTAGGGAGCCTACTTTTTGAAGAATACGATAAGGGTGGTCCCTCCTACAGACTTAGGTAGCTTAACCAGTTCTGGCTCTTACTTGATTTTTCAGAATCTCTATTAATTTTCTTTTTTGAAGGCTGTAAGAAATCTGCTGATTTTCTTGATTTCTCTTTCACGTTTTAGTGAAAAATTTTGCTCCTGCTATATTGTGATCTTAACTTTATTAAAGTGGCTCTCGTAGACCGTGTCTAAACTGTGAAGTTTTACCTTCATACTGTTGCAAGGAATTGTGTTAGGTGTTAACACTGATTAATGGATAGTGCCACCCACGATTTTATGCGCTCACCTTTATGTGAGCTAAGTCTGTTAAAACTCCAAAGTTGAATGTTCTGTCAGTTAACGTACTGACACATACAGAATGGGAAGCGACTGTCTAGAAAGGAGTACAGAAGAAAGGGATCTATGGGTTATAGTCGACCACAAGCTGAATATGAGTCAGCAGTGTGATGCTGTTGCAAAAAAAGCAAACATGATTCTGGGATGCATTAACAGGTGTGTTGTGAGCAAGACACAAGAAGTCATTCTTCCGCTCTACTCTGCGCTAGTTAGGCCTCAGTTGGAGTATTGTGTCCAGTTCTGGGCACCGCATTTCAAGAAAGATATGGAGAAATTGGAGAGGGTCCAGAGAAGAGCAACAAGAATGATTAAAGGTCTAGAGAACATGACCTATGAAGGAAGGCTGAAAGAATTGGGTTTGTTTAGTTTAGAAAAGAGAAGATTGAGGGGGGACATGATAGCAGTTTTCAGGTATCTAAAAGGGTGTCATAAGGAGGAGGGAGAAAACTTGTTCATCTTGGCCTCTGAGGATAGAACAAGAAGCAATGGGCTTAAACTGCAGCAAGGAGGTTTAGGTTGGACATTAGGAAAAAGTTCCTAACTGTCAGGGTAGTCAAACACTGGAATAAATTGCCCAGGGAGGTTGTGGAATCTCCATCTCTGGAGATATTTAAGAGTAGGTTAGATAAATGTCTATCAGGAATGGTGTAGACAGTATTTGGTCCTGCCATGAGGGCAGGGGTCTGGACTCGATGACCTCTCGAGGTCCCTTCCAGTCCTAGAATTCTATGATTCTATGATACAGCATAGTTAGCATACTGACGTACACTGAACATAAACTTGTCTTATCTATGTAGGTTCATAGAGGTTAAGACTAGATGGGACCATTAGCTCATCTAGTTAGATAGTACAGGCCATTTAATTTCACCACTACCCCTGGAATGAGCCTCGTAGCTTATATCTCACTAATCATACTTTCCAAAAAAGGACCAGTTTTGATTTGAAGACATTAAGAGGTAGAGAAGTCACTACTTCCCTGGGTAATTTGTTTCCTTGTGGTTAAAACTTTGTGCCTAGTTTCTGATTTGAATTTGTTCTGACTTCAGCTTTCTGCCGTTGGTTTATGTAAGGCTGCTTAAAGAGCCCCTTAATGCCTAGTATTTTCTCCCCATGAAGGTATTTGTACAAGGTAATCAAGTCACCTGTGTGCTTTCTGATAAACCTAACAGATTGATCTCTTTACATCTATCACTATAAAGCATTTTTCCAGCACCTTAAATGATTTTTGTGTCTCTTTTCTACACTGTCTCCGATAGCCCATTATCTGTCTCACCAGTGTTGTGAGCAGAGGTAAAATCATCTCCATACTCATACTCACTATTCTGTTTATACATCCATGGCTCACATGAACCCTTTTTGCCACAGCATTGCAGTGGGTGCTCATGTTGAGTTGCTTATCCACCAGGAGTGGGCAATAAGTGGCCCATGGGTCAGCCGCAGGGTTAATCTCTGGTGGGACACCACATGCCTTATTTACCTGAGAATCTGCATCATTTCCCACAGATCCCATTGGCTGGGAGTGGCGATCTGTGGCCAGTGGGAGCTGGGAGTGGCCGCACCTGCGAATGCTCAGGTAAATAAAGTGTATGGCGGCTCGCCACGGGCTAATGCTGGCATACCGTGTCCAGCCTGTGGGCTGCTTATTGCCCACCCCGTTATCCACTGTGACCCTATAACTTCACTGTAGTACATCCAGCTTCATATCATGTTTAGTAATCATGTATAAACATGGTTAAAAGTAATCATGACCTTATCATACATCTACAACTGCAAGACAGTTACTCCTGGAGCTTACAGTCATTTCAAATAAAAGGCTCTTTAACAGATTCACTGTTCTATTGTTCGGCCTTTTTTTGCCCTACTCTATATTACTCTTGTGACACAAATGGCTTTCCAGGGCTTTCCCATCAGAGGCTGTAGTCTTTTATAAAATCCTGTTTCTGCATATGCTTTGTGTTAGACATTCTTTCTTTTAAATTATATTAAGACAGTATTTGCATTTAAAATTGTTAGCTTTTCAGTTGTGTGGGTGTATTGTTTCCTTGTATCGTGTGAGAGCTCTTAGAAGATGTGGGCTCTTCCTATGTATTTTTTGAAGAGTGTATATGAAAAAGAGCTCAATAAAATATCTTCCTTGTAAAAATTTTCATCCTTACTAACACGGTATGTAGGAAAGCCTGTGTTTTCCGTGACCATTATGACTAGTCAGTACTTTTTTTCCTTTCATAATGAAGCCCTATTAGTGATTCCATAGTTAGGTTTCTGATAATGTTCCTGTTAGAAGACCAGGTTTTTGCTATAACCCCTTTCCTTTCTTCTTGAATTTCTGAGGAAGCGCTTCTATCGGTAAACATGGTCTTTGCTCAGAGGAGACTTTTTCATGGCAGTTTATTTTCTTTATTAAGATTGTATGGAAAAGTTACTGAATGAAAGAATGCATTTATATGAAAAGCTCTGAAAATATAATTCTGGGAGAGACGACAAAGAAGGTTTATAAGCAATTTGAGAGGATATACAATGCTATGAACTCTATTAAACAGATTCTGAAGTAATGGTAAAGCAATGAATTTCCATTATAAGCCACCCCTTAATTTTCAGCAAAGTAAGTCTTAATGGAAAATTCAGGGGTTATAAATTAGAGGTTTATAAATTAAACTAAACACAAAGGTTTGCAAATATTATAATTTCTCTGAGAGATTAGGAGTAGGGATGTTAAATTTTTATTAATTGACTAATTGAATAGTCGATGCAATTTGCCCCAGTTGACTAGTCATTTCTGCCCCCCCCCCCCTTGCTGCCTCTTTCTGATAGAGACAGCAAGTGGGGGGGAAGGGAAGAGGGCAGAAATGACTAGTCGACTACTCAACTAGTCGTTCACATCCCTAGTTAGGAGTAACATGGAGCATATTTGCAGAGACCATTACTTTCGTGAGACGTTGATCATAGAATTTATACGCCTGGCTGATGTTGTCAGCATAGCTCACAAGTTCTGTGGAAGACTGCACAGCTGCATGGTTTTGTTCTCCCTATGGCCACATTGGCTTTCATTAGCTTTCCTGCAAAACACCTCGGAGAAAGAGATCTGCAAACTTCTTTGCCCTAGACCAGTGACTTTCAAACTTTCCAAACTGCTGTACCCCTTTCAGAAATCTTTGGGTTGCTCAGGAGACCAGAATCAGTCCTAATCTAACTGAGAATTCCACCAGGACAGGACAGCAGTCATAGAATCATAGAATGCTAGAACTGGAAGGGGCCTTGAGAGGTGATCAAGTCGAATCCCCTGCCCTCATGGCAGGACCAGGCACCATCAGATCATCCCTGATAGATGCCTATATACCCTGCTCTTAAATATCTTCAGTGATGATTGTAAATGATATAAAGCTGGCCTCGTCAGCTCTTATGCCAACCACCCTGGCATTAAAGAGCTGTTGGAGTGTGGAAGACAGCATATATGCACTGCCAGTTCTCTGTATGGTCCATTGGAAGCCACATGTAAAATAGAGTATTTTAAGAAGCCCAAGGGCAGCTCTAATTTATTCTGGAGAATGGGCTGAAGCTGATTCAGCTTGTGAAACAGAAAAATTTAACCAGCTCCCTGGCTGATGACCTCTTTCCCTCCCCACCGCCCATATATCCCCACATTGAGTGGATATTGAGGTAAGAGATCATCTGAATCAAAGTTTATTGGCACAGCACAAAAAATAGAGAAAACAAAGTAAAAGATAATTGGAAACATGCATCTAGTTGAATGCTATGAAAAACCAGTTATTACCTATATAATATGTTGTTATAGCTTAGGAATATTACCTATATTATCATTTCCCTCTTATTTGGAACAAGACCTCTCCTTCCATCTAAAAATTGCCTCTTGTAGTCCAAGTGTTTCTTTAATCAAGCTGTCTCTGTTTGTTAGTGATTCTGCATGTCCAGGATGTTACAAGTATGTCACTGCCAAACATGTGACTATAGTTCATGGCTCTTGGCAAGTTCCAGTGTCCATTAACATGCATTACATCACCTTAGGCCAAATCTAAGCTAGTAAACACTGTTTGAGTCCATTTAATGTAATTTCTAGATTAGTCTCTCTAGCCTATTACAGGTTGAACCACCTGGGCCGGTACCCTTGGGACCTGACTGGGGAGGTCAGCGCACCAGGAGTTCTGCTTTTCCTCCTTGGCTGCCCCAGGCTTTGCTCTCCCCACGGGGAGGAGGAGAGGTTTTGCTTTTGCTCCACGGTTCTGCTGCCATGGGGACAGTGGGGTCGTGAAAGAGACCCTCTGGTGATCTTTTAAAAGTTGACAAAATTACGAACTCAGCTGTCTTCTGTTATTTCCATAATTCTTGACAATTTTGTCATAGCGAAAATCCCTCCTTCATCAGTTCCGATTTGACATAAAAATTTGGATTTCAAGTTTACATGCTAGAAGACAAGGGTGGAATACAATTTTGCATTCTGTCAGCCACTTTTCAGCTTCTTCCTGTTCTATGCTCAGCCTGGCTATGTCTACACTATCAGGTTATTTCAAAATAAGTTTTTTGAAATAACTCCCAAAATAACTATTTCAAAATAAGCTTATTCCTCTTCACAAGCAGGAATTATTATTTTGAAATAACAAGCCCATTATTTCGAAATAACAGTCTTGGCAGTGTGGATACTCACCTTGTTGTTTTGAAATATTATTTCAAAATAATTCCCAGTGTAGAGATGCCCCCCTGTGATTTTGAAATCAGTCATGCTGACTAAGTAAGGGAAAGGTCCTGTAGCTTTTTTGAATTGTTTTTATTGTTATCTGTGTGTGATTCCAATTTTGTTGTTAATTAGGCCAGATTTCCACCGCAACAGCAGTCATCAGACTAATCTGTCTAGTCCCTCTAAAATCTATTAATATTTTAGTTTCTGTATTATGTAAAACGTGTTATTGTCCATTATAGCCTTCTCATAATCAGTACAAATTTTAATATACTGATATTTGTTCAATAACATGCATCTAGAGACAGTATTTTCCCAAAAGTTGGAAATGCCAATCCTTTCAGTTTGGTGAGTGAAGATTTTTTGGTTTTTAAACTCCCACAGTGGTTGCTAACACTTTTGTAGGTGCTGCTTCTTTAACAAGGTTTCAACAGTGAACTGAATATCCCAGCTAAACATGTGCATCTGTGTGAAAGATGTAGGGTTCATCTTAGGGTACGTCTACACTGCACATTTATTTCAAAATAAGCTATTCCAGAATAGTTATTCCAAAATAGCTTATTTTGAAATAGCACGTCTATACTGCAGGGAAGCGTCAAAATTAATCTGAGGCAGGCTTCCCTAATGTAGATGTGCTATCTCGATTTAGAGACCCAGGAGGTACTGGGGAGGAATAACTTAGATTGGCCCTGGTGAGGGGCTATTTTGAAATAGCAGAAGTGGGGAATCCATACATGCCTTATTTCAAAATAGCTATTTCAGAATAGGAGTTATTTCTCATAGAATGAGGTTTGCAGATTTTGGAATAAGCCATCCATTGTTTCGAAATTATTTTGAAATAACAGAATGACTGTGTAGATGCTCGCATTGTTATTTCGAAATAATATTAGTTATATCAAAATAACAGTGCAGTGTAGATGCACCCTTAAGGTTGAAGGTTCTTCATCTTTTTAATTTTAATTGCCTCAGCAAGCGGCATTAGACCTCTGTCATAATTTTTTCTGGCTGGACTAGAATTAGTAGTATGAAGCAGAAACACATTTTTTCCATATATAGATGTTTGTAGCCATTATCAGGTCACTTTTCAAATTCATCCCATAATCTTGCTTTGAAGTCAATGTTAATTCTTTTAGTTCTGCCTTTTAACTTCTCCTCTCTTTACTTGCAATGTCTAGTAGTACACCTGTGACTGTAAATCTGTGGGAAGGGGTCTGTTGCATTGAATCTGCTAAGCGGTAGTAGCATGAGGACTCTGCTAAGGGTCAAGCTTTAGCTGCTCTTTCTGTCCACTGAGGGTGGATGTAGGTAGAGGATGGGAAGTTAGGAAAAGTGGGTCACAAAGGCACAGGGTGCCTGGGGTCCTAAATGGATTGTGGGATTGAAGGCAATTGGCATAGTGAGTACTAGGACCCAGCAAGGTGTTAAGGCCATTTCACTCTTAGCAGCTCAAGAGACGATAGTACTTTCCCAAGCCATGGTACACTTGGACTTGTCAAGACAAGGGCTGGTGTCCCAGATCTCTGCAGAAACCTATAAAGGGGCAGTATTTGGAGGGCATATCCAGGGGGAAAATGCTCTACTCATGTACAGTAGACTTCCGATAATCCGGCACCTTTGGGACCCAGGGGGTGCCGGATTATCGGATATGCCAGAGTATCAGGAGGTACTCCGGTGGGCGGCTATGACAGGTCTGCCGGGACCCACACTGCGACTGGCGGGGCGGGGGGGGAGGGGAGTCGGCAGGGAATGGAGCGGCGAGGGGTGAACCCTCTGCCGTTTTGTAAGGAGGCGGGGGAAGCCCTGCGCAGCCACCGGCGACAGGCCAGCTGGGGCTGCAAGCGGTGGCGGCAGACTTGGGGAAGCGGTGGGGCAGAGCAGCTGGGGTGCTGCCGGGTTGGTCCCGCAGCGCCGCCCCTCGCCTCGCCCCCTCTCCTCCGCCGTCACTTGCAGCTCCAGTTGGCCTGTAGCAGGTGGCTGTGAGGGGCTTCCCCTGCCTCCCTGCAAAACGGTGGAGGGTTCACCCCTCGCCGCGCCGTTCCCCACCCCCCTCGCCCGGACGCAGTGCAGGTCCCGGCAGACCCGTCACAGGGGGTATAATCCCCTCTCCTCCCCTTCCCTTTCCCGGCCCATGAGCGCACGTGGGGCTCACAAGAGCTCCAATTGTCCGGCTGGCTGGAGCACTTACGGGTTCCAGTTGGTGCTGGACTATCAGGCGTGCCGGACCACTGGATGCCGGACAATTGGAGTTTTACTGCATTTACATCACTCATTGTACTCCATTGACAGTTATGTTGTTGTCAGAGCTCCCCCACCCCTGCCTCTCAAAACTGCCTTACTTTTCAAGAGTATATTTCCCAGAGTTTTTTAACTGTATAATCACTATATGATCTTTGCCTATTTGGGGGGTGTCAGTTACAGAAACTGTTTGAATGAAGCCAGTTGTAAAGACTTTGTGAAAGGCATGGAACAGAAATGTGATTTAGTATCATGGCTACGCTGGGACAGGTTAGAAAGCAGAACTACCTAGTGAATTTCATATTGTGAAGATTGAAGAATATATAGAAGCATATTATCAAATGCCCAGCTCACAATGAATTACAAATGTGTCATCTTGTCTTACATTTATTCACCAATGTCACTTCTCCAGTGAAGGGAAATCTGAGGAGAAACAGCAGCAGTCCAGATCCGCTGAGGTTGGCTGCTGCTCCCCAGATTTCTCAATGATTGAAGAGTATTAGAGCAAATCTGGGACTACACTCCAGATCGACAAGACATATATTGGATCTGTTGCTTCTTAGGGAAGAGAAGGGGAGCATCTAGTGTGTTTCTGAGCAGAGAGAGAAGAAGAAAAGACCCACTTCATTCCAATTCCCAGGGACTTAAGGATCAGCAGAAGCTGGCCAACTGTTTATCCTCTTCTTTAATTGAAATTACAGAGACAAGTTGCCTAGATGAGCTTCAGAAGGCAATAAAGTCCAGTCTATCTGGTTGAACTCTGAACTTCAAGAAATCTGTGCAGTCTATATTCATAAATTCCATGAGCTTAGCCAGTTCAGCACCAGACTTCAAAATATTCATACTAAAAACTCTGAAAGCTATACATTTTATTAAAACATATAAGTTACATTAAAGCTTTATGGACTTCTGAGAAGTTCAAATATTCACAGCAAATAATTCCAATATTAATTTCCCATTTTTAATAATCCCAATATTAATTTTCCAGAATAAAATGAAAGCCTAGTGCTGCAAACCCTTATAATCATGATAGTCTTTATTCACACAAATAGTCTTATTAAAATGAATGAGTCTAGTCATGTAAACAAGCATTATCCAGCCCAGTTTGGGTTTGCCAGATAAACCTCATATTTGGAGTTTCTGGGCAAAGTGGTATTTGAATTATGACACTTTGACTTTCTTGAAAATAAGTTAGATTTGTCTAACATTAAAATAGTTTTCAAACTCATGTTTCCAAAATGCCTTTTTTGAGTTACCTCAAAATTTACCAAATCCATAAATAAATAATCTGCTGTCCGGAAACCATGTGGAACATTTTGGGCAGAAATGAGCATATGTACAGAAATCAGAAAGTGGTTAAATTGAAATTATAATGAATAGTTGGTTATAAACTATGCCGTTCCATATAATATTATATACAGACAGCTTATTGAGAATGTGATATTATTAGTAATTGGAATATAAAACCTAGGAAAGTCCTTTTAAAAAAAACTCAAGCTGTTATTAAAATCGTACATTTATATAACAGAAAGATTTTTAAAAATCTTGGTGGTTATTTCAGAAATCTAATCTTTCAACCATAGTCTGCAGACCTCCAGTTTCCTATTGTAAACTTCATGTACTGACCTATCTACTGTGACCGTAATCACTTCTTATTCTTATGAGCAAGAGGCCTAAACATTTCCAGAATGTAACATGTCATGTATTACATCCATGTATGGGACTATACAGCAAACCACATCAGTCAGGGTATGTCTACACAGCAGCGTTATTTTGGAATAATGTCAGTTATTCCGAAATAACGTAATGCGCATCTACACAGCAAGCCCGTTATTTCAAAATAAATTCAAAATGGGCTTCTTACGCCGACTTCTGTAATCCTCATTGTATGAAGAGTAAGGGAAGTTGGGGGAAGAGTGCTCTGTTTCAAAGTAAGTGCTGTGTAGACGTGCCCAAAGTTGAAATAAGCTATTTTGACTTAAGCCACGCAATTGACGTAGCTCAAGTTGCATAGCTTATTTCGAGTTTAGCCCTGCTGTGTAGATGTGCCCTCAGTGACACATTTGCCAGTTTACTGGGTTTTTTTGTTTGTTTTCATAACTGTATCAAACATTCTTTAGTATGTATTTTGTAACAGTTGTGGTTTGCATTAACATCATTTTAGTCAATTTCATAATTAAATTTCAGGATGCAGTATCCATCATTAAAGGAAACTTGATTATACTAGTACAAAACTCCTCTGGAATAAACTCTTATAAAAACCACAAACTGAAAATTATTTTGTTTAAAACTGACCAACTCTTTACATTTTTTTTTTTAAACAGGAATAAGAAATACATAGGATCCTGTGAGAAACAGTGAACTGAAGAAACTTTCCTGAAGCTCAAGGAGCCTATCATTTCCAAGGAAATCTTGACTGGTTTTAAAAATGTTCAGAACTGCAATTAGTATCTTCCCCTAAAATAGTTGTTGAGAGTGAATACATTATGACCAGCATTATATTTCAGACTTTAATCTTAAAGGATCACATTTCCTCAGCATAGTCTGTTGAGCAAACAACACAAAAGGATGCCATCCAGCACAACAGCTTCAGATCTGGGGCAATAGTTGCATTTACACCAGCATATTTAGTTGACCCTTTTGTTGCCAATTTCAGAGCTGAAAGTCCCAGAAAAATAATCTTTTTGCTGAAATAAATCAGTGCAATTAGTTAAACTGACCTGTGTAAATAATTTTGGGAGAAGCATGCAGGCAAACCAACCATTGAGGTAAATCAAAACTGTTACAAACAACTGAGTGATTTATAACTTGTCAAGGAACATGTGTCACTGAAAAAAACTGGAAATGGCTCATAAAAAATTAAATTGTTCTAGGACTCTCCACCCCTCATTCCAGGCTGTATACTTCATTAATTAATCAGTCAATGCCACCCAGCGAAAATCTGAGCAATCAAGCTGTAGCAAACACAGTATGGTTATAGATATCTATACAATGTTGAAATTAGACAAGTTCAAAAGTTCAGTAGCGAGTAGCTGCAAAGACGGGCTGCCGCCACACCCCTTTCTGCTGTCAGCATGTGAGAAGAGTCCACGGTTGGAAATAAGGCGGAAATTGACCATGCGCCAAGAAGGAGAGTTGAGCAAGAAAAACCCACAGTAACGTTCAACCTTAAACCACTAAGGAAAAAAAAGTAAAAAGGGAGGGGGGTGAAGAGGAGGCTGACTGTGCCGCGGAGCTGGGAGTGGTTGTTTTTATTGGGGTGGGGGGGAGATTAGCCAGGTCCAACCTCTACTAGAGCCATGGAGAGCTCGGTCCTATCCTGTGTCATTTACCCAGGTGATGGGAATATGGGTGAGGCAAAAAAGACCTGCCCCACGCGGCTCTGCGGAGAAGCGGAGCAGCAGCCGGGGGCCCCTGGAAAAGCTCCGGGGGAAGCGGAGAGCAGCAACGGCAGCCAGCAGCCCCCCGGCTCCGGGGAAGGGAGCGCGGCAGCGGAGGAAGAGGAAAGCGGGGGTTGGGAAAGCGCCGCGCTGCAGTTGCAAGCGCCCTGCGGTTTCAGCTCCTCCTTGTGCTTCAGCTCGCCCGGGGGGGACAAAGCCCCGCAGCAGGATCCCGGAGCCGCCTCCCCCTGCAGCCGGGTAGTGCAGAGCCAGTGGGAGATTAACAACGCGACGGCCGAGGAGGAGGGGGAGGCGGGAGGAGGAGGCGACATCGCCCGGCCGCCGCCTGGCACTTACTGCCCCCAGGCTGGAGCGCAGCCCAGGAGCCCGCCGCCGCTCTCGGAGGAGCCGGACCTGGTGATCGAAGTGTCCGGCCGGCACATCCGCGCCCACAAGTCGGTGCTGGCGGCCAAGAGCGACTATTTCCGCGCGCGCTCGTCGCGAGATATCCTGCGGGTGAAGGGGGTGAGCTACGGGGCGCTGCGCCTGCTCATCGACTACGTCTACACGGCCCGCATGGGCGAGGTGCGCCACGACAACCTGGCCGAGGTGGTGAGCGGCGCCCGCGTGCTGCAGATGCCCTGCGCCCTGCACTGCGCGGCCGAGGCCATGCGCGCCCAGCTGCGCCTCGACAACTGCTACCAGCTGCTGTGCCTGGCCAAGAAGCAGCGGCTGGCGGAGCTGCGGGAGGCCGCCTACCGCTTCATGAGCGACCACTACCTGCAGGTGCTGCGGGAGCCCGCGGTCTACGGCCGCCTGAGCGGCGCCGAGCGGGACCTCATCCTGCAGCGCCGCCTGGAGGCCGGCAAGCGCTGCCTGCTGGTGGCCGAGGTCAGCGACGCCTTCGAGAGGCTGAGCGCGGGCAGCAGCCGGCCGCAGAGCCGGGAGAGCAGCCGGCCGCAGAGCCCCTCCTCGGTGGTGTCGCTGGAGGAGAGCAGCTACCTGATCTACTGCTACCAAGAGGCGGCCAAGGAGTGGAGGGTGCTGACCCGTCTGCCGGAAGAGGCCAATGCCAAGGGCTGCGCCATGTGTGTCCTCTACAACTATCTCTTCTTGGCTGGGGGCATCACGTCATCATCGGGGGAGCAGCGCGCCCGTCTCTCCGACAAGGTGTTCTGCTACAACCCGCTCACCGACACATGGAGCCAGGTGCGGCCACTGGGCCAGCCCCGCTCGCAGCTCAAGCTTCTGGCCCTGGACGGCTACCTTTATGCTGTAGGGGGCGAGTGCCTCTTCACGGTGGAGAGGTACGACCCGCGGGCTGACCGCTGGAGCTCAGTGGCCCCACTGCCCAAGGGTGCCTTCGCTGTGGCACATGAAGCCACCACCTGCAATGGGGAGATCTACGTGTCGGGTGGCTCTCTCTTCTACCGCCTGCTCAAGTACGATCCTCGGCGGGACGAGTGGCAAGAATGCCCCTACAACAGTAGCCGTCGCCGCTCTGCCGACATGGTGGCCTTCAAGAGCTTCATCTATCGCTTTGACCTGAACAGTGGACGTGGCGAGCAGGGCCAGGCTGGTGGGGTCGAGGTCTTCCGCTACAACACTGTGGCCAAGCGCTGGAGCCAGTGTGCCTCTTTGCGGCCCAGCGGCAACCCCCTGCAGCCCTTCCGCTGCGCTGCACTGGGCAGCACCATCTACTGTGTTAACCGGGCTGGCACTTTGCGCTTCAACCTAGCCCAGGACGGCGAGGTGGAAGCTGATGGAGGACTGCCAGGTAGCTTCGATGCAGAACTGCTCAAGGCCCCCTTCGAGGCCAAAGGTGTCCTCCTGCCTTTTGTGCTCACTCTGCCAGAGAAGCCTGACAAAGCTGGGGAGCCAGACAGTCCCCTCGTGCTGTGAGTGGACCTGGTGTGGGGGGCAGCCAGCTCAACTGTGTGCAGGGGCTGAGTCCAGTTCCAGTGAGGCATCTCCATCAGCTGGTTTAGGGCCCCTTCATCATTGCATGGCAAACATCCAGCCAGAGGCCTACACCAGCCGATAGGTGGGAGCTGGGCCTGCTTTTATCTGAGCAGCCTGCTCCACAGTTATAGCCCCAGATTAGGGGCACCTTCAAAAGGTATGCATGCATTAGCCAGCTGAGGTGCCCCTCTTGAAATGTTGATCTAGAGCCACTGCTGGTTATAACCACTCTAATCTTTACTGTGCTTCATGTGGGAAGAATTCACTCCTTGGCACTGGTTAGCAGCCAAGCAAATTAAAGAAAAGCTGCTAAAATAGGATAATCTTTGGGATAATGTGAGTCAGTTCCCAGTCTGGAAAAGAACTTTTGCCCTGGAGTTATATAAATCCCTGATAACAGAGGTTTATAACGGAATATTTAATAATAGCATTGCTCTTGTATATATACACGAGGGGCCGCTGCTTCTGCCATTCATTTTCTTCTCTCTTCTGGATATCGGTTGTGAATGCTGCTGGCTACATAATTTAAAAGAATTCAGTTTACTTTTGATGCTAAACTTAACAGTTCATATGTTAGAAAAGTGTAAGGAGATCATCTGAATTTCATCCTTTCGGTTTTGGTTCAATAGACTCTTTAAAGAAGACATAGCACTGCTGCCCCAAGAATTTGCAACCACAACGAATGATTTAACAGAGACCAGCTTTAAAGTTTTTAAGCATTTAAAGTTTTAAATGCCTGCCACATGTTCATATTTGGAACACAGGGGGAAAGTCAATTTACCATAGTACAGCAGAATTGAAGTTTTCATACACTCCATGGCTGAAAGAAGTGAAACTTTGTGGAAAAGACAATGCTCTACTTTTTTATGAGAAGTTTTAAATTATACTAAACAGGAAGCAAAACTGTTCAGTTCATGACAGATTTACATGACTGTGGGTACCACTAAGTTTTAGGGGAAACATTTTGTAGTTTACTGTTCTTTAAGTGCAAATCAATGAAAATCAGTGAACCTAAACCAAATGTGAATTCTTTGAAACTGGCTGCATTCCGTTTACATATTTCATTTTATGTCCAGTAGCTTGTGGTAAGAGACTATTCCAGCATAGAAAAGGCTCTCACAGGAGAACAAGGAAAAAGAAGAGTTTGCTACACAGGCTGATTATACTTGTGTACTAGAATAATGGTGACATTTCCTTATCTTTTAATTGAGAGAATGATCTATTTATTTCAGGTAGATGAATGTCATAATTAATAACTCACTGATGAATTATAGTTCATACTGATGCCACATACTTTTGTTTGGATTCTGAATCTTTAGAGAATAATTGTTTATGGAGCAGCATATAAAGAGGAGAAAAATGATATCATGGGAAGCTAAAGCAGACTTTTTGTCATGTAATTCAGAAAAAAAGAGCAAACCTTCTGGACAAGCATGTTGTATTAAAAAAGTGCACTTGCATTTATTTCATACATTTTATATGTAGACATCCAACAAAAGGATACAGAAAATTTGTTTAAATTAATGAGAAACCATTTTCTAAAAATAGATGCGGTGTTTTTGCTATTGCTAATTCAGTCTGGAATTGTCACTTGATTATGGAAAAGAATTGTTTATAAGTATTCATTCTAGAAAGACATCACATCAAAGAACTGCAGTAGAAGAATCTTTATGTTTTGTTAAAATACCTTATTGAGCAGGGTACTAACAGTAAAATTCTTATATCTTATTGCTACTTCTAAAGAAAGCAGTAGATTCTATTATAAGACATCATTTTGGCAGACAGAATCCAGGGAGTTCATGGTTTATTTGATGTTTTACACAGTTGATCTGATTCCACACTATTTAGAAACTAGTGATGCAATCATGAATTTTTAGTCAAATAATCTCCTCCCCAGTGAATTCAGTGGAAGTATTGAGTGAACAAGGATTGTAGGACTGGACTATTTACATTTTAGCTTGACCAGCATGCTAGTTGGTTGAATGGATTAGAATTTGTGTTGTGTATACATGCAGATATTAGATATTGATCTTTTACTTGCTGATACACTTAAAGATTGGTTAATTCCTCAGCTCAACAAATAAGATTTTGCATTTTGCTCCTAAATATATACTGCCGTCTATAAGAAAAGGTTTGAGGTTAAAGAAAAAATGATTTATGTACATTAGAATTATTTTTCATATACACAGGTAATGCTTCAGTTCCTGTAAGTGCAAACACTTCTGCACATGCTTAACGCTAGGTAGGGTGCAAGTATTTGCTAGATAGGGCCTGAGCCAGCACAAGGACCAGATGCACATATTGAAATGTTCATTTTATCTCATACTACAATTATGCAATTGTTTATGCATTTGAATACCTTATCTAGGACAGTATTTATACTACATTTCTAGTGAGGAAGCTAATAAGGTGTGTAATTTTTTCCCTTTTGCATTTTAATTTAGTGGTATTTCATGAAAATGCTGCCTGGTTAGTTTTGGGTAATTACTGTGAACTTAAATTTATGAAAATATTCCACAAACATCCAACCAAGGTTTGAAATTTACCTTATATCATAGTGTGCGCGCAGGCGCGCATGCGCGCACGCGCACACACACACACACACACACACAATTAATTCAATAGTGCCACAGACACCATGAAGACATTTTTACTATTTCATTCAAACAGTGAATGATAGTATTGGGCCAAAGTGTGCATTCACCATTTACCCTGGCAAAATGAGAGCAGAATCTGGTCTTAATTAGTAGAATTTTTTATACCTTATTTGCATAATCACAGCCAGATGATTGATTTTTTTTTTTTTTTTTTTGGTAACATAAAGACATTTCTGTCTGGTTTCCGGTTCTCTGTCCCTTGTTTCCTAAGGAAGCATGCTGTGATTTTTCCTCCCAATATATCTTCAGAACTAAATTATTATGAATGTATCAAATTAAATGAAAATACAAGCCTTACTCGCAAAGTTATCAACAGATGGAAATCTACTAAATAATGACTTGAGAAAGAACCTTAAATCCTACAGCACAGTTTATAAAACTCTTTATATCTTGAAACCAACTCAAAGGAATAATTGTCAAAAGAATAACCCTGTTTGCTCAACATATGAACTGCTAAAGCTAAACAATACTGGAATATTGCTCATCATACCTGTTCAATGAATACAAACTGTTGTGCAGTAAGCTAATGTGAATTCCATACACACTGAAATTCTTTGTAAATAAATAGCTGATGGGATTTCAACTGCTAAAAGAATAAATTATACACATGAAAGCTGTACATCTGTGCTGTCTGGTTAGGTATCAAAGTAGTTGCTCTCAGTACCTTTGGATATCTGTTCATCAGTAGCTTATTGCCTTTCATTCTTTACAACATTGATAGCAGTTACTGCTTTACAGAATCTTTGCATTTTGCAAGCATAGAGCTTAAACTGGGCACTGGGTTGATTTGCTTTGTGTCTGTATAGTGACACCTAGCATTTGTTACTTGAATGAACACCAGAAGTTCGATAGTGAGTTATTTCTTTCTTAGGTTGAGATTCTCTCAATGACATTGATTTTGGTACAGTTATAAAAGCATAAGAAAAGAAGAGAAATTCTTACTTATATCGTAGTCTAATGGTACCATGAAAGTAACTATATGAGTCACTTAAAGACAGATTAATTAGGGGTAATATCCTGCCTTTTTTCTGTGCACTGGACTCACAGTACATTGAAAGGTCATTTATGTGTGGTATGATAGCAGAATGTAGCCCTAAATAATTTCTAAGAACATAATTTTTTAAATTTAAGGGTGTGCAGATCCTTTTGCATTATAACCAAAGGCAGGAGGCTAGGATAGCATGTACATCTAGAGAGCCAAATTCTGCTTTCAGTTAAATCAGTGTACATGTAGAATAATTCCACAAATTTATACCAGTATGACTAAGAACAAAATTTAGCCCACAGACTTTTTGGGTCAAATTCTGCACTCAGAAAACATCTCAGTCCCACTGATGTCACTTCATTCCTTCTGGCTTAAGGAACGTATTTTACTAAGAGCTGCTAGAGTAAATCTATCAGACTCGGGAATCAGTATTTTGTTTTGTATTTTAGAGGTGCGCTCAGCTTCATAAATTACCAGCATTTATACAGCAAGTAGAGTCGGAGACAAATGCACATTTTCTCCTATTTCATTTTAACTACCATTTATTTAGCCAAAGCAAACAAAATAATGAGGGGGGAAGGATAATGGGGGAGCCAAAAGTAGTATTTTAGCAATTGTGGAATACATGGCCAATCTCCTTTAAATATTTTAGTAAATACATTCTCCTATTTCTATTTTTCCATAACTGGAGCACATTTCAAACAAATGCAGTATTTTTCAGTGAGCTAATTTATTGCAGCAACCTCATGCTTTGCTCTTTAAGTGTTTATGTTAGTGGTGAATAAACCCTTGACAAATTTGTGAAACTATAAACTGACCACATTGATACTGTCATTTATCACAGACTAACTAGTGCAGATGCTTCAGACACTGTGCACAATTCAGGTGGATTACATTTGTAACTGATGTATTTATTAACAGTTCAATTTTAAATATCTAGGCAAAAATCACTGTAAAGCTTTTTATGTTCTCCAACTTAAGCTGTAATGGAATAAATACATGCAAAAGCTCCCTTTAGGGCAGTGCGAGTAGTCTGTGTCCTTTTTTTATTCTTTATTAAATGTATTTATTTTATAAACAATCTGTATTGTTTACGATCAGTAAACAGTGTTGGCAGCATTCTTAACATACAGCAGGGGATTGAAATTCGAAGTAGTCGGTGCATATATTTTAATGGTATTCATGATCGTGTTATAAAAAGTCTGAAAAAAATTCACTGTGCTTTGAAAACAGTTGCCAGTCCATCTGAAAGATGACACTACCTTTTTGTAATTTGTTGTATGACAAGACTGAAATCCACTTTACTACTAAAAAGACCTGTTAATTGGCTGCTGTGTATGGTGCAATGGTGGTAGGTTAGAAAGGTGATATCATCCCCAAACCTGGAGACAAATTGTGGTTAATTCCCACTTCCGGAAGCTTCCATAAAGAAAGTAACATTAATGTATCTAAGGTTACAGTTAAGGTTGTCTGAGCATATTCTGGTATTATTTAATATGTCAGACTCATGATACTTGGCAAATCTAAGGGAGACAGGGGGGGCCTAATTCTCCACTTACACCAGCTTGACTTCAGTGGAGTCACTGATTAGCACCAGTGTAGAACCAATCAAGCCCATAGTGCAAATGTACTACATTGCCTCCAGCTACTGGTTTTCTTATGAATAAATTGGGAGTCCACTTCAGTTGAAGCTAAGCCAGCCAGAGTGAAAGAAATGTAGGGGACTAAACTCATAGGCAAGATGAGATGGACTCAAATTTGGTGTACATTTAACTTTTCACCCAGCTATCCTAATGGACAGACTATACCAGTTTAGATTCCCTTACATTTATTCTGCTGTCATTTTCTTTGGTGTAAATCTGAAATACTTAATGGACCTCACACCCACCTGAGCATTAAGCAGTTTGCCCTTTCCCTTACTCCTGACACCTCACCACTGAATGGGCCCACTGTTTACAGCTATGTTTAGTTGGGTGTAACTCACAGGCCGGAAGAGAAACATGTAGAAAGAAAAGGACCTAACTAGATCGGTAAGAATATATCCTAGGAGATGTGTGCATATGACTCACATTGAGTTTAGTGGAAATTGGGTACACCCATTTCCCTGGATGATTAGGCCCATAGGGTCAAATTTCAGCTGTGGCTGTAGCCAATTAGTGATGACTAGCTCCAAACGTAGTTTGTAGCCACAGACAATATGGCTGTGTCTAGACTGGCAAGTTTTTCCGGAAAATCAGCCGCTTTTCCGGAAAAACTTGCCAGCTGTCTACACTGGCTGCTTGAATTTCCGCAAGAACACTGACGATCTCATGATCGTCTAGATTGGCACGGATGCTTTTCCGCAAAAAGTGCTTTTGCGGAAAAGTGTCCGTGCCAATCTAGACACTCTTTTCCGCAAATGCTTTTAACGGAAAACTTTTCCGTTAAAAGCATTTGCGGAAAATCATGCCAGTGTAGACATAGCCTATGGCTAATTCTCAGATGAAAAAAAGCCCAGAGTACTGAAGGTACCTATCTCATAGGCCACATAGATTGTGTTTAGGTGTGTCTACATTACACACGTATTTTGAAATAAGCTATTCCTGAATAGTTAATCCAAAATAGCTTATTTAGAAATAGCATGTCTGCATTGCAGGGAAGCCTCAAAATTAGTCCAAGGCAGGCTTCCCTAATGTAGATGTGCTATCTCAATTTAGAGCCCCAGGAGGCACTGGGGAGGAATAACTTAGAATGGCCCTGGTGAGGGGCTATTTGGAAATAGGGTTGCCAGTTGTCCGGTTTTCACCCAGACAGTCTGATATTTTCGCCTCCTGTCCGGTAAAAAAATTCAGAGAATACTGGACACCTAAAATGTCCGGTATTTTCTGATTTTTTTCCCCGGCCAGGAGGCAAAAATGCTGGGCACCTGGCAACCCTACAAACACTCAGTGCCCGGCCTCCCCCTCTCCACTGAGCCCCCTGGCTCCCAACACCCCCAGCCCCCTGACCCCAGCCCCCATGCTTACCTGGTTCCACAAGGCTGCTGGCACAAAATGGCTGCCAACCAAGGGGAAGCAATGCTTAGTGCTCAACTACTCCCCTGTTCCTATCCCTGCACTCACTCTTAAAGGGGACATGCTGTTTTAATGCTGTTTTATTTTAATTTTTTTTTTTTTTTTTTTTTGCTTAATAAGTCTTGGAGTCTTTTTTTTTCTGAACAACTTTGGTTCCCCCTCCCCCCCTTCTTTCCCCCCCTTCAACAGAATTTTTTCCCGGTGTTTTTTTTGGTGGGGGGAGGGGCTGCTCGGTATTTTTGTTTCAACCATCTGACAACCCTATTTGGAAATAACAGCAGTGGGGCATCCACACATGCCATATTTCAAAATAGCTATTTTGGAATAGGCGTTATTCCTTGTAGAATGAGGTTTACAGATTTCTAAATAAGCCATCCGTTATTTCAAATTTTTTTCAAAATAATAGAATGGCTGTGTATGCACTCGCATTGTTTTTTTGAAATAATGATGCAGTGTAGATGCACCCTTTCAGTGTGATCCTGATGTAGAGGTATGTTCTCTGTAGTACCAAGCACAGTATACATTTTCAGTCCCCCTCAAATGTTTGTCCCCTATGCTTTCACTCTTTGCCATGACCATGAGTTTCTCCAAGTTTTCCTTGTAAATAGACCCAGATACCTATAGTGTGTACTTTGCTGTAGTCACTTCAAGAGAGAGAAACTTTGTTGAAAACCCAAATAAGAGGAATGTTGATCAGCTTCTTTGCTACAAGTGAAATAAATTATTACTTATTTCTGACAGCTTTAGTGCTCTGCTGAGTGCATTTCAAGCATATAAGAAGGCAAAATCCTTTCCCTGAGGAGTTTATTACCTAAGGAGAGACAAACAAAAAGCCCAAGGGGGAGCAAGGGAGCAACATATATTCTTGATTATTTATTTTGCATTATGGCTGGGTCTACAAAGACCCCAGTATGCTGGGTGCTCTACAGGCAAATAAGTAAAAGATGGCCCTTATCCCCATGGAGTTTACCATCTAGGTTAAACTGTTGTGTTTACAAATGCATATTATAAATAGGATGTGACAATAATAGCCATATTAGACTGTAAGCATGACCATGTTGGTTTCCAGGTTTCTTATAGGCATCATGATAGACCAAAGGACTTGTACAGACTCTAGCACATTATGGATGACTACCAGCTGCAGTTATTACTGTTCTTAGCTTTCCAGGGGAGGTGTGGATCAGCAGTGTCACCTGCTTGCCAATTTGGAGTGGGATTACTATCTATGAAAGATATTGAGTTTAAGTTCTTTGAAATGGTTTTGGTGACTGTGATGGATAGGAGGAGTGTTGGCCTTCTAAAGAGTTAAACTCAGGTAGCTAAAGGTGTTGTTGGAAGGGAGCCAGAAGAACCAATGGGATACAGTGCTGAAATTTAAATTGTAAATATATACCCACAGCAGTTTCTCTTTGTGTGATTCTAAATTAAGGGCTGGAGAGAGCAGATGCAGTACTCAGAATTGCCATGCTTATAGGAAATATTGAACATGGGAGTGAACTCGGCCTTGAAGTACAGATCAGCATGGATTGTGAGTAAAAGAAGAAAGTATATTTAATCGTGATCAGGGTATTTTTCTTTGTTTTGTTTGTTTGGTTAAACTCTGTGTGAACCTATGCCTTCCCTCCCACATTCACTATCTAAGAGATGTTCTCTGTGTTTTAATTTGTTTTACTCAGTTGCTCTGTAACATCTAGCAATCAAGTATGCTTTCTCAAGTATATCTTTTTGTTTTGTTAATAAAATCACTTTTTTTTTTTAAGGCGATGTTTTGATTCTTGTGTCCTGGAAAGCAACAGGAGGTCTGTCTGTGTGTGTGTCTGCCTGCCTAAGACTAAGCAGTCAGCTACCAGAGACTGCAACTTGTTTTCTCTTTTCTTTTTTTCAAGCTCTCTTGGGACAAAAGAGCTTGGGGTACCCCGGGGAAGGAATTCAAGTGTTCCCTCCTGTTTTTTTCAGGGTTAAATCACTTGATGACGGCAGCTTTTGTTTTTTTCTCAGAGCCAGGGCATCTGTGACTCTGGGGAGTTTTTGTAAGCAGAGCCTATAGAGGCAAGGTATTTAAGGTCTCCTGCGAGCCCCCATCTTCTGCACTTGGAGTGCCAGAGTGGGGAACAGTCCTGACAGTGACAAAAAGGCCATGGAAAAGAGGAGAGAACTATATATGTATGTTTTTATATCCACCCTCACCCCATGAAAACTTTGCCCTTTGAATGCCCTAACAGCTACAGTGAAGTCATCCAATGGGCTGGCATCCTCAGAGGTGTTTTTAAGATGATGTTTGTCTTTTCCTTTACAAGTTAGATTGTATTTCTGTTTCTGCACAGTTCTTCCAGTAGGTCACTGAGAAGGTGAAGGGGATTCTGCTGACTCAGTGACATAAGTATCCAGCGACTTTCCTTTTCTGCCAGGAACTTCCTCTTCCCCTTGCCCACATGTCCTTTTTTGTTTTGCAGAAAAGGAACATATGCATCCTGCTAACCTAGACACAGCAACAAAGTTTACTTTCTAGGTGAGATGAAGAAGAGTGTTGGTATATCTGGTCCTCCAGCAGATGGGTATGCTAAATTAAAAACAGGAGCTGTTTACTGTGCTTGCTAGAAAAAAGCATGAAATGAAATCAGAATGGTCATAGTGCAGATTCAGGGTAATGCCAACTGATGTCTTTTTTTGATTAAGCCATTTAGTGAACCTATACCTTTATTAATTAAAAAATGTGGTCACTGAGGCTTTGCCGAGAGAGGCAAGGTGACCACAGGATGGCTGCAGTGACTATGCAGGAAGCTACTGGGGAGGAAAGGAAGGAAGGAAGGAAGGAAGACCACATGCTGTCATAGTATTATATTCTTTCCCACACACTATAGGAAGCATTATCTCACTGGTCAGGAGCTTAGTCAGTAGCAGCCGCTAATATACTCTGGATTTGATTCATTGCTGCAGTCATCTGCACATGTGAAAAGTAAGTGGAAAATGTGCAAGTGGAAAATTCTCCCCACCTGAGAAGGTTTGCTTGAGTTCATCTATTGTTGTCTTGACAGGTCTCTCTATTCAGTTCAGTAGATCTTTGACTAGTTATGCCCAGTCTTTGTTGTTTTTCTTTGAAAACTTGCCCCAGAGTCTCAGAGCTAGTTTATCTCGCACAGATTGGTGTACAGAGATCCAGATGCACAGAGACCACAGAGCACATATTTCACATGTTTTGGCTGACGTTAATGGGGAACAAAGAGTAATAGGGGTAAAAAGGGAACAGAAGAATTGAGAAGAACAGAAGAACTGAAAGTGAGCTTTATTCAAGGGAAATGTTTGCAAACTGTTTTCCTTATACGCTATAGCTATTTCAATTTTTATTGTTCCCACACATACATTTGCCAGATCTAAAATCTATAGATAAATAATGGAAATTATTGAGCAAAAGAAGCAATATTTTCCTATATGAAATACTTTAAAAGAGAAAGGTTGGTTGTGTGGCTTAAGCAATGTGTGTTCTGTCCTGGTTCTGCAACAGACTTCCTATGTGAGAGGGACAGATCACTTAACTTCACTGTGCCTCAATTCCTTTGTAAAATTGGATGATAATACTTCTCTGTTTCACAGAGGTATTATTAATGAATTTGTCCTCTCATTAGTACAATACTGTGGGATCATTGGATGGAAGATACTGTACAATATGTCACACAAAATGGTACTCAAATAGCAATGTATATTGGGATAGAGCAATTTCAGTTAGTAAAAGACACAATCCTCTCCCCCATACCCCCTGCCTCCTCCCCCAAAAAATCCACTCCCCTGTTACATTGGTCAGAGTTTACACCAAATCAACAGCAGCTTCCCTTATCACAGATCTAAAATATATAAAGCCACATAATTCCCTTTATTGGCATTACCAATGTTGGAAATTGGCAAATCTGTTAGGTTCTCCTGGCAGCATTTGACCCTCAAACCTGAGCTCTGAAGAGGCAGAGGATTCTCTAAGCCTCCATATGGACTCCCAGCTTCCACTACCGCCCCCCTCCCCTCCAGCTTCTTCACAATGCACCTTCTGTGGAGGGGGAATCAGGTAAGTTATCAAACACATACAACTCAGGAATTTCTGGGGCTATAGTGTGTGTCCATGGTTTTGCCTCCTCCGACCATTCAGCCTGTACTCACAGAGGGGCTTGTAAGGGTTTGGGGGAAAAAGCTGAGTCATGACAGTGAGTTGGCACCCTCTCTCTTTCCTTGGGCTGGGTTATGCTGGATACTCTTGGAGAAGAAGAAATGGCATATCATTACTTAGTATGAATGTTCATCATCTACCTTTTTGAGCCTTTTGCAACACCCAGTTTGACACAATTGTAGAGGTACCTATACTTCCATATAACTCACTCAGCCAAATGTATTAAACAAACTATATGCCTGCAAAAGATTCTTTAAAGATGTCAAATATAAAACTGAGGTGCGGACTCTTTTCTGAAAAAGCCTGATAGCCTTATAAGATTGGTATGTGTTTTTTAACGACCCTATGGAAGTTATTAGAGTTAAACCATTCTGTAGTATTATAGATAAGACTTTTAACAAGCCAGACAACCAACCTTCGAGAAAGAACTGCATTCTTTACTACATTCTGTGGGCCAT
This sequence comes from Rafetus swinhoei, assembly GCA_019425775.1. Lineage (NCBI taxonomy): Eukaryota > Metazoa > Chordata > Testudines > Trionychidae > Rafetus > Rafetus swinhoei. The sequence goes on from CM033440.1 coordinate 39,122,271, forward strand.
ATTCCCAGATGGTAAATTCAAATGGCTCCACTGAATTCAGTGGATTCATCCCTCTAAATCATTTTCAGTGTTTCCATACAAAGCTGTTAAAAGAGCATAGGACCATATTCTGTAGGACTTCTCTTAAAAATAATTGAGAGCTGTTTTCTGTAGCAGTCCCTCTTGCCATGTTGGGACACCTATTCAATACCGAACAAAGAAAAAAGACAGTCATCTGCTGAATCTCATCACTGCTGTTTGGTACACTGAAAGACTTATCCAGCTAAGTTTTTGACACCTGATGCTGGCTCAGCCCTAAGAGCTTGATTCAGTGGTGCTATTAATTCACAAGATTACAATTTTAAGATGTGGCTTTCTTTCTCCTAAATTTAAATATCATTTCCTAAAGTGTCACTAATATAATAATGTTAATTACTGCAATTAGCTTTTATTTAATTCCATTAAAGTTTTCATACCATGGCTTAGATTCTCAGATGATGTTCCACCAGCTAAAGATCTGTCCTTCTCTTACCCCCACCTCATACTTTAAATGTTTAGTATCAACAATGACTTCCATTTGGAAGAGGATTTGACATTGTAGAGAGAGCCAAAATTTAGTACTTAATTTTCTATCCACCCTTCCATCCAGGACTCTTCTTTCTGTGTATCCACAACCACAAGAAGTCTGAAAAAATATAGTATAAATTGTATGAGAGTAGAAAAAAATCACATTGATTTATTTTATTATGCCCCAATTTCCAGTTATTTTTCCTGAGTGAGATGGATATGCAAAAACTGGAGCAACAAAATATTCACGGTAAGTCATATTTTTCAGTAGTAATGTCATAAACAAGCTATTTTTGTGCTGGAATAGAATATAAGAGATACAGAAAAGAACCTGTTGATTCAGGGATGTGATTATAATCAGTGTTTATCATAGACTCATTAAGCTTTCCATTGAGCTATTCTCATTTACACTTACATAATTATACAAAATCAGGTAACTGCAGACAGAATTTGGTGCAGTATCTTCAGTTTTGAATCAGGCTTTGAACTTGAAAATAGAAAAAGGCCTCTAGTCCTGATTGTGGTTTTCCAAGTGTATTCTATTGAGGAAACAGAACCTTATTTTCCCTTCACCTTCTCTGTTATATATTTGTTTCCCTTCTTGGCTCCTTTTTGAGTCTCCAGCCCCAAGTCTGAGGTTAGGCAGGTGTGATACCTACTAATTTTCTACAGAACTTCTGAATTTCCCCTCGCTTCCAAAATGTCCCCATCACTTCTGATTATTTATAAAGCACAAGCTTCATAAAGATGAGTATTACCTAAACCAGCAATTTTTAAGAAGAAATATATTACTAATGTTCAATTATTTCAAAAAGTGCACTAACAAGGAAGCTCCTCTCACTCTTTTGTGGAGTCATGATGCAAAATACGATGTGTCAAAAAATTAAACTGCTCCACCCACCCACACTCCAGATCTCTCAGGAAACAAAAGCTGCATCTATAGTCAGATTTTTGTTCCTAAAATGTCTGTTTTATTGCTGCTAAACCAGTTGTGGCAACACTGGTGGTTAGGTAGGCCTGCAAGCTGGTGCTGGCATTTTATGCAGTGTGTTCACTACAGTGGAGCCACGAGTCTAGCTAGATGAGGGGGCAAGATGAGGGGGTTCCTGCTCCATGCCCCTGGAAGGAGTGGGGCTGGAGCAAGGTAACCCTCATCGCCTCCTGGAGAGCACCATGCCTCCTTCCAGAAACCCTCGGCACTGCCCAGGGCACGCCACATGGTGTTCCAGCAACAATTTGAAGGGTCCTTGGCTTTTAGTTGCAGGGAGCTCTGAGCCCTTTGGTATCAGTAGGCCCTGGGGCAGTTACCCTCTTTGCCCTCTCCTCACCCCCATCTACAGGCCTGGTTCTCTAACCAGGCTCAGAAAAGTTCCACAAGACAACAGTCCTAATATATAGGCTGTTGCAGGTCCTTTCTCTACACCAGCACTGATGGAGCAGGATGGACAATAGCAAATATTTCCCAGAACAGAAAAAACCAACAGAACTCTGGGTCTTCTGGCAGATGGTCCCATCACTGATAAAAGAATTAGAATTCCTGTCCTGCAGTCTCTTATTTCAAAAGCTAAATGAATTATTAAAGCAGATATCAATGTGGGTATTGCCATACTGATACCTCTTGGGCTGTAAATCTCAATCACCCAAGCAAGCAATAACAAAGCACTTTTTATGAAAAGACAGTAGAGATGTTCATAAACTTATCAGCCTATAAATTAGATGACTGAAGAAATGAAGTGATGCTGTCAGTATTTACATGTATTTGAGTGCTGGGAGGGGAATAGCTGAATCTGCTACTGCAGTAGTCAAAACAGTAGTGGAACATAAACATCAAAGGGAACACCTTTAGGCTATGTCTACACTACAGGGTTTTTGTGCAAAAACAACTGTTTTTGCGCAAAAACCATGGAGCATCCACACATCAAGCGTGTTTTAGCGCAAGTAAATTTACAGTAAATCAAAAGAACGGAGGGGTTTTTGTAGTGTAGGTATTCCTCTTTCTATGAGGAATAATTCCTTTTTGCGCAAGAGTTCTTGTGCAAAAAGGTGTGTGTGGACGGGCAACGGGGTTTTTGCGCAAAAAGAGTCAATCCACAAAAGCACAGGTGCTCTTGTGGCTATTCTGTAAACAGAAATCAGAGCTTTCTTCTGAGAGAGCATCCATGCAGTCTGGATGCTCTCTTGCGTGAAAGCGTATCGCTTTTGCAATGCGCTTTTGTAGTGGGGACGCACTCTCGCGCAAGACGTTTTTGGGGAAGATCTCTTCTGCAAAAAGCTTCTTGCACAAGAAGCCTGCAGCGTAGACATTGTCTTAGAGAGGACTGTTCCCATTCTTGATGTTCAGTTTCCTCCTTCAGTACTTCTAGCTGCTACATTGATTGGCTAATTCTTACCAAGTAAGTAAAACAGAGAAATGAAATGACTTGGCAGACTAGATGAATGCCTTAGGGTCATTGCATGTTGTACTTGAAAGCTGCATTCAGCAGTCATGTCTGAAAACATAAACAGCTTGTGGGTCATATGTTGGTTAGCTATCCCTGGCACTGTTCTCTTAAAATGTTTTGTGACATCAAAACAAGGGAAAACATTTTTCTTCTGTGGTTTCAGATCTGGAAAAAAAAAAATCACTGAAATGCATTAAGTAAAATCTTTTCAAAATGTTTTTTTTTCTCTAAAGTTTTCTTTTGTCTTCAATTCTGGAAAGTCTGATGCCTTACATACATTTAATCAGTTTTGCCAGCATAGCTATTAACAGTGTAAAAAAAATCACTCCCCTTACCGGCAGAGCTATGCCCAGAAAAGCCCTAGTGTGGATGTAGTTATTTTGGTCAAAGCGTCTTTTTGCCGATATAGCTTATTTTGTTCAGGGAACTGGGACTCAGGTAAAAGAACTCTTGTTGGTGTAAGCTAAATCTCCACTAGAAGGGTTTGCTGGTGCTGGTACACACTGGCCAAAAACGTTTCCTTAACATTTCTTCTGCATATGGAAGAAAAAATTAATGTGCTCTGAGGCATGTGTGGATGTGTACCACCAGTCATCCCTGTGGATCTGCAGATATCCAGTTTATGTCCACGGGTATCCACATCTGTGGATGCAGATATCCATGGCTCATTTTTGTATCAGCACAAGGCTCTAATTGTAAGCTCAGCCCCATGGTGTTGAGTTAAGATAAAGATCGACCGTTGGATCTAGCCACCAGTTCTACCTGCCCAATACCTGTGTGTGAGCAGCCTAACATTCAGATTAGAAGCTGAAGCTTGGGTGTCCGAGTGACAACCCAGAGGCTGCTGTCCTTTATTTGTCCCTAAAACAGGAATAACACAGGCAGCACCCACATGGACTGCACCTCACTATGCCACCAATCTGCTTCATCCTTGATCTTCTAGAGGGTTCTTCTCAAGGGGTGAGAGGTTATTTCATATTCCACGTCCATTCAGCCTATGGACAAAGCTGCTGACAGTGCAAAGGAGGCAGTCCCAAGGCCCAGCAATTTAAAAGGGCCTGGGGCTCCAGGCCACTGCTGCTACTGTAGGGGCGGCAGCGACCTGCAGCCCTGGGCCCTTTAAATCACCACCAGAGATCCATGTGGCATGGTCTGAGTGGCACTGAGGGCTGGCTGCTCTAGTCCCACCCCTTCCACCCGAGGCTCCACCCCTTCCAGGGAACTCAGGGTATGTCTACACTGCAGCATTTTTCTGGAAAAACTATACTTATGTCTACACTGCTATTGCGTTCTTTCGACAGAAAGTGGAAAGAACAAAGGGTTTTTTCTGACATTGGTAAACCTCTTTCTATGAGGAAGAAGCCTTTTTCGGAAATTTTTTTGGAAAAACACGTGTGTGGATGCAGAAGAGGGTGTTCTTTCAAAAGAAGTGGCTTCCAGGAAATAACAAAGGTGCCCTGGTGGCCACTCCCTCCATACTAATCACAACTTAAATGTGAGATAGCATCCAATCAGTGTGGACACTATCTTTCAAAAAAAGCACATTGCTTTTTTGTTGCACTTTTGCTGTGTGGACGTTCTCTTTTGAAAAGTTTTTCCGGAAGATCTCATCCGGAAAACCTTCTTCCGAAAGAAGCTTGGAGCCAAGCTCACCGCACATTGCCCAGGGCTAATGTTCCCTGTAAACTGGGCGTGTGTGTGTGTGTGTGGAACCTACTCACTTTTCATTGAAGATGCAGATAAAATTACTTGCATGTTGACAGCCTGTCAATGCCTTTCCTACAACCTCCACAAAGGACAGCCACATTTTGCTATAACTGATGTAACTAACTGGGAAAGAAATCTAGAGCAACTCAGCACCATTGCTTCCCCATGACTGCAAAGGAGTTACACTGTTTTTTGTCTGGATTAATGGGGTAGGGAAGCAGGTCTCTGGTCGGTCACTTAATAAATACATGAATATAGCTCCTTTAGTTACTGTAGTATTTGCTTGTTCTATTCACATCTCTCCCTCCCCTCTTCTACTGTGTCTTTCTCAGAGGCATTTCTCTTATGTCAGTGTTGTAATTGTGAATGATATCCCTAACCTCTCACGGAGATTCCACACACCAAATGCTTTCTCCTTGCTGACAACTTGCTTGTGAGAGATTTTTGTGCTGAAGACCATGAAAAAAGTGAAAAACAGAAGTGATAAGTGCTCCTTTTCCGTCTTTGTGTGTGTGAAAGTGAGTGTGTGGCATTCCGGCTATTCAGCTTGACAAAAGGCTCTTTCTCTTTGATAGGCCTTGAAGCTGAATTTCCTCACTGTGCCCAGTGTTCTTCTCTCTGGCTGCCTTTCAAGGAACAAATTGGGATGACTAAGAGTCCTCTGCTGTTCAAAGAAGTCATTGCAGCTTACATAAAATACATTAACTCTTTAAGTCCATGTTTGATTCATGGGGTGATTGTTATTCCTTTTTCACAAGCTCCTCCACTTAGAGACCACCAGGGAGCTGAAGCTGATTCAGAAGGCAGCTGCCCTCTTGTTCAGTGGAGTTTCACCCTGAGCGCATGTAGCATTAGTGCTTTGTGATAGGCTGCCTGTGGGCTTCCAAGTGGAGTTCCAGGTATCTGTTGATGTATAAAACCCAGGTGTTAAAGGAATTGTGACCAGGAATCATACTGAGGATGCCAGCATTCCCTCTAATTTTTTTCCATCTATGTGCAAAATAAATTTTGTTATATGCATGAAGACATGTGCAGATGTGCACCATCAATAGAAACACATGCTGCTAGCTGTGGGTGGCTGTGGGCACTCTGCTAATCAGCTGTGTGGCACCTGAATCTCTCCTGCATGGCCACCCAAGCACACAGCTTACAGGGAATAGTGGTCTCAGCCCTTCTTGTTGCTGAGATCCTGGCAGATGGGTTACACATTTACAGATCAGCTCGGGCTCCCCCTTGTGCAAATTGTTCCTGAGTTATTTCAGATTGGATTTCTGATATTTCCAGTACACCGGCAATAGGTGGAGGGTGCACGGGGGATAATATTCTGAACACCATAAACTACAGAGCCATCTGAAAATAATCGGTCCTTTCAGTCCCTAATGGCCAAATACAAAGTGCAGCTGTAATACTGCAAAAGGACAAGTTGACCAATGGACCCTGACATTTTCAGTTTTGCAGAGGTGGTTTAGCCATGAGGCTGTCAGTAACAGGAATTTAACTTTCAGCTATAGGCATAATGGCTCGCCTATGAAATATGCACATCTGTTGTCCTTTCCAGCTCTTACATTTCTGCATGCTAACAGGCATCGGTATTTTCAAACTCAGGAGCAGGATAAACAAATAGATAGCTGGTCAGTTCATTTACACAACATGAATACCCAGAGGCTGTTTTGAGAGTGCCAGTGCCAGAACCTGCTGTCGCACTCATTCAGGCCTAGAAGCCTTGCTGCTTAATTTCCATATACTGCTTTGGATATTTAGGGGCACTATAGATTAATTTATTAAAAATATCTTTCCTTGATAGAAAGATAGGCCCTTAAAGAAGAAAACAACTAAAAGACTATTGTGTGGGGAAAATAATGGGTCAAGTCACTGAGGAGGCCTGGTTAGAGAAGATATATATAACATATAACTGAGGTGTGTGTATGGGAGGGGGACTAAAAAGGAACAGTTTTATGTGAAGTGTGAGAAAGTGACCAGAGGAAAGCAAAGCAGTCGGGTGTTGAGGGAAAAATCTGCTGGAAAGTCCTCCAGGGATAAAGGAAATCAGCTGAAAAGAAAATGAATTGAAATTAGAAGAGTGGGTAGATGAAAACATTGGCAGATGAAGTGTAGGAGGCAGTGAAGAAAAGCTACGCAAATACAGGAAGATGTAATGGGTCCCTCTTTGCCTACAGTTGCTGGGTTGCAGAGTGGATCTTGTTTGAAAGAATCAGATATGAAAGAGAATGTGTCCAGGGAAGGGGCGTGGCTGGTGACAGCTCTAGGAAGACAACTCTTGGCTATGTGAGGGTTCTGGCTGTTATAAAGAACTACTGGATTTTAAGATAATGTAGTCTCTCCTCCTTCATTCATATACCCCAATGTACCAATACTGAATTCCTAAGAAGACAAAGGGTACATCTACACTGCAAGCTTCTTTTGGAATAAGCTTTTCCGGTTTCTCAGGTTCTTCTGCTTGCTTGTCTGCCTCTCTGAGGCTTGCCTGCCTCCCTGAGACCTTGCCCTTATCTGTGAGCTGAGAGTAACAGTTCCCAGGTCAGAGGATGGTGATGTCCCAGGAGCAAGGCCATGTGTACCCTGGACAGAGGGCCCTGCCTTATAGGGGCCCAGAGGTCAGATGTTAGTTATGAACATCTACATAACTAATAAGGAAAACTACTAGATCAGGGGTGGGCAATAATTTTTGCCCAGGGGCCACTTCAAAATGTTTTGAAGGGGCGGGACCAAAACAGGAAAGTGTGGGGCCTAAATGGGAAGGGGTGGGGCTACCCACCCCCAGACCATGATTGGTTTGGGGGTGGGGGAGCCCTTTTGGCCCCCCTTCCCACTAGGCACCCATGTCCTGGAAGAGGCTTGGCATGCTTCCCCGCCAGGCCAATCAGGGCCTGGGGGTTGGGGAGTGTGGGAAGCCTCCTCCCACCCTGTGAGGAGCATGTGGCACTTTGAAGTGCTGCGGGCTCCTCGCAGGGCCGGGGCAGGGTGAAGGAAGCTTCATGCAGCTTCTCCGCCCCCACGTCCTGATTGGCCTGGGGGCAGGGAAGCACGCGAAGCCTTCTCCGTTCTCCCCACCCACCGCCCTGCAAGCAGCGCACGGTGCTTCAAAGCACCATGTGCTCCAGGCAGGGCGGGAGGAGGCTTCACACACTCCCCCAACCCCAGGCCCTGATTGGCCTTGGGGCAGGGGAGCAGCAGGGCCTCCGTGGGCCAGATCAGCCTGCTCGGTGGGCTGAATCCAGCCCGCATATGCCCTTTTGCCTACTCCTGTACTAGATTAACTACTTCAGGATGCCTTAATTGTTTTCCAAGCCTAGGTTTGGTTGGGGTTTCTTTTGTAGCAAGCTTCAGCCATGGGCTGCGAGAGGAAAAGGTAGCATGACTGCATTGTAGAGGGCTTTTGGCCATTCTTCCTGACCTTGCAATCTTGATGTAGAAAAAACAAATAGAGGCACGTGTAGTGTCATGACCCACAGGCCTCAAACCCAGTCCACATGAGCAGCCATGCTCCGATACTCCACTTGGAAGCCTCCTGTCTACTGCTTACTCAGTATTGGTAAAGTCCAACAAAGTTTGAGCGTCCAGCCCTATCGGAGTTCCAGACCAGCTGATTGTCCAACTGGCCCTAGTGAAGCCAGCAGAATGAACAGGAAGCTGTCTGCACAACTGGGATTCACCTTGTTGTGGACTGTGTACTCCCCCTTGACTTCCTGGCATCCCAACCTGGCTTTTCTCCTGGTGTCCAACTTGTGGTTCTGATATCTAGTTAGTCTCCTGCCTCAGACCCTGTGATAACCTGATCCAGCTTACTGTTGACTCCTGTTTCATAACTATGGACTTTGGCAGTATCTTGGATCACTGGGTATGGCTGCCTCTGGCTGTGACATGCAGTCTGCATTAACATATCAAGCTCCTGATGCCAGGATGCACGTAATTCCTGCTGACTTCCTTGGCAATTATTGTATCCCGTGAAGATAGATTAGGACAGCAGATGCCTACAGGCTTTAACTACCAGGGAAGGAGTTTCCTGGTATCATTTCAGTGGCAAATAGATTCATAGTGTTTCAGGCCTCAATCTTCTGTTTGATAAATTACACAGCTGGAGCTCTTCATGTCTCTCACTATACGGCTTTTCTCTAGCTCTTGAATCATTTTTGTGATTCTTTTCTGCTCCCCTCTTCAATTTTTCAACATCTCTGGAGGCAGAGTAACCCGGGGAGCAAAGCAAACCAGGGGCTGCAGACAGGGGAGTTTGAGAGGGAGTGCAAGAGAACCCACCACCACCAGAGTGTAATAGCTTTGGCATGAGTGAGAGAGTGCATTTGCTCGACTGTTTGTTTGTTTTTGTTTCTGTTTCTGTTCTGTTGCAAGTGATTTCAGTTACTGTTGAGGTTGGGACTGCGTGACTGGGAGTGTTTGATCTTTTGTTCCCTTTATTAGTTTTGATCAGCCTCACTCAGCCTCGGGATCCGCCTCCCCCTGTGTGGCTAATAAGGGGGTAGGCCTGACCTAGGTGATCAGGCTTTAAAAGCCAGAGGCAGAGCAACCAGGGAAGCTAAGCAGAAAGGGGGCAGCAGACATGGGAGTTTGAGAGGGAGTTTAAAAGAGGGAGTCCTAATATGATTAGGAAGACCTGGAGCACCTGTGCTAGCACTGTTTCTGTCTCCTCCACCTGTGTCTGTAGCCAGACAGACCACCTGACCATGGATGCCTCTACCCAGATCCTGATGTGGTTTTGCAGGAATTGTGGCTTGCAATTCCCACTTACTGGAATACAGCCTGAGGAGACCATACAACATGAAAGGTGCCTGCTGGTGGAATCGCTCAGGAAGCAGGTAGGAGAGCTACTGGAGGAGGTTGCTAGGCTGAGGAGCATCGAAATCCACAAGGAGGCTGAGGAAGTTATCCCATTACAAAAGACTGAAGACACACCACTGGTGGAGGAGGAGATGGTTCTGTCTCAGGGATGACACTGGCAGCTGGTCACTTCTGGCAGCAGGCAGCACTCTGAGCCATATAGTAGTGTTGATATGACACAGCTCTGGTACAGCTTAAGCTTGATGTGGACACTGTACTGTGTAGATCTCCATACATTGTTCATATTCCTGAGGACATTTCTGGCCTTACTTAGTCTGCTCTGGATGTCGTTCTTGGTGCCTCCATCATGGCAGATGCTGCTGCCTAAGTACATAAAACTGTCTGTGGTGGGTAAATCTGCATCATCTATCTTGATTGGTGCAGGTGAATCTACATTGAGAATCATAATCTCTGTTTTCTTCTGGCTAACTCTTAGTCCAATCTGGCGTCCAAAGGTGCATAGGCATTGTGTCTTTTCCTGCATGTGTTAATGGATATGGGAAAGCAACGCAAGGTTGTCCACAAAGTCAAGGTCTTCCAATGTGGAAAAAGGTGTCCATCTGATACCCCTTGACGCATCTGTTGTTGTTCTCCATATCACCCAGTCGATCACCATGTTGAAGAGTAGTGCAGACATGACGCATCCCTGTCTGACCCCAGTCTTGACTTCAAAAGGCAGATCGCAGTAGCCCACGCTACATGTGAAGTTGGTGTAAAAACTCTTAATGAGCTGGACCACTTGTAGAGGGATTCCATAGGCTCTCAGAATGGCTTTCTCTGTGTATGCTGTCAAAAGCCTTCTCAAAGTCAACAAAGTTTATGTACAACTCTCTCTGCCACTCTGTGCACTGCTCTATGATGTTTCTCACAGTGAAAATCTGGTCTATGCATCCTCTTCCCTTGCAAAATCTGGCTTGTTCTTTCCTCAGAGACTTATCGAAAGCATCTGAGATCTGCTGCTGGATGATGACCTTGGCTAGGATCTTGCTGGGTACGGATAGAAGGGTGATCCCGCGCGCCAATTGTTGCAGTCACTGAGTGCTCCTTTCTTAGGAATCTTGATGATGACTCCTTTTGTCCAGTCCTTGGGCATCTGTTGTCCTTCCCAAATTGCTACAAACAGTGGTTGGAGAATGGTGGCTGCAAGTTCTGGGTCTGCTTTAAACAACTCTGCATCCAGGCTGTCAGATCCTGGAGCTTTGCCATTTTTCAGGGGTCTGATGGCTGCACTGATTTCTTCTTTCTCTGGTGGATCAATATTAATATCAAGGTCCTCCTCAGCTTCCGGAATGTCCACTTCTTCTTCGGGTGGTGGTCTATTCAGAACCTTTCTGAAATGTTCTGTCCAGCGTACTTCTTGCTCTTTCTCTGTTGATAGTAAGGGTATGTCTAGACTGCATCCCTCTGTTGGCAGAGCGATGCAGATTTGGCAGGTCGACATTGCAAATGAGGCAGGGATTTAAATATCCCATGCCTAATTTGCATAAAAATGGCTGCCACGTTTTGCCAACTCAGCACTTTGTTAAACTGCCCTTGTTTGTCCTTAATGGGGGCACTTGTCCTGCCACAATACTTGCCACAAACAAGCTTGGTGATTCTGTACATGTTTCCTTGCTGCCCTCGATTAGCTGCATCTTCAGCTTTTGTTGCAAGGTCCTCCATGAAAGCTTGTTTGTCTCCCCTCACTAACTTCTTTACTTTTCCATTTGCCTCTGTAATTCTGCTTGTATCTTTCTTGAATTCTGGCTGATTTGGTGTCTACCAGTCTCTTCTTTATGTCCTGTCTCTCTTTGATGGCTTTCCATGTATCAGGCTTAATCCACTCCTTCCTCTTCTTCCTATCCTTGAAACCCAGACAGGCCTCGCTGCTCTTTGTGTAGACTGATGCAATCTGTTCCCATGCCATGTTGATTTTATCTGTGATGCTGGTAGATATGTTATCCCTTAAATCTTGTGTAGTCCCCTTACTAAAGGTGCCTCTGCTTATTCTCTGGGAAGATCCTGTGTGCTGCAATCTAGCCCCAGAGACTACAATTCCCATGAGCCCTTGAGAAAACCAGGAAGGGACTTACTTTTGTTTTTTGGGATCTGAGTCTCTCCATGTGTGTGGAGGAAGGCTCAGCAGTCTGTGGACTCTTCCCTTTCTTTTTGGGGAAAAAGGAGCCAGGCTGCTGTGGATGAGTTTGATTCAGTCCAGGAGCTGTTAGGTTGCAGCTACAGACTTGGACTAAGAGCCTTTGGGACTGGAATCTAGCAGGCTACTTCTGATTGCCCTTTGGCTTTACCTGTGGCTAGAAGCTACTCTGCATCCAGCACACAGAAGGAGACTAGAATCATCCACTCCAGCTGCAAAATCTTCAAGCGCACCCACACAAGCAAGTGTATGGTACTGTGAGTTCTGAGGAGTGGAATAAATGGTGGCAGTGCATATGCCAGATAGATAAGTTTCCTATTATTTCTGTGTACTTTGTTAATGTTATTCACTGTTAATCTGTTAAATCCTGTTTCTTTAAGTTGTTAAGTAAAGGTTGTTCATTCTAATGTAATCTATTAGATGTCTATGATTTGTAGTTGTTGTTCTGGAGTTAGATCCAGATTATTGCTGGAATAATTTTATTCCTGGAGGCTCCCAAGGCACACCATTAAGTGTGTACAGGGCCAGCCGGGTGGAGGCACCGCCATTGTATGTCCTTTATGAGCAAGGGACAGCAGCAAGGGTGTGGATAGGGTTTTCCCCAACTAAACAACATCACCACTGGGGTACTCAGGATCTCCTTATATATTAAAACCATCAGGCGCCCAGGCACACCTGTGAGTGTGACCTGCTTCCGAGTAACCCAGGGAGGAAAAAGGGGGTTACACTTGCAAAGCTTCGAATCTATTCCTCAGTTGAATGGTGAAGGCAGTCTTTGTGGTGACATCTCGTAGCTTTTCAACATAGAAGCGCCTTTTTATGGATGTCTTAATACCTGTTCTTTGCAGCTTAAGTTTCACAAGTGCCATCACTAAATGGTGATCACTATCAACGTCCGCTCCTCTCCTCACTTTCACATCTTGCAAGCAGCGCCTCCATGTACCATTGATCATCAGATGGTCGATCTGGTTCTTGTCTCTGCCATTTGGTGAAAACCAAGTCAGCTTGTGAATGTTGAGATGTGGGAAGAGAGTCCCTCCAATGACCAGATTGTTGACAGAACAAAACCCTACAAATCTCTCACCATTATCATTCATGGTGCCACACCCATGTCTGCCGATGGCCCTGTCATAGTGTGTGTTATTTCCTACTTTGGCATTCATATCACCCATGATGATGGTAAGATCATGGTATGGTGTAGACTCTGCTTCTGCCTGAAGCTGCTCATAGAAGATGTCTTTAATTTCTTCACCACTGTCATTGGTTGGAGCATAAACCTGGATCAAGGTTATGTTCACTTGTCTTCCTTTCAATCTGGCCCTCATCAATCTGCTATTGACCGGTTTCCACTCTAGCAAACATTTCTCAATCCCCTTCTTAAGGATGATGGCCATTCCCTCATGATGCTGGTCATCGTCTCTTCCGGAGTAAAACCCTGTTTCTCCTGCAGAAGTCTTCAGTCTCCCTGATCCTGTCCATCTACTCTCACTAACACCAAGGACGTGTAGATTGTATCGTCTCATTTTGGCGACTATTTGTGCTAACTTGCCAATATCGTTCATGGTTCGTACATTCCAGAATCCAATTCTGATCTTTGTCTTGGTGTCCATCATTGTGGCAGTAGCTTCCTCATGACTTTCACTACTGTCAGTCATACAGGTCCCCAGAGAAGACTTAGGAAGGCCATAACACAAAATTGTAGGAGAATTCTTCGTTGCTGTTTCCGTAACAATTTTTTTTCTAGGTCAGGGTTGTTAGCCCTGAACTGAACCCTCAACCTGGAGGACCAGTGACTCACACTTAGTCTGGTCTCTACCCTTCGACCTGTCCGGCATGGATGATCCTACCAGGAGCATTAGGCTCCTGCTGCCATAGCTCTAGGGGTCACTGAGACACACAAGCCCCCTCAACTGCGACAAGGTAGTGATCCATTGGGGGCTAATCTTATGAGGTGGGCTTTAAAATAGGTTTGATGGGGGCAAGTAACCAAAGCCCACAGCTAAGTGAAAAACATGGAGACCTGGGAGATAGCTCAGAAATGGGAGGGAGCATGGGTTATAATAGCAAAGATAAAGGAGAGACAAGGCAGAACTGGGGGGCAAAATCAAATCAGTATCTTAGATGCCTATATACATGCAAGAAGAATGGGGAATAAGCAGGAAGAACTTGAAGTGCTAATAAATACACACAACTATGACATAGTTGGTATCACAGAGACTTGGTGGGATAATACACACGATTGGAATATTGGTATATAAGGGTACAACATGCTCAGGAACGATAGGCGGGGAAAAGAGGGAGGAGGTGTTGCCTTATATATTAAAAATGAATATATTTGGACTGAGGTGGAGATGGAGGTAGGAGACAGACGAGCGGAGAGTCTCTGGGTTAGATTAAAAGGGGTAATAAGTAAGGGTGATGTCATGCTAGTGGTCTACTACAGACCACCTACTCAGGGAGAAGAGGTGGATGAGGGTTTTTTTAACAACTAACAAAACCATTCAAAGCGCAGGTGGTGATGGGGGATTTCAACTATCCAGACATACGTTTGGAAACTAACACACCAGGGCACAGATTATCCAATAAATTCTTGGACTGCATTGGAGAAACTTTTTTATTTCAGAAGGTTGAGAAAGCTACTGGGGGGAAGCTGTTCGTGATTTGATTTTAACAAATAGGGAGGAACTGGTTGAAAATTTGGAAGTGAAAGGCAGCTTGGGTGAAAGTGATCATGAAATCATAGAGTTGCAAGGGAGGTTTAGGTTGGACATTAGGAAAAACTTCCTAACTGTCAGGGTGGTTAAACACAGGAATAAATTACCTAGGAGGTTGTGGAATCTCCATTTCTGGAGATATTTAAGAGCAGGTTGGTTAGACATCGATCAGGGATGAGGGGAAAGTCATCATGGATTCACCAAGGGCAAGTCATGCCTGACCAATCTGATTAGCTTCTATGGTGAGGTAACTGTCTCTGTGGACATGGGAAAGTCATTGGATGTGATATACCTTGACTTTAGCAAAGCTTTTGATACGGTCTTCCACAATATTCTTGCCAGCAAGATAAGGAAGTATGGATTGGATAAATGGACTATAAGGTGGATAGAAAGCTGGCTAGATAGTCACGCCCAACGAGTAGTGATCAAGGGCTCGATGTCTGGTTGGTGGTCAGTTTCAAGTGAAGTGCCCCAAGGATCTGTTCTAGGGCCAGTTTTGTTCTACATATTTATTAATGACCTGGATGAGGGGATGGATTGCACCCTCAGCAAGTTTGCAGATGACACTAACATAGGGGGAGAAGTAGATACGCTGGAGGGCAGGGATGGGGTCCAGAGTGACCTGGACAGATTAGAGGACTGGGCCAAAAGAAATCTGATGAGGTTCAAGAAGGATAAGTGTAGAGTCCTGCACTCGGGACGGAAAAATCCCAAGCACTGTTACAGGCTGGGGACCGACTGGCTAAGTAGCAATTCAACAGAAAAGGACCTGGGGATTATTGTTGATGAGAAGCTGGATGTGAGTCAACAGTGTGCCCTTGTAGCCAAGAAAGCTAATGGCATATTAGAGTGCATTAGGAGGAGCATTGGTGATCTAGATAAGTTATTATTCTCCTTTACTTGGCACTGGTGAGGCCACACCTGGAGTATTGCATCCAGTTCTGGCTCCCCCTCTATAGAAAGGATGTGGACGCATTGGAGAGGGTTCAGTGAAGGGCAACCAAAATGATTAGGGGGCTGGAGCACATGACTTACGAGGAGAAGCTGAGGGATTTGGGCTTATTTAGTCTGCAGAAGAGAAGAGTGAACGGGGATTTGATAGCAGCCTTCAACTTCCTGAAGGGAGGTCGCAAAGAGGAATGAGAGAGGCTGTTCTCAGTAGTGACAGATGGCAGAACAAGGAACAATAGTCTCAAGTTACAGCGGGGAAGGTCTAGGTTGGATATTAGGAAAAACTATTTCACTAGGAAGGAGGTGAAGTACTGGAATGGGTTACTTAGGAAGGTGGTGGAATCTCCATCCCTAGAGGTTTTTAAGTCCCAGCTTGACAAAGCCCTGGCTGGGATGATTTAGTTAGGGTTGGTACTGCTTTGGGCAAGGGGCTGGAATCGAGAATCTCCTGAGGTCTCTTCCAGCCCTAGGATTCTATTATTCTAGACAGTGCTTGGTTCTGCCATGAGTGCAGTGGACTGGACTTGATCACCTCTTGAGGCCCCTTCCAGTTCTACTATTCTATGATTCTAGGGTTCTATTATCTCTTTGGTACTGTGGGCAGCAGATCCGTATGCTGTATTCCAGTGTCAATCTCACCAGTGCCATATTCAGAGGTAAAAATCACTTCTTAATGCCTACTCACCCCTGTTTATTCATCCAAGGATCACACTAGCCATTTTTGCTGTAGTATTGTGCTTGGAGCGTATGTTGAGTTGCTTGTCTACTCTGCATGTATAAGTCTAGATTGAAGCTGGGATTGTGCTTCCCAGACCAGTTAGCCCAGGCTTTCCCAACCTATGGGTCGGGACCCAAATATGGGTCACCATTACATTCAAAAGGGTCATCAGAGGTCTCCCCAGGTGGCTCTTAAGGAGCCATTCACACGTTTTTTTGAATTGTCCTGGGTTACCAAGTCTTCCTGATTTGTCAAAATGGGTCCCCATCTGGAAAAGGTTGGGAACCGCTGAGTTAGACAAACACATGGTAGGTTTGCAAACATAGCAATGTGTACATTGCAGCATAGGCAGTGGTTAGGGCTAGATGTACAACTCTGTGTTTGACTATGTGAAAATGCTTTTTGTTTAAATAGGCCCATCTTAGCAAGAGATCCAGATCACTTTGTACAATTGCCCTGCACTTCTAATTATTTACCATTCTGCCAGTTTTTGTGTCATCTGCAATATTTTATCAGCAATGATTTTAAATTTATTTCAAGATCATTGATGAAAATACTGACTAGCATCAAGCCTAGTACCAACCCTGTGGAATTCATGAGATCTGTCAGGGTATGTCTACACTAGCCACCCTAGTTCGAACTAGGGTTGCTAATGTAGTCATTCGAACTTGCAAATGAAGCCCGGGATTAAAATATCCCGGGCTTTATTTACATGTTGGCGCCACCATTTTTAAATGCCCGGTAACCCCTGCCGTGGTTACTATCGCGCACGCGTGCTAGGTAGTTCGAATTAAAGCTCCTAATTCAACTACCATTACTCCTTACTGCAATGAGGAGTAACGGTAGTTCGAATTAGAGCTTTAATTCTAACTACCTAGCCCGTACACGTAGCCGCTGGCAGGGCGTCCAACTACCGTGCATTTAAAAATGGCGGCGCTGGGAACATGCAAATAAAGCCCGGTATATTTAAATCCCGGGCTTCATTTGCAAGTTCGAATGACTACATTAGCCACCCTAGTTCGAACTAGGGTGGCTAGTATAGACATACCCTCAGTTAGCCTGTTCTTAATCCATTTGAAATGCACTTTAAAATATTCACGCTATGCACTATTAATAATCAGAATGCTATTTGGGGCTAAGTCAAATGTCTTACAAAAGTCTAAGTATATTACATCTACACAGTTATCTTTATCAACCGCACTTGTAATCTTTATCAAATAAATTCAGTCCAAAATTTGTTATTTTCATGATTTTGCACAGCACTCTCAGCTAACTAACCTGTCTATAGATACTAGTCCTTTTTGCTTATTGTCCAATGACACTCCTCGAATCTTCTAGAATTTCCTGGTATTCTTAGATTTATTAAAAACTTATAGAAGCATACCACAGATGTTCTCAGATGTTAACTCTGCCAGGACTCATGAATGCAAATTATCCGGACTCATGAATGCTGATTATAAAATGTTTATTTCTAGTAGATTAAATTAAAATATTTAATTTGCAAATTAAAAATATATCCCTCTGAATTGAAGGGTGAGGGATGTGAAAGGTATTCAGATTGGAGGATCACATTAATGGGGATTTGGCCTTTCTTTGTTTTTTTTCCCCCTCTAGTTTCTATTCTTCTCTACTCATTCGTCAGCTAGTAGGGAGAAGATTGCAACTTCTTTTTCACTATTTGAAGTATTAAGAAGAGACAAAATTGAAGTCTTCAGCCACTGTCAGTATTGCCCTTCCTCCAACTGAAAGGAAACATTTTATTCTGCTAAGACTGTGAGGGACCAAAACACAATGGAAGTTCTTACAGCTGTTTTGTACTTTGAGTATTTAAATCTCTACTTAGAACATTAGTTCTTATTGCTTTTTACTTGTCCGTACACTTTGTTTCAATCCTAGAAATGCAATTTCTTCTTGTGTATCTGACAAGCATCAACTTTTTGCTTTGCAGCAGCCTCTGAAGTCTTTCATGGTTTGTGGCTCCATCTAGTGGACATGGTGGTTTATTGAAAAGAACAACCATTCAAACCCAAGCACTGTTTCATTTATACTTGTTTAGGATTGAAAAACACAGGGGATGGAAAGAAGTTGAAATGACAATTTCTAGTTAGAATGCCTGACCCGGTAACTGCAACTGGGACAGCAATTGTTTGATTCTGATTCCACTCACAGTAATGATGCGTAAATATATTTTCTTTCGGTTCAGAGGGGTAGCCGTGTTAGTCTGTAACCGGAAAAACTTAAACAATGAATAGTCTAGCAGCACATTAAAGACTAATGATAGTAGATGGTATCACGAGCTTTTGTGGGTACAACCCACTTCTTCAGATGAAAGGTGTTAATAAAGGTCCAGTTCCAAAATATATAGGAGGGGGGGGAGAAGGAAAAAGGGGAAAGAAATAGTCAATTAGAGTGTTTCATTGTTATTCCTGATTCACATTGGTGAAACTGAAAGCAGGAGCAGGCATGCAGCATTTTAGGAAAAAAAGCAAGTCTCCAAACAGACTGTAAGTCTGTGCATGTTACATTTTTCCTAGGGTACGCCTACAGAGCAGTGTTATTTCAGAATAACTGACATTATGCTAAATAACATAGTGCACATCTACACAGCAAGCCATTATTTCAAAATAATGGTGAGCTGAAGGACTTCTTACTCTGACTCCTGCGACCTTCATTTCATGAGGAGTAAGGGAAGTGGAAGGAAGAGTGTTCTTCCTTTGACTTCTTGCTGTGTAGACAGCACCAAAAACCTAATTAAGCTATTTTGACTTCAGCTATGCAATTGACATACCTGAAGTGGCATAGCTTAATTTATTTTTTGCCCTGCTGTGTAGACATGCCCCTAGTGAATGGTCGCATTATTTGGAAATCCAGGAGTTCCACAATGGTAGGTAAATAGTTAATAGACGCACAGCTCCTATTGCCTTTAGAAAAAGTGCCTCTAAGAGACTTGTGGGGACAGTTTGAATTTACCAAGACTCCATTTATCATATTTATTAATGCTGTGCTTAGCACTTTATGGGTCAGCTTCAGACTTTGTAAAAGCAGGTTAAACCTTCAAGAGAAATGGTGGAGTTGTAGCTCTTTCTGAGCCAAACATTCACAGTCCCGACTTATATCTTAAACAAAATTAGTTACAGCCTCTGAATTCTGTTTCCTGAGCTTGCAACCCTGTTCAGTGAAGACTTATGGTCTGCTGTACTGCATTTAAAAAAAAATAAAAATAAACTTTCATTTAAATGCTAGAAGACACATCACCTTTCAAGTCACATTTTCCAGATCTTCTGTCTGATGACTGCTCTCTCACATCAGAGCAGTTTTAGAATAACTCCAGGAGGGATTATGTGGAGGAAAAAGAAAAGACAATATAACCCCAGTGCTGTACTGGTTCAAAAGGGAAATCTTTGGACAGCATAGCTGTAAAATTAAAGCTGCTCTCAGAAATACTTTACTGAAATAGTATTTTTCAGCCAGTACTTGTAATATTATACTGGAAAGATGTGACCTATATAAATATAAGCCAAGCACTTTTTGACATGTATTTATATCCCCAGTGTCTAAGATAGAATCAAAGAGGGAAAATAGACTGTGTAAACCTAAAAGTATATATAAACATCTATACACAACAGGACAAGAAGTTGTTCCACAGTATGGCCTTCTTTTTTAAAGTATATAATGTGTATCTAGGTAGGAAATACTACATGAAATTCATAGAAGAAAAGCTATTGAAGACTTGAAGAAAAGATTTTTTAAAAACTTTTTGGCTATTGTGCAATGTTTAGATGTGTGATCACCCTTCACTCTCCCCTTCCTCCGAGCTTCACTAGGTGTTTCCTTTTCCATTTATAATTTTATTTTGTGCCAAAAAATGTGGTAAACTTTTTACAAACAAGTATCGAGAGAAGCTCCTTATCCTGAAGACATTACAATCTAATTGCCAGTTTATTGCCTGGATGAAGGAGGAGGAAAGGGAGCAATCAAAAAAGCAAGTGATTTGTATTCTACTTCTTGTGAATAGTAGCTGCCCTGTTGACCTTATCGGCTGAAGCACACTAACAACCTCCTCTTAGATCTCCTGTTTTGGTTGTTTCTGTGTGTCTAGATAGGTATGGTGGCTGGAAGTCCTGGGCCAGATCCCTAGGCTCATCTGGGTGGAGGGGGCTCTAAGCCATTTTCTGTGCTCCTGTGATCCTGTATCCATTGGTATCCAAATCTGCCTCCAGTATAATTTGTTGTGAGGGCTACAGTGACAGAGACAGGAATGGTTCCACAGAGGCTCTGGTTCTGCTTCCCCTGCCCTCTGAAATGCCCCCTATGCTAAGGAAGTGAGTGGATGGAATAAAGCCAGGGACTCTGGCCAGGGATTCCCTCATGTAGAAAATCATCAGCAGTTGATCTTATACCCTTTGAGGGTACATGGATCAATGATCTGTCCCACTGTCTTCTAGCTTAGATGTCTCCATTTCTCATGTGTTGGCTCTTGTGAATTGCATTCTGAGGCATCCATCTCGCCCCACTCATTGCACAGGGAGCTAAGGTGCCTGTCTCAGGCTTTGTGAATCATAGTTATCTTCTAGGCACCTAGGCGGATTTATGATGCAATTGTCATTCCCCGTCAAGGCGGCCTCTCTAGGCTCAACGCTATCCTTCTCTACTCCCCTAGAGCATTTGCATCACTTGGGGAAAGCTGCCAGGAAGTCAGATGAGGTACAAGTGTAACCAGACAGGCCACTCAAGGGAGGCGGGATGAAGGGAGGAGAACAGCTGTTCCAAGCATTCCAAGTTTTACATTCTACATAGCTATGATGTGAACAAGGCCTCAAGACATTTATTATGTTGGATAGAAGCCTTTTTTGGTTTTAAAGCTTGCTTACTCTGCTTTTCTTATTATTTAACAGGGATTCTGCTATATGCTGAAGTGTGCTACCTAACTGGTACTGCTGCCTTACAACAATAGAAATGCAACATCTGAGAATCATACTATGACGGTTCTTTGGCACAAAAGTACTTTTAATAGTTATACCCTTTTACAATAATATCAAGCTGTCTGTGTGCAACTGTAGCCCATGGATTTTTCAGTTTAAAATAGCTGAGAGATAGCGTTCAAGTCATATTTGCCTGTAGACATAGGCTCAGGAGCTGAGGGGACAGGGTGCTGCAGTTTTTGGACGGTGTCCTGGCTACTACCTAAGGTTCCAGTACTCCATTCCCAAAGTGTTCATAACTCTGAGGTTCTGCTGTAATATCTTTTCTTGAAGACAAAATTAACCCAATAAAAGATCTGACCCCATCCACCTTGTGTTTCTGTGACGTAAAGGCATTTTTAAGTAATGGCTTGAAAACAGCGATTAGTTGTTATCTCTGGAGTCCTGTGGGGATCCATGCATATGGGCAAAGGTGTGATGATATAGATGGGAACTTCAGTTTCTGCATGAAGTGGCCGCATGTGGATTGGAAGAGGATATGGCCTATGAAGGGAGGCTAGTGAAAAGAAGCTGCTGGACAGGAGGAAGGAGAAGAATCAAAAGTCTGACGAAAGCCTAAGGCACTGTATGCTCAGGTCAGTGTGGGATCGTGTGTTCTCTGATATGGTAGCAGGGAAGTAGTAAATGTTATCCAGTTTAAATGGGGTAGCTTGAGCTCACTTTCTGTCTCTTGGTCTGAGCTCAGCTGGCTGGTGGCAATTAGTTACTCTAAAGAATTGAAGGGGCAGCAAGGAGTAGGAGTTAAATGTTCCAGTTGTGGCCATTCTTAAATTGGTCTAAAGAGTCTTTTCCACACTGAAGATCTTTTTCAAGATATTAAGAAATCCTGGCGTGTTAAATTTTTGCTTCAATTTTATTCCTTCAGACATTTATGGATAGAAATCATTTAGTTCCTGAACCAAATATAACACTGCAGAATTACATCGTACCCGATTGTCCTGGGAAGAGCTACCAACTGCTCGCTGCAGCACACTAACATTTGAGAATTTAAAATATATTTATCTAAAATACATTTATCTAAAACTAATTGGCCTATGCTTATGTATACTGATGAGTGCGTATTACAAGTCTTCCTCTGTGCCCATTACACAGAGCATATGAACATCAGATATAACGAGTACACTAGTTCTCTTACTTTGCATTTAACTGATCAACTGGAGGCACTTTACACACACATTAATGTTCTAGGTAAGTATCAGAGCTGAGGAAATGTATTTGTGAACATTCCTTGTGCTCTGAAACTGACCTTGATAAAATTCACGAGCCATTTTATTTGTGAACATTTGTGAGAGCATAACTCTGTTTACAGAAAGAAAAAGCAATGAGTATATTCACACACACTTGTATTTGCACTGGTAATGTCCCTGTTGCCTTCCTGAAAAACTCTTGTAAGATGAGGAGCTGAAAAGAGAAAGAGGCTGCTGTTAACTATGGAGGAGAAGAGTTGGAAGCATAATTAAAATCAGCAGCAGTAGCAAGGGGGTGGTGGAGTGTGTGTGAGAACTTCCAAAGAGAAAGGGGATGACAAGGGAGAAAGTTCCACTCTCTAATTCTCTGTTCACACCTTCCCTTTTCCTTGTGTGGTGATTCCATCCCAGTGTTAAGCAGCTTAGATATTTGTTGTGCACTGCTGTCACCTAAGTCACATGGGGGTGGTTGCTGCTTGCTGCCTAGATAACCTTTATAGTCAGGAACAGTGTCTGCCGAAACTGTAGGGAACTGAATGTCTCATAGAGTGAGGGTGACAGACACAGCAGGAGGTAATTACGCCTAGGAAACATCAAGATACTTAACCTTTCCCTTGGCTCTTTCAAATAAGATAGATCCTTCTACCAGGCTACCTACTTGGATCCCAGATTTAATAATAATACTGATCTGCAGATTGTGGGAGAGGAGAAAAAGAGCCTGATTTATTGACTACGTAATGGACTTTGTAGTCACTTTTTCCTGTCACAGTCACACCCACAGAGTGATTACTACATGTGCAGCTGTGAAGAAAATCCAACTGGATTTTCCATGATTTTTGGGTGCATACCACCCACTACTATAAAAAACCTTATCCAATGACCACACAAATAATAGGTTGTATGACTGCACAGTTTTAAATGTCTTTTCAAGTACTTGAGCCCCCAAATAACGGAAAACTCTCAATATGCTAGGGATATTTGAAGACATCAAAAGCGAAAAGAATGTTAACATTCATGTACAATCTGGGAGGATGTATCACTTCCTTAGCAACAAGAGAAGGGTAAACTGAGGGAAAATATTAAAAAGACCTAAAAAGTAGCTGAAGGTGACAGTGCATCTAGAAGCATTCAGATTCCCAGAGATCACCTTGGGATAACTGGTGCAAAAACTGTGGGAGGAAAGGGATATTTTCCCCCTCCCTTGACACATTTGTGTTATTCTTTTGATGTCCCCTATTAAGCCCTTGCAGGACTAATATGTTTTCTTGTCTGGTTCCTTCCCTGTCCTCACCCATCCAGATTTTCTTGTGTGGTTGCACCACTGCTTAAGCATCCCAGAACTAAAAGCCTTTCTACCTAGTATACCTGGGAAGGTCTTCATAGAGATAAGTGGTGAAAAGAGAATTACAAAGTAATTACCAGCTGATGCAAGATACTTAAGCGCATGCCCAACTTTAAGCACCAGAATAGTTTTATTGTTACCTTGTTGAATGGAGACCAAAGAAAGTGCATCCTGGGGGAAGAGGATGAATTTCTACATTTCTGAGGGCTAGAGATCTGGGTGAAAGAGACCTGGAGTTTTCAGAGGAAGCCTGGTATGTTTGAGACAGGAATGTCCTCTTGGTATGACATTTGATTATAGCAATCTTGATACTTTATGAATAGCAGGCACTTCCAATGCTTAAAATTCATCACCACCATAGTACAAATGCAGACTTCCTGCCATCCCCATCCATCTGCCAATATTCCTAAAATGCCACATGTCACATCCCTGCCATGAACTTCCCATTCTGTTTTTCTGCCCCACACCCTGTTCCTAGTTTTATGGTGGTGTACAGCCAGGAGCACAAGAAAAAAGTGAGGTCTCAACAGGGTTTAGTACTTTTGTAATGATAACCAAGAGGTGACAGCCAGCGGTGCTCTTAAGGCACCTAAGGCCAACATTTATACACCACTGATCTTCACAAAGTCACCACTCAGCTGCCACCTAACCCTGTAGTGGCTTAAGTTTCTCCTGGTGGGCATGTACAAAGCTGCCCAAGTGCTGACACTTCAAAATGCCTGGTGCCTTAGCTTGTGTCTAAGCCCCAGGGGGATTCTCAAACCCAGTGTTCCCCAGGTTCTCTCACCTGCAGGGCCCAATCTAGTATGCATGCTC
The DNA here is from genome assembly GCA_019425775.1 of Rafetus swinhoei. Lineage (NCBI taxonomy): Eukaryota > Metazoa > Chordata > Testudines > Trionychidae > Rafetus > Rafetus swinhoei. The sequence continues at coordinate 39,146,663 of CM033440.1, forward strand.
ACAGCACACCAAACCCTCACAGAAGACAACTGGGAACAAGCAGGTCCAGAATTTGGGGGACTGGCTAGGTATACATGCTCCCCAGGATCCTAAAAGCCTAACAGATAGGACACTCCCTTGAGGTATGATCATAGGCGTGCGCAGCACATTTCATTAGGGTGTGCACCCAAAGAATTTTTTTAAAATGTACTTTGACCCCCATTAGCCACACCCCTGACCCCTGTTAACCACGCCCCTGACTCCCATTGGCCACACCTCTGGAGGTAACACTCTCGGGACAAGATGGACACATGACCAGAAGTAAAAGGTGTCATGTGACCCCTCTCTAAGGACTTTTCCCACCATCCTCCTACCAATAGGGATTAGTATGGCCCCCACCAAACCCCCTTTATGCAACTATCCTGCAATTGCATTACCCCAGTGTATGTGACATTAACTCGGGGGCGGAGAGACTGGGGGAAGTGTTCCCTCTAAGAGTTTCCTCCCATGAGCAGAATGAATTTTGTGTTGTGCACCAGTACTGAGTTCATGTGACTTGTTTGGATGTGCCACTGTGGCACCCAAGTTATTAATAAATATCTTATAAACCTTTACCTTTTCTCTCTGCTGCCATGTCTCCCCTTGCTCCATCAGCTCCCCTGGTGCCTGCTGCCCCCCAACCCCTCACCCTCCTCTGCTGTCCTGACTCCTGCCCTTCTCACTGCCCTCAGCCCTCCTGCGACCTGCCCCTCCTCCACCAGCCCTTCTCTCCCCCCTGTGCCCACTCCTCCAGTAGCCCCACTCTGATCGTGTGAGCTACCCCTCCTCATCCCCTCTCCTGACACCTCCCTCTACACACCTGCCCTGCCTCTCTACTCTGTTGCTGGTCCCTCCCCTGCAGGTGTCTGCCCTTCTGCTTCACCCCAGAATCCCCTGGCACCTGCACCTTCCTTTACCTCTGCACCCTCCTGGTGCCTCCCCTTCCCTCACTGCCCCTGCCCCTTTGCCCTGTTTTCCCTGATGCCCACCCCTCACCACCCTCTGCCCCCATTCCCCTCATGCCCCTGTGCCCTCACACGTCTTGCTCCATCCCTGCCTTCCTCATGCCCACTTCTTTCAAGCCTTCTCCCAGCCTCCTCCCCTCTAATCCCCAATGCCCTTACCTCTCCTCTCCCAGCATCACCCTGTCCCCTCCCACTGACACTGCCCCTCCTGCCCTTTTCCTCATTGTCTCCACTTGGCCCCCTGGCATTTGTCTCTCCTCTACCCTGTCCCTTGGTACCTTCCCCTTTCTTCTCCTGGCCTGCCCCCCTCCCCTCAGCACAAGCCCCTTCCTCTCCCACCCCGCCCCCTATTTTTCACCTTACCTTTACCTTACCTTACCTTCAGCTAAGCCGACTTCTGCCTTCCAGTTTGCAGGGCTGGAGCCAGAGCTGGCCCAAGCTACAGGCCGGCCGAGCCCTGGCCCAGGACGCCTCACTTTAAGGGGCGCTGCGTGGTGCTGCTGCGCCGGGCGGGGCCGGGGCCGGGGCCCTGGGTGCAGAAGGGGCGCCGCACGGTGCTGCCGGGCCGGGGCCCCTAGCGCAGAAGAGTTATCTTTGAAAACTCGTGGAGATTGGGAGAGATCCCAGATGATTGGAAAAAGGCAAATGTGCCCATCTTTAAAAAAGGAAAGAAGGACAATCCAGGGAACTACAGACCAGTCAGCCTTGGAAAAATCATGGAGGGGATCCTCAAGGAATCCATTCTGAAGCACTTGGAAGAGGGGAAAGTGATCGGGAATAGTCAACATGGATTCACGAAGGGCAAGTCGTGCCAGACCAATCTGATTAGCTTCTATGATGAGGTAATTGGCTCTGTAGATATGGGAAAGTCATTGGATGTGATATACCTTGTCTTTAGCAAAGCTTTTGATACAGTCTCCCACAATATTCTTGCCAACAAGTTAAGGGAATATGGATTGGATAAATGGACTGTAAAATGGATAGAAAGCTGGCTAGACTGTTGGACCCAAAGGGTGATCAAGGGATCGATGTCTGGTTGGCTATCGGTTTCTAGTGGAGTGCCCCAAGATCTGTTCTAGGACCGGTTTTGTTCAACAACTTTATTAATGACCTGGATGAGGGGATGGATTGCACCTTCAGCAAGTTCGCAGATGACACTAAGCTAGGGGGAGAGGTAGATATGCTGGAGGGCAGGGATAGGGTCCAGAGTGACCTGGACAGATTAGAGGACTGGGCCAAAAGAAATCTGATGAGGTTCAACAAGGACAAGTGTAGAGTCCTGCACTTGGGACAGAAAAATCCCAAGCATTGTTACAGGCTGGGGACTGAATGGCTAAGTAGCAGTTCTGCAGAAAAGGACCTGGGGAATACAGTGGATGAGAAGCTGGATATGAATCAACAGTGTGCCCTTGTAGCCAAGAAGGCTAATGGCATATTGGGGTGCATTAGGAGGAGCATTGGCAGCAGATCCAGAGAAGTGATTATTCCCCTTTATTTGGCTCTGGTGTGGCCACATCTAGAATAGTGTGTCCAGTTCTGGGCTCCCCCTCTATAGAAAGGATGTGGACGCATTGGAGAGGGTCCAGTGGAGGGTGACCAAAATGATTTGGGGCTGGAGCACATGACCTATGAGGAGAGACTGAGGGATTTGGGTTTGTTTAGTCTGCAGAAGAGAAGAGTGAGGGGGGATTTGATAGCAGCCTTCAACTTCCTGAAGGGAGGTTCCAAAGAGGATGGAGAAAGGCTGTTCACAGTAGTGACAGATGGCAGAAGAAGGAGCAATGGTCTCAAGTTACAGTGGGGAAGATCTAGGTTGGATATTGGGAAAAACTGTTTCACTAGGAGGGTGGTGAAGCACTGGAATGGGTTACCTCGGGCGGTGGTAGAATCTCCATCCCTAGAGGTTTTTAAGTCTCGGCTTGACAAAGCCCTGACTGGGTTGATTTAGTTGGGATTGGTCCTGCCTTGGGCAGGGGCTGGACTTGATGACCTTCTGAGGTCTCTTCCAGCTCTATGATTCTATGAGGTATGGAAGACCCAGATTTGAATCCTCTCCTTTGGAGTAGGGACTTGAATTCATGGTTCCCTCAACCCCAGTGAGAGCCCCAATCCCATCAGGCCTATGGGTAAGGATTCTCTCAATCTTTCCTGTTGAAACTATTCCACTTCATAAAATTAGGTATTCACTGGGGGGAAGGGACTTGTACCCTAATCACTAGGCTATAAAGTCTGTGCTTTTTCACAGGATAGGGCTGACTTGATGTAGGTGTCTAGCTCGAGAAGATGGTTCTCAGCTGAGAATCTTCAGCAGAGATAGGTACTTCTCTCCAGCCTATCAGTTAGGTGCCTAGGGCCCTTTGCGGATCTGGGTCTTAAGTCCTATTCTTTTCTGCATTTTACCCCTGGCTAGTTTAGGTGAGTCCCTCAGCTTGATGGTTTCTGTGAGTCCCTTTCTCAGATGCCGAACTCTACCCGCACAAGGCATAGGGAACTATGCACTGATCTTGGAGGTGTGAATTCCACTGGGCAACAGAATGCCTAGCAAGTAGGCATTGGACCATGGAACATTGAATGCCTATGTCAGCTGTGTGAATCTAGCTGTAAGTCTTTCTGTGCCTTCTAGATTATGTACCTTGTTTGTCTGCCACCTCTCATTGGACCTGCCTGAATACCCACTGAGGACAAGGAGACTCTTTCATCTGACTTCAACAGGAATTGGATTAGGCCTGCCTAGTTGCATGTGATCTTTGGCCAATGGTGCTTTGTTGCACCTCAGAAGCCAGAGCCCTGTGGGTGTGTTCGCACAAAAGTGACATTTCCTACTACACCCTGAATAAAGGGCATACAGTTGAAAATATTCTGAGTATAATCCAAGGCAGGGAGTACATTCCTATGATCAGTTTTTTAAAGATAGTAAATATACAAGGCGGCACTAAAAGCAGAGTATGTAATCAGAACTTAACAGTACCCTTGGGAAAAACACTCACCCAAAAATACAACAGGAGACAAGAGGGAGCCATGAGTGAGCAGAGTGGCTGTTGCTCATGTATTACATGCATGTTGGTGCTGGGCAGCATTTAGGCACTTTCTCTGGCTTTGGGCCTCTAGGCACGCAGACCTTATTTCTGCCCCCCCCATTAGCAGTGGAGATCCTGCAGTCCAATTGCCAAGGTCATGAAACTAGTGTCATCTTCCCAACCCTCTCCAGCAGCTCTTGCATGTTTCCCACAATCCCAGTACAGCTGGGAATGTTTTGGTTTGCTGTTTATTTCTTTGGGGGTACGGAATAGTGAAAACAAACAGGCCAACTTGGTACAGGATTCTGAATCATCATCTAATTACTTAGGTAGCATGAGAAACATACAGTTCTATATGAAACAATAAACACACCCATAGACATTTCTTTATGGATATGTCTAGACTACATGCCTCTGCTGACAGCGTCATGTAAATTAGACATACCGACATAGTCAATGAAGCAGGGATTTAAATATCCCCCGCTTCATTAGAATAAAAATGGCCACCACGTTGTGCCGGCTCAGCTGTTTGTCGGCACAAACCGGCAGTCAAGACGGGGATCGGTCGACAAGGAAAGCCTTTGCCGACTGATCCCTTATGCCTCATGAAACGAGGTTTACAGGATCGGTCAGCAAAGCCTTTCCTTGTCGACCGATCCCCATCTTGACTGCCGGTTTGTGCCGATAAACAGCTGAGCCAGCACAATGTGGCGGCCATTTTTATTCTAATGAAGTGGGGGATATTTAAATCCCCGCTTCATTGACTGTGTCGGTATGTCTAATTTACGTGACTCTGTCGGCAGAGGCATGTAGTCTAGACATACCCTATGGGTGCGTCTAGACTGGCAAGATTTTGCGCAAAAGCAGCCGCTTTTGCGCAAAAACTTGCCAGCTGTCTACACTGGCCGCTTGAATTTGCGCAAGAGCACTGACTTTGTAATGTACAAAATCAGTGCTTCTTGCACAAATACTTTGACACTCCCGCTCGGGAAAAAGCCCTCTTGTGCAAGTGTTCTTGCGCAAGAGGGCCAGTGTAGACAGGGAAGGAATTTTTTGTGTAAGAAAGGCCCGATGGCGAAAATGGCTGCCAGAGCTTTCTTGCACAAAATCGCGTCTATACTGGCCACGGATGCTTTTGCGCAAAAGCACTTTTTGCGCAAAAGCATCCGTGCCAATCTAGACGCTCTTTTGCGGAAATACTTTTAACGGAAAAACTTTTCCGTTAAAAAGTATTTCCACAAAATCATGCCAGTCTAGACGCAGCCTATGAGTTTAGGACAGGATCCTTTTCTTGCAGCTCTTCAGAATCACATGTACCTCATGGTTTCTCTTCAGAATCACAAGTACCTGTCTGGATCAGCTATTTTCTTTGCCCTTGGCTAGTCCTACAGGTAAATCAGACCCTGCTGCTACAAAAATCCCCCCCAAAGCGTCCTGTTTCAGTAAATCTCTTGAGTGTGTCACACCAACAATAGTTGGTTCCTTATTCTGCTCCTGGGAGATTTCCTCCCTGTATTTCTTTAGAGAAACTTGGTTGAACTGGTTTCTTTAGCCTTCAACTGTCCACAATGTTTCCATCAACAAAAGTAACCATTCAAAGTCTAATGATCCACCCCTGTATCTGGTCTGGGAAAGACAAGCTTTAGCCCTGTCAGCAAATTGTGGATTCCACATCTACATCCAAGCATTCAGTGATGCAGCTATTTCATACTAACAGCTTCATAACATCAAATAGAATTCATAAATTATACATAGACAAATTGTCCAGATTGTCACAATAGCCCTAACTTTATCTAATTTACTTTGAAATTCATGGCCAGCTACAATAAAATAATTCAAGTCTATACTTTGCACCTCTCATTCATAGTTGTGATATCAGAGTGGGGATTTGTGATCTCATTATTTTTAAAATACAAACTAATACAAAGCATCAATTATAACATTCAAAGTGTTAGTCAGCTACTAGTTTCTATAATGCTCTTTTATACCTATTTTCAGTTTTTACTTTTTGTTCTTTGGGCTGCATCACAGAAAGAGAAAAAAAGTGGAAAATTGCTTCAAATTTAGCTTTAGAAAGATCTGTTTTTAAAGATGCCTTGCTTGGGAGGAGAAAAGGGAAAATGATAGTGAAATTACCTGTCATCTGTTCTCATACTAGAGAAGATTATCCCAGCAAAATGAAACTGTGGGCTTGCTACATGTTTAATTCGCATTTGTCCATAGCTACTCCAATTGCTTGGGAATCTTTTGACAAAATGTTTTTCATTAATTGAAAGTGAAACTTCTTGTGAGAAATAGGTTTTGCAAAACTTCTTTAAAAAAAAAAAACTTTTGAAAAGTTTTGACATTTTTAAAATGAAAATTTATCTGTGTCAAAAAGATTGTGTTTTGAAGTATAAGCTAACTGTAGTAAATTAGCTCAATATTGGAACTAAATATTTCAAAATTATTGAAATAAACCATTTACCAATTAATTTTTTCCTGGGTTATCAGTCTTTGAAAAATTTCAAGATTTAGTCTTATCCCAGTTTGGGATTAGAAAATTTATTAAAATCTTGAAAATTTTCCAGGATTAGAAAAATCACTTTTTGCCCATCCCTAAAAGCCACACAAATATTGATTGCTAAGAAATCTAAATTAGGAAGAACAAAGCCGCTAGAAGCCCTGCCCAGTTTATACTCTGATTCAAGAGCCAAGCAAAATAAAAGTCTTGCTGTTGGTGGAGTACAGAGATTGCTCAGTCACAGTTAAGGTTAAGATTCTGTCACAGGTATTCTAAATTAAAGTCAAGGATAGGTTGCAGGCAATGACAGATCACGGGAAGGGCCAACCTTAGGGTAAATGGTGCCCTGGGCAAATTTGTGTTTTGGTGCCCCTGTCCTCTGTGGGCATAGCACCATCCGTTTCCCGTGGCACCCATGGGCTCCCCAACCCCTGCCCCCCTCCTATGCTCCCTTTACCACTGATCCCTGCATTGTGCCCCCTTCATTCCAACCCCTGCACTTTCCTCTCACTTGTGCCCTCAGCCCTAGCCCTACACTTCCAGTATGCCCTGCCACATGACCTCCATCCCCTTTGCTCAACACCACCCATGCCCAGTTGCCCCTCACCCTCTGGCTGTGGCACCTTGGGCATAGGCCTGGTTTGCCTAGCCCTAAGGCCAGCCTTGGTCATGGGAAATAAACAAAAATTCAATGAAGCCCACGACCTGTCCCTGACTTTTACTAAAAAAACTGTGTGGCTCGGGACTGACAGAGTGCTGCAAGGACCTGACCAATGGCAGCTGCTCCTGACATGCTGCTGCTCCTGGGAGAAAGGCTGACCCAACCCAGGACACTACTCCAGCAGCTCCAGGGCTGACAGTTGCTTCAGCCCTGCCTTGGAAGACGTTGCGGTGGTTCTGGAAAGTCCCAGAATCCTTAACCTGTGTGACAGAATCATACCTTTAGTCACAGTCCCTGTGTGGGTGCATCCCACCATAAAGATGACAGGGAAATGTGGGGAGGTGGATTTATAAACCAGCAACCCTACCACACTGATCCATGGAGCTGGCTGGCAACAGCAGCAGGGAGAATGTCGTACCATCTGGGTACCAAATTGTGCTGATGCGCATGCACAAACACAAATTTGATTGGCAAGGAGCATCACTCCTATAGTTTATTATGCCAGGCACAAGACACTCTTCATATATTTACATTGTTATTTTCCCATTTGTGCCTCGACTCTACTTTTTCACCTGTGAATTGGGGTGCAGTCTTGTTGTCTTCATATAAATCTGGTAACAATCCTTCACTTAAGAAATGTACCTGTGAGGTACTCAGGGCACTCAACTTCCATTGTAATCACTGGGAAACAGGGGACACTCAGATCCTCCCAGGATAATGCCCTTAGTATGTGTATTTTTCTCACTGTATATACTTATATAGCATATACATGCAAATGCCTGTATATTACATACTGTGCATACAATAGGCAGAAATATCTCTTTTTTTTTAACCAACAAGTTAACTAATTGATGATTAAGATTTTGGAGATCAGTGAGCTGGACTTTTTCTTTTTTCCCATGTTAGCAAGGCTTTTTTATATAGTTGACACAGCTTAACACATGTCAATGATGTTTTTTATAATCCAAGGAGCTCTTAAAGAGGCATTGGGGAGGCTCAATTTACAGCTTAAGCCACCAGGAGGATCTTATGTCTCCACTAATAAAACTTTAAACTGTATGGCTCCACACTGGTCTTTGAAGTCATTACTGTTCTAAAACTTTAACCAACACACAAAAAATGAGATTTTACATTTTTTTCCTTATCCTTGACTTGGACCACTTTCACACACAACATGACAATGAAGGGAAAACCCTTACCTTTGCATCAATATTTGTTCTTTTTAGGAGAGAGATCTGTTTGCAGCTCAAAAAACTAATATTAAAAAATTACAACATGGCAGGTTTTCCCCTTTAAATTACACTTTAATGCCAATTAGACTGACCTCACTTTTGGGAGAACCACTCAGTTGATTCTATAAATAGCAACACATCTGCCCATAAATGGGAGCGAAGGGGTAGTAGCCTCTCTTTAGAGAGAGAAATTATTTTTGTTTTCCTCAGCCAGAGTCTGCTAAACCGAGTGAGGCTATTTGTCCTCTCAGCTGTGCAATTTTTATTTCTCCGTTGGTAAGTATGTTTCTATTTTTTAAACAAATTCAGAATGAACAGGAATGATGATAGAAAAATGTTATACCTTTGTGTACAAAATATATGACCCTCATTGGGGAAAATAAGAAAAAGGCACAATATATGAAAATGAAAAAAAGGAAAAGAAAAATGACCACAAGAGGGGAAATATTGCATGGTTTTACTCCATTTCTTAATTTTATTTTAATGAATACTATATTTTCATCACTATCTTTCTATATAAATACAGACTCAAGGCAGGTGGGTGTATGTACCTTCCTTATTTCAAATACAGAGTTCCTCTTTCTTGTGTATTGACTTACAAAATGTGGAAAAACCATTTAATCTAGAATATAAACAATGTAATTGGGACCAAAAGTACTATGCTATTTTTGTCAGTTATATTTTTAAGTACTTTTCTTTAAACGATAGACTTCTGATTGTTAATTCTTTGTTTTTCTTGATGTGTTTTTATCCTCCTGAAAATTCCAGATAAATACCTCTGATAGAGCTTTTGGAATTGCATTCATGCTCTTGAAATTATGCCTGCTAAAAAGAGATAGTGGAAGTGGGTGATTACATAGAAGAGCCAATGAAAGTGTTGTAATGAAGGATAATAGATATTGGAATGCTTGGAAGCAACTCACTTTCACTATCTCAGTGTTTCACATTCTTTGTCCTTCAGTTGAAAGGACAGGGTACATTTACAGTGTCCCTGGGAATCCCCATACTTTGCAGAGACTCTGTTGCACACCACTTTTGTACATGGAAAATTAGGATGGTTACATTTCAGGCCAAGGAAGCTTATATTTATTGGGCCAAATGCAGCTCTTGTGTAAGCAGCTATATGACTATGGACTCTTTCTAAAAGAACAAAAAGTTTATAGGATGATTTTTTTTTACTTTGAACATTTACAATCTTCTGGAGAAAAGTTAATCAATGTATGTACTCTGTCTGGTCCAGATTCTTTCTAGAATTTACACAGGGGGACAATGGGAAGAGTTAAAAAAGGAGCCTTCACCTCTAAATAGCCCACAAAAGGACCAAGCAGAATTACAATTCTTACACTCATGGACATGCAAGAACTGTTTTCTTCCTACTCCCCTGAAGGTGCACATTGCCCCAAAGAAGGTGAGGTGAGGTATCCAGGAGGCAGAGCTCCACTGCCTAAGCAGAGCTGGACGACTGCACAGGGGAGCCTATGTAGCAACGAAGGCTATGTCTACACTACGGGAATTTTCTGGGATACCAGAGGTATCCTGGAAAAACTCTGCCGTGTTCAGGCAACACGTCTGCTCTTTCACTTTTTTTTTTTGCGGAAGAGCAGATGCGCTCTTTAGGAACCCCTGTCTTCCACCTCCCATGAGAAAGAAGGGCTCTTCTGAAAGAGGAGGCTTTTCTGAAATTTGGCCCAGTGTAGATGGGCCAAATTTTGGAAAAGCCTCTTCTGAAAAAACTATCAGAAAAAGATACGCAAATTGCAGAGTGCAATTTGCGTATCTTTTTCTGATAGTTCGGTGTAGTGTAGACCTAGCCAGAGGGGGGAAGCAATGTGCAAAGCCTCTCTAGGCATTAGGAAGGTCCAGGAAGATCTTGTCTCTATGAGCCAAACTTTTTCCATATCTCCTTGTTGAGGATTATTCATAATCTTCTTGTTGGGGATTATGTCAATTAGTCCTAAAGATTTTTTTAAGCGTAAGAACTGTAATTGTAGTTGACTCTTGAATATACTAGTATTTACATAGAAACATCAGCATTTAAAAAGTTTTACAATTAAAAAAGGGAAAGTAACACCACACCCCATAAATTCAATTCCATCCTGATTAATTATCTCCTGACTGTTATTTAAGAGCCATAGATGACCCTTGATCTTAACATAAGACTTCCATCTGCAGCCATGTGAGTCTTTCATATTAAGCTATGAGAGAATGTATCTTTATATAGGAATTTCTAAGAGACTAATTTAGCCATCTGGAAGATACCAGATGTGTACTTTTCTTCCATCCCTGCAGTGTACAGGCAACTGTGAATTAAATATATTCTGGTGCTCTAACAGTTATACATTATGGTGTAAAGTGGAAAAATAGGAGGCCCAAACTGAGCGTTCTAGTCTTTTCTAAGTGACAAATAAATAGTGAACCATTAGGCATGTGTGATCACAGCAGGAATTGGACAGCAGCTATAGAAAAATATAACTAGAGGTAAATGATGCAAAATATGTGGAAGGTATCAGATTCCTACAGAAACAAAGGAGAAGGCTATATTGAGCGTTCAGTAGGTAAGGTTCAGTTAGAGCAGGCAAGAGCTTGTCAATCACGATTTGCACTTTTGCAGCCAGACAAGGGCAGAGGCGAGCAGAGAAGTACATAGTGTGTTGTGCAGACCTGGCAATGAGGAAGAAAAATAAATGAAAGTAGTAGAGCAGTTAAGGTAGATGAAATGTACTGTAGAAGTAGTAGATTTTACCTCTTCTCCTTGCCCATGGGTATGAAAGTTGTCTATGGTGAGAACAATCATATTCTCTGTCTCACAGAAGTTCAAAAAACTTAAAAAACAAGGAATAGTCTAGCAGCACCTTAAAGACTAACAAAACATGTAAATGGTATCACGAGCTTTTGTGGATACAACCCACTTCTTTAGATGAATGGAGCATTAAAAGTCCAGATCCAAGAATAAATAAGGGGGATGTGGAGAGCAAGGGAGAAAAGTTTTCTTCTGAGCAAGACCATGTGTTTGTGTTTATACAGAACCTCACAAAATGGAGGTTCTTGATCTTGATTAGGGTCCCTGGGAGTGACTATAACAGACATATATAATAAATAGGGCCATCAAGTGATTAAAAAATTTAATTGTGATTAATTGCGTGCAACTCCTTTTTGAAACGCCGTGGCAGTGTTCCAATGGGGCAGCGCTGCATGGAGCTCGGGATCAACTGGAGTTCCCAGCTGACCCCGGGCTCCATGCAGCTCTGCCCCTTGGAAGCACCGCCACGGTGTTTCAAAGGGTAGCGCAAGGCGGAGCCCAGCTGACCCCAGGCTCCACGCAGCTCTGCCCCTTTAAGGTGATGGAGTGGCACTTCAAAGGGGCAGCACAAATGGAGCCGGGGATCAGCTGGAGTCCCTAGCTGATTCCCGGCTCCGCTTGCGCTGCCACTTTGAAGTGTCATTTTGGCGCTTTAATGGGGCAGCACATTAGGAGCTGGGGATCAGCTGGAGTCCCCAGCTGATTCCCGGCTCCGCTTGCGCTGCCACTTTGAAGTGCCGTTTTTGGCGCTTTAATGGGGTAGCACATTAGGAGCTAGGGATCAGCTGGGGACTACAGCTGATCCCTGGCTCCGCTTGCACTGCCCCTTTGAAATACTGTTTTGGTGCTTTAAAGGGGCAGCGCAAGTGGAGCCGGGAATCAGCTGGAGTCCCCAGCTGATCCCTTGCTCCGTGTTGCAAAGCCTCTTTGTAGTGCCGGAGTGGCACTTCAAAGGGGCTTTGCAACATGGAGCCGGGGATCAGCTGGACACTCCAGCTGATCCCTGGCTCTGCTTGCGCTGCCCCTTTGAAGTGTGGGAGCAGCACTTCAAAGAGGCAGCACAGTATTAACGCCTGCGATTAATGTGTTAATTTTTTAAATGAGTTAATCCTGTCCTGTGTTATTCGCAGACATTAACACAGATCAATTGACAGCCCTAATAATAAATAATAATAATGCACCATTTGCCCTGTTGCACTAATGGGGGTTTCACAAGAAGAGAGAGGGCAGAGTGTGGCCCAGATACTATCCTAGAACTCTAGACCTCATGTAGAATTCCTCATGAAGTTAATGAGAGTTGTGTAGAAGAGGTTCAAGAGCAGTGTTTGGGCAATGGGACATATTGTACATTGGCTCCAAGGGAAGAACTCTCCTTTATAAAAATGAAACTCAAATATCAAAGTAGGAATTGGCCTTTGATGCCCGATCCCGAAGTTTTGATTCTTCAAAACTCCCTGACTGCCATTACTTTAATGGGAGCTTTCCTGACTGGGACCAAGAACTGAGCAAAAGAAACTGTAGGCCTTGCTTTTTGTTTTGTTATATTAATTGCTAAAATAATCCAGTGTGCATATGTTTTAAATGGAGCTGTCTGCGAAAGTTTAATTGCACAGACAGTCTTTAATTTGACCATAGCTTTTAAGAGGCTTGCATAATATAAGAGGGCTAGCTCAGTGGTTTGAGCATTGGCCTGCTAAACCTAGGGTTGAGAGTTCAATTCTTGAGGGAGCCATTTAAGGGTCTTCAGCAAATCTGTCAGGGATGGTACTTAGTCCTGCTGTGACAGCAGGGGACTGGACTTTATGACCTCCCAAGGTCCCTTCTAATTCAAAAGGCAGAACCAAACCTGGAGCTTAGTGCATGAGCTAAAAGCCAACTTTCTCTCAGCTAAGGCTGTGAGCAGACTCATTCTTTTTCTTTTTAAGGCTATGCCTACACTGCATAGTTATTTTGGAATAAGATATTCCAGAATAATTTTTCCAAAATAGCTTATTTCAAAATAGCACGTCTACACTGCAGAGAATCTTCAAAATTAGTCTGGGGCAGGCTTCCCTAATGTAGAGGTGCTATTTCGATTTAGGGTACATCTACACTGCAACACTATTTCAAAATAACTAGCGCTATTCCAAAATAACTTACTCCGCATCTACACAGGAGGCAGTTATTTCTAAATAATGTCAAAATATTGTCAAGCTGGAGGACTTCTTACTCCAACTCCTGTAACCCTCATTGTACGAGGAATAAGGAAGTCAGAGGAAGAGTGCTCAATTTTGAAATAAGTTTTGTGTAGATGTTCCCTATTTAGAAATAAGCTATTTAGAAATAAGATACGCAATTGACGTAGCTCAGTTTGCATAGCTTATTTCAAGTTAATCCCTGCAGTGTAGATACACCCTTAGACCCCCAGGAGGAATAACTTAGAATGGCCCTGGTGAGGAGCTATTTTGAAATAGCAGAAGAGGAAAGCCTACCCACACCTTATTTCAAAATAGCTAGTTTGGAATAGGCGTTATTCTTCATAGAACAAGGTTTACGGAAGTCAGAACAAGCCGTCTGTTATTTTGAAATTATTTTGAAATAATGGAATTGCTGTGTAGACGCTCACATAGTTATTTCGGAATAACAATCGTTATTCCAAAATAACTTTGTTGTGTAGACACACCTGAAGTGGTCTAAGTGCCACTACATGGCTGGTGAACCACACTCAGTAGGTGTGCGGATTACATCTACACTAGGATTTGGTGTGAACAATTCCCTCTGGGTATGTCTACACAGCAGGGCTAAATAAAAAAATAAGCTACACAATTTGAGCTACATCAATTGCGTGGCTTAAGTTGAAATAGCTTATTTAGGCTTTTGACGCTGTCTACACAGCAGTAAGTCCAAGAAAGAACACTCTTCCTCTGACTTCCTTTAATCCTCATAAAATGAGTGTTACAGAGTTAGAGTAAGAACTCCTCTGACTCAACAATATTTCAACATTATGTTAAAATAACTCATTGTTTGTAGACACGGACCATGTTATTTCAGAATAACATCAGTTATTCTGAATAAAACTGCTGTGTAGATGTACCCGACTTGACTTCTGTGAGGCCAGATTCTCATCCACAGATCGTGTTAGGCAACCTGGCAAAATCTACTCATCTCAGAAAAATCAAATATTATAAATACAGTGTATTACAAGAGATAAACTGGAGCAGACTCGAAGAAGACTTACCACAGAGAACATAGAAACTACTCCCATCTTGCTCTAAACTGCCTAGGGTGAATTCTGACCTTATTAAAGGCAATAGGTGTTTTGGCACTGACTTTAACTGGTCCAGGAGTTTACCTCTTATTTCCTCCCAAATATTCATCTAAAAGGATTGATTTTGCAGCACTGCTAAGTATTAAACATATAGTCTACAAACATTGTGCCTAATGATATTATTACATTTTGAACTTGTGCCAGAGAACAGCTGCCCTCTGTGTTAACAGAAGGCTAAATAAATCTGGCTGCTCACAAGTTCTGTTGAGTGCTTCAAGTGAGGATCTACATTAGAGATGGTTGGCCATTCGTCTTTATTCTACATCAAGTTTGGACAAACACTTTAAAATGTTCGACCCCTAATTGTGAGGAAGTCTGGGAGCTGATTCTTTTAGAATAAAGGGAAAGAGATGCACTTCCCTGAAAAGTTCATTTTATTTTTAGAAGAGAATTATGAGCAACAAAATAGCAAAACCTTTTGGTAAGGTCTTGAAAACAAAAAGCTTCCTGATCCACACGCTGATTCTGCTGACTTGCATTTGGTCTTAATAGGACTTAGATGCATAGAAAGTTCAAGAACCAGAAACCATGGGGGTTCTCAGTTACCAATACCTCTGCACCACCACTGGAAGCTTAAGCTCTGCTCTCCTGGAGGATCCAGTGAATCTAGAAATTACAGGAAGGCCCACTGGGACCTAAGTGGAAACCTTCTGCAGAGCACTGATTGGCTCATGCAGGTATATAAATCAGGAAGCTAGCACAGACAGCAGTCTGAGGAATGATGCAGACTGTTGCTTGTGTCTGCTCCAAACCTTGCCTAGCTGTGAATCTTAGACTCTGGTTTCTGATCCTGATTGGTTCCTGACTCTGATTTTCTGCTGTTTGTAATCTCGTAGCCTGGTCCTGACTTCCTGGTATACTGACCTGGCTCAATCCCAACTCTGCCACCTGTCGCCCACCTGCATCTTGGTATCTAACCCTAATTTCCTAGCATCCTGACTGGGCATGACAGTGACCTTGCTTCTTGTCTCCTGATTACATCATGATAACTGACTAGTACACACAATCTGCCGATGGCCTGGCCCTGACAGAAGGGATACAGGATTGAGTACATGACAAAGAGCATGTGGTGATATTCACAAAATAGCTTAGCTGGACAAATGCATCCTAAAAGCAAACACAGGTAGCTCTTAACACAGCTGTGTTAACAGTAGAAGTGAGAGGAGCCAGGAACTTGTCTGTGTGCACCTACCTATCTGAGATGAAACTAACTGTAAGAAGAGAGGGGTAACACAGGACTTTTCATTGCCCAGTTAGCTGGTATATTGGAACAGGTCACATGCTCACAATGGTGGTAGAGCAGGAACACTTTTAGTATTTAAATCTGTGTGTGTGTACACATCAAATTTCTTTAATATGTGTTATATCTATGTTGCCAATTTGCATAATTTATCAGTAGTCTTAAGTTATTTGATGTGTGTAGGTTTTTTTTTTTTTTTTTTAATTCTTGGATTCCTGGGATTACATGAGAATCTCCATTGTCATTAAAATAAAAGTTTTGAGATTTGGGTGCTGAGACACATGTGAAAATGTGACTGAAGTGTAGAAAGTGGAGGGTAAATAAAAAGCATCTAACACTTTTAAAAAAACCTCTCAATTTTTTTTTAAATTAACCAGGCCCGCCAATAGCAGCATTAGCAGCAGCCAAAGCCCAGGGCCTTTTAAATTGCCACTGCAGTGCTGCACTGCATGCTGGCTCTGAGGGCTGGGAGGGGAGTGAAGGAGGGGGGAGGAAAGGATGCCACGCAGAGGACTGGCTGCCCTTCCCTGCCCCTTCTGTCCAAGGCCCCACTCCTTCTGGGAGCGTGGAGCTGGACCCCTCCCCCCCCCACCATGCCTGGTGGCCCATGGAGGTTGCTGGCTCCTTTGAAATCAAGATCATGATTTTGGGGAGGCCTGATTCATGATTTTTGAATAACTGGGGTTGGGAATGTTGCATACAGAAGTGGAAAAGGCTTGCTACAGTCACAATATATATTCAGTTTGATAAGCTCTGTTTAATTGTGCTTGAGTGGCTTATTTCTGTTTGCCATTTTGGTGTTTGCAGTTACTCTGGAAATTGTACTATTTATGAAAGAACATTATTATGGTTCCATTTGCTGGACTAGAAAACATGGTGGATTGTGTGTGTGTGAATATGTGTGTTTAAATCCCATATATGGGCCCCGTTCTGTAATTCTTGAGCAACATTCACAATCAAACACATCAATGAGAGACTTACTAGAGTAAGAACTGCAAGGTTCCATTTATCCTTTGCCTTCTGAAAAGCTCATATGCTACATGAAAAATCAAATTCTGTTTTATCAAGCCTTTGTTGCTGCATCTAAGTATTTATAGTGCTTTCTTTAAAAAAAAAAAAAAAAAAAAGTTAAACAGGGCATAATGAGGGATACTTGAAAATTTTCATAAGTGTCACATATTTATCAAAAATATTTTGAAACTTTTTGTTTACAATTTATTTTCCATTTTCAAACTAACATTTTTGCACCTCATTTTTTACGTATTTGAAATAATTGTTTAAAATATCTTCTCAAAAATAGAAAAAGATAAACAAAAATTTTCCAATACATATTTATATTAAAGCATTACATTAATGCATTTTGTGTGAAAGATAAAGAAACTAAAATTATATAAAAAGAATCACGATCATTTCATTTTTGTCTTGCTCTATTTTATAAGTTCTATATTTTTCCTGAAATATAATATCCAGCTAAATTGAATATATGGATTATTCATTTTAATTTTAAAATACAGCTTTGCACATAGTTGATACATTTCCTGATCTACAGTTTGAAATAGGACATTGATTAATCAATGTCATTACCTTTGATGTTGATTTAAATAAGAAGTTATTTTAATATATGTATCGGAAGTTGCATCTATTTCTATTCAACCCCCTTCATGTACTTTGAATACACAGTAATAAAGGTTACTTATTAGGTCTTCTTGACAACTGGGAAAATAATTGAGTATGATGGGTGGGATCCCGACTACCATACCCAGTGCCATACCTACTGGCCTCGGCGTGAGCACAATGAAGGATGAGGAGGGTACAAGGAGTCTTCTTTGCCTCCTTGTGTGTCCCACAAAAGACCTAGTCCCACTGTACCCCTACAGGGTCAGGACAGAGGTGGGCCAATGGCCCTGTACCTGCTCTGCTCTAGGTTGTTGAATGGGACCAGAATGCTGTGGAGGAGCAGGCTGCACCCCACAAAGGGATGTAATGGCTGACACATTCTCCCTGCACTCCAGGGATCTAATCCTTACTAAAGCAAATACTTATTTACCCCAGTAGGAATTTGCCAGCCTAAGGACCTCAGGATTTGACCCAAAGTGCTTTGCAAACTTTATATATAGGAATGGCTCCACTCACCACTGAAATGCAACCACTTCTGGTGTGGAATGTAGCAGCTGCTTGTAGCAATCCTGTATGACTATTCAGAGAAGGAGAACAGGAAGTGAAGAATCCCTATCCAGCTGAAACTGCAAGAGGAATTTAGGTTGTCAGACTATAATTAACCTATCTGGAATTTATCCAGACACCGGTGATAACATCCCTGCTTTTGGTAAAAGGTGTCATTGGATTTTCAGTGAACACAAACAGATAGTACCGTTGGCAGTACAATCACATTTCCTGACTCCATGCTTGGGAATTACTTTAGTATTGATTCAGTTGGAAGTATGTCACAGGAGGTCTCCAATTCTAGTACTGATCATATCCAGCCTGGCTTAGTTAGTGAGATCACAGCTTGAGGTGGCTATATTAATCAGGTATGATTTTTTGTCATTCATGAAATGACATTACTCAGGCTGTAGTAAGTAACAAATGGTTCAACAAATCACAATATTGTAAAGTTCTCAGGACAGCATGTTAGAGATTGAAACCCTTGGCTAAATATGAGTGTCACTACTTATTTTGTAGGAATCAGGGCCTATAGAAAATTGCAGTATGTCGTCGAAGCGATTGCCATTTTACCAGAGAAGGCATAAACACTTTGATCAGTCCTACCGCAATATTCAAACAAGATACTTGCTCCAAGAGTATGCAGCAAGAAGGTAAGTACCATACATTTTCCATCAGTGTAGAGGAGCTTCTATTGTAGAGGAATCCATTTCAAAATGCAGAACTTTGTAAAGGAAAGAAAAAGTGACTTTGTTCTGAATTTCATATGTATACAAAGCAATGTATTTTTCCATACTGGGAATCCTCTGTCCCAAGATCTCCCTACTATCCAGCTGGGAACCCCTTCTGTTTAGCAATATGGAACAGTCATGGACCCTGATATCTGTTCATTATCCCTACAAGTCGGAAACTCCTCCCTGAAAGCAAAGTAATGACTCATAAAAACTCTCTCTGATTTGAGAGATGAACATTGCTATAGCATATATCTAAGCACGGGAGATGTTTATTTTTACTGAATTATTCTTGCCAAATCAGTTCTGTGGAGATGTTCATTGCCTTGAGGTGGGGCTTCATGCATTTTGGACTATTCCAGGTTGTGGCCATTGGGATTCTTATTTTCCCTTTTAAAGCAAGCCGGAACTTCTCCCATGTTCAAATTTCCTTTCCTTCATCCATATGGTGGAGGTAATTTAAGTCTCAAATTCTATTGTTAGGGCTACCTGAGATCCCCTTTCTCTCAGGGGAGTTGAGATCAACTCAAGCATCAGAGATTATTGGTCCTACCTGCTATGAATGGGACCAAGACTTCTGGAAGCATATAGGGTGCATGCCCCTGGAACATGTTTCATTCCCTAGTTAATCAGAGACCCTTTGGTGGCTTTCAGAACATGCCAACAATTGGGAGTTGTTTAAAGGCGGGAAGATACTGTAGGAAGCTTGAGCGCTCTATTGATTGTTCCATAGAAAGGGTTAATGATCCTAATGTTTTACTGAAATTATTTTTATACAATTGTGCAATATGATCAGAGAAGAGATTGGGATGGGCACAGTGACTATAAGATGCTGAATTAAATGCCTGACAGCTTCCATTGAGATGATAACATTACTGGGCACTTAGGATACATGGGAGTGAATGTTACCCTCTTTCAATGAGTGAGTTCCTACGTGCAGCTTAACATGTAAATTCCTCACACAACACTGTACGGGTACCAAGTGTGCCATTTGGCTGCTTGAATGTAATTTCTATAAACTTTGTACTTCTATACTTTATAAGTATAGCCTTTTTATAGTGATTTATTTTTGTATTTGAAGGGTCGCTTCTAGACAAGCAGCCTCTTATAAGTCCTCTGACAGTACTGAAAGAACTACATGTAGGCTCTGTTCCAGGAGGTTGCACACCTCAGTTGAAGAAGAGTCACAAGAATACAGGAAAAGGTAAAGCTTGCATTGGCACCTGTAAATCACTTTGTTGGGTCAAATGCCAGAGAATAGATACTTTCTTGTCAGATACTCTTAGGGAGAAATCCTGGCTTCATTGAAGTCAAGGTCAAGATTTCCCAATAGAACTAGGAATTCACCGTGAAAGGTAATTGTAAGACACAACACTACATTTGCAGTTCAGTAACAGGCACTCAGATGATTCCATGATGGCTGTTGGCAAAAAGCTACCCAGGAACCACAGAAAAGTAGCAAGGTGGCAAAGTAGATTTACTGACAGAGCTGTCAGCAAGATTGGAGCCTTCTTTGACTTGATGTGTCATGTCTAGAATATCAAAGTGTTGCATGTCTCTTACATCTTATATTTCAGACCTTCAGTGCAGGGTTATGCTCCAAGTTGGCTATGGAAACAAATTTAAAATGAGAAGAAATTGAAATCTATACTGAATCTGGATTTTTTTTTATAAGAGCAAATATTCTGTGCCCTTACTGAATATGAAGATTATGTATTGAGTCAGTTTAATTGTATTAGTCACCTCCCTCGCATCCTGTTTATCAAGGGGATAACTTGTCTCAATTACAGCATTGATATGAAGTCCTATACTTTATTCCATTTCATACAATTTTAATGTATGTATACTGACATACTCCACAGTAAATACACCAAAAACTCAAACAATGTATGTTATGAAGGCTCTAGAATAGAGTGTATACCTTTTCCTTTGAAGATAATGAGAAGGATTACAAACTATCCTTTTGTTGCCAGTATTACCATCATCCCACCATCAAAGAGAGATGTACCTTGGAAGAGATGTACCTTTGTTGCCAGTATTACCATCATCAAAAAGATGTACCAGTTTAGAAAAAAAATCTTAATATGCTTTGAATTTGTAACCCATTTTATTATTTAAAGAGATAAAGCACATTCTAAACAGTACAAGGCAGAATAAATCTGGGGCTCAAATTATGGTGAAACTATATAAAGAAATAGCGTAAACAACCACAGAAATAAGGGCTTGATTCAGCCTCCATTGATGTCAATGGGAGTTATAGAATTGAAGGCCAGAAGGGGCCACTGGATTATCTAGTATGACCTTCTGTATCTCACAGATCACCACCACCATCCAGGAAACACACACTAAGCACAAACAACTGAAAGGAGATCACAGTATTACAACCCACAGGAGGCTAGACTTGTATGTGCTACAGGCAGAGAACAAGAGGAATGGAGGTTCACCAGTGCTTGGCAGGAAAACAGCTAAGTGAGATATACTCAGATAATCTCAGCAAGAGACCCACTTCACACACTACAGAGGAAGGTTAAAAATCCCAAGTTCATTGCCAGTCTGACCTGAGGGAAAATTCCTTCCTGACCTCATATATAGTGCTGAGTTAGATCCTGAGCATGTGAGCTAGAATGAGCCAGCCAAACATTTAAGAGACTGCTTAGGGCTGTCTCAGAGCTCTAGCTCTCCCCACAATGTTCCATCTCTAGGCATGGCCATTCCTGATGGATCAGAGGAAAGAGATATGTGTGCATGTGTGTGTGAAACTCTTCGGGTATGTCTACACTTGCAGCCTATTTCAGAATAGGGCTGCAAATGTAGGCATTCGAAATTGCAAATCAAGCCCAGGATTTAAATATCCCGTGCTTGATTTGCATCTTCCCTGGCCAGGCGCCATTTTTGAAATTTACAAGCCTGGAATAACTGCCTGCATCTACACGTGGCAGTGAAATGGGCGTTCAAAATAAAGCCCTATTTCGAACTACCTGTTAAACCTCATTGCAGGAGGAATAACAGGTAGTTCGAACACCCGTTTCACTGCCGCGTGTAGATGCAGGCAGTTATTCCGGGCTTGTAAATTTCAAAAAATGGTGCCCGGCCAGGAAGATGCAAATCAAGCGCGGGATATTTAAATCCCAGGCTTGATTTGCAATTCTGAATGCCTACATTTGCAGCCCTATTCCCGAAATAGGCTGCAAGTATAGACATACCCTTCCAGAATACATTGAAGAGGGATAAAATTCCTTCCTGATTCCTGCTGGTGTCTGGCTCAAACCCTGAAGCATGAGCTTTAGGAACATAAGTGAGGAGTTTTTCCAGAAGTGAGGAGTTTCTCCATAGATATTGGATTGGTTCCTAAGACCGTATCTTCTGTAGTGAAAGTCATGGAAGGGGCACATTATGTCAGAAATGTTGTGAAGTTCACCTTGTTGGAATTTCCCTTAAATCTGCCCATTGGCGAGGCAAGTAGGTGTGGAATGCTTCCTGAACTATAATCACCACCAAAGAGCAAGGAGACGTTGCTCCTAAACATGTTGATGATATAAAATAATGAGGAATCTTGAGAAACATATTGAGAATCAGTGCCTCCACATTGTTCACCATCATTTCACATTATTCTCCATGGAGGTGTGGTTACTTCAGGAGCCTTATTCCCTACTGCTGCTCTCTCACCAACCCCCTTTTCTGACAACATTATCTGGAGGGGGTGCAGAATGACAAGCTTTCTCCTGACATGGGGTGCCAGGACCTCAGTTCCACAGTAGGGACCTTCGTACACTTACTCCTGTCAGGTTATGTAAGGGTTGCCTCTCCTGCTCACACTCCATCAGAGGAGAATGTGGTTCAGAACATTTGCACTTGGATGAATGAAGTAGGAGTGTGAACATGGTCCTGCCCCCTGTTCCTTAAGGATTGAGGGGAGTAGTTCATGCTACACCTTGTTACAAAGGTGCATCACAGTCACTATTGATCATATTACTCCCCATGGAGCATTATGCTTACTCATGGCTTATATAGGCAAAATGCTCCAGCCACTGTTGTACTTCCCTAATTCACTTACAATCCAGCTTCAACGATTATGGTTTTGAGGTGCTAGTAGGCATTCTCTGCATGGTGTGTGGACTCATTCCTCATGAGCTCCCTACACAGCAGCAGAGGGTGGGGCATGGACTACTGCTGCTGCCAGAGGACCTGTGAAGGGAGCCTGTAGTAATTGCTTCAGATACTAGTGCAGGGGCTGGCAAAATGCAGCTCACGGGCCTTATCCGGCCCATCAAACTGCTGGATCTAGTCTGCCACTATTCCACGGCCCAGCAGGAGCCTTGAGCAAGCTCTCTGCCCGCCGTGTCCCTGCACACCACTCAAAGCAGCTGGCAGCGGGGGGGCCATTAGCGCTCAGCACACCCTAGGGAGCAGCTTTGAGCACTGCTCCTGCACAATCTCGTAGCCGCCATTGACTGGAAAGTGGCCAATGAGAGCTGCCTGGGCTGTGCTTGTGAAGCAGACTGCACACAGAGGGCCCCCCCAAAGCACGTACGGTGTGCAGAGAGCACATGGCCCCCACAGTCAGCCACTTTGTGCAGCGTTCACGGGTGCAGCAGGCAGGGAGCCTGCCTGAGGGTCATAGTGGGCTGTTGGCTGGGAGCTGCCTAAGTAAGCGCCCCCAGGCCAGAGCCTACACCTGGCAACCTATCACCTCCTGCATTCAAATTCTCTACCCACCTCCTGCACCCCGCCCCAGGTAACAACCCGAAATTTCTGAATCCTCATTTCTGCACTCATAGCTGCTCCAAGACCCTGACCCCACTCCTGCAACCTAATCCCCCCTTCCTGGTCATAGCCCCCTCCTTCCCCAGCTCACAATCCTAATCCTCTGCATCCTTGCTGCTGCACCCATACCCCCTCCCAGATACTGCACCCCAATCCACTGCTCCAGATCACCACCCTTCCTTCACCCAAACTCCCTCCCAGACCCTCTCTGGTGCCTCAGCCCCCCTACCCTGAGCTCCCTTCTACCCCCAGCCTCCATCCAAGACCCCACACATCTTCCATTAATATAATGGAAGAGTACAGCCCTTGACTACTTACCAAATTCTTAGGGTGGCCTCCCATCAAAAATTATTGCCCACCCTTGCTAAGGTGTCTGTTTTACTGCCTAAGGGAAGGATTTACTGCTCCCCCCATTGGTATTTGTATAGGGTGATGGCCCAGAATTTGGTCTCCAGTTCTTAGAGTTACATGTTGGTGGCTCTTATCTTTTACAAAATATGGGATATATAGATAATGATACAAATAAGAACAAACAAACAGAAAGAGGAGAAACCAATCACACACAAAGCACAAAAGGGTAGAGAAAGGAAGGAAAGAGGCTGGATAGTCTTAGGAAATTTGCTACGCCTATGTCTAGACTACGGAGTTTTTCCTGGGATACATCTGGTATCCCAGAAAAACTCCGCTGCATCCAGGGAACGCGTCTGCTCTTCCGACATTTTGAGGAAGAGCAGGATGCGCTCTTTCAGAAGCCCTGCCTTCCTCATTTCACAAGGGAGAAAGGTTCTTCTGAAAGAGGAGTTTTTTTCCAAAATTTGGCCCAGTGTAGATGGGCCAAATTTTGGAAAAGCCTCTTCTGAAAAAACAATTGGAAAAAGGGACGCAAATTGTGGAGCGTAATTTGCATACCTTTTTCCGACAAAAAGCAGCAGTCTAGACATAGCCTATTTGATTTCTATAGATTTTGTTCTTATAATTTAACTCTATTTGCAGAATCCCTGCATTACTTTTTTAGCTGGGGTAAATGGGCACAGCTCACTGACTTCAATAGCACTATTGCAATTCATTCCTGCAGATGATCTGGCCTCATGCTCACTGGGAAGAGCAAGCAAACAGAAGGCTCATTCATTTGCAGTTTTTGAGATGCTTGTTTTGAGAACTTGAGGGGGAGAAATAGTTCACATTATAAAATGTGCACCTTTGTATTGCTGCCGCTAATAGGACTTCCAAATCCTTGTTTGCCTCCTGCGTATCAGTAACAATAGGAAAGCCTTAATCCTGGGTTATTTATAGTTTTCTCTTATAATTCAGGACTCACGAGCAAAAGTCTGATATAAGTGAACAGAAGAGGATCCGGTTTGCCACTGATTTGGCTGATATGGAAGAAGAACTTCGTTCAGCTAGACTCCTTGCAAGAGAACATCTGGATAGAACTACCATACACAGGATGGTACTGTAACAGAATCATTTTATTTCCTTTCTGAGCCGAACTGTAAACTCAAGTGCAGTTTAGAAGTATGCTTCAAAGCCCAACAGTAGTTTAAGAACATAAGACAAGCCACACTGGGTCAGAGTAAAGGTACATTTGATCCAGTATCCTATCTTGCAACAATGACCAATGCCAGGTGCCCCCAGAGGGAATAAACAGAACAGGTAATCATCTAGTAATCCATCCCCTGTCACCCATTCACAGCTTCTGGCAAACAGAAGCTAGGGACTCCATCTCTGCTCATCCTGGCTAATAGTCATTGATGGACCTATCCTCCCTGAATTTATCTAGCTCCTTTTTGAACCCTGTTATGGTCTTGGTCTTCACAACATCATCTGGTAAAGAGTTACAGAGGCTGACTGTGCTTCCTTTTGTGGTTAGAAACCTGCTGCCTATTTTTTTTATTTAGTGGCCTCTAGTCTTTATGTTGAAAGAGTAAGTAACACTTCCTTATTTGCTTTCTCCACAGCAGTCATGATTTTATAGACCTTAATCTTCTCTTCTCTTAGGGTACGGCTAGACTGCGGGAACGCGTCCAGGGAACGCGTTTGCTCTTCCACTTTTTTTTGGTGGAAGAGCAAATGCACTCTTTGGGAAACCCCTGTATTCCTCGTTCCATGAGGAAGAAGGGGGCTTTTGAAAGAGGGTTTTTTCCCCTAAATTTGGCCCCTAGATTCCCCTAGATTGGCCACATTTCAGAAAAGCCTCTTCCGACAAAAGTATCGGAAAAAGATACACAAAATGTGGAGTGCATTTTGTGTATCTTTTTCCGATAGAGCCTTGCAGTCTATACGTACCCTTAGTTCCCTCTTTTCCAAGCTGAAAAGTCCCAGTCTTATTAATCGCTAATATGGAAGCTGTTTATATCCCTAATCATTTTTGTTGCCCTTTCCTGAACCTTTTCCAATTCCAAGATATCTTTTTAAAGATGGGACAACCACATCTGCATGCAGTATTCAAGATGTGGGTGTAGCCATAGGTTTATATAGAAGCAATATGATATTTTCTATCTTATCTATGCTTTTAATGATTCTCAACATTCTGTTAAGTTGCAACTGTTAATCTTTGCATATAGCTTTCAGAATCTGGCTCTGGTGCTAGATAATGCTCCACTCCATTTTTTATTTCTATTCCATACAATAGGTAGAAGAACAAATGGCCTTGGAAAGACACACCATTGAGGAAAGTATAAGTCGAGCTCCTGAAATTTTGGTACGACTGAGGTCTCATACTGTTTGGGAAAAAATGCCTGTGAGGCTTTACTTCACCGTACAAGGATTTCCTACCCCTATTGTACAATGGTAAGAATCTGTGTTTCCAGTCCTCTAAAATGGATGTTAAGTTTGTTTTCCATTTGGTAGTTCTGACAGAACTATTCTCTGTCATGTACCCTTTAAAATTCTCATAGGTATGCTGGATAGTAGCTGTGGATACTACAGTTAAAGGAGCAGAAGAACAAACTTTGTGTAATATATCAAGTAGATATACATTTCAGAATCCTAATTGCAAAAATGCTCATTAATTTAACTGATAATAACCTAGCAAGTGGTAAAATACACTGAGCTTTGCTAAACGGTAAATGTTTTCCAGGTTTTAGATCCAGGCCATAGTACCTTCCAATTTTTAATTGCTAAGTCAAAGAGGATGCCCATACCTGATGAGATGGTAGTGCATTCTCCTGCCAGTTAAATGGTACAACTGGTAGGAGAATTTGGCCTTTGACGTTTACCATCCAACAAGTTCTAGCCAGAGATAACTTATCAGGTGTCTTGTCAAGACTATAAATAAAATATTAAATAAATTATTTATTAAATAATAAAATATTTTTATTACAAATATTTGCATTGTAAAAAACAAAAGCAATGGTATTTTCCCAATTCCCCCATTACAAGCACTGTAGTGCAATCATTTTATAATGAAGATTGAACTTATATTTGCTTACTGTTTACAATAGGACTTGAAAATCAGAAAAGGCATTTGCATGGCACTGTTGTACCCAGCATTGCAAGATATTTACGTGCCAGATGCAGTAATGATTCATATGTTCCTTCATGCTTTATCCCCCATTCTAGAGGGCACGTGTCCAAGCTAATGAAAGGCTGTGCTTGATAATGATCCACGGCAGCACGAGCAGTATGTTGTTCATTTTCAACACTGGAGTCAGGTGTCACCAACAGATGGTTTATTTTCTTTTGTGATTGTTTTGGTTCTGTAGTTTCTATATCAGAGTGTTGCTCTTTTAAGACTTTGCTATAATATGAAATATAAGGCAGAATATGGGACAAGCAGCAGGAGACATACAATTGTCCCCTAAGGAGTTCAGTCATAAATTTAATTAACTGATTATTTCTTTAACAAGCATAATCAGTATGGAAGCATGTCCTCTGGAATGGTGGCCAAAAGATGGAGAGACATATACATTTTTAGCATATCTAGTACATAAATACCTTGCAGTGCCAGCTACAAAAGTGCCATATGAATATCTGTTCTCACTTTCAAGTGATATTGTAAATCAATGTAAACAAACTTGTTTGTCTTAACAATTGGCTGAACAAGAAGGAGGACTGAGTGAACTTGTAGGCTCTGTAACAAAATCATTCTACATTTGTAAGTTGAACTTGCATGTTAAAGAGATTGCATTACAGTATTTGTAGTAGGTGAATTGAAGAATCCTATTTCTTTTATTATTTTTACAATTTATTACAAACATTTGTAATAAAATAATAATATAAACTGACCGTTGTATGTTTTGTATTCCGTACTGTAATTAAAATCAATATATTTGAAAATGTAGAAAAATCCAAATTATTTAATACATTTCTATTGGTATTCTATCATTGTTTAGCAGTACAATTAAAGTTGTAATTAATTGAGATTATTTTTAATCACAATTAATTATTTTAAGTTAAGTGTGTGAGTTAATTGGCTGTCAATTAGTCAGTTTTCACAGAAATCTGAAAACCAGTTTATTCTTAGGCTACAATTTAAAGACTTTTTTTGGGGGAAATTAGACCTTTTGGCAACAGAAAGAATCTGGGATCTCTTTTTTCTAGAAGTCCTTATTGAATGGAAGAGTCAGGTTAATTGATGGAATTAAAATGATGAAGATATTATCTTGAATGGCATAGTTATTTTCAGCAATTGAAAGAGTCATGAAGATAGTTTAAAAATTGGAAATGTATCTGATATATAATATTAATTCCCTACTTCTAAATAACATCCTCTACCACAGACTGTGCTGAAATATGGGGCCTTATTCTCAGCTCCTCTTCATTTTCTTTTGCACCACTCCAAGAGTGCAAAAGGGATTCAAAGTAGCTGGAGCCAGTAGCTGAGGGTTCCCATTAAATAGATGAATCATGATCAGGTTTTGGGATGGAATAGCCAAGCACGTGCCAACCCCTGCTGGCTCTTTTTCCTGAGCATGGCGCGCGCGCGCGCGCGTGTGTGTCATGATGGATTGAAGGCATGTCAGAGTGGGAGGTGTGAAATTAGAGCCTCATGCTCTCAGGTGATTCTGGCCAGTGCAGCAGCCTTTAGGGGACCATTTTCTAGCAGTGCAAATTGTTCTAACCCATGCAGAGGATCAGTTTGACCCCCCAGGATTAAGAAGGGGCACAAAAGTGGCATGAAGCCACCTAAGTCTCTTCTTGGTCAGTACACAATATTGTTGCTCTTTGGATCCGAGTGTACTGATTAGGCCTGAGTGTGATCCCAGTTACAGCAGGGTAAATCAGAAGTCACTCCAATGAAGATATCAGACTGTTCTGAGAACCAGATTAGGCCCATAGTTTCTCTGCATTCAGCCCTTCCTCTAACCCTTGCATGTCTCATCACCTCCCTCTCATACTGTGCAAGGTATTTTTTTATTTGCATGTGGCAGTAATGACCATACCCTTGTTAGGGCTTTCACCACTTGTGAGTTATGTGGCCAACCTTAGATCACGTGTATAAAAAAAACATTATGGTACCTAACCTCATATATTATTCATGTGCACAGCATATGCAGCGATAACTGTAAGATTTCTATAGGCAAGACTGAACTGTAAGTCCTGAAAAAGGGTTGACATGAAGGTATTCTGTCCTAGAGGAAGCCCAGAGAGAGAATTGTCTCAATCACAGTTTTGTCCCTGCTGATCCCTTTCTTAGGTGAAGTGACTTGTAGAGTTGGTGAGGATGCAATTTATTTCTGTTCATGCCAGTTGACTCTGTTGGCTAGTGTGCTGGGAAGTTCAACACACTCACTCATTTCTTCTCACTCCCCACTTGCCTGCTCAGTGTGAGCGTGTAACTTTACATTCACATCCCTGTCTAAACTATAATTATTTCCTTGCATGACCATGTATGGGCAAGTCATGGTCATATTCCCTGTATTTATTCATGTATACTATATCTATCTACTTATA
Source organism: Rafetus swinhoei (assembly GCA_019425775.1). Classification (NCBI taxonomy): domain Eukaryota; kingdom Metazoa; phylum Chordata; order Testudines; family Trionychidae; genus Rafetus; species Rafetus swinhoei. Next base: position 39,175,959 of record CM033440.1, read on the forward strand.
CAGAGAGAACTCAGTTATTAAAACATGACATCCTGATGGAATAATCACTAAATTGTACTGCAGGGTATTTGTTTTTCTTCTTGATTGTTAGGTATAAAAATGAGGAATTGATTACACCTGCAAGTGAACCAGGAAAATACAGCATTGAAAACAAATATGGGGTACAGATGCTGGAGATAAACAGGTAAATTATTCTCATGAATAAGAAAATACTATTTAGTGTACAACTGTTAATTATTTTACTGTAAATACTTCTGAAAATTTCTAAAGTGTGTTGTAAAAAATGTGAACTATAGCGCACTTAACTTCTGCTTGGCAGTTACTTTGAATTATTTGAGAGGATACTTCCTTAGTAGTCTGGGTGTAGGGTCATTGTAATGCAAGGGTAGGGATATCTATCATAGCCCACAAATTGTCAGCAAAAAGAAACAAATCGAGAGGTAAGTGAACAGAAAAAAGGTTTTAAAGTCCAGCAATGTAAATGTCCCTTTCACATGCCCAACCCTTCGCTGCACCCCACTCATAGTTGCTGCCGTTGGTCAGGGCAGACCCAAAGTTCTGAGGTGCATCCACAGAGTTCACCTCCCATCCTGAGTTGAGGGGGAGGTAAAGAGGCATCTTACTCCACTGGTCACTCACCATCCACCTGCTTGCTGCTCTCTGGCACCACCTTGCTGGCCATTTGTCTCACCTCACTGCCACTGCTCATTGTGTCCTCCACTGGCTTGTGATGGATTTGGCTCTGGGCCAAACCTAGTGATTTCAGCTCTTGTGAGTTTGTGGCCCAAAACACAGTCTAGCCACAAGAAATTCTAGCATCCACTGAAGTAAATTAAAAATAATAAAGAGATTCCTTATGGAGTCTGCTCTAGTTCTATCATTAGAACGGATGTGTCGGGAGAGGGGGAAGAAGGAGGGGGAAAAGAGAAACAGGTTGAACCAGTCTTACAGCTCACAACTGCCCATCCCTCTGGCTGGCTCCCCTCTGACCTTACCCCAGTTAAATTCACAGAGCAGCTTTGCAGGGGAAGCCTTGTCCATCTGAAGTTCTTTACACTGAGAGTTTCTCTGATTTGAACTGAGTTAAACACAGTCAGACTTTTCTGCATTCCCACAATAAATGCAAGCATTTGTGATCATCTCACAATCCTTGCATTTAGTGGCAATGCAATTTGTGACCCCCACAACAGCCAAGCTGGTTACGAGGGGCAAAACACCATTATAACAGTTATAATCTAGCAGGCCTAAGAAAACTGAGTGAACTGTATTTACATGCACACACTCAGAATCACATTCTTTAAACAAAGAATGTTTCCCTCCTCTGTGCCAGGTTAAGCACAGACTCTCTTCTTTTGTATTCCCCCAATAATTAAAGGGATTGCAATTAGTTTAACACAATTTGTAACACCAACCAAGCTGATTACAGTGAGCAAAATACCACTGTAACCCTTAGATATTTGGCTGTATGTCTACACTAGCCCCCTAGTTTGAACTAGGGAGGCTAATGTAGGCATACCCTAACACATCTAAGCAAAGCAGGGGCAAACTGTCTTTACATAAACACACTCAGGATTTCTCTCATTCCAGCTGGCTGTAATGGAAGCATTGATTCAGCCCCTGCTTACATTTTCAATATTATTTGGGGTAATAAAGTCCATTATTACTTTTCCATGATTTTCCACAGTCGCTACCTGAGGCAGGGAGTGGGGGCTTCTGCTATCGGCCCCACACATAGTGAGGCTTCCACTGCAAAAATTGTGGTGGTAGCTTAAAATTGTAGAATCCATAAATACTGCAATATTGCAAGTTATGTAGGGCCTTAGACATGCAAGAAATAAAATCCCACTTTGATAGTACTAGCTGTATCTTTGTAATGTGAACAAATCCTGCCTACTTCTTGAATTTGGAAGGGGAAAAAAAGATGTGATGTAGTCCTTCAGATGGAAGAGCCAACAAGTTGAAATGTGCATATCTCTTTTTTTCTGGATATAGGACAGCTAAGATTATTTACCTAACCACTTCTGTACTCTTCTCAGCTGTCCATACCAAAGTGCTGAGCTACATGTCATCTGAGCTGCAGCCTCTTAAAATGGCTTTGGAATTTCTTGGCTGTCTTCTTAGCACTTCTCCAAGGCATATGTACTGAACTTTTACTTCTGATGCAAGTGTGACATTTATTCCTATGAATATACTGGGTATTTCTTGTCCCCAGATGGAAAAATTCTTGAGATGCCAAAAACAGAGCATCGCCCCATTTTAGTTGTAATTGGAAACTTTCATCTGCCCATTTATCTCAGAGGACTCTCAACCTGTGCAGGAACCCAAATCACCTTCATAGCTCTGTTTCAGATTTTTTAAGACATCCTTTGGTCAATTTACCATGTTTTCTGGATTCACATGATACAACCCTTCCCATATACTGTTGATTTCTGGCTGCTTAGAGGGGTCTTGTGCTAGTCTTTCACCCCTGGAAACCTGAGTTCAAGTTCTGTCTGGAGTGGTAAAGACAAATGAAGTGGATGATTACATTGTAATTCTAATTTGTGTGCTTCCCCAAATCCTGTTTCACAATTCTTAGGAACATAGGAATGGCCTTACTGCATTGGCCCTCTGGTACAGTATCTTGTCTGACAGAGGCCAATACCAGATGTTTCAGAGGAAGGTGCAAAAAAGTGTTTAGGGGACAGCTATAGGGGAATTTTTTTCCTAACTCCAACCAATTAGTGACTGGCATAGGCCTTGAAGTATTCAGGTTTATATACCTGCTATTTCTGTATCCCATCTAATGTAAATGTGGGTGGTCTCATTATCACTATACATTTTCTGGTTGTGTGTTAATCTGATTAATCTTCAGTGATATCACATAGCAATGGTTTCCTATGATAATGGCTTCGAGTGGGGAAGTAGAGATCATTGCACGAAAGTAGTTTGCCATCTCTCCACGTCTAGGGACCTGGTTTCCTCCGCAAAACCTCAGTGTCTGGTTTATACTAAGGCAGTCTAGCCCGCAAAAAATGTAAAACCAGAGCCGGATGAAATCAAGCGGCAGCCATGGGGATAGCTTAAATGCCGCTGGGGACATTTAATATGCGCCACGCGATTCATTCTAGCAACATGCGCCTGTGTCTCATTAGCCCTTTTCCAAAAAGGGTGCCAGTCCCTAGACAGCCGCTGTCGATACAGCCGTGTTTGCCTGCTCATTCTTTTGAGTTAGAATCAACACAGCATTCCAGATGCAGATATACCACTGATTTAACTGATTTATAAAATGGCAGAACTAATTCATGGCCTATTTTCTGCCCCATTCCCTGCTGCTACATCTCTGTCAGCAGCACATAGCGGCTACTACGTCACACATCCTAGCTGATGTGAGGTGGATGACAGATAGATCGATCGAGTGGATTTAAATTTTCTCATTTCTTGCATAAACATGGCTCGCTTTTTCGCTTAAGCTTTTGACGCTTGTGCTGTTGAAAGTTTGTTGCGAAATGCAGCTTTTTCCCGAAGATCCTTTGGTCTGATTTTAAGAGGCCAGAATAAGGATCTTCTCCGGAAAGGTTTCTCCGCGAAGAGTCGCTGCCTAGATTGGCCGCCCAAAGCCCTGAGCTGAAAAAGAGCGCAGTTATGTCTATGGCAAAATGCAGGACTCCTCGCTGCTTGTCCACCATGGATCACTTTGCTCTTCTCAAGATTGCATAGTTGTATTAGTGTGCCTCAGGGTGTGGCTCGGGTGCAGCAGAGGGAACAGTATCTCTGTCCCCTATAATCCCCCACCTCAGAGGAATGGTTGGAGCACGAACTGCAGTAAATTACTTGCCCCCTGCAGGGCCAGCCTTAGGAAAATGGTGCCCTGGGCAAATTTGTGTGTTGGTGCCCCTGCCCCCCTCACACTGGGCATGGTGCCCCACCATTTCCCTTGGCTGCCATGGGTTCCCCCACCCCTGGACCCACATCCAGTGCCCCCTTTGCCATCAATCCCTGCCTCTCCTGCATCCTAACTCCTACACTGTTCCCTAATCCCAACATTTTGTCACGTTAGTCCCAAACTCTGCATAATACCATCTTCACCCCAACCCCTGCACTTCCCTCCCACCTGCTCCAGCCTTGCGTTGCCAGTGTGCGTCTCACACTGCCTTCCTGCTCACTATCACCCAACCCCTTATGCCCAGTAGTCTGTTGCACAGAGATCACCACAAATCCCTATGCCCAGTGCCTTCCCACCCACAGACCCTCCACACTGGCCAGCACCCCCAAAACTGCCCAGCACCCCATATTCCTGAGGGCATTTGGCACCAAAAATTTTAAATTCTGGACATTTTATTGTCAGTAAGTAAATGTGGAGGCTCTAGCATGGGAGCGGCAAGCATAGGCCACCGGCTGCACGAAGGTGAGAAATCACGCTGCATCCCCACAAACACTCCTCTCCTAGGATAGAGACATTTTACATGATGGTTGAGGTATCAGCCATGACCCAAAATCCATGTGAAAAAAAAAAAAAAAGAGCTAATACTAATGACTGATCCAGCCCTCCTCCAGGCCCTTACTTGCCATGGCTCCGGGCCCTCACCTCCTAAATGGCCTTTTCATTTCCCCCTCAGCCTGAAATGCAAAGAGGTGCTTGGAATGTGCAGTTTAGTAAGAAAAGGAACAATCAGGCACCATCCACAGACCGAGAAATCTCTCTTTTCCCTAAATAAATGTTTTCAAAAGCAAATCCGTCTTCCTGCCTAGATTGATAACAAGTTGCTCTCTCCCTTGCATTCCACAGCCGATTGCTGCTTTTCTGCTCAAGGTACACTCCCTCCCCCTTTGTTTTAGCATCAATAATGCCTGTGTCAACAAGAAATTGACACTAAAACAAAAGGGCTATGTCTACATTGCAGGCTTCTTGCACAAGAACAACTTGCGGAGCATCCACATTACAAGCCTGTTATTGCGCAAGAAAGTTTACAGTAGATCATCAGAAGAGAGGACAAGAGTTATTCCTCTCCCCACGAGGAATAAGCCTTTTTGCACAAGAGCTTTTGAACAAAAAGGCTTGGGTGGATGGGAACAGGGGTTTCTTGCACAAGAGAGCGTCCACACTGCCATGGATGCTCTTGCGCAAAAGCATATGGCAGTGTGGACGCGCTCTTACGCAAGAACTTTTGCACAAGAACTCTTGTGCAAAAAGTTCGAGAGAGAAGTCTGCAGTGTAGACATAGCCAGGATGTGTGTGTGTACCTGGAGCACAAAACACAATCAGAAATATTATCCTTACATTGCCTCAGTGCATGCAACATTTGCAAAGGAAATGGTACTATGTGGATACGTATTGTATATCTATGTACTGACAAATAGTGAAGAAACCTTAGCAAAACATACAGCTGCAATGAAGTGGTTAACTTACACTTAAGAACTCTATGGTTGTGTCTACCCAGCAAAGTTATTTTGGAATAATGGCTGTTATTCCAAAAAAACTATGCGAACGTCTACACAGCAATTCTATTCTGAAATAATTTCAAAATAACGGATGGCTTACTCTGACTTTTGTAAACCTCATTCTATGAAGAATAATGCCTATTCCAAAATAGCTATTTTGAAATAAGGCGTGTGTAGACGCTCCACTTCTTCTATTTCGAAATAGCCTCTTACCAGGGCCATTCTAAGTTATTCCTCCTGGGGCTATAAATTGAGATAGCATGTCTACATTAGGGAAGCTTGTTTTGGACTAATTTTGAGGCTTCTCTGCAGTGTAGATGTGCTATTTTGAAATAAGCTATTTTGGAATAACTATTCCAGAATAGCTTACTTCGAAATAACTGAAGTGCAGACACAGCCTATAGGTGTGGCCTGTAAGCTGTCTTTAGAAGCAATAACTCACTGCGTTAATTTCACAACATCTGCATGTAATGTGCTTGTAAAAATTAACAAAATAAATAAATCACAACTTTTTCCTGCCAGAGTGAGAGCAAAATCCACATCTCATCTGAAACACATGCTAAGTGCTTAGAACAAAAAACATATTTAAAAACACATCCCTTTGTTGTATTTACCACAATTAAAGAAATAAGAGAAGGATAGAATTTGTGAATTATTGTGAATTTGTGAATTCACAAATAGAATTTGTGAATTATGGACCTTTCACGTAAGAGAAATGTATTAACAAGAACCTCTCAGGAGTAAAAGTATGTTGTACAGGTCAGACCTCCCAGGTCTGGCACCCTCGGGACCTGACCCATCCCGAATGAGGGAGTTTTCTGCGTCAGGGGAGGTCCCCTGCCACTGGCTTCCTAGGATTCTACCCAACCCTCCGGCTGGCTCCCCTCTAGCCCCACTGCCACTGGGCTCCAGCCTCCTGCTGCCAGCCGACTGGGCCTTTCTGGGGACAGAGCTCCCCAGTCGCTGTGGCCCTGTTTCTGCCCCACCCGACTGAGGCTTCTCGGGGACCAGGCTCTGTGGCTGCCCCGCTCCAGTCCCACCTGGGGCTTTCCGGGCACTAGGCTCCATGGCTGCCCTGCTGCTGTGGCACCCCGCCAGCGCTTCCTGTGGGTAGGGCTCACTGGCTGCTGGTGGCCCTGCTGCTGTCGTGCCTCTCCAGGGCTCCCCTGGGATGGGGCTCTGCGTCTGCTCCCGTACCAGGACAGGGGTCCACCTATACAGGGCTCACTGGTCCCACTGCTGCCCCACCCAGCCGGGGCTCCCTGGTGACAGGGCTCTGTGGCTGCCCTGCCCATGCTCCACCTAGATGGGGATCCCTGGTTCTGCTGTGGCTCTGCCTGGCCGGGGTTCTCCCACAATGGGGCTCACCAGTATGATGGTGGGGCTCTCCTCTGCTGGACTCCCTGATTGGCTTGTATTCCTGGGCAACGGGGCTCTCTGGTCCAGCAACATCTGTGATCCTGCTGGACCACGGATGTTGCTGGACCAGAGAGTCCCTGATTTAAGAGATTTAACCTGATGTTACACCTGGGCAGACAATTATGCTGGAAGGATTTTATTTGAAGTAACTGATAAATTTTATTGGTGTATAACCTGAAGGTAAACATGCATGAGTCTAACCCAGCAAAGCAAGTGACTAAAGCAATTTTTCAATGCAATTCTCTCGCCCCCCCCCAATGTAACTTAACCTGCATGGACACAGAGTAAGTAAAAGTTAAACTCTAAGGGTTTGATTCACCTTAAATCTCTCTAGAATAACTCCTCCTGTACCCCCATATGCTCTTTGCATCATGAACAGCAACTAAGAAGAGATTTGTTATTTTTCAGTAATTTAAAAAAAACAAAAACAAAAAAAAACCTGACAGGCCTGGCACCACCACCAGACTTTTCACATGAAAGGAAAGACAAGGCTTGGAAGGGGGCACTTTTTGGGCAACAAGAAGCAGAAGAAATAAATCTGGCTCCTTGTAGAGCATGGGTGGGGGGACAAGAAAAGATAGCCCCTGTGCCTGGTTTATCTCCAGCTATAAATAAAGCATGCCCTGAAGAGAAGGACCAGACAGATGCAGGCTGGAGGAGAAAGAAGAAAACAACAACAACAACAACAGTGTTATTGAGGGTCTTGCTGACAGATGATCATAGGCACTGGAGATGCATTTCCCAACACTCCTGCCATCTCTGCAAAACGACACACAGCCTGGGTTGTGCCACTGGGGCCACAACCCTCTGGAGACTAGAGGAAGGGTAGGCAGCGGGCTAGCTGGCTCAGGGTTCAATCAGTGGGAGCAGGTACTCTCCTCTCTCTGCCTCTGTTAAGGACTCCACAGTTGCAGCTGCTATTTCCTCGCTCCAGTAGCAAAAGGAGCAGACAACATCCTTAGCAGAGTGGAGCCATGCTTTCACCTGGGATCAGCTGATCCCAGACCCACCCTGGCCTCGCTCCCGGGGGTGGGGGAAATCAGTTAGCCACAGCGTTCCCTCGGCTGGCTGCAGCATGGGGGAGGGAGGCTTGCAGCGCACTGCTCTGCCTTTCCCCAGATGGAGCACGCTGGAACTGGAATGTTCAGTTGGCAGAGGGGAAGGGTGGGGAGGAAGAAGGGACCCAAGGTGAGGGAGCAGGATGGGAGAGGCGAAGAAACGCCGAAAATGGAGTTGTAGGGGAGGGGTCAGAGCCCTTTGTGGCACCCCTCTGGCTGCAATGCCCTGGGCCTGGGCCCGGGCCCACATCAACCAGCTGTAAGACTGGCCCTGCCTCCTTGGAAGCAACAGGGAGCAGGGAAGCAAATGTGGGTATGTTGACACTCTGGAGACTACACTGACATAGCTATGTTGGAATGTCCCTTTAGTGTAGATGCAGCCTATGCAGACAGAAGGGGTTTTTCTCCCCCTGCAGGAACATCACCTCCCTGAGTGAAGTTAGCTATGTTGATCAAACCCTGTGCCATCACCTTAGCTGTGTCTACACTGGGTGTCTTGTTGGCATTGTTACCCGGCAGGCACAATGGTAACGGGGTCTACTAATTTCATTGATTGCCAATTAGCCTAATTAACCTGTGAGAAGATTACAAGTGCGGACCCTCTCCCGTATCTAATCACCGGGTAGTCTCAGGAACTGGCGCAGAAATAAAAACCTACAATTTGGATAGATTTTACAGCCACAAGACTATATTAAAAACATGAAATAATTGAACAAACACTCTTTTGGGGAAGTCCCAAAGAGGAAAGAAACAACAGAGTCTTACGGCGCAGAGACGATGGACGAGGAGCTGGCGACCTACAAGCCGTTGGTCCCATAGGGCCTCGGGCGAGGAACAGCCAGGAGTCCCTCGGAGGTTGTCTCTGGATGGACGCAGGCGACCTCAATCCGTTGGCTAATTTAAAGCTGCGGGAGAGGACCAGCCAGGCGATCCCCCCGAAGAGCTGAGCTGAATCGCTGGTTTCACCTTCCGTGAAGAACGATTCTTCAGGCTCTTCGGCGCCGCTGGATCAAGACGATTGTGGATGATGACCTAAACCTAACCTAACCTAACTAAAGGAAAACCTAACTAAATGCGCCATGCCCGCCTACAGACACGATGACGGCCAACATGCTTTGAACCGACGCAGCCTGACGGACAGTCACGACGACGAAGAGCTATCCTATCTAAACCTAACTAACCTAATTTAATTGAAGACAAGACCTTCCATCTTACTTCGAAGAAAAGAAGAGCTCTGATGCCTAGACTACCTAAGCCCGACGCCCCGACGCAACAGCTTGCAACTGCCGCTGCGTGGTCTTAAAAAGGCTGGGCTAATGCATATTCATAAGTGTTCCATTTCAAATTGATTGGCTGAATGGAGACACTTATCTGCATGATTTAAATCTATTGGCTGCCTAAACAATAACAATTTACATGGAGACATTTCAAATCTGAACAGACAGGTAATGGTACGTGTCCTACGTGACAAACCAATATACAGGAATGGCTTCCTTTGACTGACAGCTACTAATGATTGACAGTTAATAGATTGACAAATGTACATCAAGATCACATAATATATTTCATATGTACATTTCATATGTATGAGACTCATTTGCATACATAATTAATTACAGGATGGCATGCATTCAATTAAAACTAGAAACGTCCAGTTGTGGCTAACAGCATAGCTATGTTGGGCAGGGGTGTGGTTATTTCACACCCCTGACTGATGTAGCTATTTTGATAAATTGCTTTTTACTGTAGACCAGACCTTAGATTTCTCAGGCTCCTTCTAGGTAGTGTAACTAGACACTGCCTCATACACAGGGAATACAGTTAAGACTTTATTTAGCCTTTGTTAGGTCCCTAGCTCCAGCATGACTGGCTGCAGTCCTTCTTTAAGGAAGATCTAGAGCCGTCATAGCAGGGACCTTGACAGAGCAGTCACAGACTTGCGTGGGGGAAGATTGCATATAGCTATGTAAGCTCTGCTTCGGTACACCTAACTAGCCACAGCTCTTAGTCTTCAAATTCCACAAGCATTGCTTTAAAAAGTAAAACAGAAACCCCCAAAAGTTTGTAAGTATCCTGGCTTTGCAAATGTCACTGTAGGAAGGTAAGATACTAGTAGTGATACATTTTGGCACAAGAATCTAAATGTTTTATGCTCATTTAAATTTAAATACTGAGAGGGAGATCTTCCATCCCTTCTGGTTCAGCTAGATTCTATGGGAAGCACCATCAGACTATGTCTACACAGCAGCATTATTTCAGCAGCGTTATTTTGGAATAACTGACATTATTCGGAATAACTAATTTTGAAAAAAAATAACATTATTTCAAAATAATGGCGAGCTGCAGGACTTCTTACTCTGACTCTGGTAACCCTCATTTCACGAGGAGTAAGGGAAGTGGAAGGAAGAGTGCTCTTCCTTCGACTTCCTGCTGTGTAGACAGCACCAAAAGCCAGATTAAGCTATTTTAACTTCAGCTGTGCAATTGACGTAGCTGAATTGCGTAGCTTAATTCGACTTTTGCCTTGCTGCATGGATATGTCCTCAATGTATAAGGATGTGGGTATGGCTGCAGAGTCCAAAGGTCATCTTTCATGCTGCAAAGTTGGGTTCTGGAGTGCAGAGCAGCTCGTGGTAGGCTGCCACTCAGGATGCTCTAGCTTCTATGGGATGGAATGCTTGAATAATAAACAAACAAACAAACAAACAAACAAAATAATACTAATGCTATTATTATGTGTCAGAAATCCCAAACAAACGAATTTGACATAAAGAGTGTGAATCCTATATGTCATTTATGCTTAAATACTTAGAGATAACTGTGTAGATTAAGAAAAGAGTGGAAAACTTACTGCAGGTTTTCCTTGTTTTTTGATCTTTTACATCAGACTGTTAGTATTATTTTAATTTTATGCTGTATTTTCTTTCCATATTAAGAAGCTAAGGATTCATGTCCAAACTTTCATAAGACCAGATACCATAGCAAAGGGTTAGTTCAACTTTAGATAGATTTGTGAACTGGTTTATTTTCCAAGTGTGTATGAAAAGAGCAACAATTGTGAGTTAAAATGTGATTAATTTGTTTTCCCAGCTTACACAATAACCCTACATGCTGTAGTATTTGTGCCACTATCTTGGTCTCTTGTGGTAACCCAAGCAAGTCCTGGGGTTTTCTATTATGTCTTTGATAATTAATTGTAAAATCTATTCCGTATTTTGCCACTTTATTTTGTAAACTACAAGGCTGAAGATCTGTCTTTGGGAGGAGCTAGGAGCCCTGTACATTTAATTCTTTTACTTGACCATAAACAGGACCAGATGATGGGTCAGCAAGAGGTAAACTTCTGGAAGTAAGTGGTATGAGTTATTCCACTTTGTGGCATGTCACAATCCAAAAGATGACATGGCTCAGAAGCAAATGCGTGCCATTCTTATCACTCCAGCTATATCCATACGGTATGCCACAAAACTTGGGTACCCTGCATCAGACACTTTTGAGTTTGCTCTGTTCTTTCACACCTGGTGTCCATAATCTTGCAGCCATATTTTTATCCCTTTCATCTGAGAGTTTCCAAATTTATTTTACGCAATCAAAATATTCAGGGGCTCTTAAAAAATACAAAGAGCTCACTACAACTTTACAGTAGTGTGACTCCAGTGGACTTACTCCTGTTTGACCACGATGGAAAAAGAATTAAGCCCATTGTCCTTGGGTGGGGAAGAGTGAGTTATTTCAGCACTAGACCCTGTGTGGCTGCATTTGATTTGTAGTGTAAATTATTTTTAATCTTATAATTTAATTTATATTAACAGTACTTTGTCTCTTTTCCCCACAGAGCTAATTTTGATGATACTGCTACCTATACAGCAATTGCAACAAATGTCCATGGACAGGTGTCAACCAATGCTGCTGTGGTTGTGAGGAGTATGTTTTATAAAACAATTAAGCCTGGAATAAATATAATAAAAAAAACCTGTCCTCATCCTCAAAGGAATGCAAAATACCCTCCAAAGAGAAGCGTGGGGACATACACTTTTAGCTCTGCTAGACACTAAAACCCAGATTTAATAGAGTCACTGGTTTCATGGCTCACTGCAACACTTTGTAACACATATTACTGCCTGCTAATCCTTGATTGTCCATGTCATTTTAAATCTTCATACAGCATGTGTGAAACCCTTGTACTCAACAGTATATGCCCACCTTATATTTCATTCAGATACTCTGGTGATTTTCTCCAGAACTGCAGAAAAGTGCTATTTGAAGGTAAAAAGGTTGTCCCTTACACCAAGAGAAGTTGGGTCAATAAAGGATATGGTCTCTCTCATATCCTGGTACCAATATGGCTACAACACTTCTACAGATAAGAAATAAATGTCACCCTTATTTGGGTTGATTCTTAACTGTCCTTCTTTACAGGATTCAGAGGGGATGAAGAGCCATACCCTGGTGCAATATTACCCATCCATTGTAAGTGTATTTCTTATTTGTGAGAAAATGTATCATTGTGCAATCTTATCATTCCCAGGCACCCGAGTAATATTTTTTTCAGCTCAAAATAAATATTGTTTCTAGCTTTCCTTTCTAAATGTTAAGACACAGCAACGTAAGAAGTGCACGTGCTTTTAATTTCCCAGCTGCAAGTATTGGCTAGCAATATGTATCACCCATGGATTCTATTTACCGCTCTTATTGGGACAATAATCCTCTAGTGCTCAATATTCTTGTGATTTCTCTGTGTGCAGTGCCCCTGTCATCAGATGTTTGCTTCACCCATATTGATGTTCAGTTTTTGGAGAAGTTTGGTGTTACCTTTGGGATGGAAGGTGAAACAGTTACACTCAAATGTACTTTGCTGGTCACCCCAGATCTGACTAGGCTTCGACCTCGTGTTGAATGGTACAGAGATGGTAAGTAAATTTTCACTCCATTTGGCTCCATTTAAGTGCATTTTAATTGTTCATGTGCAGATTCTCTCACAAGCCTGTGTGTAGGTTTAGAATTTACCTTCCTAATAGAAAAAAAAGATTGATTTTGACAGTTCCCAAATACATCTTTTTTACTTTCTGTGACTCTCTCAGATGAGAGATTTCCCTTCTTAGTCTGACTCTGCTGAAGTGAGCAATAAACTGACATAAATGGCCATGAAGAGTGAAAAGACGTAGGTGACAAAATACATAGGTATGGGACAAAGAATTATGGAGAAGCCAAAGAAGCAGTTTGAAGGAATCTGAGCTTACTGTCAAGACAGATTCAGGTCCTGAGGATTTGCATAGGTTCATTGTTCTGCAGGGAAATAGGCATCTATCATACTATTTCAAAGGTGTGGAGATTTACAAAATTTACAATTTGTGTAGATCAACTTGTGTAGCTTATTTCGAGATGCACCCATGCTGAGAGGAGAATATTCTCATTGACGTGAAGATTGGGCATGAAATCCAGGCCCGACTGAAGTCACTGGGTATCTTGCCATTAGCTTGAACAAGGTTAAGAGTTTACTCCAATATCTAACCGATTTAATAGGAAATAAACAGTATTGTTCTAATGAACATAAGAGGTAAAAAACTGACCTCTGACACTGACATCATGGGGAGGCTTATGTGTGTATTCTCCCACCCAAGAACTGCAGGATTAATGTGATTATTATGTTATTGTATTGGATACTTGCTATATGCTTCAAATGTTGGCAGTGAAACTTTTAGGCCAGGAGATCCACTGCATAAATTCTGAGGGCAAGAAGGTTAATAATGGAATTAACGTGATGACTGTCTTTTAAAATTCTCTGATTTAGAGAGAAATGGGCATTGAACTCAAAACTTGGACTTACATTTATTATTTCAGACAAGTTATATTTAATTCTGGTTTGGTATTAAAATAATTTATTTTTTAATTAAACTTCTACAGATTTTATTATTCAAATGATAGACAACTAATGACCTGAGATTGCTCTCTGTGGTTTACTTCTATTAATTATACACAAGAGAATTTGTGTTTGTTCAAAATTAATAAGCTTTAGAGCAGTTCTTGGTCACTAAACTATTCAAAATATATAAGTCACTTGAATCAAATCCTCTGAAATGAAGTCTCTGACAGTACAAGGAGTTCATTTAAAATTCCTATCTTATTTAAACGAATTTAAGATAGTAAAGAACTTGAACTGAAATTACCTCTGAAGATTGTTCATTTAAGTCCAGTTTGGATGCAATTTTGACTGGTTGCAGATTTTCTTTAAAAAATTCTAAAGTAATAAATACATTATAAAGATGTAGGGCCAAAATCTTCACTTGGTCATATGGGAATCTAAGGACTCCATGGAGGTCAAAGAAGTTATATCAGATTTATATAAAAATGTAAAGAGTGTGGAATTTGGCTGACATTTTAGTAGAATATGTAACGGGAAATTGTAAAGGGAAAAAATGCAAACACTGTAATTTCTATCAGTGCATATGTGATTTAAACAAAAACAAGCTGCAATTTAAGGGAATATGTTTGGTAACTCAGAACACATGGCAGAGCTCTCTGTTTTCAGTGTATTTTGAGAGAATCAAGGTTCCTGGCACTTCCAGACTTATTCTCAAGAACTTTCTGGAATTGACAGCATATAGCTCATGGTGAAAAAAACATATTCTAGTTGTTTCAGTATGGAAGAGAGAGCCTGGAACTCAGATATTATGGCCACATAACAGGCCATATAACCAGGGCCGGCCCGAGCCATTTTGGCGCCCCGGGCCCCAGGCGTGCGGCGCCACCCCCGGGGCGCACGGCCCCGCTGCAGGTGCACAGCGCATGCGTGGGCCCGCCCCCGGGACGTGCGGCCCACCTCTGGGTGCACGATGCATGCGCGGGCCCGCCCCCGGGGCACGTGGGCAGACGCATGGTGCATGCGCTGCCCAGTCAGCCCGGCCACTGCCGATGGCACGCAGCCTGGGGCCGCCCGGGGCCGGCTGCGCCTGGCCGTGCAGGGCCATGGGGGGGTTGGGGAAGGGCGCTGCTGACCAGTGCTGCTGGGGTTAACACAGCCCCCGGCCCGGGCAGCTGCTGCAGCCCACCAGGAGCCCCCCATAGGTTGGCACCCTGGGCAGCTGCCCGGCTAGCCCACCCCTTAGTCCGACCCTGCATAGAACTCTAGACAGACAGAACTCCTGGGTCCTATTCTAGTCTCTAAAGCTAATTCCCTCTCAGGCTTTGCTTGGGAAGTCACTGAATCCCCTACATTGTCAAACTTGGGTGTCTAAAGGAAGGCACCAATGTATATATTCAGGCACCTAAGTAAGTGGCCTGGTTTTCAGAGGAGCTGAGCCGTCAGCCTTGAACTTCATTGGGATCACTGTGCTCTAGGTTTTTCAGAAACTAGAAGAAAATTAAAAATAAAATGCAAAAGCTGGGAGGGAGGGGGGAGAGTTCAGCTTTCACTTCAGTCTGATCACATGGCTCTACCCAATGCAGTGAGCACAAACTGTGCAAAATGCATCAGAAGCAGAATCTGGTATGTCATATAAAGAGCCCATGATTAAGAGCTGGAAAGAGGTCTCATTGCAATTACCTTGTACAAATCCTGAAAGATTCCCTTAAGAATCAGGCATGTGGAAGTGCCTGGATAATGGTATAACTTCTTGCTTCAATTTATGTAGGCATGTGGGCAGATATTCATTACCCAGCCCTTTACTGTCAGCTTTATCACTTAAAGATGTGGCACATTTTTTCCACCCCCTGTGCAGCTCCATGTTCTATATCTATCTATCTATCTTTTGGCTAAAATGACTTGTCTGCAACCTTTTGAACATCTGCCCCAAAGTATTTAAGCAACAGGGCAAAAATCAAGCATAGGGCTGTAGCTAAACTTTGCACATAATGCTTTTGCATTGATTATAATAGCACTCAATGGGTTAAAAATCAAAAGTTTTCCTATCAATTATTAAAAGAAAGGGAGACAGAGGGACTTCCTTGGCCAGCATAAAATATTCTGCTCGTTTCATCGCTCTCATCTCACTAGTCAATCAGACTAATTTACATTAATCGCAGGGCACCACCTCTGACCTGTGAGAAATTCAGATTTAATTGGATTCCCTGCTCAGCAGGCATGCCTGGAGGATTTAAGAGTCAGTGTGTCTTTACAGCAAAGCTTCAGATTAAATTGAAATTTGGTCTTTAAATGTGCAGAAAGAAATTTGACTAATCTGACATTTGACCTGAATAGGCAGAAAAGTGTGTTTAAAATGAAATACATTACACACTGCTGTTGTTACTGTGTACTGTTGGTTTTCATAGAATTATTTCAGAATGGAGCTTTAAATATTTTCTTGTCAGTATATTAAAAATGACGGTGAAGGAAAATAATTTCCTTTGGTGTAACAGATACAGCACAAAATAGTTAAATTGTACATCCCTCTCCCCATACTCACTGGTGAAATGAGTTTGCCAGGGCACAGCTTAATTCTTGTATATATATATTTTCATAATATCCACATAAAACCATGATGAGTAAAGTTGGCATAAACGACAGACTGTGCCACCAATTAACAAAGAAGTCAACTTTGGTGAAGATTGTTATTGCTAACTCATTGACATATGCTTGATCACAATTCCCTTCCAGATGTGCTACTAAAAGACTCCAAGTGGACAAAAATGTACTTTGGAGAAGGCCAGGCAGCACTGTCTTTCACTCACCTGAACAAGGATGATGAAGGCTTATACACGCTGCGAGTAATTACAAAGGGTGGAGTGACGGAGTACAGTGCATTCATGTTTGTGAGAGGTATGTTTTTCATGCTTTGTTTTGAGAGGGCTTAGCAAGTAGAACATTCATTTAATTTAGCTCTATAGTATAATGAAAGAAGCCTAAAAGAAATGAAATAAAAACCTCAATAACAGTGGGAGATTTCAGCTATCCCCAGATTGACTGGGTACATGAAACCTCAGGATGGGATGCAGAGAAAGTTTTTTGACACCTTACATGACTGCTTCTGGAAGCAGCTGGTTCTGGAACCCAAAAGAGGAGAGACAATTCTTGATTTAGTCTTAAGTGGAGTACAGGATCTAGTCCAAGAGGTGAATATAGCTGGAGCACTTTGTAATAGTAATCATAATATAATTAAATTTAACATCTCTGTGGCAGAAAAACAAACAAACAAACAAACCACACAGCAGCCCAACATTATGACATTTAATTTCAGGAAGAGGAACTACACAAAAATGAAGAGGTTAGTTAAACAGAAATTAAAAAATATAGTGCCAAAAGTAAATTCCCTAAAAGATGCATGGAAACTTTCCAAAGACACTATAATAGAGGTTCAACTTAAATGTATACCCCAAATTAAAAAACACAGTAGGAGAACCAAGAGAGTGCCACTGTGGCTTAAAAACCAAGTAAAAGAAGCAGAGATAGATAAAAAGGCGTAATTTAAAAAGTGGAAGTTAAATCCTAGTGAGGAAAATAAAAAGGAGCACAAACTCTGTCAAATGGAGTGTAAAACTATAATTAGTAAGGCCAAAAAGGAATTTGAAGTAGAGCTAGCCAAAAACTCAAAGTACATCAGAAGCAGGAAGCCTTCTAAACAACCAGTGGCGCCACTGGACGATAGAGATGCTAAAGGAGCACTCAAGGATTATAAGGTTACCGAAGAGAAACTAATTTTTTTTGCATTCGCCTCCATGGCTGAGGATGCAAGGAAGATTCCCAGATCTGAAACATTCTTTTAGGTAACAAATCTGAGAACTGTCCAAGACTGAGGTGTCAGAGGAGGTTTTGAAACAAATTTGTAAACTAAACACTAACAAGTTACTGGGACCAGATGGCATTCACCCAAGAGTTCTGAAAGAACTCACATGTGAAATTGCAGAACCACTAACTGTGGATTGTAACCTATCCTTTAAATCATCTTCTATACCTAATGACAGGAGGATAGTTGATTTTTAAAAGTGACTCTAGAAGTGGTACGGTCAATTACAGGTCGGTAAGTCTAACTTCAATACCAGGCAAATTAATTGAAACTATAGCTAACAGAATTGTCACACACATAGATGAATATAATTTGTTGGGGAAAAGTCAACATGATTGCTGTAAAGGGAAACCACGCCTCACCAATCTATTAGAATTATTTGAGGGGATCAACAAGCATGTGGACAAGGGGATCCAGTGGATATAGCGTACTTAGATTTCCAGAAAGTCTTTGACAGAGTTCCTCACCAAAGGCTTTTAAGCAAAGTAAGCTGTCATGGGATTGGAGGAAGGTCCTCTCATGGATTGGTAATTGGTTAAAAGATAGGAAACAAAAGGTATAAATAAATGATGTGTTTTCTGAATGGAGAGAGGTAACTAGTGGTGTCCCACAGGGGTCTATACTGGGACCAATCGTTTCCGGAAAATGATTTCCGGAAAATCATGCCAATCTAGACGCAGCCGAGCAGAATAGTATTTCCGCAAGAAGCACTGATTTCTTACAGTAGGAAGTGAGTGCTTTTGAGGAAATTCAAGCGGCCAGTGTAGACAGCTGGCAAGTTTTTCCGGAAAAGCGGCTGATTTTCTGGAAAAACTGGCCAGTCTAGACACAGCCATGGAGAATAGGTCTATCAATGTCTATTAGCCAGGATGGGCAGGAATGGTGTCCCTAGCCTCTGTTTGTTAGAAGCTGGTAATGAATGACAGGGAAGGGAGCATTTGATGATTACCTGTTTTGTTCACCCCCTCTGGACCACCTGGCATTGACCTCTGTCTGATACTGGGCTAGATGGACCTTTTGTCTCACCCAATATGACCATTCTTATATTCTTGAATCCAAAGCATGGCATTATATAAATATGGAATTTATTCAATGTTCTACAATGTGGTCACATTGCACCAAGAGGCAATTCAAGTGCAATTATCCTCCTGAAAATATGGTCCTTTGAGACCCAAAGAGCCTATCCTTAATGGTGGTACAGCCTACTTCTTTCTTGACAGATGGCCACTTTCTCTGCTGACTGGTGCTGTACTATGTAACAGGGCAGGGCATGGTCTGCTCCTGCCTTCTAGCACAATAGAAATTAGCTCATACTTTACTGCTTGTGTATTCAAAGTGTGATTTTTTTGTACTTACATTCCATTCACCAGCATTTTCATAGTCCCATGAAGTATCCCCCATTCTTCCAGGACTTTCAGGGCCTGATCATCACAAAGGTCTCTCTTTTCTGAGATCTCTGAGACTAGTCTTAGTTAGACCTGTTCTGCTCTCCTTCTCACTTCTTTACTGTTTCCTTCTCATCAGTCTCCAGCTGAGGGACTAATTGTCTCTTTAGGTCACCTGCCCCTCATAGCTGAATAGATAATTAACTTTAATTAATTACTGCACTCTGGCTTCTCTGGAGGAATTAATTGGTGTCAGAATGATCAACCTGTTAACTCAATGCACTCTGTCACTCTGCAATCTGGCTTTAAATGTGTCTGCACCCAACCTCTCCTCTTCGTGCTGGCTTTTGCTGCTGGGCTCACTAGCTGGATCAGGCCATTTACATTTTCAAGTTCAGGGACTGTGGTTATGCCTGACCCTTGCACAGAGGGATGGGGAATTGATTCCATGTATGCTCCCTTCCCTGTACCTTCACCAGAGCCAATCACAGTCCAGTACTATGCGCAACACTTGGGGAAGAAGGGAAAAGAAAGGTTAGCTTGCCAGAGGAACATTTTTTTCACAAGAGATATGGATGAAAAGGAGAGGAATACATTAAAATAGAATACAGGTCAGAGTTTGCCCTTACATTTGCATACAGCTCCCACTGAACCCAGCCTGAGATCCCAAATGCATCTCTGAGCAGAGCTGGTTCGACATTTCTTTTGTTTTTAAAAATGAGTACATTTCTGCCTATGCAGTTCTTTAATTATGATCCTTAGCAGCTGTAAATTGGTGTAACTCCACCAAAATCCAGGGAGATATGCTGATATACATCAATGAGGATCTGGCCTGTTCTATTTAGAAGTGTACAGTGGGTGCGTGTGGTTTTCCTCACAAAGATTTCTGCCAGACTATTCCATTTATATGGGTAGGTAGATATGGGTAGTGGCCGGGATGTCAATATTTTCTTGATTTGGCTCTATGGCTACAGTGCATTTCAATGTCCCTGCCCTGAAGGTGACCAGTCTCAGGGACTAGCCCTACAAACTCAGGCTCACACTATGGGGCTAGAAACATCTGTGTAGACATTCAAGCTCAGGCTCTGAGGCCAGGAAGTGGATGTTTTTTAGACCCTGACCTCCAGCACGTGCCTGAATGTCCACACCTCTATTTTTACTACTGTAGTGCAAGCCCCACGAGCCTGAGTCTGTGGACACAGTCTCTGACACTCACTGCCATAGGATTGAAAATGCAGTGTAGATGTACCCTGTGTCCCCGGCAGCCGCACTCCCTGCTGTCACTGGAGCCAGGCTAGTGGGGCTTCCTTGTACCAAGTCCTCTCCCTGGGAGCGAGAATCCAACTTGAAAAGGGAAAAAAATCATGGAAAGCATATTAACTTTCTTGGGGAATCTCCGTTGTGCAGGTAGGTGGATGATGAGCATATTCTTTGGCCCACCTATACTCTCATCCCTTCCCAATCACAGGTCCTTGGACTTATGGAGAGCCTTTACAAGATCCATACCAAGGGGAGACAAACTGGCAGGGGTATACCAGAGCCCCCTTTTCACATTAGCTGTGATCTAATGGTAGAAATTAGCCTCCGTGTATATAACATAAGGGTTCAATCAGACCTATCATTCTAAAATTTCAAAGGGTGGTATCATATTGAGGATTGGTTCTGAGCATCTGCCTCTAAACACCATTGTCATTGTAATAGGGTAGATGGTTGTGGACAGAGATATAGGACTTCTCTGAGTCACCCAAAATGCAGCTGCTAGAACCCTGCATAAAACAGCATAATTACTTCAGCAGGTGGATTTTTCTTGAGGTGCAGTATCTCTCTGAGAATATGCAGAGAAAGCCTTAGGAGCAGTCAAGACTTTGGAAGAAGTTTAGATTGAGGTTTCTACTTGGTTGTTGTTGTTTCCATCATCAGTAAGGACAGAGCCAGGAAAGAGGAAGTTTGGAGTACAGTATATCCTATATGGGTATACACCATTCCTAGCAGGGTGAGAACTCCACCTCTTAACAGGTTTCATATAAGAGTTGTGGGTGCTCAACACTTCTCAGGATCAGGCCACACACAGGTGTCTCAGCTAAGAAACGTCAGTTACTTAGGAGTGTATCTCAATATTTGAATACAGAAGTAACCTTAGAAATATAGCAAACGCTCACATGCTAAATAACCTTAGGAAATGTCTTTTTCCTGCCCACGTGCTCTTCAGTGAGTACCTCTCTCTGACGTAGGAGTGACTGAAATCCATCTTTCTGAGGGGTGAGATTTCAGAAGCACCAAAGGCACTTAGGTGCTCAACTCTCATTGAAGTCAGTGAGAATCTGATGCCAAATATCCTTTACTACTTCCCAAAAGCTATACCAAGGTGTTTAAACCTATTGGTAGATCTCCTGGGCTTGATTTTCCACTGTGCTATTCCAGGGTAACTTCATGGAAACCATTGGAGTCTCACTGGCATAAAAAAAGAGTAGTACTGTGATGCATGGGACAATCTGTGTAATTCATCTTTGTTGTGCTATAACAATGGAGTCTCTCTCCAGACCTTAAATGTATGGTAGTCAAATCTGATTTGATTTTTTTTTTCTGATCTAGATGCTGATGCATTAATTGTGGGAGCACCAGGGGCACCAATGGATGTTAAATACTATGATGCTAACAGAGATTATGTCATTGTAACCTGGAAACCACCAAATACAGCCAGTGAGAGTCCAGTCATAGGATATTTTGTTGATAGGTGTGTGTATGTGTGTTTACATTTGTGTTTTTTGTGTATCAGCGCTTACATACTGAAAAAAAGTCACCATTTTTATGCCCTGCATACTAATACGGGGTCTATAGTACTAGGGACAGCATAGTTCCTAGAACAATTTAGAGGAGCCTTAGGGCTGGTCTAATTTGGACACTGCTGGAACAGCCCACAAGTTCCAGTTGTTGGAGACCATTGAGTGAAGCAGTGCTCCAGCCATGCCTCCTTCTCCATCATGTTACCCTAAACTGATACTTGTGTATTCCAGACAAGTACTCACCAATTCAAGGGGCTACTCAGCTGGAAGTTTAAGCCAATATGATACCTCCTTATGTTAGAAGTCCTGTCCAGGACAGGCAGCTCAGGGTGAGGAGAACCAAAGGCTGAGCTGCAATGAGTGCTCCTCAGCTGTAGTCACAGCCAGCATCTCATCCTTAATGTTAAAATTAGCAATGTACAATCCACACAAAGATCACTGCTTTAATTTCAATATATATAGTATTCTATATTGAAAATAACAATTTACCCATTCTTGCCACATTGTTACAGCTGATACACTAGTTATATCCTATCTCCCAGATTTCTGGGAACTGTAGGCAAATGTTGATTTTAAAATGGCAGTTATTTGGGTGAAATTCAACATGCTGTTGAGATCGCTAAAATGTCTATGGACTATTTAAGTTCCATTTATACACTCAAAATAAGGCTTAAGACTGATGTGATGTGTAGAAATGGGTGATTTTCACCCGTTAAGTGTATAATCTATTATAATGTTCCCTTTGATAAAACACAACTGATTTTCTTTCCGTAATAAAATATAATGGGCCACATACCCTGCTGGCATCAGTCAGGGTTGCCCCATGGAAATCAGTGGTGCTACACTGATTTAAATCAGCTGTAGATCTGGCAGTCTGTTAGTAGGCACAATACTAATTGCACACACTCATTTCTGTACCCTCATAAATGATCTTCTTTTCTGACTCAAAGGTGTGAAGTGGGTACTGAAAACTGGATCCAGTGCAATGATGCTCCAGTAAAAATCTGCAAATACCCTGTAACCGGACTATTTGAGGGACGGTCTTACATATTCCGTGTGAGAGCGGTGAACAAGGCAGGTATCAGCAGGCCATCTAGAATCTCTGAAGCAGTTGCAGCTCTTGCTCCTGTTGACCTGGACAGATTACAAAGTAGGTAACGTAACAACTAAGAATCTGTTCCACATTTACTCTGTAATATTATAAAGAAAGGTTATATTTTCTGGTTCTATTAGGCATGTAGTCACTTGGGCAGCACTAATCTCTTCATTTCAGAGCTGGTTTTCAATTTCCATTCTTTTCCTGAACTCCTCTACTTGCTAATTATAATGAAGGCATGACCTCTGTGACAGCAAGGTCCATACTGGTGACTCATCAGGAGTCCAAAGGTGCCAGTTCATTTACATATATTTGCAAAATTTGTAACTATAAAAGGGATGCTTCAGGCATAATGGGTAATATTTTCAAAAGCACACAGGCCAGATTTCGAAACGTATTTATATATTGTTCTGCTTTATTTTGAAACTTATAAGGGCCAGATTTTGGAAAGTATTTAGTGCCTAAATACTAGCTTTACAAACCTGGCCTTATATCTCATTCCAAAGGTGGTGTGATGCTGATTCGATCAGCATTTTTAATATCTTTAAAAGTCAAAGTCATTTTTGAAAATAATACTCAATATGTCTGCGGTAGCTGAATGAAATTTGCTTATTGTTTGAATTCACTCTCAGTAAAATCCTACAGTAGTTACAGGAGGAAGCAAGTCATTGGCTTCATATTGCTCTCCTATCACACTGTGGGTACCCCTTTGTCTCACACATTTCTGGTTTGTAAGGGAACATTGTCAGTGCTGCTCCAGGTATAGGTCATGGTGCCACCTGGAGAGTAGTTAGATCAACATTCCTTTGGCTGAAATTAACACTAGGCAAAAGGGTCAGCACAAAGGTTATGGATTTCTGACAACTTACTTAAGTTCTGTTTTGTACTGGCTTTCTGTCCAAGGGTGAATTTCATCCCTTATGAAGACCAAACATTCACTTGTTCTTTGTAATATGGTGTGCATCACTCACATTCATGACCAGCATTGATTCCATCCATTAAGAATATAATATCTTGTTTTTCAGTTAATCTTTAGATAGTCCTTTATTACTCCTGAACGAGTGCTAGTCAGTGTGAGTAAAGGTGGCAGAATCGGTGTGGAACAATCAATGAGAAGGCACAAGTACAAAGCACTCATACCAGATTTGAGACAGCAGACACTACACAAGACTGTGCATCAGCACAGAGATGCAAAACTACACAAAAGTGGAGATATAGAAAAATGTTCATGGGCAATGATAAAAGATAATCTCCATAATTTGTAAATATACTACATTTGCACAGGGAACTAACTATAAATGAATGTTTTGGTCTACAGCTGTTCATCTGGATGGAGGCAAAGAAATTGTAATATATCAGGATGACCTGGAAGGTATGTAGCTCTACCGTGATTTCATTTCATCTGTTGATATTCAAGGAATCTAAGATTATAATTAGAAACATGACATATTGAAAAAATAATCCACCTAGTGAGCCAACTCATAATAGAATTAAATAAATGGAGATATTTAGGAGTGCAAGTCTAAGACAACATCAACAAAGGCAAACTTCTCATTCCAATGAATATACTACAGAACCCAAACCACCAAAAAAGAAAATCAACCTTTTGTTGGTGGCCTCTAACTCAGAAGATGAAAATGAAGGTGTGTTTCCACACCTGTCTGCTCTAACTTTTAGGGATACCTCTAGACTGTAAGCTTCTTTCGAAAGAAGCTTTTCTGGAAGAGATCTTCCAGAAAAACCTTTTTCGAAAGACAGTGTCTACACAGCAAAAGCACAACGAAAAAGTGATCTGCTTTTTCGAAAGATAGTGTCCACATTGATTGGACACTATCTCGTATTTCAGTTGTGATTGCTGTGGACAGAGTGGCCACCAGGGCACCTGTGCTTTTTCCTGGGGGCCTCTTCTTTCGAAAAAAACACTCTCTTCTGCGTCCACACATGCCTTTTTCCGAAAAGGCTTTTTTGGAAAAAGGCTTCTTCATCATAGAAAAAGCAATGTTTTCCTCTGTTGGAAAAACCCCTCTGTTCTTTCAACTTTCTGTCGAAAGAACACAATAGCAGAAAAATTACTGTTTTTTTTGGAAAAACTCTGCAGTATAGACATAACCCAGGTGACATTGTAAATCAGAAGAGGGCAATATTGTCTCCCGTAAATGTAAATACATTTGTTTGTCTTATCAATTGGTTGAACAAGAAGTAGGACTATGTGGACTTGTAGGTTTTACAATTTTACTTTGTTTTTTAATGCAATTATGTAATAAAAATAATTCTATATTTGTAATTTGCATTTTCACAGTAAGTAGATTGTACTACAGAACTTATATGAGATAAATTGAATAAATACTATTTCTTCTGTTTATCTTTTTTTAACAGTGCAAATATTTGTAATAAAAATAATAATATAAAGTTAGCACTATACACTTTGTATTCTGTGTTCTGATTGAACTGAATATATTTCAGAATGTAGAAAAATAGTCAAATATTTATAGTAAATTTAATTTGGTATTCTATTATTGTTTAATAGTACAATTAAAACTGATTAACGAGATTTTTAAAAAGTCACAATTAATTTGTTTCATGTTAATCACTTGAGTTGCCTGTGATTAATCGACAGCCCTAATTGTTACACAAGATCACAGAATCAAAGGGCTTCACTTATACTGTTTTTAAACTGGTGCAACTCCACTCAATTTATGTGAGAAATAATCTGCCCCAGAGTTTTGTATTTTTAATTTTGCAGGCACTAGCAATGACATTTGGATTTCTGAATATCTGATTGTGAGTGTTAGCCAGGAATATAGCTATCTAATTGTTATTAATTATAACCTAATTACTGAAATCTGCAAAATTGGAGGCCAGCTTTAAAAATGTGGCTCCTTAGATCACAACATTTATCTCTACCATTGTCGGATATTCTTGCAGACTGTAAGCAGAGGTTGTTAGTTTTACCAGTTCAATATTACATAACAGATGATGTCAGCCTTGGAATTCTAAGGGGTGAATATTTATATCACACTGTATGAATTTAGCTATGTACTTTCCTGATGTTCATATCCTCTTGTCTCAATCCTTGTACATTGTGCTGAAAATAGATCTCTTAGAGCTTAAAATAA
Organism: Rafetus swinhoei; assembly: GCA_019425775.1. Lineage (NCBI taxonomy): Eukaryota > Metazoa > Chordata > Testudines > Trionychidae > Rafetus > Rafetus swinhoei. Next base: position 39,201,956 of record CM033440.1, read on the forward strand.
TTTTATTTATGAGACTTCAGCAATTGTTATAAACTCAGCAGGTCAATTTGTTGAATGCAAGTTGAATGCAAAAAAATTAAAATACATTGCAAACAACAATAAATGATGACAATCGTTAGATGCAAACTTCAAAGCTTCTGATTTTGATTGGGGGAAAAAGTATCATAAAAGATAAAATAGCTTCAGGTATACATAACAGACTCTTTTTTTCTCTCATTTCTAGTAACATTGCTCAGAATCATCTAAATGTTTACTTTCATGATTAATATTGCCATCTGGAGAGACATTTTCTCTTGCTCTCTTTTTTAAATTCCAAATTGTAGGCATTTATCTATGCACTATGCTTGCACTTAGGAAAAGAAAATGGCATAAAATATGTTTAAAACCTACAAACAAAAGCTCCCTCACACTGAACATTTTAATCCAGGAGAGCAGGATGTTCATGGATGTCTGTTAAATTACCATTCCTGAACTTTTTGCCAGTTGGCATCTTATTCAGAGCCAGACAAATATGATGTCGATAGGCCTTAGTCCTGCTCCTCATT